>JAHTLZ010000330.1:7380226-7456303 GCA_023846285.1 Phrynocephalus versicolor | reverse complement strand
TATTATTATTATTATTATTATTATTATTATTATTATTATTATTATTAAAAGAGCTTCCACTGAAAGTATGCCAGGAGCTATAATACTAGCTCTTGAGGGGAGCATGGTCCATCCAGGCCACCCCCTTGGTCACCCTGGTTCTATCTTCTGCCTTTGCATGGTGAGCTGGCGATCCTTACGTGGTCCTTTCCCACCCCACCCACAAGGCAGCTCCTCCCTCCCTCCCTCCCTCCCTTCATTCCCTGCCCCCTGTAATTCCTTGCTAATCAGCCTGTCACCGTCGTCACCGGGTGCACGGAGGAGCCGGAGAGCTTCATCTCCGGCTGCTGGCAGAGGCTAATGGCCTGAAAAGTCACCGAGTCAATGTCAACGCACAGGCTCCAATTCAATCAGAGGCCTGGATGAAAGATGGCCCCTGCTGACATTAGCGCTCATTTTGAGTTCAAGCATCTGGGGCCTAGTAAATAACCATCAGTGGGTGGGTCTGAGGGACAGGTCATTAGCCCCGCGAAAAATAAATATCGCTTCCCTTGATGGCTGCGAGTAATTTAGCTCAGACGAGGAAATTTCACCCTAGATTAAGTATGATGAGGCAGTATCAGTCAGTGGAGGCCAAACAGTGAGGGCTTGATGAGTTCAGGGGGAAATTTATATGCAGCCAGCTGAATGTGAGATGAGTTCAAAAAAAAAATGGGTCCCTCTCCCGGTCTTTAACCATGGAAAGGAGCCAGCCCTCCCCTGCTGCTGCTTCTACCTCCCAGGTTCCCCCATCTCTTCATCCATTGCCTGTCCATTCCGTTTGTACCACCTCATGGGTGGGGAAGCCCTACACTCTGGGACTTCAAACTGTCACATCAAAGAAAATTGGCATTAGGGTTGCTGGTCAGACCTGGTCTTTTCACAGCCATCCTCAAACATTTGAGTGGTTTGGGTTTTTTTGCTTGGGGGGAAACCAAGGATTCTGTGCACGTCCGGTCACCTCAGCCTCCTAGGTCTGTTTTTGGAAGAATTTGTGAGACGTTTGTGAGGAGAAGCTTTTGCTTGTGTGTGGCTGAACTGAGGAAATGGGATTTGCATACAGCTGTAGTAGTAGTAGTAGTAGTAGTAGTAGTAGTAGTAGTAGTAGTAGTAGTAGTAGTAGTAGTAGTAGTAGTAGTAGTAGTAGTAGTAAAAGGAAAACATGTTGTGCTTATATACTACCCATTAGCGCTTCAAGCACTCTCTGGGAGGTTTACAATTTTTAATTATGCAGGCTACACATGCACACACACACACACCAGCAGGTACTCATTTTATCAACCTCGGAAGGCTGGAAGGCTGAGTGAACCTTGAGCCAGCTACCTGGGATTGAACCTCAGTTCATGAGCACAGTTTTAGCTGCAGTACAGGCATTTAACCTGTACACAAAGCTTGTAGTAGTAGTAGTAGTAGTAGTAGTAGTAGTAGTAGTAGTAGTAGTCGTCGTCGTCGTCGTCGTCGTCGTCATCGTCGTCGTCGTCATCGTCATAAATTCTTTCTTATGAGAACCCTTTCCAGGGTTTTCTAGGTACAAAATACTCAGAAGTGGCTTACCATTCCCTTCTTCTGGGGGTTCCCTGGGACTGTGCAGCTTACCCAAGGCCACCTAGGCTGGCTTTTCTGAAATGCACAGTGGGTAAATGTATTCCCAACCTCTGGCTCTGTAGCTGGTTACCTAAACCAGCTATTCAGCCAGCAATAAATACATACATAGGCAAATAAGCATGGCAGGATATACATATTGACCCTTCTGTTTGGACAAGAATGGGGTGGATTCTGAAGGAACCTGTAGAAGAAACACTAAGAGGCTAATATCTGCTACGATTTTAACTGCTGAATGGGTCTTCCATTAGATTTTAATGAGATGGTTTATGTATGTTTTTAAAATATAATGTTTACCTCTAAGAGTAAGTTGTTTGGATGAACAGGCTGCTATAATTTTAAGCCCTTCTCTTGAATACTAATTCTGTAGGAATATGAGCTTTGTGCACCACTTATTTTTATGAGAATTCCAGGGCAAATAGCAATGTGTGATTTCAGCAGTGACTCATTTATGAAAATACACTTGCTCTGCTCAGCTAAATGTGACATTTGCTTACTTTTGAATGTCATCAGCAAACGCTGGCATTGGACAATGCTGATTGGTTGAAGCTGGGAATGCCACAAGATCAGCTATTCATTTCTGAAGCATTTTTTTCAACTAATTGAAAACAGATCATGCTTTTCAAAAGTATAAACAAAACAAGGGGGAAGAGTATGGACCAGATCCAATTATTAGTCCCAGCAAGGGTAGACCTATAGAATCATAGAATCATAGAATCATAGAGTTGGAAGAGACCTCAAGGGCCAGCTAGTCCAACCCCCTTCCTTGCAGGAACCCCCATCACAGTATTTCTGACAGATGGCCATCCAGCCTCTGCTTAAAAACCTCCAAAGAAGGAGACTCCACCACCCTCTGTGGCAGCATATTCCAACAGCTCCCACTGTCATGAAATTCTTCCTAATGTTTAAATGGAATCTCTTTTCCTCTAGTTTGAAACCATTGCCCTGCGTCCTAGTCTCTGAAGCCATGGAAAACAAACCAGTCCCTTCTTCGATGCGACATCCTTTCAAATATTTAAACATAGCTATCATATCCCCTCTCAGTCTTCTTTTTGTAAGCCTAAACATTCCCAGCTATTTAAGCCACTCCTCGTAAGAAATTTCCTCCAGATCCTCAATCATCCCGGTCGCCCTTCTCTGGACCCGCTCGAGGTTGTCAACATCCTTTTTAAATTGAGGTGCACAGAAATGGACACAGTACTCCAGATGGGGTCTGACCAGAACAGAAGAGAGTGGTAGTATCTTAACTAAGTGGCTCAGTAGTTGAGTCATCTGGTCATGGAGCACAAACAAGGAATTTGATTTGCCTCTGTGTCTCCTTGAGAGGGGCTGGCTGCAATTATTCCTACGGCCCCTCCCAGCTCTGCAGTTCTAAGACATAGTAGTTTTACTCTATCTGGAGTTAAATCCAATAACAGTTGAATTTAAGCCTGCCTATTAGACATGGGCACGACCAGAAAAAAATGACATTTCGAGTTTTCGTTTGTCGGAACGGGTCCGTTTCAGGTCGTTTCTGTTTGTCACGAAATTTTCCAAAAATTTGTCATTTCGTCGTTTCGTTTGTCATTTCCACCATGATTTAGCGCGATTTGACTTCCCAGAGCATAGGGGCGTCCCGCAATCAGGGCCGGCGCTAGGTGTTTTTGTGCCCTAGGTGGCGGGCGAGGGGGCGGGCGGGGAGGGGGGAGGTGCGGGCGCGCGGCGGTGGCGGGGGGCATGGGCGGGCGGCGACAGCGGCAGGGGGGAGGCACGGGCGGGCGAGTGGACGGGCGGCGGCGCGGGTGGGCAGGCGAGTGGGCAGTTAGGATATCACTTAGGATAGAGGTTCTGTTCTTGGCTTGCACCCCAAATGTGTGTGTGTGCAAACAAATTGAAGTTGGGAAAATAGAAAATAAATGGTAGTATATAATATATTTTTAAAATAAATCCACACCTCCCACTCCCAGTCGAACCTCCCCCTTTATCCAATATCAGAAAAAAATCCTCACAAACTGCCAGAGAAGAAATAAAGAATAAACTGCTATTTCCCTTCAGCAGACAAAGCTACAGGGAATCAAAGAAATTATTTTCTAAATTCAGTTCCCTCCCTGCCTGCCTAACTTAAATCCTAAAGCCTCCAGCCTCCCTCCTCAATCTCGATCAGATCACACCAGCACCAGCAGCCAGCCCTCCTCCCTCAACCACATCCATACACCCGACTGCGATTTCTGGGAGGTGCCTTGGCTTTTTATGCCCTCCGAGACATCCAGAAGTGTCAGTCAAAAACCTGGCGATCCAATTGGTGGAATGGTTCAAAAAAAATTGCATGGTCCCATCCCATGCCCAGCCCAAATGGGCAGGTCTAAAAAAATAAAAATAAAATAAAATAAAATAAAATAAAATAAAATCAATACGTTTTATTGCTATAAAAAAACCCACTGCTGCTACTATTAAAATTCAAACATTTAAAATAAATAAATTTCACATGTTTCTGTGGTGATTTGGTGTGTTTTTTGACCACGATTTCAAAACAAAAATTGTGGTCGCCATTTTGGATCCCCCCCACCGCATGGCATGCCGAGACGACGAGGATGACCCCCCCCGCCTGGTGCAAGCAGCCCAGGACAGGAGAAGAGGGGGGGAAGGCCGGGAACCCCCCAGAAACCACCCCTCTGGTAGGTGGCAAAGCCTCAGGCAGGCATATTTTCACCTGCTTTTTTGGTCGGGAGTCGGGTTTTTTTAAAAAAAAAACTAAAAAACTTTTTCTGTGCTTCACATTGAGTGATCGCCGCGATGCCACAAACGAAAATGAAAAACCCGACCAAATTTTTCTTTTTTCGGTTCGAGTTCGGGTTCTGACGGCTTAATTATCGTTACCGTTTCCGTTACGTAACAGAAATGAAAAACGGAAACGGAAATTTCGCCGAGTCATGCCCATGTCTACTGCCTATTTAAGTGAGCAGTATTGCATCAAGCCTTTTAAGAAGGGAAAAAAAGCACACAGCATGAAGCATGGGGAGAACTGGAACAAATGACTAGATAAAGATGAAGTTGAACTTTTTAACCTGCTGAGCAAAATACATATATTGTAATTCTCTGCAGAGCTATTCATCTAGAGCAGTGGTTCTCAACCTGTGGGTCCCCAGATGTTCCTGAACTGCAATTCCCAGAAATCTCTTCCAGCATAGCGAGCAGTGGAGGATTCTGGGAGTTGCAGTCCAGGATCATCTGGGGACCCACAGGTTGAGAACCACTGATCTAGAGTCAAGCCATATTAAAAGGTTGCATGGGACACTTACTTCTGATGACCAGCACAGTACTCTGAACTCACCTGATCTCACCCAATTTCAGAAGTTAAACATGGCTAGACTCTCCAGAAGTTGAGTCATGGCGACAGGACTTCTTTTCTTGTTAGATCGAAACTTTTCCCTACTTACCCAAGTAGCTTCTTCATTCTCTGAAGAAGTCCAGTTGCCATGACTCAGCTTTTGGAGAACCTCACCTGGACAAATGAGAATCTTCACAGACACCGTCAAATGAGTTAATACATAACTAGCTAGCAGAGGTTCTCAACCTGTGGGTCCCCAGATGTTCCTGGACTGCAACTCCCAGAAGCCTCCACCACTCTCTGTGCTGGAAGGGATTTCTGGGAGTTGCAGTCCAGGAACATCTGTGGACCCACAGGTTGAGAAGCACTGAGCTAGTACTTAGCCTGGAGAGCAGTAGAGAACACTGGAGATCTGCAGCTAGAAAATCTCCACCTGGCAGTAGACAGCTACTGCCAGTCAAAGCTAACAAAATAGGGCTAAGATTGAGACATAGTCAGAGGTATTAGGAAGCAGCTTCCTATCTTCCTGCTATTTCCCTCAACAGTGGGAAGTTCAAGGACAGTGCATTAAAAGGCCATTTTCTTTGTATATTGAGAGGACATCTCTAGTAAGCTGCAGTGTTATTTGTCATGTATTGAAAGACCCAGAGAAATCTACCAAGAATGTGGCTAGCAGGATCTGGATAGGTGACACTGGTAGAGCCTGAAGTATGATTTGGAGGGCTTACTGGCCAGCCACCATTTTGTGCTGCCATTATTTTTTGTCTAGAATTTTTCTATTCTAAACTTCAAGCTTCTTCTCCTTTCCCTTCAGATCATCCATTTACAACCGGTTGTCTTCCAGATGGAATGTCCTTGTGCCATAATTTAAATCAAATGCCTGTTCTCTCCCTTTTTAACTTTCTATATCCTGGTATAGAACACTTTCTGAGTTATGGAGCCACTGAAATCAGACAGATAAAGAAAGCTGTGTTTATCCCTCCCTCTCTGCCCTCGAACATTACAAATCAAAAGCAAGGGAAGTGATTAAATGCAGATGGACACAAGCTTGTCTTAAGACAAACAGATAGCTTTTGCCTCTGAAAGGAACTCTGCTTCTAAAGATGTGCTGCATCCTGTAGATCTCTCAGTTCAGCTTTTGGTGCATCTCACCTCTTCCGATGTAGAGACATAAACAAGATGTATGTAAGGTACAAGAAAGCTTTTATAGAAAGATCAAGTGGCATAGAGAAGGCCATTTTGATTTTGGAAAAAAGTGATGGATGGATGGATGGATGGATGGATGGATGGATGGATATACCACACATCTGACCAAAGGTCACTCTGGGCAGTTTACAAAGTGGGAACATACCAGTAAATAACATAACAGCCATCACATGTACAGAACACAATAATTAAAGAAAACCAACAATAATCATAAATAATCAAAAAGCATCAATAACCATAATTCATTCAAAAAAAAATCTAAAATAATATGAGAAGACAACAAAAGCAGGATAGAATTTCAAGGCCAGGATCAGCGAGATAATTGTCAGAGGTCAGGGAAAGCCTGTCTAAATAGCCAGGTCTTCCACTGCTTAAAAAAAAAAACATACAGGGTGGGTGCCAGACAGATCTCGGAAGGCAGCTGGTTCCATAAACGCGGCATGACCACCGAAAAAGCCCGATTCCTGGCAGATGTTCTGTGCACTTCCTTCGGGGTGGGCACCCTCAGGAAGCCTGCCTGAGAGGAGTGAGTGTTGTGGACAGTACAGTAGACTCTTGTATACCAAACGGTTTGTATAACATAAAATCTGTATAACATAAAAATTCTGGAGATAGGGAAAAACTGCTTAACAGAATCGCCTATGGGGCGAATCCGTACAACATAAACATGGGATTACTCCGTTTTCAATGCATTCCTATGGGAAATTTGTATAAAGGAAAATTTGCTTAACATACTGTATATACTCGAATATAAGCCTAGTTTTTCAGCCCTAATTTTGGCCTGAAAAAAGGGACCCTCAACTTATATGCGGATCAGTACTTTTAGCCACTGATGCAAGTGCTTGAGTTGGTGGCTAAAAGTCATTTTAAACAGTGCATGCCACTTCTCATGACCCCCCCCCCTTCATCACAGGGGAGCGGTGCACAATGTTTAAAATGACTTTTATCCACTGACCCAAGCACTTGCATCAGTGGCTAAAAGTCATTTTAAACATCACACAACGCTCCCCCAGCTCACAAAGGAGGAGCTGCCAGGCCCTGCTGCATTTCCCACCCTAGACTTATACTCGAGTCAATACATTTCCCCAGTTTTGGGGGGTTAGATTTGGGGCCTCGACTTATACTCGGGTCGACTTATACTCGAGTATATACGGGTAATTTCATTTGGAACGAATTAATTCCTTTATACAAGGTACCACTGTATTCTGTGGTAGGAGCCATTCTGACAGATAGCGGGATCCTAAACCGTTTAGGGCTTTGTATATCATCGTAAGAACTTTAAGGTCAACGTGGGGTTAGTCTTTAAGGTGCCATAATAGTTTGCCCCTTTGTTGATTTCCTTCCATTCCTTTTCTATTTATATTTTGCCTTCCTGCTGGAAATAACTAACGGGTAGAGATGGGCACGACTTAGCGCAATTTTCGTTTTCGTTTTTGTTTTTTCGTTTTCGTTACGTAACGTAACGAAAACGAAAAACGGTTCAAAAATGGACCGAAAACAGAAACGAAACGACTAATTTGGAGCCAGTTTTCGTTTTTCATTACTGGAAAAGCACTCAATGGAGCTAAATGGGGAGAAACGAAAAAATTTTTGTTTTCGGTTTCGGTTTTCGGTTTCGTTACGTAACGAAACGAAAACGAAAAATTTTGAAAATTAGCTCACGAAAACGGAAACGAAACGGACCCTAGCCGAAAACGAAAACAAAAACAAAAAAAATTTTCTGAGTCATGCCCATCTCTACTAACGGGTCTGCCTCTTTGTCAACTACAGACTAGGAGTGTTGGTGGGGGATTAGACCGGCAGTCATCACTCATGGCAGCAGATGTATTCTGCATGTCTAGTTTGGGCCTTCCTGCCTGCCTTCTAGAATGCCACTGGACAACCAAGCACCACAAACAACTTCTCAGCTAATAAAAAAAGAAAGGAATAAAACCCTTCCTGTTCATACTGTAACCCTACATTATTCAAAAGCATAATGAAATTCCAGGGAACATCAGATGCTGAAGTACATGCAGATAATTTTGTTTTTATAACCAATTTCAGACAGATAAATAGTAGCCTCCTTTCCAATTCCCCCCCCCCATTAAACTGAAGTGTCAGTGAGATTTACTGCCCCCTCAAGTTCTCTTTTCATAGGAACATTCATTTACATAAACAGATAATCCAAGATAAAATTTTCCATTAGACAAAGGTGAAATGGATCAATTTTCTCTGCCAAGGCAAATCTTAAATCTTGAACAGATAGGGTCATTATTACCCATTTCAGAAATAATGTGGTGGGGGTGGGGTTTTATATATAAAAAAAATTCATCCGATAGCAGCCATTTCCAGCTTTCCAATTATCTTTAAGAAAAGCTTATTCTGTGGACAATAAAGCACATTACGGCACAATATGATACAGTCCATAAAGATCACAACGCTTTATGAAAGGTTAAAAAGAAAGCTCAGCACATCCAGGAAGGAATGTCATCACCCACAAAGACTTTTGAGACTTCGACAGAGCTGTGTTATCGGCTGTGCAAATATTGCCACAAGGAAAATGTGGCGTTCTGCTTGCAGCATCACGGAGGCTGATCCCAGAACCATATGGCCAAGGAACTCTAGTGGAAAAGTGGGTTTTTACATGAGGTGAAGCAGGAAAGGAACATGGCACTACTGGAGGAGATGCTAGTTCAGCATGTGCTTTGCTAAGAAGGCAGATCAAGAGCATTTGACATTCCACCCCTAGACACAGGATGACCTGGGTATTCAGTCAGCTTTACACTCATCTGAAATCATGATGTGATCAAAATGTCCTGAATTTCATCCCAGGGAGGTATGGCTTCATGAAATGGTTCCCCACCCTGGCATTCTTTTGCCGATTCACTAAGGCGAATCTGCCAACATGCTTGCACGAAAATGGTCCTGAATAAGAAAAAGACAATGGGACTTTTTCTTAGAAATTCATAGGCATGAATTTTTAATTTCTGATTCCCTGCTCAAAAAAAGAGGACAGAATGCCTTCTAGATCTGCTTTTGAATAACATGTTTTGTGGAAAAGTCTTTCTCCCAAATGCCAGAAAGCAAAGCAAAGCAAAAAGTGTTCTGCTTGTATACCGCCCCATACCACTTCAAGTAGTCTTTGGGTGGTTTACAGTTTTAATTATAGTATGCAAGCTGCACATTGCCCCCCCCCCCCAGCAAGCTGGGTACTCATTTTACCGACCTTGGAAGGATGGAAAGCTGAGTCAACCATGAGCCTGCTATCTGGGATTGAACCCCAGGTCATGAGCACAGTTTTATCTGCAGTACTGGCATTTAACTACTACGCCACGAGATGAGAAGGTGAGATTTACTCTGATGAGAGTTATTGCATTTTGGAGAAGTCTGGAAATTCCTCTTTTGTGAGATCGAAATGTTTCGATCGCACAAGAAAAGAAGTCCAGTTGCCATGACTCAACTTCCAGACTTCTCCAAAAGGCAGTAACTCTCATCAGAATAAATCTCACCTTCTTGCTGGCAAAGGTAATGTTTTGTACCAAGTGACGTCCTTACCACTACCCGTTGCTACTAGTCTGTGCTAGAATAATTAACAGTTGAGCTGTACAACTCCTGTCAGCGGCCGTAAAATCTACCATGAATGCTTTGATCATACCTGCGGCACTGGCCATGGTACTGAATCTGATCCAAGTGTCCGATGGCATGCAAAATGCAGCCTTTCAGCTACAAGTCCTGATTTGCTGGGGAAAGGCCCACTTGAGAAGGCAAGTCATATATTGCAACACTAGACCAGAGGCTGCATACTGAAGTCTTGGTGAGTTCCTATCCTGATCTGGTGGACTCAGTGATTCAACAGAACCAGAGAAGCCTTGCATAGGAAAGGTTCCCCACAGATTGTTTTTAAAAAACAACATGTTGGATCCATCATTATGTCACCTGACATTGCTAGGACTGATGGGGGGGGGGAGAAACACCGGAATGTGCATGTGCAGTGACTTACTGAAATTGACGCAAAGTTCACATGATATCTCACTCAGATGCCCACAATGACATAATCTTGAATGCAGAAGGCTCTCTCTTCCCAAGGAGAAGCTGTGCTGAGAGATGCTAGTACCTATGTCACACCCTTTCCATTCCACAAAAACTCACCGGCAACCAAGAAGTGTTTGTACTGTAACAATAGGTATGGCAGGAGGGGTGGTACGATCAGTGGAGCAGATATGAGACGTTACATGCAGACCCTCACATCTTCATCTCATGCACAGGAGAGTCGTGTGAATTTCCTTTTGCCTTCTAAAAAGGACCTCAACACCAGGTTCCCTGCAGAGACTAGCAGCCATGAAATCAAACAGATATCTGTGAGACTCCAGCGCAAGCTTTTTGCCTGAGTTCAGAGGAAGGGAAACCTTAATTTTCTGGACTACCAGTCTTCAAATCCCCAAGCCAGCCTGAGAAACAAGTCCACGTTTCTGGCTTGCTTTTCCTGAATTTCATGTCAGTCAAAACAACTGTTTTGGACTAGTTACACCCTCTTAACATCTCAATTTAGAAAGTCCTTGTCAAGTCAAAAAGGGGGGAAATGCTCTCTATTATCACCATTATTATCTCTAAGGAAAAACAAAATAAAAAATGCATTTAATTGTAACTTTGTATAATTTACATGAGAACATTTTACTATCTACTTCTGAGTCAGTAATTGCCTGTATGCCGTAAACTACCCATCCCAGGTAGGTTTTTCCTGTCTGGATTGAGGCTGCAATCCTAAGAACATAAGAACATGAGAAGAGCCATGCTGGATCAGGCCAACGGCCCATCTAGTCCAGTTTCCTATATCTCACAGTGACCCTGCCAAATGCCTCTGGGACCGCACGAAACTAGATATCTGTCTCCTGATACCACTCCCCTCCATCTGGCCCTTGAAGTACCCTGGTTTTAAGCCTGGAGATTACACATCTCCATCATGGTTTGTAACCTGTGATGGACTTTTCCTCCACGAATCTGTCCAATCCCCTTTTGAAGGCATCCAGGCCAGGTGCCATCACCACATCCTGTGGCAGGGAGTTCCACAGATTAACAACATGCTGGGTACAAAAATATTTTCTTTTGTCTGTTCTCATTCTCCCAGCCCTCAATTTGAGTGGATGTCCCCTAGTTCTGGTATTTTGTGAGAGGGAGAAGAGCGTCCCTCTATCCACTTTACTCGTGCCCTGTATTATTTTGTACGTCTCAATCATATCCCCCCTCAGGCACCTTTTTTCCAGACTAAAGAGCCCCAAATGTTTTAGCCTTTCCTCATAAGGGAGGTTCCCCCAGCCCACCAATCATTTTAGTCGCTCTCTTCTGCACCTTTTCCAGTTCCACTATGTCTTTTCTGAGATGCAGTGACCAGAATTGTACACAATACCCCACAGAACCTGGTAGGACTTACATCTGTGTAGATAGATATTGGGCCATGCTGCAGCTGACAGCATGCTGGGTTTCCAACCTTGGGCTCCAGCAGAAGCACAGTTCTCTTCCATGAAAACTTTCTGCTTCAAAACGTGTCCTGTTGACAATTCTTGCCGCAGTAGTTGAAACAGCCATCATAACCTCTAACGATGTTGAGAGAGTTGCATTATAAAATTCACAGCTGGGTAGCTACATGGCTCAAGGCAACCATCTCCCTCCTTTTTTTTAAAAAAAGCCAATGTTTTAGTAACGGGTGGGTAGATGTTTATTAAAACATTCTGTCTATTAAAAATATATGATGCATCATCGGTCATTCCATGTGATGTGATGCCAGGCTGTTTATCAGGCTCTCCACCTGGGATGATCTGTGGGTGGGGGGTGAAATCTGGCAAACATGTTTGACAAGCCCTCGGCCTCATAATTTAGGAGGCTATCAAGCAATAAATACATTTCAACTCACCGAAATTAAATCACCGGAGCTTCTTGGCCAGTATCCCCATCCGCGAAACTTGCCGGGCTACATAGCAACAGCCCGGAAGGCTTCGTTCTCCACTGTCACTCAAAACGCACAATGAAACTGACACTCCAAATGGCAGTAATTGCTTCATCTTTGCCTTGTGTCTGAAATTGTGCAGATGAATAATAATGCTGCTGTTCTTTCGAAAAAAGACCGTGGGAGAGCAAGGGGGGGGAGGAATGATACATTATGTGGCTGTTTCTTCCCGACACATCTATGCAGAGCTTTACCTGAGAGCAGATGAGGGACATGGGACCTGGGACATGGTGTGTCTGTGGCGGTGGTAGTGATGGGAAAAGCAAAAGCAAAGTGTTCTGCTTATATACCGCCCCATACCACTACAAGTGGTCTCTGGGCGGTTTACAATTTTAATTACAGTGTGCAGGCTACACATTGCCCCCCCCCCACCAGCAAGCTGGGTACTCATTTTACCGACCTCGGAAGGATGGAAGGCTGAGTGAACCTTGAGCCTGCTACCGGGGATTGAACCCAGGTCGTGAGCACAGTTTTACCTGCAGTACAGGCATTTAACCACTGCGCCACGAGGTAGTGGGTGATCTTAAAGTAGTTTGGCCACTGTATGGGAAATGATCCGGAAGACATTGTAACGAGGAGTTAGTGTGACATGTCTTGCAGTTCTTCCCATAGTTCTATGTATTATTTGCTATTCTGCTTAATTCCTTTGTGCATCATTTAAGGCTTTTGCTGTATGTTGTTGTATCATTCTGATATGCTAAAGGACACTTTGAGATAAGACATGTTTTCTCTATAAGTGGTTATTTGGTGAGGAGAGTTTATATTTTGGCCAAGCAATGATGAATACATTTTGGCTACAAGTGGGGAGCATTGGGAAGGATAGTTATAATCAGATACAGCCCAGTTGTTATCAGTTGAACTGATTAGATTAGGATGTATTTGCCACCTTGCTGACCCCTAACCCAGGTGTTCCTAACCTTACTGATGGGCCAGGGTAATGGATCAATTAAGCCTCACTCCTATAAAAGCCAGAAGTTTTGAGACCCCAAGTTGAAAGCTTCATTACAGACCTAGGGTTGGGTGTTGTGAGTCTATTTGGCTGAAGGAGTCTCTCTCTGCTATTTTCTTCCCGGGGCTCCCCATAGCAGAAGTGAGATAATCTTGCTTGGTTTGGTATGTATGTGTGAGGGAAACTTCTCAGATGGGAAGAGTGGGACCCCTGCACGCCCAGCCGAGAGGATGGAGAAGCCTGGGGAGAAAGGGGAACCTGAGAAGCAACTGACAGTGACACCTGTGGAGAGGTTCATGATGCTGAAGGGATACTATGGGTATTTGTACACAACCCCTAAACTCTGCTGCAAATGGCTGCCAGCTCTGGAGCTTACAATTGTTTCCCCACCAGCTCTGGAGTTTGCAGGAAATTAAGTGCGGCCACGCCCACCTAAGCATGTCCCAGCGTACTTTTCATGTACCTGCTCTGGGAGGGTGAAAATCCCCAGATCCGCATGTAATCTGGTGAGTGCCCGGCTCTCCTTGCTTCTGTTTGTTGTTGTTTTCCCTCCCGCCCCTTTAAGAGAAGGAATCAGGATGACGGGGAGGCTCGGACTGGCAAATGGAGGTGAGCTTGCATTCTTTTGTCCCCTTTTTTCTCCCTCCCCTCACGCAGACAGGATCAAGGAAGTGTGGAGGGATGGGGAGGCAGGAAGAGCAATGAACCCCCAAGATCTCTGGTCCGAATTTAAGTGGCCAGCGGATCTTAGGGGTTGTGTGAAAAGGCCCTATGGTGCCTTAAAGATAACTGAGCAGCATAAGGAAAGATAAAAGGAAGAGGTTCCGGGACAGACTGGAAGTAGAAAGAAAGACTTGGTGGGAAAAGCTGGCCAATCGGTTCCAGTGGAGGTGGGGTTCGAGACTTATAAAAAGGGAGTGAAACGGGAGCTTCCAGAAAGATGGGAGTGGGTGTGGATGGAGAACCCATGGACGGGAGACTGGGAGCAAATGATGATGCCCCACAAAGAGGCTGAGAGCTACAGATGTAGGGCACACAGGCAGAAGTGCTCTTACTGGGGAGAGAGGGAGTACAGAGGGTACAACTGAAAACGCAAAGAGATCCGCAATGGCTGGCAAAGATCCGGATGGAAGTCGAAGCCGGGACATTGGACCCGCAGGAGGATTTGACCAGGAGACCCGACTACCCCTTGCGTACACCCCAGCAGAGACCCCCTGGTCTCAGGTCCACTTTGGAAGTTGGGATACAAGTGGGAAGACCCCAACCCTGAAGGAGATTGGGATACAGGTGGAGGGGCTGAGGCTTTTAATGAGGGGGGAGGAGAGCAGTGGTGGAGCAGAATACCCACAAGTGGTGGTGGGGAACTTGATCACATTCTAGAGACCCCAACTTATGAAGGAAATAACCCGTTCATGTCTGATGTTAAAGATGTTGAAACTGTAGTTAGAAGAAAAACCTCGTTTATTGTTAATGAACACAATAAAAGTTCTGTTTGTTCCTTGCGAGAGATGCCTTCTTTGAAGTTTGAAGGGCGGGACGCCTGGGCTAAGACTGAACCCTCACAGTATGCTTTGATTGTTCATGTATATTGCCTGCTGTATTAACCATTGAATTAATAGCTAAATACAGCATCTTTTGGTTTTCTTTCCGTTTGTGTGGCTCAATGTCCTGAATCTAAAAAGAACTTCACTGCCTTGTCAGTACAGCCACTTACACATTGCTAAGAGAGGAAACTCATCACTAGCAACAGGAACCAAAGAGAGAGCTGGTTTGCATTAGCATTTGCCTAGACCAGGAACAGAAAGCTTCGGCGCATGGACCATATGCAATCCCCTATGGTTATTTTTGCATTTCCTGGATCTCTCCTCCTAGACCGCCCAGGATTTGCAATTAACAATAAAAAATCAGAAGGGGAAAGGATCAAAGATCAGTTCCCCAATACTCTGTACTCACGTGCAGGACCCATGGCCCCTTGGTTTGCCCCCTATACCCCCTGAAATGTGAACATCTGGCCACTTTGCCACCTCACCAGCCATTTTAGAGCATTGGCCAGCTGAGGGAGGTAGACAGTTGCCCACCCACTCCCAAGGCCCAAGAATTTGTCCAAACCACTATATAACACATAAGTATATCATACATAGAAATATAGTACATAGAATAGAACACATCTCATAATGGAGAAACGGATGCCCTTTTTGCTATCCAGGAACTAAGTGCTGACAGCCAAAACTGAGGCCACTGCTTTCTCTCCGTCTGATTCTTGATCTTTAAACTGGAGGACGCCTGGACAAGCTTTCAGATAGATGGGGTATTCAAATAGAGGATTGTCCTCTCTTAAAACGGGTCATGTGGCCACACTATTCGCCTCAGATCAGTTCCTTGCAACTGCCGCATTTGATCTGCCAAATGAGAGGAATGTTGCCAGGGAAAGATCAAGCTGAAAAGCCATCTGTTGAAGTAAAAGCAATGTGGGCTGTGTATAGACCATGCCATAGTGCTTAAAGCACTCTCTGGGTGGTTTTTACAATTTAATTATAGGGGATACACATTGCTAAACCCCACCAAACACACATACACATATACACACCACCACCACCACCATCTCCAGTAATTTGGGTTCTCAGTTCACCCACCTTGGAAAGATGGAAGACTGAATGACCCTTGAGCCAGCTACCTGGGTTTGAACCTGGGCCATGAGCAGAGGCTTGGCTGCAGTACTGTAGTTTAATCTCTGCACCATGAGGCTTCTCATAGGACATCATCTGTTAACGCAGATATTACCAGGCCCTGTTTGCTTCTCCGGGCCCAACGGCAACAGGGAATCGAAATATTTGGAGGCAGCTGGTTCCCGGGTCATTAAAGTCACATCAGAACAGGGTCCCATCTGGGAAACAAAAGAGGGGAGTTGCTTGCCTTAAATGGCATATGTTGTTCCATATGTACAGCTGCTATACTAGAAATCATTCCCTCCCCCCCCCAATACCAATTTAAACAGAGTAGAGATGGGCACGACTCAGAAAAACTGTTCGTTTTCGTTTTCGTTTTCGTCTAGGGGTCCGTTTCGGCTCGTTTCCGTTTTCGTGAGCTAATTTCAAAATTTTTCGTTTTCGTTTCGTTACGTAACGTAACGAAAACGAAAAAACGAAAACGAAAACGAAAATTTTTTCGTTTCTTCCCATTTAGCTCCATTAAGTGCTTCCCCAGTAACGAAAAACGAAAATTGGCTCAAAATTAGTCGTTTCGTTTCCGTTTTCGTTCCAGTTCTGAGCCGTTTTTCGTTTTTTGTTTCGTTACGTAACGGAAACGAAAAACGAAAACGAAAACGAAAATACCGCTAAGTCGTGCCCATCTCTAAAACAGAGTTACAATGCGTCTCCCTCGATGAGGGAATTACAGTGGACCCTCGTATAACAAATGGTTTGTATAACATAAAATCTGTACAACATGAAACATTCTGGAGATAGGGGAAATTTGCTTAACAGAATCGCCTGTGGGGCGAATCCGTGCAACATAAAATGGTTGCGATTAGGGATGACTCCGTTTTCAATGCATTCCTATGGGAAATTTGTATAAAGGAAAATTTGCTTAACAGGATTTCATTTTGGAATGAATGAATTCCTTTATACATATATGTGAGTGGGTGATGCATGATATTGCTAAGTATGCTGTGCAGGAGACCATCCTTGTAGGCAGGTGACATCAAGATTTTGGCTGTCCCTGCTGGTGGCTCTTCATGTCAGCCCTGGGCTGAAGAACTTTCCAACAAATCCCATCTCCCTGCTTTCCAGGCAAAGGAGTGCATTTCCCTCTCCCGCCAAAAGGGAAGATGTTTTCTTTGACGTACAGCACTGTTTGCCTCCAGCATCCTCACGAGCCTTATTACAGAGCATGTGCCTACATCGTTCCCCCCTCCCCCCCGCATGCTTTCTCCACCATTCATCTTGGACAGCAAAAGGTCCAATCCAACCCATTTCCCAAGTAATTATCCAGTAACCATTATGTTTGTTTGTTTGTTTGTTTTGGTATGAGATAACACCATAGTCTTTCGAGACTGAAGGATGCCAATGAACACTGTAACATAAGAGAACGGCTGCCGTTAAGCCTAAACGGCAGAATAAATCTGAGGCAGCCAATGGCGTGTCAGCGTGGAGCAGCACAGTTAAATGTGGGTGGTGTTATTTCCATTAGCACAGCATAAACAAATGGCCTCGTCATGCCACTCCTCCATAATAATTCCAGCGTGATTTAAAACGGATGAATGTTTCTGAGTAGAGAGGGCACTGCTCCATGAATAAGGGAGTGCATGGCATTGTTTATTGCTGGCTTGCATTCACCTTCCAAGCTCCATATATTTACTTTGCGCAAAGTCCTTTTAAAAAAAAAAAAACTACTCTCAGCTCTGTGAAGTTAATACAAAGGCAATTGAGCAAGCTGTTCTGCTTCATGGCCCATAATGGTGCCTCCTACCCTGGGTGCTGAAACACTAGATATTACCAAATCCATCTGCCCTTTGAAATTTCAGCCCTGTTCAAGAGAGAAGCAGCAGTAGCGTGTCCTACTACACTCAGCCAACTCATTGGAGAAATAGGTCAAACAAAATTCAATTTAATGCAGAAGCCTGCAACACTGTGCCGTTAAAAATTATTCATGCAGATATGGATATTTTGTGGCAGTGGTGCTTTCCTCAAATAGTCAGCCCAACAATGCTTCCAAATTCCCTACACACACACGCACGCACACACCCATGACCAAGGAAGTACATGCCTCTGTTCCTGAAACAGCAGAATGTTTTGGGGGCAAGGTTTTTACACTGCCACCTTCCATTCTGATCACATGAAACTTAATGGGGCTGTGGACAGCAGAGCTTGAAAAAGTTGGTTTTATTGTAACGACACCTATCAAAAACCCATAGCCAGATGGCTGCTGGTAGGAATTCTGTTATAAAGAGCTCTGTCTTGTAAAAATGGGGATGGATTATGAGCGGAGGAGATTTCTGAATGATAGAAAGCATGTGAGGGAAGGTTACATTCTATATGTCTCTATGGCACTTCTGATGAAGCTTAGCCTCAGGAATGAACTGGATGAGGAAGAACAAACTGAAACTAAAACCCAGACAAGGCTGAACTTCTTCTGGTGAGACGAAAGGGAGATCTAGAGATAGGGATGCAACCTGCATTGGATGGGATTACCCCTCAATTGAAAAAAGAGGTGCTTAGCTTTGGGGTGCTCCTGGACTCATCCTTGGGCCTAGATGCCCAGGTCACAGCTGTGGCCAGGAGTGCATTTGTACAATTAAATCTAGTGCACCAGTTACGCCCGTTTCTTGAGAAACCTGCTATGGCCACTGTGACACATGCCCTAGTGACCTCCTGGCTGGACTACTGTAACACGCTCTATGTGGGGCTACTGATGGAAAGTCTCAGGAAAATTCAATGAGTCCAAAATGTAGCGGCCAGATTGCTAACTGGGGCGGGTTACAGAGATCACATTACACCTCTACTAGAGCAGCTCCACTGGCTGCCAATCAGCTATCGGGCACAATTCAAGGTGCTGACCTTAACCTACAAAGCACAAAATGGCCTGGGTCCAAGCTACCTCAAAGATTGAATCTCACAGGATGAACTGGCTTGGGTGCTAAGATCATCAGGAGAGGCCTTTCTCTCCATCCCACCTTCACAGGCGCGTCTCAGAAGAACACATGAAAGGGCCTTCTATGTTGCTGCTCCCAGACTTTGCAACTCCCTCCACCTAGAGACCAGGACTGTCCTATCTCTGCTGTCTTTCTGGAAGCAGGCAAAGACCTTACTCTTCAGGCAAGCTTTCCTTGAATGAGGGACTACCTACTATGTGACTTTTATATGGATTACCATGCATGATTACATTGACTGATTTCATAAAAACACCAGTGCTTTCCATGTTACTTTCCACCCGTCATAATTTTTTTTTCTTTTTGTGTGCTCTTTGTTACCTTTTAATGTTCTAAGATGCCTCTTCTAATTCCCTGTTCTTAACTTGAATATATCTTAAATGTGCTGGGCTGTATTTTGTCCCTCATTATTGTAAGCCACCTTGAGGCCTTTTCCAAGGAGAAAGGTGGGGTAAAAATATTCAAAATATATAAATAAATAAATACATTTATGAAATCAAGCCCTTCCAGCTGGCAACGTTTTCGTTTTCAACACCCAAACAGTAACAAAATAAAGCACATTTCTAGAATTAAGGATCCTACAGATAAGTGATTTCTTACATATTTTAAAAAGATTTTTAAGATGTCCTGAAGGCAAATCAAAATGTTCTCTAAAACCATTTTTTGGAGAAGTGACTTACAACTGAAGGTTGGGAGCAAGTTAGGGTAAGCTGCATGCTACATCATGCCCAACTAGATAAAAGGTTAGCAGATTCCGCCCCCCCCCCCCCGCCGCCACCCAATCAGTTTTCCATTTAGTAAAACTGCATTTATTATTCATTGTTTCCACCCAGGTCCGGGTTACCATTCAGAGAGTTACAAAAATAGAAGGCACTATTACAATTGAATCCTATAAAGATACTGGTGGTGACAGTAACTTGAGAAGACTGGAATACTAACAGAGTGATGGCCAACCCGCTCTGATTGGCTGAATGAGGAAGCTGACAGATCCACAAAGAAATTGGATGCTAGAGCCCCATGCTTGTAAGCAAATAAATAATCCATGAAGACATGGCCCAAATCTGATTGCATAGTTATGTTGGTATGATGGTAAAGGTGCAACTTTTCTTGGTGCAATTCACCTTGTCATTAGGAAAATACTGACATGGATGAATTTCAAAAGACTTTGGGACCTAGCTCTAATGCAAAACCGTTGGGGAAGATTAGAACAACAGTCACACATTTCCAAAAGTTCCACAGGTTTATTTAATTTCTAGTACGAAAAACATGAACCGAATTCTTGAGAAACTGTGTTGGAACCATATAGGACAGAATTAAATTGTTTTACCAGTTGTGAGTATTCATTGGAGGTTGTGGGGAGGGAACCACCACATATCTCTTAACAGGCAAACAAAACAAAATAATCTTAAAGGTTAACAGATTTAGTGCAATATAAACATTCCTGGGCCAGAGTTTTCTACATCTGATAACATGATTTCTAGTCCACATTGCAAATGGTCCTGCAGAAATAAATGAAATAGTCTTGAAGATGGACCATGAACAACATTTTGTGGAGTTCAGACCAGCATATTTTATTATTTTTGCTGAGAAAAGACTTGTTCTAAGGGAAATTCTGCAGTGCCCGAGTGACATCTGCTGGTGTTAAAAAGAAAATGAACTTTGGGCACTATATTAAAGAAAGACAAGATAAAGCCATTATTGATTGATTTATTAACAGGACTTACTCACTGTTGGATATAATGAAACTCTTTTGTGGATTTCACACAAAATGCTACCAGAGCCACAAATAAAAGAGATATAGCATGTCTACACTACAGTGTAAAAATCAAACAGTAGGAGTTGCATTATCAGTTACAGTAGCCATAGGAAGTTTCTACAGATTTCTCAGAATGTATTTTGAAATTCACATTTACTGCCCCCCAAATCAAACGCAGGCATGAAAGAAGGAGGGAATCCACACACAGCTGAAAGAAGCTAGAAACCTGCACCATTACTGCTGCAGAGATATAGAACTGGTTTCTTTCTGATTATCCTTTAGACGGGCAGCATATGCCTGTTCAGTTCCATTAAGCATTTAATCTTAGCTAATGTTTTGTTGCTTTTCTGTTTTAATGCCAAGCTGGAATGCTGTTGTGCCTGGTCACTGCTTGCTTTTATGTTCTTTTTAATGCTGTCAGTTCAGAGAACCATCTCTAAACTTGCTGGATAGCTTGTTGCTTTAGGTAGAAGTTGAGAGTTCAATTCCTCAGTGTGCTTGCTTGGCAATGGCGGCTTCAGCCATAAGGTCCTTTCCAGCTCTGCACTTCAAAAATTATTTTTATGAATTACTGGAGAGTTCAGTGAGCTTAGGTCTCTAGCTGCAGAACCAGGGGTCGGGAGCTTAATTCTCCATTGTTCCTTCTTGACAGGAGATGGACTCAATGATCCACAGGGGGTCTCTCCCAGCTATTGAGTTCTAAGATTAGATGAGATTACAAATTAAATAAATAAATAAAAATTAAAGAGTCATAAAATAGCCTCCTATACTCCTATATGTACAGCCAAATCCTAAGTATATTCCCCCATAAATAAGAGTCAGTTATTTCAATGGAACGTATTTAAAGGCATGAATACATGGGACTGTGGTTACTCTGAGACAGATGTACTGCCCATATTACACAAAGGCAGAAAGGCAATGGGGGAAAGCTTGCAATTATCCATGTTTCAATAGCAGCAGAAAGTTGCCGTTGCAAATGGAAATACGGATAAACTGTCATTCTTATAGAGGGGAGCATACTGGGTTCCTTTAATAGCATTCATGTGAGGAAAAATCTTAGAGGAGTGCACAATAGATAGCTGGAAATACTTGAAAATCATCACTATTTGGCTGGCGTTGGCAGAACAGTGACACCAAATGAAATAGCAAGGCAGAATCTAAAAATGGTGGGCTGTACAGCACAGCTGGCTGCATAATTTCACTGTAATTTATAAGGCCACAACATCTGGCTGTTGGCAGTCGGGTTTCCATCTTTTCATTTAGTCCAGATTTTTCTCTGCTGTGGGCAGAGGGAAGGGATCAGGGGATATTTTTATATGTTGAGCCTAATGAAAAATGTTCAAATTTCCTCATAAGTAGTAATATGAAAGAAACTGAGAGATTTTTTTAAAAACGGATAGCTTAATTCTTACTAAGATAAACATTTAGAAAAGTAACTTTTTGGACCAGTTTGATTGTTTGCAATTATGGTTATAAAGAAGTCACAACACTGCAAAATACTGTATATCGTAGTCACCTAAATCAGCCCCTTAAAAACACAAGAACATCTCTCCTAGATCATAACAAATATGAATTTTGCCTTGCAATCTGATAATATACAGTATAGTAATTTTAGAACTGCAGAGCTAGAAGGGGTCATCAATGGATCTTCAAGTTCTGCCCATCAAGGAAGCAAAGTGGGAATTCAGTTCCCAACATCTGGCTAAGGCTGTCCACTCTGCCTTCCAATGGCCTATCATGTACCTCTGGAAAGCCTACAACAGGCATGTCCAAACTTCGGCCCTCCTGATGTTTTGGACCGCAACTCCCAGAATTCTAAGCTTAGGTTTCCAATGGCAAAGGACTGTAGGAGTTGTGGTCCAAAACATCTGGAGGGCCGAAGTTTGAACATACCTGGCCTACAAGAAGGCCCTGCTAAAGAGGCAAAGGCTTCTTCTTGTAACAATGGTGAGGAGCTGCAGTTGTGAAGCAGCTATGAAAGATCACTGAACGTACACTTCCTACACCATTACTGAATACATTGGCTTGAAATCAATTTATATTTTTGCGCACCTCACCCAGCTTCTGGAATAGAACCAAAATCTATGTTAATTCTAACAGAACCAGACACATTTTGTCCTACCAAGTTGGAACCCTAATAGGGTTTTGAGGAGTGGTTTTACCAGCTCTGCAGACACACATGAATTTCCATGACGAAGGACAGATTCAGCCGTGTTCTCCTGAATCCATGTCTGTCACTCTGTACGCTACTTCACATTGGGTACCTAATAGAAGTGGGGAGGTGGGATTTCGATGCAGACTCCCCCACTGCGCCAAGGTTCTGTGGTCCCTCCACCACTGTCCTTGCAAACATACTTGCTGCAAAGCCCCTGATGTCAAGAAGTTCCTAAGTGGAAGCACTGAACTCAAATATAAAACTACAGCCCAATTATTTATGGAATACTAAATGTGTTCCTGCACCTCTGTTACAATATGCCATCACTGGCTGACAGATCCACTGTTTTGACAGGCTGTGGGACAGGCTTAAGGAACAAAGTACAGTACTTAAAAATACTCCTAAGGCACAGGAGTACTTTAAGGGTATTTACAAGGATGTAACAAAGCATTATATTTTTGCCACCATCTATTGTTCCCTTGTATTAGTTATTTTACTACTGTATATATTTAGAGCAGAGGTGTCCAAATTTTGGCCCTCTAGATGTTTTGGACCACAACTCCCAGAATTCCGAGACTGTATTGCCAATGACAAATGACTGTGGGAGTTGTGGTCCAAAACATCTGGAGGGCCAAAGTTTGGACACCACTGATTTAGAGGTTTGGTTTTTCTTAGTTTGATGTTTTATTAGACTATTATAGTTTTATTACGGTATATGTTTATGATATTGTAGCCTTCATAGGCAGACAGATATCTGTCCAAAGATGGAGATGCGGAAAAGGATGTTCTGGCCAAAACTTATTTTAATGTGGTTCTATCTATCTATCTATCTATCTATCTATCTATCTATCTGAAGAATTTTACAAGTTTGAGGCATTTCATTTAAATTTGGAAAGTCAGCATTTCACAAACCTTTATAATTGGGTTAATTGGGTTAAACTCATTGCTTAAGTTCTTAATAAGAAGGTATACATAACCTGTCTATTCTCCCCTCCAACTGCACATCAATTAGTATCAAACTGCACACTTTTATAAAAACTGCAATGGACTGGCCTATTGTGGGGAAAAAGAGGGAAGAATGACAGAAACTTGACATCGCCTTGGGTTCACCAGATAAACAAGATATTAACTGATGACAATTATTTATTTTATTTTAGAGTATTTTTAGAGTATTTTTAATTTTAGAGTATTTTTACCCCGTCTTTCTCCTTGGAAAATGACCCAAGGTGGCTTAGAGTAATGAGGGATAATATATAGTCCAGTACAATTAAGACATGTTCAACTACTGAGAACAGGGAATTGGGGGACATCTTACAGCATTGAAGACAACATTACATTAGCTACAAGAGAATGCAAGTAGTTAAAAAGAGAGTAAAAATCCCATGTAAAAGTTATGAGTGATGGAAACTGACATGGAAAACAGTGTCAATGTAATCACACAAGGTTATAAGTGGTTATAAACACAAAGTCTATGTGAACCTATGTATGTGTGTGTTTGTGTTGTGTCGTTACAGTCGTGACTGACTCTTCGTGACTCCATGTCCATGGATAGATTCATATAAAAGACACATAATAGGTAGACCATCCTTCAGGGAAAGCTTGCCTGAAGAGAAAGGTCTTTGCCTGTTTCCGGAAAGACATCAGAGATGGGGTAGTCCTGGCCTCTATAGTGGGAGGTCAGTTAGCATTAATAATTAATTAATTAATTATAAACAAAGTCTGTTGTGTTATAATATTAATTATATTGATTACAATAAATATTATTTATACTTATTTATTTATAGTTCATTTATTATTAATGCACTCAATAATTAACAATTTTAAAAAAGACCCAGCCTCCCTCCCAAGCAACCCTGCTCGGGTGCTTTCAACACGCCAACCCGAGCTAGAGGCCAAAGCCCTGCCTTTCCCTGCGCGCATGCGCGACTCCGACCCTCCCAGGCCGCCTCGCGATGCCAACGGTGAAAGAAGGGACCGTTAGCCGGGCCGGGTCTCCTTTTTCGGCCCTATTACGCAAGGGCGAGCGCCAGAACGTAAGGGGAACGCGTGCGCGGGAGACGGGCAAGCCTGATTGGTGCGCGGCCGCCGAGTGTGTGTGGGGGGGCGTTGCCAGGGTGATGATGGTGATGGTCGTGTGACCGTCGCGGGCTGATTGCGCAACCCGACGAGGGCGTCCAGTGGGCGGCCGGGGGCGGGAGATGTAACCCGTCGTCGCCGGGCGGGGAGAAGAAGGCGAGGCGCTCCCTCTCGCCAGGATGCGCCGCGAAAGGCTGAGGTTGGCCGTGGCGACGACCGGGGAGGGGGTGAGTCCTGAGTAGCGGGAGCCTTTCGTCCCCACCACGCCCCGCCCCGCCCCGCCTTGCCTGGGGCTTCCAGCTGCGATGGACTACAACTCCCAGAATGCCGCGGCCACCTCTGTCACGGGAGCTGTGGAACCAGGGAGCTGTAGTCCAAACGCCTAGGTTGGGGGAAAGAGCTGCTCGAAGGGCTGCAGCGCCGGAGCATCTTCTTGACAGCCTGGCGATATTATCAAATGTAATATTACTATATTGCCACTGGCCCCCCACCCACCCCCCGTGGAAATTCATCTCCCACCAAGAGGTAAAAACTTTGCCACTCTTCCCCCCTCTCTCACCGGGCTGGCATGCAAATACGCCAACATACAACAGCCAATGAAAATTTGCCATGAAACATTATATTCCATTGCATATTATATTGCACACTTCATTCTGCTGCTTATATGTCTGAAGAGGTGGACATGTCCACGAAACATTTGCATGAAAGTTGCTCTTTAAGGTGGCACATGTTTTGTGTCTTCTGTATCATTTGTTTTGTTTTAGTTTGCTTTGATCTTTGCCTGAAGATATAAAACCCATGATACTGGTTCCTGCTGCCTTGGTATTCTTCTTCCCCCCGTCTTTCTTCCCATGTACTGTCCAGGATTCTCTTGCTTTCCTTTGGATTTGCTACATTAAATTTACGAATCCATTGTTCTACTTACGTTTGGTGGTTTTTCTGTTCTTGTATGGTTTTGCTGCTGATCTATGTCGCATCACAGGTTACAAACCATGAGGGAGATGTGTAATCTCCAGGCTTAAAACCGGGGTACTTCAAGGGCCGGATGCAGGGAAGTGGTATCAGGAGACAGAGATCTAGTCTCCTGCGCTCCCAAACGCATCTGGTGGGGCCACTGTGAGATACAGGAAGCTGGACTAGATGGGCCTTTGGCCTGATCCAGCATGGCTCTTCTTATGTTCTCATGCTTATTTCTGATCTGTTGATCATATGAACATTTATTATTCTGAATTCATTTATTTATTCGATTGGTTGGTTTCTGTACTGCAAACACTGTCTGGCCCCAAGGCCACTCTTTAAAAATCACAACCCTTAAAAGTGCAGCCCTCTTTTGTTTGGGCTTTCTGCTGGAGGGACTCCATTCCTGGGCATGAGAAGAACGCCCAGTTGTTGCACATCGCACATTTTTCTTTAAATGTTCAAATAGTGCTTACGTGCACATGTGTATAACTTTGTGTGTATATGCCAAGACTCCCTTTTCACAGTCAAATAGCACTTCAAGCAAGTCAGTGGAGCATCCCAAATATGTCCTGCCAATCATGTTTTTAATATAGATTTATTTTTTAATATAGATTTATTAAGGTGATGAATAGAACAGAAATATTCAAATAGCATGGCAACACATTTCAGCTTCAACTTTCTTCAGTTGCTCTGGATAAAACTACAGAAAAATGAAAAAAGTTTGCATTAATGTTCTTCTAAGTACAGAATTTATACAGGTATTCCATAAGTGTAATGACAGTACAGTACTTTCATCCAGAGCAGCTGAACAAGGCAGAAACCAAACGGTGCTACCGTACTTTAAACAAATAAATATTAGAGCTGTATTATCCCATGTTATGCTGATGCTGATGATACTTTTATATTACTATTAGTACTGCAATGTATCTTTTTAATTATTACCATAAAAGTTAACCTTTTTAGCTTTGTTAGACACTCATGTATATATTCATATGTGTAAATCTATATGCATATGTGTGTGTTGTATAAGCTAAGATCCTGTTAGGTTTTTGTACAGTTGTTTCCTGCTTTATTTGCAAAATCATATTGTGTACTTTACAGGAAACTCTTTCGTGAGAGATGGGTGAAGTGAGCTATTAGCTCTTGTGTAGAGTATTAGACATTAAACGATCATGTGCCTTTTTTAAACCTGTGTTTTCAGATAAGGGGCAGCAGAAGCCAGATGCCTTCAGTATTATTCCACATTTTTACTGATGCCTTGGTTGATTACTGAAACACTGCTAAGATGCATCAAAAACTCATGAAGAGTGCTCATTACATTGAGCTGGGAAGCTATCAGTACTGGCCTGTTCTGGTGCCTCGAGGAATTCGCCTGTATACCTATGAGCAGATTCCAGTGTTCCTTAAGGACAACCCCTACATCACCGACGGCTACAGAGCATACTTGCCTTCCAAGCTGTGCATAAAAAGGTTTGAATCCAAGTAGTTAAGTGATAGATTTACTAGCTTGTCTGCACTGAAGCCATGCTAGACTTCTGTGCCTGGATAATTATATTCATGTTTCACTTGAGTAAAGCGGCTCACAGGGGAAGTACAATGGCTTATTTGTAATGTACTTATCTGTGTGAAATAGAACATTATGTTGTCTATTGGGAATGTAACTGCTGATTAGATTTCACCATGAAGAGTCACAGACCTTGGGCTGTTCCTCAGGCTACTTTTAAAAAAACAATTCAGTGACCACATGCAGTTTACACAGGTGCAGAGTCTTGTGGCACAGTGCTAAAACTGTTGTACTGCAGCTGTACCTGTCCTCGTGTCCTGGGGTTCAGTCCCAGGTAGCTGGCTTATGGTTGGCTCAGCCTTCTTGCCTTCTGAAGTCGGTAAAATGAGTACTCAGCTCACTGGGGAGCGAGGGTGGGGAGGCACTATGTAGCCTTCATAAATAAAGTGTAAACCACGCAGAGAATGCTTGAAGCACTATGGAGCGGTCCATAAGTAGAACACTTTTGCGTCCATGCAAGATCTTAAACTAAGCCCAAATGGGCAGATGTATTTCATATGGTAAGTTAGTTTGCATCCTTTCAGGGTGTATTTGATTTAAATTGTGGGATGAATCACTACTCAACATAATATTTATAGCTATGATTGTTTTTTCCTCTTCAGAGTGCATTCTTACTTGTATAACCTTAATTAAAACATTTTTTACACATTTTTGCCCAGATTGCCTCTACCTCCAATAATTCTTCATGGGGATTTCTAGTATCTACAAGTGTGCATGTTAAGAGAGTGGGGGGGGGGGGAGAGAGAGAGAGAGAGAAGAATTTGACTTTGCTTACAGAAAGTTGCAGAGGCACCATAGCTGGAGGTTGCCCCTGAAAAAGAATCAAATCACTCAAGGAAACTACTGAAACAATCCCAGATATTTTATTAGGGCATTCACAAACTTTCCAACACTTTATCATGTCAAAAGGCAGGGGACATTCCAGGAATAACTTTAGTCAGGATTGTAAACTAGTATTGATCAGGTTGTTATCCTTTGAAGTGATATGCTGCTAATAAGTATGTCCCTCTGGACACACAACCCCATTTAGAGAACTGCAGCTTTCTTTTTGTTCTTCTTTTTCTCTGGTGTTACACCAACTATTAAGGGCAATGGAGAGGTCAGCCAAAATAATTTGTACTCAAGATGATGTCTGTGGAGATTTCTCACTCATCCAGGTGAGGTTATCCGAGAGTTGAGTCATGGCAAGTGGACTTCAGTTGCCATGGCTCAACTCCCAGTTGCCATGACTCAACTCCCAGATACTAAAGATGGTGTAATCACTTATCTTTCTCTTTCTTTTTTATTTTTTATTTTAAATTAAGATGTGAGTGAGAGATATTTACCAATTTTGTTAGGCTATTTTAACTCTGTATTTACTTTTTATAGGAGTGTGGCATGTTGTAACATGTCTTATTTGTATATTTGGATGCTGGACTTGATTGAGTGATATAACCACATAATATTGAAGTTCCAACCTAAAACATGATGGTATTTAGCAAAAGATTATATGAATGCATTGACTATAATCCTGTTGCTTGACAAAAGCCAAGTCACAACTCTTAATCCCTTCCTCCCCATTAAACAAATTGTTCCAGCCATTATTCAGAGATGTATCATGACGGTGCCTGCATACGCTCCCCAAATCATTTTTGTTTACTAGAGAAGAATGGACCAAATGTTTCAGTAGCCTAGGCTGAGTAGCAGTATTTCAGTCAGTATCTCATGATGTAGAATTAGGATTTATAATCTCTATTCCATATTGCAAGTATCCTGTGCGTTGCCAGACCCTGGCACCTAACAAGGCTGGAAGACAGGCTACTGGCCAGTTTTCATAGCTGCAAGTTAGGATGCAGTGGCAACCATCTTATTTGGAAAACGGATTGGGCTGCTGTCTATAAAAAGTTGCTTGTCTGTGAATAAACCATGTATGTTTTCTCCTTGATTTTCTAGCCTGTTCATTTTATCCAATGAAACGGTCAACATTTGGAGTCACTTACTTGGCTTTTTCCTCTTCTTCACTTTGGGCATATATGACATGACTTCTGTGTTGCCTTCAGCGAGTGCCTCTAGAGAAGATTTTGTTATCTGTTCTGTTTGTCTCTTCTGCTTTCAAGTAAGTCCCTTTGTAAACACTAGTCTCATCCTGGGGGTGGGGGTGGGGAGGTTGAAGAATAGAGAGATAGGCGTCCTTTGTACGTCCTTTGGCCAAACAAGTGTTTGGTGCTTCCCAGCCCCACTTCCTCCAATGGGCACCCACTCAGTTTCCCTACCTCGCCTCCTCCAGGAATTGCCTCTGAGTGGGCGCCCATTGGAGGAAGTGAGGCTGGGAAGGGCCAAATATCTGTTTGGCTGAAGGACAAACTCACAGTCCAGCAGTTTCTGTCCACCTCTAATGATGAGCAGGGAAAGTGCTCTGCATCGTCTCCCAAAGTAAGGCTTGGAGGTTCTTCTGACTGTATCGGCTTACTGGTCATTATTCATACACGCTCCACTAGTGGCAGAGGAATTGTTTTCAGTGCTGTTTTATTTATTTATTTTATATATTTATTTATATAGCTTGTATGCCGCCCACTACCCAAAGGTCTCTGGGCGGCTCACAATCAAAGTAAACAATTCAAATAATTAAAACATCAAATTGCAATAAAAATACAACAATAAAACATTTAAATACAATAAATACAATGTATTAAAATGTATTTTTCATTTTTGTTTCCATAGTATTTGTAAATATTTGCCGCATTTTCTATTTTGTTTAAAAAAACAGAAACTCATGGCAGCTTACAGAAGGTCGCAGATAAGCAACAAAAAAATGCTTGCACGCGTAGTGGTGCTATGCCAGTTTTGCTGAACTTATATTGAAAGGAGGTAGTTATGACTTCATCCAACCTTTTTTGCTTCAAAAAGCAATCGTCTCAGCAGAGTGATGACTTCCATGTGGGACACTCTCGTATTTCAAGAGAGAGTAATGTATCTGTTGTTTTCTTCATTCACAGAAAATTTTTCTGTGTGGTGCCAATGCATTGGAAGAGCACACCACACACTTCCCAATGCATAGTTGCTTTAACGGGGCAATGAGTGGGATTTTAGAGATGAGCAGGAAACAAAAAACAAAATGCTGTTTTGTCATTTCATTACAAAATGAAACACTTTTTTCCCTCTAGGAATGAAACAATTCATCCTAGAGGAAACAAAATCACATGGGAGCTTCCTCAAGCTCTTCCCTGTAAGCCTTCCAAATTTGGAGAGGTTTGGTGTTCAGAGGGCTGAGTTGTTAAACACCAAAGGTGGTCCCCCTAGGAGAAAATTATTCTAATTGAACTGGGAGTGATTTTATCCTAGCCCCCCCCCCCTTTAGAGTTTAATCCAAGCCTCTCCAAATTCTGGGGGTCTTACAGGGAAGAGTCCAAAGAAGCTACCTTGTTATTTTGGTGCCTCTAGGTACCAGGGGAGCCATCATATAGCGTTTCATTTTGTTCCATTCCAAATTCTTTTAAAATTTTGTTAGTAACAAAGTGGAAAAACTACTAAAGAAATGAAACAAAATGCTCTACAGTATTTTCGTTTTGTGCCCATCTCTAAGTGGGATAACAATTTCTGAGTAGTAGAGCCATATACACGGTACTTATACTTTTACCCATATACTTTTTGTCCATAAACTTTTGTTCTGTGTGGCACAACAAAAATGTGATATGTTGGTCCTAAATAGGAGTCCAGGGCTTCTCATTTCAGCCCCCTGGTAAGTGTGTGATTATCAGGTCCAGAATGAGCAGATCATTCCTCCAAGGCTTGAGGGATAGAGGGGCACCATTGTCTGTACAACAGGACTGCTCTTCCGAGGATTTGATAGAGATCCCTTCTGAGTTGAAAGCAGGACATTGACACCTCAGCCTTTCCGTTCTTCACTACAGTAGGGGGTTAGAGATCACTGTTTTCATGGGAAACAGCCAAAATGCAGCATGTTTACCTCTGGGTACGTCCTGTGGTGCATCATAGAAAGGCTTGTTTTTAAGTAAACATTAATAGGATCGCTCAGCAGAGGAGTCCGAGTAACTACGAATTTTTGACTTGTCTGCCAGCGCCACCAGTGGAGGGAGACATGACCAGGTAGCAGGATTAGTTTGTTTGGACATGTAAGTTTTCCAGTTAGATCACGAGTGTCTTCAGGTGCAGAAACTTGAACAGCAAACCTCAATGTTTCCTGGATGTTTTTATGTAGGATCCTGAGCACCAAAGGGAATCTTCATTGATTATTTATAATGACACATAGTTTGTTAATCAAGTTGTAACTTAATGGTTGGCATGCATTTTATCAGTTTTCACTTGCAATCGTGTGGAAGAAGTGTGCCATCTTTTGCATGTGTGTGTCACAGGGATTCTTGCTGCATGTGAGAGAAGAGAGATGCACTTAAGCCAGTATTTGCCACCTGCAGCTTTTACAGCTACTAAAAAAATACCAATTGCCTGGTTAAGTTGGTATGCTTTTTAGTCAATTTAATGTTTCAGATTATTTGTTTTGCCAATTATATGCTGCCACCATATTCTCTGTAGATCCCTGTTCAATTGTAGTATTGAACCATCATTCCCAGTAACACCAGTGTTAGAGCAAAATATAATTATGGATGATTGAGGGCTAATATTCTGCTTACACAAACCCTGAAAAACCCCATCAAATTTGATCTGGTTAATCTAAGTGGTACCACATTGCTTGAGTCCTTTGTAATCATACACTGAAGAAATTAATGTGGATGTGTTTGAATGTTTTTATAGGTCTGTATGCTTTGCTCAGTAGGGTACCACCTCTTCTGTTGCCATCGCTCAGAAAAGACGAGTCGTCGTTGGATGGCCTTGGATTATGCAGGGATTTCCATTGGTATCCTGGGCTGTTATGTGTCTGGAGTGTTTTATGCATTTTACTGCAATAATGTAAGTTGGCATTCACAGCTTTCCTGGTATTGTTTTGCCTTTGATGTTCTGGTCCTTCAGAAACTCTATGACAGTTTCATAATTTAGCTGGCATGGAGAAGTATTTAAGGATGGGAATTGGCGTCATTTCAAGAGGGGGAAAAACATTTCTCAGCTTTCTTGAAAACGTTTAACCTTGAGAAGCTGATTTAAAAACTTGGTTATTTTTTTAAAGCACATGAGTCAAGCTGACATGGATGGGACTTTTGGATTTTTTGGACTGATAGTAACCCAATTACAGTTCACCTCTGTTACTTAAGTGAATGATTTTTAAAAGCAGTTAATGGCTTAAAATTGTGGATACACATCATAGTTTATGGGAACGGGCAATATCAGCAGTGCAGTCCTTCCTACCATTGTCATTGCCATTGGGCCTTATGCTGAAAAAATACGGCATCTCCCCACAAGTTGCATAAAGCTTGACAGTTTGCACTAGACGCAAAAGCAACTTCAGAATCACATGGGAGGGCTGTGTGTGATGTTAAACAAGAAACTGAACATTGAGAGCTTATTCTTCCTCATAAATTGAATGCCCTTTTGTAGTCCCACATTGTTAATCTTAATCAGAACGAGAGGAATGAAAATAACTTCAATGTTGTATTGTTAGTGCATATTCTAAGAGAGGGTCCTCTTTTTCAGGGATGTAAAACATCAAATGAAACAACTTCCCTTTAAATCATCCAGATGCAGAATATCACTTTTTAAAAAATGGTTCTTGTGCTTTGATATGGAAAAAAGTCTGTGATGCATAAGAGAAAAGAGGGAGCTGCCTTTATGGATTTTATAACTAGTTTTTCAAGACCTGGAAGGCTTTCCATAAAGACACATTCCAGAATTCATGAAAATTGCTTTCCCTTTGTATCTGTCTCTTGATTCGCCCTTTTCATCCATTTTTCTAGTACTGGCGTCAAATATACTTGATCTCTGTCCTTGCTATGATCTTGGCAGTATTTTTTGCTCAGATCCACCCAAGTTACCTCACTCAGCAGTGGCATAGGCTGCGCTTAGTCATCTTCTGCTCTGTGTCAGGCTATGGAATCATCCCGACCATCCACTGGATTTGGCTCAATGGAGGTGTCACGGCATTGATCGTGCAGGTAAGCCAAGTGGTTACAAGGTTTGCAATTCAAGCCTGCCTTGTGTTTATCCCCGAGTTAAGTTCCACTGACTCTTTATAGCAGGCCTACCCAAACTCTGGCCCGGGGGGGGGGGGGGAATCCGGCCCGTCAGGCCATTCTGAGTGGCCCGCAGCTGACTGGCCTGTCCCTCCTTCCCCCTCTTTTCCCCCCACATTCCCCTGTGGTGGCCACGGCTCCATGCTTCCTTTGGTCCCCACCTTCCTTCCTCCCTCCCTCCCTCCCTTGGTCCCCACCCTCCTTCCTTCCTCTCTTGGTTTCTACCTTCCTCCCTTGGTCCCCACCTTCCTTCCTGCAGATCGGGTTGCAAGGGGTCAGTGGGTGGGGCTTATGGGTCAGTGGGTGGAGCTTGCAGTGGGGTGGCAGGGTTGGGGAGCAACCAGCCCCTGACACATTCTCAGCCACCAAATCTGGCCCTCCATACAAAAAGTTTGGGCACCCCTGCTTTATAGGGATTCATTTTGAGATAAGCTGGTTTACAATTCTTTTTTCTAATCTATCTGAGGGCTACTTCAAATGGGGAACAAAAGAGAACATAAATGACCTTGGTTTATATTGTTAGGGCCACCTATGTTCCTAGATCATGGGCTGAAATCCCATTACTTAATGTAGTAAGTCACAACTGGAATAGGGCCATTGAATCAGTGGGTATTTGGTAAGTCACCTCCTCTGTACATTCTGTTCATTTGATAGGCGTGCTATGAGTGCTGCTTAGTACACTAAAAATAGGACTTCAGCAACTCTTTTTGGAGAACAATGAGAGTAATTTCCAGTTCTGATCCAAAAGTATTAATTTGATAATCATAGGTGGGATGCGGAGAGGACCTTTACTATGGGATTTGAGGTGGGAGGGGACTTACTGCTGTAAGACGAGTCTTTATAATCCTGATGGTCATACAATCCATCCCATTTTAAGCATGTTTCCAAACAAACAGAAGTGGCAAGACTGTGTATTCAATCAATTCCTAGACACTCTAGTTTTAGAGACCTACATATCAGTTGGTTTCTGTTGAAAAAAGATTAGGTTCCCCTTTATTCATATTTTCATAATCCTGGATCTTGCTGACCTCCACAGCCATTAATCCTGCTTCTTTTTCTCCCAGGAATTCGCACCCCGTGTGATTGTGATGTACTTCTTAGCTGGCATAGCATTTCTCTTCTATATTTCAAAAGTTCCAGAAAGATACTTCCCAGGTAGAGACACTCACTTATTCATTTGATTGTTGGGGCACATACTTTGTAGCTATTGGATTGAGATGATATGGTGACAGCAATCCTCCCTATAAGATGGAGGATTTGCACTAGCTGTATTCAGACCGATGAAGCTGTTTGGATGAACAGCGAAACGTTTCTATCTCTCAAAAAAGAAGTCCAGTAGCCATGACTCAACTTCCAGATAAACTCACCTGGATGACTGAGAATCTTCATAGACATCCTGGAATTGGTCGAGTGTTGTGCCCACGTTGTTGCTCGCCTACTAAAGGCAGATGTGTTTAATCATCTGAGAGTATTGGTGTTACAGCAACAAAGCCCTGCTATTTAATGCGAGCCAACAACTCTATGGCATAAGGCTCAATATTTGTTCAGTGTTATGAGAGCACATATGATCCTGTGTGCTTCTGCTCCCCTTTGCGTGGCCTGATCAGGAACCATGGCATGTGTGTTTCTACATGCAGCTTTGACAGTCTTAATTACAGGTTGCTACTGTAGCTGCTACCAAAAGATCTGTGCAGTTCATCACTGCTAGTACCCTGTTAACCCAAAAATAAGACATCCCCCCAAAATAAGACCCACTTACAGTTTTGCCTCTCACTGAAATATAAGGCATCCCCCGAAAATAAGGCCTCCCTGATAATAAGATAACAATAAATGTGTACCGTATTCTTCTTCATGGAAAAATAAAACATTCCCTGAAAATAAGACCTAGCGCATCTTTGGGAGCAAAAATTAATACAAGACACTGTCTTGTTTTCAGGGAAACACAGTACCTGTGGTGGGCAACCCATGTGCTGATGTGAATTCCTCAACCATTGATGAAGTAGATGGCCTCATTGCTTAGGGAAAGAGAATGTCCTCAAAATTTCCAGGGACATGTTGACATCCTTTCAGATGTTCGTAGGGGGAAAGGATTATTTCCAGATCATTCAAGTGCTCAAGTACATGCAAGCATTCAGAGTGATAAAATAGGTGTTCTTTTTGAAATGCTTGATACATGTGTCTTCTCCTTCCTAAAGGGCAGTTAAACTACCTCGGCTCAAGCCACCAAATATGGCACATCCTTGCAGTGGTGATGTTATATTGGTGGCATCAGTCTACGGTGTACATCCTGCAGTACAGACACAGCAAGCCTTGTCCAGGTCACAATGCACGCTAGCACACAAAGGTATGATCGTCTCTTCATGGGAGGAGGTGAATAAGATCAGTTAGATTGTTATGGAAAGGAGATTTTCCTGTTTTTGAGTATTAAAGAAGGTGGCCCGGGTGGCAAAAGTTATAAACAAGGGGCTGTTATTTATTACCATTGAGAAGCTCTCTTACTGGTGCCCTACAACTTCATGTTGGAGTGGTCTTTGGATCTCGCAGATCATTAGTGCACATTGTGTGATCTTTTGCTTTGCTTCTTCCTGGGTTTATGAACCTCATCAGAACATCTGGTCCTTAATTTTTACACTGAGTATCAGAACCCATTCTTAGCTCCAGACAGGAATTTTTACTAGACCTAGATGGAAATACTGGAGATCATTTTTGGCCCAGGTACAAAAAGGGGATTGAAAATAAAACAGCTAACATTATAATGCCATTGTACAAAACAATAGTAAGGCCACACCTGGAGTATTGCGTACAGTTCTGGTCACTGCATCTCAAAACAAACAAACAGTGGAACTGGAAAGGGTGCAGAATAAATAAATAAATAAATAAATAAATAAATAAATAAATAATGATTACTGGGCTTGGGGACCTCCCATATGAGGAAAGGCTATAGCACTTGGGGCCCTTTAATCTGGAAAAAAGGTGCCTGAGGGGGGATATGATTGAGACATACAAAATAATGCAGGGCATGAGTAAAGTGGATAGAGGGAAGCTCTTCTCCCTCTCACAAATTATCAGAACTAGGGGACATCCACTCAGATTGAGGGTTGGGAGAGTGAGAACAGACAAAAGAAAATATTTTTTACCCAGCATGTTGTTAGTCTGTGGAACTCCCTGCCACAGGATGTGGTGATGGCATCTGGCCTGGATGCCTTCAAAAGGGGATTGGACAGATTCCTGGAGGAAAAGTCCATCACAGGTTACAAACTATGATGGAGATAATTAATCTCCAGTCTTAAAAACAGGGTACTCCAAAGGCCAGATGCAGGAGAGTGGTATTAGGAGACAGATATCTAGTCTTGTGCGCTCCCAAATGCATCTGGTGGGGCCACTGTGAGATACAGGTAGCTGGACTAGATGGGCCATTGGCCTGATCTACCATGGCTCTTCTTATGTTCTTATGTTATGTTCACATATGTCTTACTCTAGACTCTTTTGTACACCTTTCCCTTGAAAAGGTGTTTCTTCTGTGTTCAACGGCTTTTCCTTTTATCAGGCCAAGTGTTAATCTTGGGTCAGCACTAACATAGCGGAAGAGCTGGAATCTGCTTCCTTCCATTCCTGTCCCTGACCTTGAGGCCATGTGGTCCCTGCTGAGTCAAGTGTCCCCATGCCTTACTCTCTTGACACTATGTTTACTGGGCTGCAAATTCCTAAGCTGCCTTATTATAGTGAAAAGCTGCCATCCTTGTGGTGAGGATATAGAGATTCAGCTGGAGGTGGACAGTGTACAGGCTCCAGCCCACACTACCCTCCCAGGTGTCTCGGATGCCTTCCTTTTTCCAAACGTTTATACTTTGCTTCCATGCCAGTGATGAATTTAATGAGGTTGTGTAAAATTTAATTTCTGCAGTTTCATTTTCCTCTGTGCTAGAAAGAATGAGGTGACCTCTCTGACTCCATTCTATCTAAAACAAGTGTTTTATTTTTAACACCCCATAGACCACCAATATATCATTATCAGTAACGTTTTTTTCTATTCAAGATGTTTCATTGCACAACAGTGATCCCAGGACATCTTGTACTTTACTACTACTACATTGCATCATCTTAGACCTATGAAGAAATGAAACTTTGGCATCAGACTTATTTTTCTTTCTCTTTAAAACAGTTATGAGAGGGACCTTGCTTACCATTCTCTCGACTTGCCAAGGTCTGTTTCAGCATCAGCAAAAATAAAAGCATTGCAGCAGCTTTAAGGTTAACGGTTATTCCAATGTGCACTTTTGTGGTTTGCAGTTCACAAGACGGCAATCCACAAAAACTGATACGGAAATCACCTTGGTAGTCTTGAAAGCTGCAGGAATTTGCTATTTGCTTTTGTTTACAGTTGGACGAATTGAGATTTCTTGGTAGTATTGGGTCGCAAGATTGTAAGGTACAGCCTTTTGAAAAGGATTTGTTGTTTTTCAGAAATTTGCTGCTCTTCTGAAGATTTGACAATGAATGTCTTGATTGTACGCTCACTCTAGGAGCAATACTTCCAAATGACTTGGAATTCTTGCTGTTATGGATGCTTAACAGGCATCTAAGCCACTGAAGAGGTCTCCAGCAGCCAAAAGTTTGTTACATGGAGAACAGCGAAAAAAGCTGCAGTGACCACCTTGTATCGGGGTATTGTATAAAAATTACTTTCATATTTGTAAATCTGAAAAACCAACAGTAATTTAAAAATTGCCTAGGATACTTTACTTTTATTCTTATCTGGGGGAAATGCATGCTTGTGAAATTCTTATTCTGGGACCTCGGCTCAGAACATGAAAATCCATGTAGCCTGCTGTAACTTTTTATTTAACATGTTCTGTGTCTTTGCACTGATGTTTGCTGTTGTAAAACTTTAACTATGAATTTGACAGATTTTTACTGGACTTGTTTACCTGTTCAATTTGCCATACCTTTTTTTTTCCAATGGAGATTTGACATGTTAATTTTGGAAGGAGACGTTGGAGCCTATTAGTAATTTTAACAAGTTGTTCATTATTATTTGTCAGCAATGCAGCAGCTTGTAGTCTGGGCAGGAGCCCCTTGAGTTTTAGGTTTAACTCGTAGAAAGCCCATTTCTATATTTAAATATAACCGTACCCATTTACTGTTGAAGAACTAAGGAGAACTGTCTGAGCTATCACATAGCAGGCTGGTATTTGTCTACTGCCAAATGCAGAGCAGTTGTGCCTAAGCTGCCATCTCTTGCTCTTTCTGGCCTTTGAGAAAATCAGTTCATTTAGTTGTCTAGCCAGTAGTAGTACCAGGTTTTCCAAGCAAATGGTAGTTAAGAAGACAATAGACATGGAAAAGAAATGGTACTTAGCATGCTGTGCATATGATAAGAGTATGTATAATCATGAGCCACGATGCAGAGCCCATTATATTTTGAATCCGAGGAGAAACTTATGACTCTTCCTTTGTGTATACCTTTTTTAAAATCAGTTTTTGCATCCTAAATTGATAAGATAAATGTTAGTAAATTACTAGATTGAGAGCCAGACCAGAATCTTTTCTAAACCAGTGGCAAGTAGTTGGGAGGAAATTATGAACATAGTTTGGCTCTTAATGGCAGCCCTGCCTTCTGAGTTTCAAATACTGGTGTTTACTTTGCCTTATAAGTAATGCTCCTTATCTTTTGCCTTATATCTACCAATTGCATTGGTGCAGTTAACAGTGGAATGCGTAGGTGTTGTTGGTTCACTATAAAGAATAGTTATCTCTCCCCTTCTTCTTCAACACACTCTATATGTGCCAATACAAAAGGCTTTTGCCATTCATAGTGATGTTGCTTGTCAGGTATAAAACGCTATTGCTCTTCAATAGATGCAGAGAACATTTTTTTAAAAAGCAGCAATCTGCATCACCCTTAATTGGATTTTTTATTTGTTTACCATAACTGCACCTTAATGAACAAACAATATGCACAGCATGTTCATAACAGAGCATAATAAGCACAGTGGTCCTTGCATATGGCAGTTGTAAAACAACCCTTAGGTAGTTGAGTTTTTAGGTGCACACTTTTAAGAAGGAGAGCTACTAGCATCAATGGTAGGTTAGTTCTATTTATCCCTTGTTCATGTTCCGTATGGGTTGATATGAGGTATTGGCCTTAAAAAATTATTTTCTTCTTGAGTTTTAGCTGACTGAGCACAATCCTATTGCCAATTTATACTTGAGTTAAATGGAATGGCATTAAATCTTGATGGCAAATTGCTACTGCTTAACAAAATACTGGTTGCATTCCTGGGGGTACAAATTTTCACATACAGTACATAGGGTGTAGTGGAGGGGAAGCCTGATCAGTGTCCACCAACAGCAAACACCAATGATTTACGCAGCTTCCTTCAGCAACTATAAATTGGCAGTAGGATTCTGGCCAATTTACTGGGCATAAAAATATGACACGTTAAAGCTGCTGAAATGGTGCTACAAGCAATATTGATGTGCTCCAGGCAGTGGGTTGTGTGTGTGTGGGGGGGGTTTGACATTTCCATGTACAACTATAAACTCTACTGTCATCACAGTTTAATCTTTTCAAAACAGGATTGTGTTCAGTAGGTTATGTGTATCTGTGAAGATTCTTAGTCATCCAGGTGAGTTTATCTGGAAGTTGAGTCATGGCAACTGGACTTCTTTTCCTGAGAGATTGAAATATTTTGCTACTCATCCAAGTAGCTTCCTCAGAGACTGACGAAGCTGCGTGGATGAGTAACAAAACAGTTCGATCTCTCAAGAAAAAAAGTCCAGTTGCCATGACTCAGCTTCCAGAGATGTTATGTGTAACACAATGGAAATCAACATCTTACCAATAGTTTCTAAGGTAGATTAGTCCCCATTGGTAGCTGTACACCACAACTGTGTTTGCATGTAAATTAGCTTGTTTTAAATACAGTAATACCTTGGATAACAAATGCCCCTGATAATGAATTCGTTTGGATAATGAATGGAAATTTCTGGGTATAGGGCTGCCTCGGATAATGAATGTTCCCTATGGGCTGCCTCGGATAACAAATGTTTTATCATGCCTTTAAGAAAAGTGTACCCAGGATGCATTGCAGTCCCCATAGTTTATGGAGCAGTGGGAGGAGTTAGAACTTTTTTTCATGGTGTTTAGGAGTCATTCGGACATGTTTTGAGGAGGGATTTGGATCTTTTGAACTTTGAAAGGTAGGAAGCTGAGGTTTCCTTGCTTTTTCCTGTCTGTTTCCATTCCTTTCTATTTTATAAGTGTGCTGAGCTGAGCTGGGGTTTCCAGAGGAGGTGCTGGCTTGTTTCTGTTTGCATGCTTTTCCATTCCGAGCACTGAGCAGAGGTTTGCACACGAAGGTCCTGGCTTTCTTCTGTTTGCATTGCTTTCAAGTTTAAAATGAGTGCTGAGATGAGCTGGGGTTTGCAAAGGAGGTGCTGGCTTGTTTCTTTTTGCATTCCTTTCCATTCCGAGTGCTAAGCTCAGCTGAGGTTTGCACATACAGGTCCTGGCTTTTTTGTTGTTGTTTGCATTCCTTTCAAGTTTAAAACGAGTGCTGAGCTGAGCTGGGGTTTCCAGACGAGGGTGTTGGGGTTTTTTTTGCTGGGCATTTGGCGGGAACAACTGGGTGTTTATTATTATTATTTTTAGTTTCGTTTTATTGATATTTGAACTGCTTTCCATTGCGTTTTTGGCAGGGAAAAGGCTGGGGTAGTCTTGCTCGTTTGATTTGTCCATCTTTGCATTGCACTGCAGGGGGGTATTCTGGGGGTGGTGTGTTCCAGCACTGCAAGCCTTTAAAGTGCACTTTATAAAGAGACCTGGAACCCCCCCCCCCAGCTTTTTTGCCTTTTGGGGGACCTAGGGGATGGTTTAATTGGTTTCCCATTCATTTCAATGGGAAACCGCATTTCAGATAACTATTTTTTTCTGATAATGAATTGCCCCTGGGAACCAATTAAATTTGTTATCAGAGGTATCACTGTATTTATTTTAAAACAATTACAAATGTATAGAAGAGCCACTGTTGACATAAGAGCTCTTCAGTTACCTAAGCAAACTGAACCTAGAAGTGTGAGAATAGATTTTTTCTGTTAATCGTGGCCTCCAAGATAATCCCCCTAAAGTTAACCTAGAAGCTTTACTATAAGAGCTGTTTTGTCTTGCCCTTTCTTTTCTACATGTAAAGTCACTACAGAAACTTTGCATTTACACATGTGCAATTTAATCATGTTATGCAACATGTATTATGTAAATAATTGTCTTTATAAATAAAACAGTGTGTGGAAAATGTACCTGGTTTGTTTAAGTTGTAAATGGATAAGCAAAGTTCAGCCGCAGAGGGTGGAGGAACTGGGGAAGGAGATGGCGGTGGGGAGGAAGCCACTTCTAATTTTACTATGTGGGTGGGCCTGTATCACTGGCTTGTCCTTGCCTGTTTGGCAATAATGCACACGGCGTGCTCGGAAGCACACACCAAGAGACTGAAGAGCTGTTGGACCAGAGGTATCACTGGCTTAACTTTGGCTAAAATAGCTTCCTGCATTCGCAGTCTTTTAATGTGGCATTCAACCCATTTGTCCATGGAAGCCCAGCTATGACCGGTGTGCCACCTGAACCTTGTTCTGGAGAGAAACAGCTTTGCCACTGTGATCCATGTACTCAGTGTGGGGCTACTTGTTCCTGGTTTAGTAGATGAAGTTAAAATGCACTGCCAGGGTATTTCATGGAGCACCAAGGTCTCTGAACATATTACACCTGTATTGAAAGTACACTGGCTGCCTATTAACTAATGTGCTATATATGCTCAAGAGTGGCTTTTTACCATACAAAGCCTCAGACACCTGGGATCAGGATACCTATCCGATTGCTTTTCTCCATCAATGAACATTCAGAAACTGAGATTTTCTGTCCAGGCTTTCTCAGTTGTTCAACATTTAGTGGACCCAAAGGGCAGGTTAATCGGAAGATATTTTGAACAACAACAACAACAACAACAAAAAACTTGCACTGCAGAAAAATATGTTGTTTTTTTAAAGATGCTGTTCAACTTCTTAACAGAGCTGAATTCACAAAAGAATTGACACAGAACACAGGAACAGAAACTCACATGAGCTGTAAGCAATAAAATAAAATTTCATGAGATGCCATACACAGTTTGAATGATTGAGGTATAGAATCAGAAGATATATGTATAGAATCATGGTATCTGGTATATTTATTTATTTATTTAGTAACAACCAAAAGTTGTTTTCTCAGATACAGTTTCACACAAAAGTTAAAGTTCTATATTAGTCTCTCTCTCTCTCTCTCACACACACACACACACCCAAAAAAAAAGCTTTAGAAATTTCAAGTCTAACAAGAAATGGAAGTGTGATTTGAAAAAAGTGCACTTAAAGCCGTTTGCCAGCAATTAAGATACTGTATAGAATTATGCTGTTTTACTTTTGAATGATGACCTAGTCACAGAAAGCAAATTAGCACTATTTTCTTTAAAATGAAGCGCTCTAGAAAAATAACCGGGCTGGCACTGTTTTGCATTTCCCTGTCATTCTTTTAGCAGCTTTTGGCTATGCTTGTTTTTTCAATGCCATGAAAATGATTGTGACTGCAATGTTTTTTAAATCACAATCTCCAAGAGATGTGATGTGTGCATGTGTATGTTTCATATATGTCTCTATAAAAATACACTGTATATCATAAAAAAAATCTGCAGATAAACTGTATTTGCTATTCTCACAGTAGTAGCTATACCCATTTATTCTCACAGTAGGTTTTTCTTACTAGTGGGAGAAAAGTAAGGACTTCTAGGAAATCCTCGGCCAAATACAGGCATTCATACGGCCTATCAAAATTACAGGATGTTTGCCACTGAATTTAAGGAGTGCAAGATCAGGCGTAAAGGTATTGCCTTCGGCTTCCCCAACCTAAGTGGATTTGTGATGGATTCTATCTTTAACCAGGTTCAACAACTGTACTTTCAAATGACCAATACACATCTGAAGGACCCACATACATATGCACATAGAGATAGATAATATCTTACTATTGAAATTAAATGAGTGTATTGCTTATTTCCTTTTGAGAGCCCACCTGAAATTAAAAACTTCCCATTCAAACCACACACTGAAAGTACCTTAGGGTGCCTAATATGTGTCAGAGGTAATGAGTAGATCTCTGTTCCAAGCTGAACTAACCACATACGTAACCACACAGCTGAGTCTGGAAGATACGGAGAGGTTAAACCATTAAATTGGGGATGAGCAAAATATGGCACATAGGTCACATGTAGACCCTCTAGCCTCTCCACTTACTTAATTACTCAAATGTCCCCCTTATACTTTCTTGAAGCAATTTTCTCATGGTCTTAGGGTTATTACAACCCTTTCCCACATTACAAAAATAGCCACAACAGGTTCGAAACAGGCTTGGTGTAGCAACATTCACAGTATATAACCACTGCATTTAAAAATCACACAAGTTGTCCTATTTGCCTATTCCCCTCTCCTCTTGGGCTTCTGGCAAATGTGAAAAATGGCCCTTGTCTCCACCAAGATTGCCCATCCCTGCATTAAATGGAAAAATTGACACTCACTTGGGCGCTACTCATGGCTATGAATCAGGATCTCCAAATACATTTGATTTCAAATATACACACATAATATACACACATAATATAAGCAAGTATATCACCCAAAAAGGTAATTAACCTTTGTATATTAAGTCAAGAACTAAAAAGGAACATTCAAATTATTCGGTACACTTTCCACAGCTCTTGGTAAAAAGCAATATAGGCAGAAATCAACTTGAAGGGTTTTGCCAGTATACCCACCCACGCCACAGGTGGGTAAGAGATAAAATAAGCATTCTTACTTGTAGTAACCTAAAAAAATAAAATCATTTGCCCCCCCCCAAAAAAAAACAAACCCCTCTCCAGTTAAGAATACAGGAAGCAACCCTACAAAAAGTAAAGGATGTTAGAATAATGGCCACCTCTGTTTCCTTTGGCCTTAAATGTTGTGCTACAGAATGTATGTCTAGGCCCCACACTCCTGGGAGCAACTCATATTTGCATTTTCAAATGCTCCTTTATATTACCTTGCTCCAGATGAGTAACTCAAATATCCTCCAGGACTCAAAAGGTTTCAGGAGAAATGGGAGGGGGGGTTACATGACATGATAATCATGTAAATGTGCCACTTCTGCCCTCCTCACCACTGAATTATTGCAGAATAGAGTGTGCATCCCTTTGGTCAAAGGTGTTTGAAGTGTCTATAAAAAAGGTATATATACTATCAATCTACCAGATATCAACTACAAGATATTATGACGAGTATTCTGACAAAAGCTGGCAATCGTTTAGATTATGGCACCCTAATGATTCCAAAACAACATTTTTATAGCACATACTGGGATCTTCCTAACTACTCTGCAAGACAGGTTTTAGCAACCTGTTGAGAAACGTACATTTTCAACCGTCTGAAAAAATAAACTAAATAATCCATATGCCAGCTTCAGTCATATAACAAACACTGCCTCCAGGACAGATACATTTTGTTAAAATTCCACTGATGAGTTGCAGGTTTGTTTGTTTTTTGCGTTTTAAGTTCCATTGATTTCATGGGATTTCTGGACAAGTATTGAATTGTAACAAAAGAATCAAAGCCACTATGTTCATTTTGTGATGCCTGGCAGGTGTTTTTTCATGCATAGACAAAGGCAAAATACTGCATTGTGGCACTACAGTGTTTCCAACAGTTCTGTCAAAACTAGAGTACTGACACACTATGGATCTTCCATTGAAACACATATATATGCCAGGCAAAAATATTTTCTGTGTAGGAAATAATTATAGGAGACAGATGCATGTAATAGCTGGCACTCTGTCTAATTTACTGTGTTCACTGCTGGAAAGCCCCAGCTTCTGGGCAGGAAATCTCATCATGGTTGAAGCAGCCTTTTGGATACAGAGCTAGCTGGTTGCTGTTTCATAAATCAAAAAATGTTTTACAGCAACATCTGTATCATGTTCTAAGATACATTGGCACAATAATAAAGGAACAAGCATTCTAAGGTACATGCACTGCTAGTTTTTGCCATATGTGCTTTATAGAAATTCAGTATCTCAAGAGATCTAAATGACCTTGAATTTGTGCTTGAAAGAGAATGGAGTCCTGGGTTAAACAGAGCTTCAGATGTCGACTTAAAGAGATTTCCAGACAAGATAAAAGACCACTTCCTCACATTAAAAAGCAGCATTTTTTTCTGAAAAGTACTTAACACTTTTTCTGAAAAGTGTTTTAATGGGCCTTACTTCTTAATATCTTTCCTTCAAATTCATCTTTTATTAACATGCAACAAACTACCCAAAACAATTTCTGCTTTGATATTTTGCTTTCACACTGAACTCTGGGGTAGAAACCACCACCAAGAACCTAAATAGTTTCATCTTCTATGTGAATCTATTCAGACTGGCACTCTATCTCCCCAGCCCATTCATTCCATTGTTATATAGGTTTTTTTTAGCATAGTCAAGCCATCTAATCAATACCCACATATATCAATGGCCCAGCTGGTATGCAGTAATGCACAGATATGCTTCAGTTCAGAGTCACACAGATACAAAGATTACCAAAGTTCCAGGATCAAGAAATGTCTTACATGCACTCAGTGGGATTGTAATTTAATAAATTTCCCCACATCACTAACTACTCTTGAACTGAATTAATCCAAGACACAAACATGTACACTCACATACATGTGAGGATGTGCACCTGCAGAACCCTGCTGCCATGTTCTCTGGACCCTGATCACATCTACGATGTAATTTGTACCATACAATTCAGATCCACTTGCTTATCAAGATGCTTTCAAATTCCAACTCATTTCAGAAGGTTAAGCTAGCCATGACTGAACTAGCTGCATAGAAAACATTCTGCCAAAGATCCCTTGCATATCAGGCTGCTATGGAATGACCAGAGCAGAATATAAACAGGCAGAACACCTTCATTTTAGTGGGAAGTTCAAGATGCATCATATACTCACATACTAAGTTCTGCAAAAGTTCAAACAGTGTTTCAAGAGCACCGACTGGCTCAGAGGTAAGCTTATAGCAGGACATGATAGTCCTGGCTGTAAGGCATTGGTGACTTATCATGCAGTTTACTCGTAGTAGACTCTAATCATTCATTTTTAAAGCCTTCAGTTTATACCTTCTTTGTTGAAAACTGCCTGAATTCAAGTTAAAAGAGTATTTAGATTTCAATGTATTTTGCACTAACTCTCAGAGAAGTACATACTTGTGAGACAGAATGTATTAAAAAGGTGACAGCAGTTTTGGGTACAGATTTAAAAAACATTTTAGGGGATACACAGACTATCTGGAATACAAAACCCCAGTTCAATGGGGCAGAAAGCCATTGAGTGAAAATCATACTTAAATGTTTGTACAAGTTGGAGCTTGCTACACATTCGGTCCTCCTTTTTTCCCTGTCCTGCCAAACACCGAATGGAGGTAAGCCAGGCTGTCTTCTGAAATGGACTGTGTAAAGTCTTCAAAGTGCTATACAGAATCCGGCTTTGCTATTTTCTCTCAACACTCCCAATTTGCTTTAACATTGTATTCCACTATGTCTGAAAGCTCTTAAGAGTTTCAGCTATCCCTGTTTTACATTAATGGCACTTACTGGGAAGAAGCAGCATCCTGGAATACAAAGATAGAAAAGTATGCATTTCTTCATCTGTGTTTAGCAACCAGTCTCAAGTGAGCAAACTCAGATGTTTAGAAAGATGAAAAGGTCAAAGCTGTCAGAAAAAGCAAAGTGGTTTCAGCTCAGCCTGGCTTCTTGTTTGGGCATTATTTTCTCAAAGTCTGGGTTGACAGATCCTCTCCCATCAATCCAGGCATGGTACACCATAGCACAGGCCTGTAACAATGCTGGAAGAAGGACACAATGGTTCCATACAACATAATCACCGGCAAAAGCCACTTGAACTAGATTCTGATTCCATTATTCATAACCTGCTGTTACTGAAATGTTTTCACTGCATAAGCATCTCAATATTATACACAGAATATGTCAGATTTCAAAATCTGGGGTCCAGTGACTCTTGAGAATCAGTATTTTGTTCTTAACAAAATAGTTTCTCCACAGTTCTGTCAGATGGATTGTAACACCATGTATAACCTAAGTTAAATAATGGGGAGATACTCCTGGAAATGCCTACTGTTTGGAAGGAAATGGAGCCGCTCCAAATGGATCTAGTTCTGCCTGTTGCTGTTGACTTTGTTGTGATGGTACACTTGGCACAACAAGTTCTGTGAAAGGAACTGCCCCAAAATCATCTGTTAATTTTATCCCATCACTTGAATGGACGCTGCCAAGCAGTGAACCCTGTCTAGGTCGCCCAGGCACTACAGTGTTGTGGTCTCCACGATTATCCGCCAATCCTTGATGCTGTGGGAGACGCACCAGATCTGTGGGATGAAAAGGCTTGGCTCCAAAAGGGTCTAGAAGGCCATCTTCTGCTTGCAGTGGGTTGACTCTGTCCTTGCTATCAGATAGGGCAATACTTATGTTTTCCTTGGAATCAGAGATGGTCAAGAACTCATTGCTGCTCTGGGAGTCCCGGCGACCAGCTTTTTTGTGCCTTCGGGCTCTTTCTGGTGTACGGTAACTGGGCTTCAAAGTCTTCTTGGTACTAGTTGGAGTGCCATGATGGCGCTTCCCATTGGTCTTGGATCCTTCCTGTTTCATGCGTCTCTGGCGAGAAGAAAGTTTCTGCAGATTCCGTTGCTGCTGCTTCACTTTCTGCTGCTGCTGACTCCCAGCTATCTCCTCAAATGGGATAAGCCCAAAGAGATCCTCTTTGTTCTCACTATCCTTAGGGACAGAAAGAGGCTGGAAAGGAATACAACCAAAAACATCCACAGTTTTGGGAGATAAAGGAGAAGGTGCATTTTCAGAACCTGAAACCAAGTCATCTGGTTGAGAAATTTTTCTGCTGAATGGGGCTTTGGTGAAGACATCAAAATCTTCCTGATCCTGCTCTGAGACTTGAAAAGCAGACTGGGAAGAAAAATCTTTGCTATCTTTCTGCTTAGGCTCTTGAATGTGAAGAGAAAAGAACGGAACTGCTCCAAAGATGTCAAATTCTTGTTTGGGGCTCATCTTAGTCACTACAACTGGCAACTCCGACAATACAGAACATGGAGCACTAGGTTCCCTGTCTGTAATATTTGAAGTCCCTTCTTTGTATCTACTACAAGGCAGCTCTTCTACAGACCTAATGTGACCAGAATCTGAATCAGAACTTTGCTTGTCATCATCTTCTGCATCTTCTTCTGAATCCATGAGAAGAGGATGCTGGCCAAAGTTCTCTGGTTCAGTATCATTGTCATCTATGAAGATTCCATGCCCACCCTGCAAGACTTCATCTTCTTGCTCCTCTTCTTCCTCACTGCTTTTAGGAGAAGGAGGGTCTGACTCAAAGTCACTTTCCGATTCATCATTTCCTTTTTTCATGTGTCCTGTCACCTTCTTTCTGGATTCATGGTCCTCAGCAAACTGGGTTGACGTCTCATTTTTAACTGGACTCACTATGTTGTTTTCTAGATTGCTCACCAAATTATTAATTTCATTTCTTGGGGAACCTGAAAGGATGAAGCATATACAATAACTTCAATTTCATCTATCGTTTCACCAAAATCACATAATTGTTTAACTCCTTTTCATTATACACTTGGTAGATAGCATTTTCCAGAACTTCATAAAAAACGGAACAGTTTATGAGATTAGATTTCTGACTGTGCAGTTGTTGTTTTGCAACCACTCCACTATGGATCTGGATAAGACTATTTTCATATGAAAGAACCCACAAGTTCAACAACCGTAGAATATCTAGCTCATAAAAAAGACAATGTGTATAAAGAAAATACATCAGATTAGATTTATCGTTATAATCTAAGATTTTGTGTTCAATAACAGGCAGCCTTTGCTAAGCTTCCAAACCATGCATTATAAAATTAAAAGAATCCAACTGGGTCAACAGTTATAATATGGATGTTCCATTCTTATTTACATTGAACAGCAAATGACCTGTCTTTTACAATCAGATCTACTGGTTCTCAACTTAGCTATCCAGTTTTGCAGCTATCACAATATGTTGTGCAAACTGGTTTCACAAGCAGCCACAGATGTAGATTTTCCTATTATCATCTAGAAACTGTCAACCAGTGTCATTATGCTAATGTCTTTCCCAACTGTTAACTTGAGAACTTTCACCAAAGCAATAACAGGGCTGCCCAACCTTTGTTGCTCCCATCCAAAAATGCAACAATTTATGCGAGTACAAATTCAATAAATTCTTCCCACATGACTGTAAATTCATCCTTGCTTAGCATCCTCTTCTTACTTTTAATATTATATGTTAGATCTTTATTAATAGCTATATCTCAAACTTCCCTATACCGGTCATTTAACTGGAATTTGTTGTTTTCCAATTCAAAGCAATAATCACTCTCACTGCTGTTAGGTTGGTACTACATAGCCAGGCAATTAAAACATATACTAGATATTAAATTCAAATAAACTAATATGGCTGAATATCGGAATACAAGAATTATATTTTAACTCCGTAACTCTTTTTTGTATAAGATGATAAAAAAACATCAAAAAATAGAGAAAATTGTTTATTTAAAATACGCTTTTAATATGAAACAGATTAATTTTGAAATATTTATTCCATCAGTTAATTCATCTAGTGATAAACTTGGAGATATTCCCAGAAAAACTGAAAGGATAGATTGAGAATTTATTAAGAAAGAGACAAGTTATTAGAATAAAATATCAATTAGGAAAAAATAGGGAATCAAGAGCAAATAAAAGAAGTGATAGGAATGGGTAAAGTATCTTGGTATATTTCTCAATCATAGCATTGGACAAAGGACTAGGTTAAAAGAAGTGCCAAATATAGGGAATTTACAAAATGTATGTATTACGAAAAGTGCAGTTGAAAAAAAGGCACAGAAAGAAACAGGTAACTAACTGTATAACTAAGTAAGTAAATAAATAAATGTTTATCAGCTGATCAGGAGAGGAGTGAGAGTCAGCAATCCCCAAACCAACAAATATTGAGTCACAACTCAAAACAAATATATAATTATGCTTCAAGAAAAATCAGTTAAAAGGAGCAGAAACAGACAGACAATCTGAGCTGTTTCAGGTTTGCTCTGGCATCATGTTCTTCTTAGTTTAATACATTTGATTTTATACATTTGAAATTAAATTTTAGATTGATTCATTCATTTGATAAAGATTTCCCATAGGAATAGCCACAATGCTGAACCTGAGTAGTCATCATCATCTAAATCCTGCTGTTTTCAAATGTTTACTTGAAATTATAATTATTTACGGTATGTAGATGTGATTACTTTGAAAGATTAAAAGCTTAATCTTTCTCCTTGAATGTATACAAAATGTTTGTTCAAAGACGAAGTTTTCAAATGATTATCAGTGAAGTGTTCTTTTAGTCACGAATGGAAACATCAAATATATATCTCTATTTGCACGCATTTACAAGATGGCTTATATTAGTCAGCAAAGCACTTCTTTGCTGAAGGCAGATGACCAACATGATACTATTAGTTACTGGATAAAACCTACAAGGGGTCTTTATTGCACATATTTTAATGTTTTTGCTTGCTTTTCAGTCTTGTCTAAGACTCTGACTTTTCATAGGACAGCCAATTCACATTTTCCAAATCCATAAGAGAGCTCTGAACTCTACAACTGACAGAATACTGTTTTTAAAATGTATTCTCTCACACACAAAGCACTAAACTTGATTTCTGAACCCAATTGAATTCCTGTGCCACATAAATCCATATTTCATTTAACATGGTTACATTTGGGTAATGCCCAAGGGAAGGAAATCTCGAGATCATTTTTAAATTAATACCATAATAATGTTGTAAAAGAAAAAGCGCTTTAAGATCAGCATGCAGAAAAAAAGATTTGATTGAAGTAATCTCCAAAATAAACCGCTGCAATGAACATTTCATATCTGAATTTATGAAGAGCTGAAGAACTTTGTAGTATAACATCTGCTCACAATATACTGTGCAGATTACATCACTCTTAATCAGGTTCTCCTCTTGTACAAGGCTATTGTTCTGCTCTCAAATCCAATGCAGGTAGAACATCTTTAATCATAAGATCCCAATCTTCAAGGAAAAACTCAGTTCTGATGTTCTTTTCTAGAAATCCGATTATAAGAGGATGAATGGCTTATAACAACTGAAGTAATTACAAGCCTTCTGCTACTAGTTCATCATTTCAAATGCTCGGAGAAAACAGAGGCATGGCCATTTTAAAGCTCCTTCTGAATTGGTAACATACTGCCATCATCATTTCACAGCAATTTGCCACATGTCAGCTCCACGGACTGCTGAGACACATCAACTAAATCTGCACTATTCTTTGGCAACAGAAAGAACAGCAGATGTCACACACTGTGACGGATTATGGGCCTGTTTGCTGTTCTTATTCTGAGACACAGAACATTGTGGCGATTCTGTGTTTCTTCATAACATGTACAAATTTACTGTAAGCTTCCTATGAGATCAATGTTATGGCAGCCTCTTACTTCAACTCTTGAGCTCCTTATTAATGATAATAAACATGTCCACCATCAGAAGTAGAAACAAGAAAATTATTTCTTTTCCAAACCAGGATAAGAAGCACATAATATAGTAATGGTAAAATTATACACCTGGCCTAGATTATCAGCTGTTTCCAAATTTTCAAACACTGTAAGTACTCTCTCCAGATTTTACATCCAGTACATTTTGAGTGATAAATCTACGGCAAGAACTATAGTTTCTTATTCCTCCAAACCTTTCAAACAGGAGTGCACAGATGACGGCTATAAGCACATGCCTCCATCATTAGCTTTTAAAAATAACTACAAAATAGTGTTTTAAACAATACACTAACAGTCTCACATAAGGGACTGATTTTGTTTAATTATGCAAGATGCCCAGGTATTTTTCACTTACGGAATTAATATTCTTCCCTGATATTTTAGAGGATTCACTCAAATTTTCACTTTGTAAACCTGTAAGGTATAGATGTCAGCAGTAGTTAATAAGGTATTTGTTGTAAATTTATGTTTACAGAATGATAATGTCCAGAGCAACCAAAGTACAACTTTGTGTTCACTGATACTACATAAACTACTTGGGGTCTTTTGGAGCTTAAAAGGAGGTAATGTTTATTTTTAAAAAGTCCAACATGAAAATAGTCCTTTAGTTTATATAAAACTACAGATGACGTGCACTCTGTGTCCTGTGATGTCCTACCCAGGGTTCACTGTGACACTGCACCCTCTCTTTCTAGGAAAGACATCACAGCAGTGGAGAACAGTAGCATGTATTGCCAGATGCAAAAAGTTGCCTTTGAATTTGCTGGGCTGAGCACAACAATGGACAGAACACTAACCCTTGCTAGGCTGTTCACAGCACCTCTGGCCAAGTAGCACCACCAGGGTAGGAGGGCTGTCGCTGAATATAAATGCCTTGTCTGTCGGTCACCAGTTTGTTTAGGCATTGGCAAACCTTTTCTCTCCATTTCCAATTCCTTCCTCACTGGGCTGACTTAAAGCCATGGCCTATAATTTGTTTTAGCTGATGTACATCACTTTTAGTGTCTGGAAATTAAAAGTAGGTGATATAATAACATAACAAATATCTTATTCCTGTAGAATGTCCCTTTTGGTACAGTCATTTGTCCATTCAATTCCCATCATGCTATACTGTATATGGGTATGAAAGCTCCAAAACAGTTTTTAGAGAACTAAATGTGGTGGGTTTCTACAGAAAATTTTCAAAGCAGAACTACCCAGTTTGTCGAGACGTGCAATCTGTGTTACTGCATATATGCAGCATATATGGTACACTACTATAAGTGACAAGGACTGGAAAACAAAACCAAATTACAGTGGACCCTTGTATAACATACAGCTTGTATAACATAAAATTTGTACAACATAAAAAATTCCGGAGATAGGGAAAATTTGCTGAACATAATTGCCTATGGGGAGAATCCGTACAACATAAAAATGGGATCACTCCGTTTTCAATGCATTCCTATGGGAATTTGTATAAAGGAAAATTTGCTTAACATAATTTCATTTGGAACGAATTAATTCCTTTATACAAGGTACCACTGTATAGTGAAAGCGATAAAATCACTAATATCATTATATAACTGGCAGTTGAGAATACAGTATAATGACTTATTTAGATCATCTACAGCTGGTTCCCCACATATACACTGTCTGTCTTGAATTGGTATACCTTGGGATCTACCCAATTTCATCATGGATTTCATTTTTCAAAATATAATCTAGCAAAGCCTTTCCATTTTTAAAGTTATGACAGATATTTTTCAAACTGATGTGGATCACAGAATATAGAACAGTGAAGTTGGGAGGGGTCTAAAAGGCCATCAAGTTCCACCACCACCCTGATGCAGGAATACAAATCAAAGGGTATCATCTGCCAGATGGTTATCCAAACATTGGAGCCTTCTTTAGGTAATTGGTTCCACTGTCATACTGCTCTGATAGTTAGATTTTTTTTCCTGAGATTCAGCTGAAAACTGGGTTCTATTAACTAGGGGCCATTGCCGCACGTCCTGAACTCTGGGATGATCAAGAACTGATCCTGACCCTTCTCTATATGTTACCCCTTCAAATGTGTCTAAAGTGCTATCATATCACCCCTCGGTCTTCTTTTCTCTAGGCTAAACATGCCCCATTCTTTCAATCTTTCCTCATAGGGCTTAGTTTCCAGACCCCTGATCGTCCCTGCCACCCTCCTCTGAACTTGTTCCAATATGTCAGCATCTTTCTTGAAATAAGGTGTCCAGAACTGGACACAATACTCAAGCCGAGGCCTTGAATCTGCTAACTATTTAACATTTTTAAACTAGACTTCCTGCTTCAAGAGAGAAACAAAAGTTTGAACCAAAACATCACCCTATTTGTGATAAATGCTGGGTGAAATTTAAGGACTCTGGACCAAAAGCTGATACTTAGCTCTGAAAATAGCACAACATGAATGCAATCTGATGAACTTGCTAATTGTAGTTCATCTTAATAAAATCACAAGCAAATACCACCTGTAATGGGTTAATTTATCTCATAATCTAGTATTGAACTGTAAACCACCCCAGAGACTACTTGAAGTGGTTTGGGGCGGTATATAAGCAGAACACTTTGATTCAAAGGTATCTAACATATTGACTAGAGATGGGCACGAAACAAATTTTTTATTCGTTTCATTATTCATTATTTGTTTCATTATGTAACAAAATGAGTAACGAACCTAGGAGTGAAATCCAAACAAAATGAAACGAACTGGGAAAAATTGGTACGTTATGTTTCGTTAATGGCAGCGCGCGAAGAAATGAGCTGTTTTTAAATGCTTTAAACGGATGGGAAACACTTCAAAAATATCATAAAAAAAATTTATGCCTGATTATAGCTATTAGGTTGATGCCAGTGATTTAAAACATCTAAAAATGTGTTTTTAAAGAGATCTTTTTTTTAAAGGGGACAAAATGGCTGCCACATACATTTGTTAATCGTGGCGAATCTGTGCAGAATGGCATTTTTAAGGTATTAAAATGTTCTGATTATACTTAAAAACCCAGCGAAAATTATTTTTTCTCTCTGATAATGCCTAGCAGGGGGCGAGGAGTGCTTAAAACAGATGCATATGTATCAGCTCGGCACAGACAACATGCATATGTGAAAGTGCATAAGTTAAGGCTATGACTTCAGGACAACAGGTAAAATGAAAAAGGCTGAAAGTAAACAGAATGAACAGCTTTAGGAGTCCTACAAAAGTACACAAATGAAAGAAGAAATCAGAGAGACAAAAGAAATATCCCAAAGAAGGGAAATGGACTAAATGGGATGGAAAATAAGGAATGTGAATCAGTTGAGGGAGATGATTATTTAATGCAACTAACACTAAAAACAAAAGTACATATCCAGGCCAATGTATTCTCAAAGGCTTTCACAGCCGGGATCTGTTAGCTGTTGTGAATCTGTTGTGACACAGTCTCACTCACTCTATGCCCCAGAGCACAGAGAGAAACTCCTAGTTCCCTGAGCTCCTTGCCTTCTGAGGGATGCCAGCCGCAGAGTCTGGTCAAACGTCAGGAAAAACTTCCAGAATATGGCCAAACAGCCTGAAAAACTCACCCCAGTTATGCATGCTAAATTGAATGATAGGGATAGCAAAAGCCCATTTTGTTTTTAAAAAGCATATTAATGGCAATTTGGTGACAAAGATAATTTCAGATGAAGGGAACTCTTTGCAGCTAAGGTTTAAATAAATAAATAAAATGGATGAGAGACTCTAGAAGGTTTCGGTTCTAAAACATGCAGACTTCTTCTATCTCTGACCTTCAAACAAGTTCCTAAGTGACACAAATGACTAAAACAATTTATTCACAGAGCTTGTATAACTTTCAGACACTGAATACAAAGAATGTAGCAAAAAGGACACATATAAACAAGCTTTACGGACCAACACAATATAATTAATTCTGTCCCACAGGGTAACCAGAGAAAGGAAGTCTTTTGACACTCAGTATCAGATGGGAAATGTTAGTTCACAGGTATGAAAAAAAATCTTGACATAGACTGGATTAAAGAAATGAATTAAGTTTATTCTCTGGAAAGCTTGAATTCAAGAAAGAATATGCGTCACTGAACTAGCCCCATTGGTTTTCTACCAAGTTATATTTACAGGAGAAGAAGTGATGTTACACTATGTAACTTGCCTGGGTGAGAAATGAAAGGTACAGAACCAAAGGGATCTTCTGGAGGATGATTCTGTGGAGCAGAATGTGGCTCCACAGCCTTATCTGAGGATGTTCTCCTCTCCACGAGCCTATCTGCAAAAATATAAATGAAACAAAACAAAAAAGTAAAACAAAAATGGCAGCTATTTATGCCCATTTTAAATATTCTCAGTTCTCCTAATGCCTGTTCCTTACAGAATCCCAGAACTACTCCTAAAAGCTCAACTAAAACAAATAGGACTCATAGAAACAGACAGACAAACTACAAAAGCAGACTCAACACCCCATACCCAGCAATTCAGCCTAGCCAGAAAACACATCCCAATACCTCTTGGCCACCTTTCAGCAAGTGCCAAGGCAAGATAGTTGTACTGATATGGAACAGCCACACAAAACATGCCATTAAAATGAGGATGTCAAAAGTTTTTCAAACTACAGTCTTTGAATAAAATCACCCCACCTCAACCCCCAAAACCCAACTGGCTTGCTTTTTTGTGGCAGCCTGGAGGTATGCTCTTAGTTCTAACACAGGAGAGCCAGCAATTCAAAGCTGAATTTCATGCAAGTACAAGTACTTAGGCCTCTTCTAAAGCAGGTTGTTCAGTTCCAACTTTCTCATGTTGACAGGCATGGGCAGAAAGAAGATTGGACCAATAACAGGAGTTTTCAATTCATTCCTTATCACTCTTGTCCCTGCCATCTCCCCAGATAAACTCGTAAGGCTCTCAACTCCCCACATGGTGAGGCATCTCTGCCAAATTATCATCTTTCAACTGTAGACCTTCGGAACAACTTTTAGATGGTGTGGGATAGAAGGCCTATTTCTCCCACTGAAGATGGCTGGGCCCACATCCCGTTGACATCTAAAATCATCTTTCTGCAAACAAAATAACTCCTTCCACTGGCAGACAAAACTAAAATCCAGCAGCAGAGAAAAGAGGAGTAAGGGGTATAATTTTCACTGACTCCTTCCTGCTGAAATTAGATGGCCTCCATGGAAGGAATAATCCATAAAAAATAATTCCTCCATTTTTGTCCCTCTAGCAGGAGCATCCCATTAAGTAGTTTCAATGATGAGAATCCAGGATGATACTAACTTTAAAATTAGTTTCCAAGCTCTCACAATAAAATAAACTGTTAGAACAGTAACAATGCCAACATTTTAAACCCTAGAACTGCATAGGTTTCTTATTTCTAGTTGCCCCACCTGCACAGAGCCAACTGATTTGTTGCTTGAATTACAGAGGTCATATATTTGCAAACTAGCATGTAAGAATGAGGAACACAGAAAAATGTAAATACTTTAATTAGCATACTCATTTTTAAGGGGCAATACAATTTAGACTGCCAATTCCAAACTTTTCTTAGTCACAGCACATGGGAAAAATTCACAGTTTGTGTTTCCGAAGTTTCTTTTACCAAAATAAAAGTAGGGGGAACATTCAAAAACTGGTCTTCAATACAAGAGCACTTGTCTTACACAAATTATTATTGTTATCATTCTAACAATATACAACATAGCTTATAAAGAGGGATAATTCAAAACATTCACTGTTCATTTAATATGCAGCAATATTTTCCTATATTGTTGTTTTTATAAAGCCATTTTCCCTTTGTAAATAATAATTTTCACATAGGTTCATATTTTGCAGATCCCAAGCATGTGTGTGTATTTAAAGTTTGACCATCAGAAAACAGATTAAATGCAGAAAGTTCTTAAGAGTAATGGAACTGTATATATGCAGTATACATTCAAAGCTAAATCTCACAGTGAGGACTAAGGACTCTTTAAATAGTTGTGGATGCAATATGTGAGGGGAAAAATATTTTTATAGAAGCAGCTTGGTGAAGTCACTCATCAAGCCATAACAAAACATGCAGCTGCTTTTCTTAGAAAATCAAATGTAAGGGACAAAATAATAAAACTGTCATTTTGCCAGTTTAGACCCTACAAATGATAGGTATTTTCCCACTTTACTAATAAGGGCTAAGACATAAATCTCTGTGGCTAAAACTTGCTCCAGTTCTACACAGGCATTTTATTTTTATACAAAGCCTATTTTAAATACCCATTAATGCATGTAAGTGTATTCACACAGGGAGTTTCCTGTACCTACATATGCCAAATTACACAATTAATGAATGACTACTGAAGTAGTAGAAAGTCCAGGGTAGGGTAGTTACACAATGGCTCTCGTGTGATCACATAAACAAACAGAGCTGTGAGCTTAGCCTCTAATAAGCTGCTAGCAGTGCAATACACAAAATTATATGACAGATGAAATACAGTACTTAGAGAAAATTATTGTAGAATCCAAGGTCAATAGTTTTAAAAAGAGAAGGAAACTTCTAAAGTCCTTTTCTAAGAAACACATATACACTCCTGTTTTTCTCTTGCTGTATATATTCCCTACATTTAGCAAATATTCTATTTATAATATACAAAGGATTTTCAACATTCATGTATTATAACGGACAAATACCAAAGATATGAAGCCCTCGCATCTGACAAGAAGAAAATTCTGAGCACACAATGCAAAACATTTGAGGATATATGACGTTGGGAGTGGCTGGAGCCACCCTGAACTAGGAACTAAAATGCATAATTTCATTTCTAAAGTTACAGAGTACACATATTCCAAAACCCTATTAAACTATTCCAAAAGAATCAATAAGAGTATGCATTCTACCTCATCATCCAAATTTGCCTAGGTCTTTAATAAGTCATCAGAAATTCAGTCCCCTCGTTTGTCTCTTAGTTCTTTTTGAAAAACACATTAGATTCCACATTGATCTACACAGCACTGACAATATGGAGTAAGTTAGTAACCATGAAACCTACAGTGCAAATAGCTGTAAGTTTTAGATATGATCTTCAGATGAATTTTCTATACCAGTGAAGTTATTCTCTAAATTTGTATATTAATTCGGTCAAGAGATAAAAAGCTACTTCTTAAACATGCAATATATTCAGTTCACTTTAATGCAGATTTGATTATCCCCAATTACAGTAAGTTCCCAAGATGGATATCAAAACTAGTGAACAGAACTACAGCTCACAGAATATACTGTACGTTTTATTTTTGTACAAGATTCATGTCTTTCCAATGTTTGGTGTTTTCCTTTCATGAGAAAACACTACCTAGGTGGCACAATTAAGCCAATTATTAATTACAACCAAAACCCAGTTTATATTGCCTCTCCTTACAGATGAGAAAGGAAAGCATGCAATCTCAAGATATTTGCATAGTTTATTGGATCTGAACTGAGACACTGAATCTTTTAAAATAACATTAGTTTCAAAGTAAGATACCAGCCACAAGTGTCATTTACTTGGGTTGAGATTTTTTAAAAAATGTAAAATTCAAAGACTATATTCTTTCTCTTGTGTCTTGTATCCTCCTCCACAATTCATTTTTATAAAAACTATGTACAAATAAAAGAAGCAGAAGAACAAGTATTTGAAAGTAAACACACTGGCTTTTTGACTTGAAGAGTTTATTCAACTATTGTTGTTTCAGAACAATAAAGCAGCCTTTAACATTAAGCCACTGCAAAGACATTACAAAACATTAACATAATGTACTAGATCATTTATTCTCTTTCAGGCATTTTCAAAAGGCATTCCAGACCCAAAGACTCTCCTGTTCTTGTGTGCAAAGGAGCAAATCTGCAATGTGAAGTAATGAAAATAGCTGACTGCTCTTCTTTATTGTTAAGTATTTTGTTATTTTTTTCTGTGCATTTGGCCCTAAAGAAAGTAAGTACTCAAGTAATAACCTTGGTATTTTTGGTGGTTTTACAAATGCTTAGCCATTAAGTTTCTATTGCACACACTTTTGTGACAGAAGCACAAGACATACAGAGGAACTAATTGTGCCCTCAAAGGCTCTGAAAGAGTTTTCTCTACAACAGACTGTGTGGCCCTTGAACAGAACTTTCTTTGGCATTGCTGGTTGTACCTAAAGAGCTCCTATTTATTGTGAAGCAAAATAAGCCTTCAAGTGTCCCTTACTTGATCTCAGGAGGTCAAACTCTCTGTCCAACAGCTCCTCTTCTGTTAACTTTGAGAAATTGTCTTCTCCAAAGGGATTCCAGCCGGACATGTCAGGAGGGTTACTGATGCTTTGTTTGGGATAGCTAGAAACAGACTCCGCATCAGAGGAAGATGACCTGTAAAAATTAACAGAAGAAATGACTTAAGATGATATCAATCGTAATTAAAATACAATGAATAAAGGACAAGGTCAACAAGATGGAATGATTCATCTGATCATCCATTCATGAGAAAACATTAGGAAGCAGTCTGGAAGTTGAGTTATGGTAACTGGACCTATTCTTGAGAGATTGAAGTGTTTCGCGCCTCATCCAAACAGCTTCGTCACTCTAATGAAACTTAGTTGCAAATCCTCCATTTTATATTTCACTTTGACCTTGTGTAACCCTGGTCTGAAACAGGCTCATAAGATGAACAATGGCCTGAACAGGTCTGCCTAATGAGCCTTTTCAGGCCATTGTTCATCTTATGAGCCTTTTTCAGATCAGGGTCACAAAGAACAAAGTGAACTATAAAATGAAGGACTCGCAACTAGCTTTCCTCATACTGACGAAGCTGTTTGAATGAGCAGCGAAAGGTTTCACTCTCTCAAGAAGAAGTCAAGTTGCCATGACTCAGCTTCCAGATAAACTCACCTGGATGACTAAGAATCTTCATAGATATATTAAGAAGCAGAAATTTACTTGATAGAAAAGTACTGACAAATGACCATTACATTACACAGTATTAATAATGTAATCATTATTGTTGATACTGTAACATATGTACTGTGTAAGTTCTCCATACATTTAAAGAAAGGTCATTCTCTGATGAATGCATTTACCTTTAAAATGCAACAGGACTCTTTGTTGCTTGGTACAATGTTTAATTAGGCTGTCCCATAACAATCAGAGTGGCATGAATTTGGGGGAAACATAGCCATCAAGCCTATGAAACTATTACTATTACATCAACTGAGAATGCTTGCCTATTTGTGGAATAAGACGCGTCCAGAGCTGCACCAACATGAGCTGGAAAGGACTTAGAATGAGACATTAAGGCTGGTGAGAACTCCTGAGGAGAGGCAAGAAATTCTGGAGAAAGTTTCTGCGGTGGTAACTGCTTCGGAAGGGCTTGCTGCTGTAGAATAGCCTGTTGGTACTGCTGCATTTTAAACAAGAAGGGGAAAATGTCAACCTTGCAGAATAAATGTTCAGTAAGGCATTCAAATTTACCTTATTCAGAAACTGAACTGCTTAACTCCCATGACAGAACTTACTCAACAGTAAAACTGAAGTGTACATATGACTAAGCACTATATCATATAAATGTCAATAAAATTAGTTGAGAGACCAAGGACATCAATGAAGAAGTGCAGTATAGTTAAGTAATGTACTGGCCACCAATGTAATTCCATATGATGCTAACCCGTGCAATTTTTGCATGATAAAATTGACTCCACTACATGTAAGATACATAATGAAAAATATGTCAGTCAGTGCAGATGAATCACTAAGGAAAACAACCGAACTAGTGAAGAGACTTAGTTTTTGTTTCTGAAAGTAATATTGAGAATAAGCATGTTCTTTAACTTCCTGATGCATTGTAGGACATTGCCACTGAATTCACTTCGTAATGCTTCCAAAGGTATTTGTTCATGTTAAGAACAGGCAAGCTCACTCAGAACAACAACTGATCTTGTCTGTTTTTATAGTAGACAACAAGATGCCTATAGGGCATCTGGTCTTCAGTGGCATCTCACTTCCGATGCTTGAAGTAATATGAACCATCGTGACTAGTTACTGACTGCTTTATCATCCACGAGGTACACCATAATTAACCTTCCCTCTAATTTCTGTCTCCGCTGCAGAGGAGCCTCCATCTGTGCGCAGCTGAGGTCAGCTGAAACCCAGAAGAGACCAGCCATTGCCCCTAGCTGCCCCTGAGTGGCACTAATGGAGCTCTGTATGCCCACACACCTTACAGCTTGAGAGGGAAAGCCTTTTGCCTTCCAGGTGTTTTAAACCGCAACTTCCAGGATTCTGAGGCATCATCATCATCATCATCATCATCATCATCATCATCATCATCATCATCAAAGTGTTCTGCTTATATACCACCCCATAACACTTCAAGTAGTCTCTGGGCAGCTTACAGTTTTTAATTACAGTAATGCAGGCTACACATTGCCCCCGACCCCAAGCAAGCTGGGTACTCATTTTACCGACCTGGAAGGATGGAAGGCTGAGTCAACCTTGAGCCTGCTACCTGGGATTGAACCTCAGGTCGTGAGCACAGTTGTACCTGCAGGACAGGCATTTAACCATGCAGTTGCAAAAATTAATTTGGGGTTGGAAAATGAGATCACCCTAGACATGGGGGCGTCTTACAGATGGGAAAATATAGTATTTACTTCACTGATGATCTTTCATACCTTTCTTTTATTCATTTTTAAAGTAACCTGTTCTTTCAATAACAAAATAGTAACTAAAGTCCTGTTGTTTAGGACAGCAATTCACAACCAGAGGAAGACTAGGATTGATGAAGCAATTTCTTCTATTTAAGTTCCAATACTTAAATGGGCTTATCTAGTTGCAGCTTGATATGCTAAACAATAAGCTTTTAGCCACTATCTAAGATATGTTATTTTATTGGTACATAAAAGCAACTTAGGAAATCCCATCTTCCCTCATTTTCTTCCTTCACTGCAATATGCACCAATTGTTCTGTCAAACTCTCACAACTAAAAAGCATTAAATAAAATCAACCTCAGAAAACGAACTACAGTGACCCCCTGCCATTTTGCGATTCAGGTATTGCGGTCCCACTACATCGCGGGACCGCAGTACCTGCACCATGGGGGGGGGGGCGGCAGGGTTGCTCGGCGCCCCACCCCGCACCTCCGAGGCCTCCGGGGTGCGTGGGAGGGCGACGGGGGCGATCCGGTCGCTCCGCGCCGCCCTCCCACGCACCCCCGAGAAGGCTCCAGGGTGCATGAGCGGGCAGCGGCGGGCGATCCGGTCACTCTGCACAGCCCTCCCATGCACCCCCCGTGAAGCCTCTGGGGTGTGCGGGCGGACGGCGGCAGCGGGAGGTAAGATCCACGCAGCCCTCCCACGCACCCCCAAGATGCCTCGGGGCCACACGGGCGGACGGCAGCGGCAGGAGGTAAGATCCCTCTACCACCACCAGAGCGCCACACAATTGCCCCCCTGCCCCGGCCCCACCCGCTTCCGCATAACACGGATTTCCGTGCATCGTGGGTGGGGTGGGTCCCTAACCCCCGCGATTGGAGGGGGGGTTACTGTACAACACAAACTGTTTTAAGCCTTTTTTTATAAATTACCAAAAAACTATTCCGCTTCATCAGTATCAATCTACTCCCCTTTATCAGTGCCAATATGTTTATCAGTAAAACACACTTGGGCAGAATAATTCTGGAACCAAAGTTAACTTACCATGGTAGGATATGAAGATGAAGAAGGCTGCTGCTGCTGTACAGAGCGAATCAAAAGCTGCTGCTGAAGCATGTGCTGCTGCATTGCTTTTTGATACTGCAGAATTTTAGAAATCACAAGCATCACATAATGAAGTGAAATTCTGCCAAAAACCCTGTATTTTGCAAGCTGAGGAATATTTGAACAGAAGGAAGAAGCAAAACTAGAGAAGAGCTCTGTAGCTACTCTAGAAATTGCCAGAACTGTGAACAAGTTGGTTCTAGAGCAAATCAAGCCGGAACGATCACTTAAGGCAAAAAGGATGAAACTGAGGCTGTCCGACTTTGAGCACATAATGAAAAGCAAGATCCTCTGAAAAAGACAATAATGCTGGAAACGACTGAAAGCAGTATATTCAGAAAGTTGGAGGCCGATACCAAAGGATTGGCTCCCAAAAGCAAGCTACAACTTTGAATTTGCAAAAGCTGAGCATGGCTGCTTAGGACAGAGCCTTTTAGAGATCGCTCATTCATAGGGTGAACACAAATCAGAATGGGCTTGATGACACATAACAAATGTCATATAAAAAGGCATCAAGGTATATTAATGAATTACTTCCAGATGTATAGGTAGGTTTCATACATTAGTGCGAATTTAAGAGCAGCTTACACTACAGACAAAAGGCATGGGTACCTGCTGCATATATGCATCCTGAAGCAACTGCTGCTGTTGCTGCTGGTGATGTAAGTGGTGCAACTGCTGTAGCCTCCAGTCACCTTGTTGTAGTTGTTGCAGTACTCTGTTTTGCTGTGGGGCTGAATTAGTTCCCTGGGACAATATACTTTCTTGACTACTTCCAGGTTTTGAGGCTCCTAGAATATTTTTAAGTAGATAATCTGTTTAATGCATTTCTGTACTCTTAGGTCTCCTGGCAAATCAAAACTTTTAACACTTCTTTTCAAGACAAAATTATACAGAGTTAAGCTTATAGGTACTTCTTGGGAAAGTACTGTATTTTTCTGTCTATAAGACACTGCTGTATATTTTTAAGACTCCCAAATTAAGAAAATTAATAAATTCTCTTTGAGCCCTCCAGCGGCCCACCCTACCCCATGGTGTTTCCTTTACTTCTGTGTTCTGAAGACTCCTCTCTGCTTTGTTTTTGCAGGGACTAGACCTTTCATTTTTGCAGGGAAATATTTGGGGATGGAACAACCCATTAAGAAATGCATTTTCACACAAAAAGAAGGGTTCGATCCTACAAAACAAAACAGAGAGGAGGGCAATCAAGCGCATCTGGAAAGAAAAGAAAACAGCAGAGGTGGGAAACAGCATGGGGTGGAGGAGAAATGAAACAGGAGAATCCAAATGGACCTGTCTGTTTCATTTCTCCTCCACCCCATCCACTGCTGTTTCCCACTCCCCTGCTGTTCTGATTTCTTTTCTTTCCCGGAGTACTTGATTGCCCTCCACTCTGGTTTGCTCTTGTAGGATCACACCCTTCTTTTTCACGTGAAAAGGAACTTCTTAATGGGTTGACCCACTCCCCAAGCATTTCCCTGCAGAAACGAGAGCTCCGGTCTTTGCAAAAACAGAGCCGAAAGGAGTCTTCAGAACACAGAAAGAGAGCAGCAAGGTCAGTGTGGCTTCTCCCCTATCCCACCCCCACCCCCACCACTGAAAAAGCTTACTTCCATCTCTAAAATGATTAAATAGGATCAATAACAGCAGTTTTTATAACACTGTGCTTTAATATTTGGTACCATCTTGTTGCTTGGTATAATAAAACACACTAAAGTAGACCCACTGAACCTATGAGAATTTGGTTAGTCAACTTCTTGTAACTTGCACAGATTCTGACACTCAAACAACACCCACACAGTGCTACAGAATTTTATGCCACTTGGTACTTTGGAATCTGTTTTGGTCCTTCACAGTTAACATTTATCCCTGAAAAGGATAAATACCAGTGTGAACCAAATACTGTAATCATGACAATCTCTGCTGTAAGGTGCAATTATTCATCAATCTGTTCTCCTGGCTGGCATGCCAAAAATGTAGCTTTATATCTTGGTCCATCTCTCCTCAGAGAATGAAAATAAACTAATGTTTTCATTCATGCTGAGGTAAATGGAGGAAATGAGTCCAGACATTCGTTTGTCTACTCCTACTACAAGATTTATTACTCTACACAGCTTTTTTGTTCGATAAGCAAAGACACTTAAAAGTTGTTGAAAATATAATTTGTAGAAATGCATATGAACACACAGAGAGAAAAATATTGTTTTCTTGAACAATATTAGGGAAACCAAAACAATCCTCCAATCTTCCTACTGCCCAAGTTAGGAGACCCAATGCAAAATCTCATTGATATCACTTCAGTAGCAAACATGATCCATTGTTTAAGTAGCTAATTCCAAACCTAATAGAATTTTCCATAGGGTCTGCTATTCATGCAGATAGCATAGGATTTAATACTCTTTTTTTGCTCTATAGTGGCCTCTAATGTACATTCATTCTGTTGGCACTTGAACTGTTTTTAATTCAATTTTTTCTATTTTTCAAGGTTACACCTCTTTGTTGTGACATAACCTCTACCAGGCAGTTCATTATTGTTTAATTGGCCATGGTATAATTGCATTTCACATTTATACACTTTACTCATAAACCATCAGTCCTGCCATTTCTATTTATTTTAACTATCTGTGTAATTTTGATTTTGATATTTTTACATTTATGTCTTTATTGTCTTTGGTTTGTTGTAAACCACTTAGAGTGGCCCATGCTACCAGATGGGCAGTACAGAAATTAAATAAATAAATTCACTTCATTTTTACAAAAATCAAACTGTGACAAGTCCCCTCCCCCTCAGTCAAGTGAGTATGAAGTCTTGTTTGCTGTCCAGTTTCTTAAATGAGTCGACTGCAACTGACTTGCTTTAAAAGTAATACTTCAAGTAGACCTACTAATCAACAGAATCTTTGGAGCAGCTGAATCACGAAAGCACGATTGATTCAATGGGCCTCCTGTGGTGTGATTTACTAAGCTAAGCAACAGGATTTTGTTAAATGGCTATACAACACACTTTGTTTGCACACCACAGAATAGTCACACAATTCTCTGTAATTCAACATCACTTCTCTAGAAAGGGCTTTCAATCTCAATAATTTTTGTGAGTAAATGTGTTACAAAGAAGAAGAAGAAAACCTGTTGGTAACCACTGCATTACATTTTCCACAATGAGATCTCTCCACAGCTCTATAGGGATGACTGTCCCTGTACTGTGTTGAAAGCAAATTAATCCAAGTATTTAAAAACAGTTCAAAACACAAATTTACAACTGCCCCATCTTTCACAAAGAGTAGCTTTAAAATAAAGCATTTAAGTTATTTGCCCCTCAATATGTAACTCCAGGAGGCAGTGGAAGATAGGAAGGCCTGGCTAGCTCTGGTCCATGGGGTCCCACAAATAGTCGGACACGATTGAACAACAACAAATGTAACATAGACAACAAATGTAACATTTTTTTTAATTATGTATTTGAGAAGTTACCTTTTTGTCCATTATTAAGATCACCAAGAACTGGCACTTTGACTGGTGTTGCTGAGCTCTGAATTGTTAATACACTTGAAGTTGCAGTGCTAGTATTAGCCTTTGGTCTTTGTCGTGGTGCTATTGAGGTTTCTGTTGGTCCAATGGCATCTGTTATTCTAGAATGAAAGACATTTGACATCATCTACATTCAAAAAATGTCAGAATAAAAGAATTGTCTGGTTTTTAATCTTCACTAATTACATCTTCTGAGGGAAGGCCATCTCCCCTAAACATCTCAAAGATAATAGCTATTCACACTTTGTTCAACTCCTTGTGTTCTCTCTTCTATGCCAGAGGACTTGGAAATTTACCACAGCAGTTATGTCACATAAATTTAAGGATGGAGGAAGAAGCATAGGCAGTACACTGGCAAGAAAGAAATTGCCCACTCTGAGATCCAGTGATTGGGATCTGCCATCCATGCAAGGACCCAACTGGTTCTTGGAGCACCTGCCATATACCCAGGAATTTCACCCAAGTGATCGTACAGTGTATCAGAAGGAGAACGACATGTTAATGCTGGAAAGGAATATGATAGTCAGCTCCTCCTCCAGAAGATCACTGCATTTCTATACCATTCCTATGTTGGGGAACCGTCTCTTTTGAAATCTAAGCAGCCCACCAGTGAAGTCATGGAAACCATTTCCATCACTCCACTGTTTCAAAACAGATGAGCACAAACGGATTCAGGTTTCTCTGCCTTGCCCTCTTGGCTGATCTCCCACTCAAGACAAAAAAAAACCCAGGACAGAGAGCTCTGTGCTCTTGCTTGTGACTGGGAGATTAGCCAAGGAGGTGGAAAAAGCAGCAAGTTGTGCCTGGTGAATGGCTGATCAGCTGGGGGGAGGAGTACAAACAGGCACAAACTGGAGAAAACTGGTTCATGCCATTTTATTTCAAATTTGTTGGTTAATATCTAGTTTCAGTTCTTGTGAGCTGCCTTGGGCTCACTTTGGGGAGAAAGGAGGCATATAAATAAATAAATATGGAATGTTTCTTTTAGCATTCTTCTGCAGCTCTACACTGACTGGCTGACTGAATGTATTTAAACAGAAAAAGTTAATTACAGTACTTGCATTCCATTTTATGGAATAATATTCATGTTGCACTCTACAACAAAGTGCAAAATCTATAATGTACAAACATGCAACATTTAAGTGGCTATTGGATTACTTTTTTCATTCTGCTTCAGAGCGAAAAGCCCAACAATATATATGGCAGATGCCTACAGCAATTAATATCAGAAGTAAATTCCCATTCTATTTTGACAGCTGAAAACTAAATATAGAAACCCTTCATTTTGTGACTGTGCCTCTGGGCTGTGTGAATATGATAATATAAACTAGTACCCAAATAGATCTGATGGTTTTATTTTTCTTGTTTGAAGTACTTAGTAAGAATTTGTAGGGCTTCAGGGTGCTAGAAAAATGAATGGAGAATCATAAATGGGAATCCCAGAGGAAGATTTCCCTTTCTTGTAAAAACAGACTGACACACACAAAATATGAAAACATAAAAAAATTAAAGAGGCACAAACATACCCTCAAAGAACCAAACATGAAAGAAATAAGACCATTTTCACGGAATACATCCCTTGTTCCTTCGGACAAAATGTTACACTTGTCTCACTTCTACTGTTCATATCTTTCTCTTTGCTCTTCTGCTCACATTTGCCACTCCCCTCTCCTTCATGTCCCTATTTTTTCCTCAGCAGTCTTTTGTTTCCCCTCTCCTCCTCAAAGCATTGCTTGTTCCTCCTTCCACACATCAGCCCAGAGCAAACAGCCTACATATTAGAAGCTAGATGTGACATCAAAGTAGTATCAGACTTCATCCACAGTTCCCACCATATTGAACTTAATGTTGAGCTCCAACCAACTGCCAAAAGAAACAAGTACAGTATATATCTGGAAGGATGGGGGGTGGGTCACTTGTATTCATATAATGTTCATTTTGTTTATTTTACAGTATGGGAAGAAAGAATAAGGCTGTAATATAATGTGTCTTGGGTTTTCTTTTGTTCTTGTTTGCTCATCTGTTTTGGGAGACTGAATTTCCATTGCTGAAACTAACACCACTAAAGACCAGCACCAATAACATTCATTAATAGAAAAATTCTGACACTCAATTATGACACAGAAATCACACATATTAAAAATGAAGTATTTTTAAAGCATAATTCTATTAAAGAAAGAATGGATAAAATGTCTAAGATTCTACTCACCTTGCTTTTATTTGGCTTTTCTTAGCAGCAGCTTCACTCGCTGTCAAGGGCTCAGGAAGAGTTGAAGGAAGAGGAGAATTCTTGGGAAATTGAATAAAATGTATTATTCAATATATTTCTAATGGCATGAACAGTAAACACTAGTTATATAAACTATTACTGAATTCAGTGCCTTAACATCGTTGTCTTTTGTAGTGAACTGCAACATGGGAAAGTATGTTATTATGAGGCTGAGGAGCTTCTCATATCAGCACAGAACAAGAAAAATCTTTTATCATCAAGAACAGCTGAATTTCACTTGGGCAGAGGGATGGCACATTCTTCAAACTAATAATGTGCTAAGATTTGTTTTGCTTTTTAACCAACAGAGTACTTTAACCACAAGGGGGAGCCTGCATTAAACAAAATACATGTATGGATGGATATGCAAACAAATACACAGTATAGAACGCGATCTAGATGTATTGGAAGCCAGTTGAAATAAATGGGCCCTACATACAGCTAATCAATTACTATTTTGGCTCTGATCAGGAGTTTCATAGGAAGCTAGATGGGCAGTCAATATGACTGGAACGCGGGGAAGGATGAAGTTTTGCTTGTACACAGTGATAACAGTGTACATCGATAAGGGTCAGCCTCACACAAGTCCAAGAAGTACAAATGAAATGTGAGAAGCTCTAAGATTAAGGTGGTGACAGGACATCCTGTGCTGTTGAACCACAGAAATGTTGACTGGACTGTCTCTCTAAAAGTTGCAGATGAGAAGAACAGGAGGAGACGGAGAGAAGAAAACCACTCAGAAAAGAACCTGTTTCTCATGCAAGTCATGAATTAACACTTTATAGAATATACTATTTATACAACAAGCAAAAACAGCTGTACTTACATTAATGTTTGATAGTGGGCAGTCCTTTTTGGCAAGTTTAAAAGCAAAATAGGATACTTGAAAAATATCAGGTCGTCGATCTAGATCCGGTTCAAGCATGTACCCTGGAGATTACAAATTTTGCATGTCTGTATCATAGTGAAGATTTAAAATTTGGATTAAAAGTGTTATTTTTGTATAATATTTATAGAAATAAAAACTCAGGTTTTATCCTTTCAACTGCTCCCTTCCCAAAAAAGCCTTTGGAGGAATGCAGTCTCTTGTAGTTAAAATGGCTACAAATGTTTGTATTCCAAACATGTGCAACCAACTTTAGCAGAACTGTGGGTGGTCTTGTTCATTTAACTTTGACTTATAATTTGCTTCCACTTTGAATCATGAAGGACAACCTTTTGGTGATCGTCCTAGCATTAATCAATTTATCTTCTCATTTTACAAAATAAAATACTTATGAAATATCAATAATCATTATACTGAGTTGTTATATAATCATCTGTACTGCACGTTTTAGCCAACTGATTAGCATTAAAACCCACCGGCAATAAAGCTATGCATGACTAACAAAGAAACACTATCAAGAGCAAAAAAGGCAAGAGATGGGAAGAAGAGACCCTTTTTCTTATGCTCTGCTGGTTTTCACTGGGGCAGGTTTTTCCTTTTTTAATCTGACCTTTTTATGAATCTGATTAGCATGCTATTGATTATTTATGCCAACATAATTGTAATAGGATAAATGCAGGAACAAACTGCCACTCGTTACTGAATCATTGCTTATGTTCATAATCATGTTCCAGTTGCATGACTTGGCATAAAACAAGGAATATGAACAGCAACTCATTAAACACCAGCATTCTGTTGCTGAAATTTACACTATTTAGCTTCTGCTGGCATAAAGGAACTAATAAGACTGTGGCCTTGATTTCCTAAATCTCCATATTTTCCCCAGTAGGAATGCAAGACTTTCCCTGAAAGGACACTGAGAAAATGGGTGTGTTACAAATAGATCAACAGCTACTCTCAGGGTGGGACTGATTTAAATAACAATTTCAGTCACTAATCTGTAACACACATTTTAAACCACGGTTTTCTACATTTTTGGTTATTATAACCTTATAATTAAAATTCACATGGTTTTATTTTTGGAACAGTAACTTCCTAGGTTACTTTTGCAGTTATATCAGAAAATTACTGGTTGTTTAGTTTGGAGTTTTTGTGTTTTGCATGCATGCCTGCAATACCCCTAGAAAGGGGAATTTCATTAAAATACTCCAGAAAGACATCTCTTTTATGTTTTGGTGCCATTACATGGTTTCTTGTCAAGGAAGATAATATAATACATCTCCTACATTCACAGTCCCAAGACTTCTGGAGTCTTCTGCTCAAAAATGTTTCATTTTCATTATAATGCAAGCCCCTCCATCCTCACACTCGGCTCTTAACATTATCCTTCTCACAGGCATGAACCAGAAAAACAAACTGCAAATCAATTTATTTTCCCATGGCTTCAGAGTTCATGGCTACCCAAAGTGCCAGTTTTCTGGTTTATGCCCATCTCTAGTCAATTCTCTGTATACAGATTTGCAGAGGAATGAGATCTATTTCCCAAATATTATAATAACATCAGAACTGCAAAGTTGGAAGGAACCGTATGGATCACTAAGTACAGTTTCTATCTGGGATGCCTAGTGGGGAAACAAACGCCCAACCACCGGCTCTGCAACCAGATACCCAAACCACTAAACAATCCAGCAGTTCATTTAAAAACAAAAAGTATGGGAGTTTATTTGACCAATGGGCCATGAAGACAAATGCTCTGGAGTAGTACTACCAACATTTCTTGATGTAAGGAGTGACAAACAAGTCTACAAAAATATAAACATCTATCCCTGCCTCACATTGCCTGTCTTTCTAGACACAGCTTCAAAATCCTAGCGTTCATCCAGCCCACAATGCACACAAGTACAAATCTAAATCAAGCTTCTCTTGACTCCAAGGGAATGGAGAAATAGAATTGAGTGTCATTATCTAACTGACAGTGTATCACTTCAGATCTCTAATGGCCATAATTAGGTCACAGATTGAAATTAGGATGGTAATTCACAATAAGACTGTCAACATGCAATCCACTAGCATTATTCTCTGGCATTTCTCCTATAAGAACTAAATTAAAAATGTCATCCAAGGATGGGGTTACATCCGGCCCATCAAACATTTTAAATTTTACCTCTCAGAAGCCCAAGGAAAGATGGACAATGATAATTTTGTACTGGAATTGTAGGTAGTGTGGTGCAAAACATCAGAAGCATCAGACGTCTTTCCATTTGATCTAATATTGCCTAAGAACTTTAATTTGCATTTTGCTTCAGTTACTTACTTATCAAACAATGTACACCATGTGAGTAACGTGAGTTGTCTGGGATGGTAAAACTGCCATCACAAATGGCAACCTGGCTTTCACCGAAGGGAAGTGTGAAGAAACAGAGCTTATACAGCAAGCAGCCAAGGGCCTATGGAGTGAAATACATTGTAGTGAGAAACACACCAACATCAACATTGTATATGAAGTATTTGAATGCAAAGGAAACTAAAATTACAGCTGTCTGAAATTTGACATTTGATTCCAAGCTCATTAAATAAATATAAGAGCAAAACTGTTAAAACATAAGACTGCAGGTTTTTAATTATTTTGGAGGGAGCTGCTAACCTAATAGTATAATTCACACAAGTTATTTAACATAACAATTGTATAGTTTATGAAAATTTATTAAGAGGAATGCTGTCAAATTGGATAGCACTGCTCAGTCATTCCAAAATCCTTCCCTAACTTGTGTTTGTCTGTCTTTCTTTTGCCATTTCTGGCATAATGAAATTCTGACTTTTCCCATTATAAATTTATGCACTAGAATTCTTAATAGAGTACTTTTATCTCAACCCTTTCCAAAAATGTTGAACTGTATCTCAATATGCCTTTTTCCAAATTTAGTTGCTAGAACAAAGAAAGCAGTGCACAAATAAATCAGCATTATGCTTTTGATAAAGTTAAATTATTAATTTTGTTCCTTATGTAAAGGAACAAAGAAACAATAAATTCAAGCCATTTCATTTTATTACAGACAATATCCTTTAGTGATAGTAAAGCATAAACTCCGAAGGATGATTTGCTGGTTATGATACCTAGAGTAGCCTCCAGTTGTGTGAGTTGATGATCCCCTGATGGAAAGCAACACTCACATAGTGGGATAGTGAATCCCTCCACCAGCAAAGGACAACAGCACATGCAATGGACCAGTATGTCTGTGAAGATTCTCAGTCATCCAGGTGAGTTCATCTGGAAGTTGAGTCATGGCTACTGGACTTCTTTTTTGAGAGATAGAAACGTTTCAGACCGATGAAGCTGTTTGGATGAACAGCGAAACATTTCTATCTCTCAAAAAAGAAGTCCAGTAGCCATGACTCAACTTCCAGATGCAATGGACCACTGTGTGTATAGTAAAACTTAACAGAATTTGTGCCAAAGCCTTTATAAATGCCATGAAGGGGATCTAGATTGGCATATTTACAATAAACTCTAAATCGTAATCCATTTCCATGTTCACATTTCTCCAATACATCTTTAATTAGCCTTATGTAATGTAATTCAGCTTTCTTACCCAGATATCTGCCTTGGTTGTAATTGGTTTCCCTCCATAAAGGTTGATCATTTCAGGAGCTCTATATGATAATGTAGTATACCTAAAGTACATATTAGAGTGAAGATTAAATGTAAGCACAAAAATGATTAAAGTTATTGTAAGTAACCAAATGATTATATACTGTCGTCAATTTGATCCGGTACTAAAGACAGAAGCCTCAGCAGAAATCAAAGAGGTATAGCTCATTTGCCTACAGAAGTCATTGCACTTTAGAGGGTCCTTCAAATGTAACAAAAATGATGAATTTAACTAATTTAACAAAATTAATGTTTTTTGTCATCTTCAAGGTTGGGCCTATTTTAAGTTATATCATTATCATCATCAACAACAAATACAACCCCCCCCCCAAAAAAAACCACAAAAGGTCTATGGTTTATTTAGCCATATCTGATGCAAGAAGATACAACCAGGAAGCATGTGTGAAGGTGGTTTTCCCAGGGCGAGGTTCATCCATTTCATTCTGGATGTGCTTACTCCTGCAATTTCCCCAAATGGGGGACATTCTACTGCATATTTTATGGTAGCTGCAGAATGATGATTGAAAAAAGGTTCCCACAAATCAGTGACAGATTATTATTATTGGTAAATTGGGGGGGGGGGGAGAGATGACAAACTAGGAGTATTTACTAGCCAGGAAATATATCTAGGCAAGTTACATTATGCAGTAAAATTCATTGCAGCTATTTGAAAACTATCAAGGAAGAAAGAGCAAAGGATATGTAAAGCTGGGAGCTTTTCTGCTCTATGTCATCTCAGGGACCATGGTGATTATTCTCTTTTACTGTATCTTTATATGAATCTACCATACATGGCTATACAGACTTTGTATTTGTAACTACTTATACGAGTAAGTATAACTTTGTGTTTATATCTCTCCTTGTGTGCTTGCACTGACACTATGTTATCAATTGTTAGTTTTAATGTTGCCTTCCAATGCTGTAAGAAACCCCTCCATTCCCTGTTTCTCAAACTGAACATGTCTTAATTTTAATGGACTGTATATTGTCTTTCCTAACTGTAAGCCACCTTTTCCAAGGAGAAAAGCGGGGTAAAAATACTCAAAAATAAATAAATAAAATAAATAAAATTATTATATGTCAATTGTCTTAAATATGCATCATCATCTTTCTTTTCAATTTAGTTACTATGCATTTTTGGAAGTTCTCATTTGAAATGAGACATAGGAAGCTGGAAAGAAAACCCCCTCTATTCGCTGATCAGTGAACATATACGAACTGTGGCTAAGAAATAAAGAATTTGTTTTAAGAGTGGATTAAAAGCATTGCTGTAACACTTCATATGAAAGTATTTTAAGGGAAGTATTTTAAGAGCTTTGTGGTGCAGTTGCACCATGGCTATAACTGTGCTCACTACCTAGGGTTGAATCCCAGGTAGCCGGCTCATGGTTGACTCGCCCTTCTATCATTCCAAGGTCGGTAAAATGAGTACCTAGCCTGCCTGGGACAGAGGGGCAATGTATACCCTACATAATTACCTGTAATCCACCCACCCCCAGAGAGTGCTTTAAGCACTATGGAGTAGTAATATAAGCAGAACACTTTGGTTTGGTTTTGCTTTTACTCGTGAAGAGAAAAATAATGAATTTATTCTCCTTGACAGGCACTTATCACCTCACATTCAGATCAAGACCTTTGGCCATACAATTTTTTTCCTCTTAAAAACAGATATGATAGAAATAAGTGGTTGATGACATATGAAATATTTTAAATTCATATTATTAGTGTTTCTACATAGAGAACTGTACATTTATCAGAATATTATGTTAAACAACTGATAAAAGAAATGCAGCTTACTTTTTAATTTCTTCTTCAACCACATTAACACCATCTTTCTGAGGATGAAGAAATTTATTAGTGGCACTTCCAAAATCGCAGAGGACATAGTTTCCGCTGTCATTCAACAAAAGGTTCTCAACCTAGAAAGAAAGAAAGAAAGAAAGAAAGAAAGAAAGAAAGAAAGAAAGA
>JAHTLZ010000330.1:7329013-7380216 GCA_023846285.1 Phrynocephalus versicolor | reverse complement strand
AAGAAAGAAAGAAAGAAAGAAAGAAAGAAAGAAAGAAAGAAAGAAAGTTAATTCTAAAATATGCATAAATTCTCATCAAAATGCCTAAATGAGCAGTAATGCTTTAATTATTACACTGATCATACTTTCATTGAAAGGGAAGTCAGGACATTACAAGAAACAAGTAATTTATATGTTACACTTTATGCATGAATATACAAGGATAGGGAGCTTCTCTAAAGAGGTGCACCTACCTCTTTAGAGAGAAGGCAACCAATTCTAAAATAGACTGAGCATCATCCAGTATGTGGAAAACAAATATCCACAGTGACTCTTCTTCATCCATCTCATTACTAAGTTCAGACAAAAATTCAGTCTCTCCTGATTCAGATGACATTCAGAAATATAGCTGGATATCACATAGACATTAATGACACTTCACTTTGAATCTCAACATGTCCTCTCACAGTACCTTAACACAGATTATAAAAGCCCGGAGACCACAATGGACTTGCGGAGCACCTGACAACTTATATGCCATTAACTCAAGCAGCAATCAGAAACAGCATTGTCTGGAATTACAAACTGACCCACTATGTCACTCTGGCCCTCCATGCACAGAAGATCTCAAGGTTAAGTAACAATTGCCACAGATGAACTCTTCCTGTCATTTTCCTAGCCCTAAAAGAAATCAAGATCAGGTAACCAAAGCTAACTGTTTCAAGCCTCAAACCAAAAGGTAAATTATCTTTATTCCATTCTGGTGTGTGGAGAAGCACAGTAAAAAAGAAAGAAGACAGGCACCTGCAGACAGCACTTAAGGACTGTGGATATCCAAAGTGGGCCTTCAACAAAGCAGTGGGCCATCCCAGAAGAACAAGGGATCAGCCTGAGACCCAGACCAGACAGAAGAACCTGGTCATTCCCTACACAGCTGGAGTGTCTGAGAAGCTTTATAGGATTTTTTTTAGCAAACACCACATCCTTGTTTATTTCAAGCTCACAAACACACTAAGGCAGGGACTTGTCCACCCAAAGGACCCGATTACCCCACCCCAAAAAGGAGCAATATAGTATATGTGGTCAAATGCAGTGAATTGTGTGTAGACCTCTAACAAAACAGCCATTAAACAGAAGAATGGTCCAACATAGGAGGGGTAACAGCTCAGGACCAGAATCAGCAGTACACCTCCACTTGAAGGACAAAGGGCACTCATTCAAATATGAAAATGTACACATATTAAATAGAGAAGCTAGAAGGTTTGACAGAGGGGTCAGGGAAGCCATTCATTTGAACTTTAAAAACCCCGCTCTCAACAGAAGTAGGGGCCTCAGGCACAGTCTATCTGCTATTTATCAGGCTGTGCTTTCAACAATGCCCAGACAAATCAAAAAGCCTTTACCACCAAGGCCATAGCTAACGATCCATACTGTATGGGTTTCAGCACCTTAGGCCATTGTCTACCTAACAAGCCTATTCAGGCCATTGTTCATTTTATGACCCTATTTCAGACCAGGGTGACAAGAGGTCAAAGCGGACTTTAAGATGGAGGACTCACAACTATCTTTATTCAGACTGATGACACTGTTTGGATGAGCAGCGAAACATTTCCATCTCTCAAGAAAAAGAAGTCCAGTTGCCGTGTCTCAACTTCCAGATAAACTCACCTGGATGACTGAGAATCTTCACAGACACACAGTAAAAAAGATAAGTTACTTACATGTAACTCTAGTTTTTCATGTGTGCACCTATGAATTCATACATAGGATTGCTTTGCGCCTGTGTGAAAATCACTGGGAGTTTCAAAGCTGTAGCGGATGTAGGACCTCCACCCCACCCCCCACTGCGCATGCTCCTCCGTTCCCATGTTTGGAGTTCCCCAGTGATCCGCTGCTGTAGAAAAAACACAAACAGATGTGACAGAAAGGAGAAGGTGTGAATTCACAGATGCACACTCAAAGAACCACAGTTACAAGTAAGTAACTATTCTTCTTTGTGGCATCATCTGTGAATGCACACATAGGGTGATTAGCAAGCTGACTTGCCACGGTAAAGAGAAAGACAGGACAGTTTTGCCCAAAGCTGAATCCACTCAAGCTCGAACGGCAAGCTTGTAGTGGGTCACAAATGTAGATGGATTTGACCATGCCGTAGCTTTGCAAATATCAGGGAGGCTGATGCCTCTTAAGAAGGCCATCAAAGATGGAGTGACCTTTAGGAGTGGCAGGCAGAGGGGTTCTTGCTTGCTCATACGCAATTTTGATAGTGTTGGATATCAATTTGGAGATAGTCTGAGAAGATATAGTTCGACCTTTAGATGGATCAATTGCCCTGAGAAAAAGGTGTTTGGACTTACGAAAGGTGGTGGTTCTGGGAAGGTAGAAGAGCAGTGCTCGCCTAACATACAATGTATGAAGTGAGCATTCGAGGTCAGTAGTCGGAGCAGGGAAGGTAGGCAAAGCAAGTGGTTGTTTTAAGTGGAAGTCCGAAACAACTTTAGTTAAGAACTAAATGTCAGAAAAAAGAGTCACCTTGTGAAACTGCAGAAAGGGAGGGTCAATACACAAGGCGGAAAGTTCCGAAGCTCTTCTGGCTGATGTAACTGCCACAAGAAAGGCAGTTTTGAGAGACAGCATATACAAGGGAATAGAAGCAAGAGGTTCAAATGGCAGTTTCATTAATCTTCCAAGAACCAGAGTAAGGGACCACTGAAGAGTGGGGCGGTGTTCATGTGGCGAATGTTCTTAAGGCCCTTGAGGAACTGTTTGAGGGTTGGGTGTCTGAAGAAAGCAGCAGCTTCTGAGTAACGCAGTTGGTGTGCGGCAATTGACCAACCATGCTATCAGATGTACAGACGGAATGTTGGGGTGGAGGATCTGGCCGTCTCCCTGAGAGAGTAAGTTTGAGAGAGTGGAATGGAGTGTCAGAAACTAGGGTTGTAAGGCCAACATGGCGTAATGACAATAGCACATGATGAGCTCTCCCCTTGAAACAGCCCCAATTTGGAGAGGTTTGGGGCACAGGGAATGGAGTTATTGAGCTCCAAAGGGGCTGCGGGGGGGGGCTTAATTGAAGGAGTGTAGCTGTGGATCGGTGCACTGAGGAAGCTGTCAATTAACACTATAACAGTAAGGTAAAGCATGGTGACGAAACTGACACATTCCATTAAGCACCCCTCCACACCTCCTTTGAAGCTTAATATCTCTGCCCCCAGAAACCCTAACTTTCCCAAACTTCAAGGGATCTCCTAAAATCGTTTGGGAAAGAGAAGCCTGCCACTTGCATGCCTTAGATCAGTAATTTTCCATTGAATATTTTAAACATATTATTTAAAAATATTCAAATAATTATGGAGGTGCTTGGCACTTGTTCAGATGGCCAAAGAATTTACAAGATTCATCAGAATCAGATTGCTGTACCTGGAAGTCCATGACCTTTGTGATTTTTTTGAATCATTTGTAAATATAGTCATAAGTCCTCAGCTGGAAAAGGTGGCTGATTATCAGCAACATCAGAGTCTGGTGTAGGAAAATTGGGGGGGGGGGGTTGATACATCTTTCCATAGATGTTGGAGAGTCACACAGCCTCCACGTGAGGTGGCTGTGCTTGAAGCTTTGCACGATGAGAGTGGCGTGATTAAGGAGAGCGGCTTGAGCGTGGTGGTTGAGTGGATTTGGGAGGAGTCCACAAGCGCTCTAGATGAAGCCAAAGGGTCAGTCGATACCAATGCGGAAATTGGTAGATGCTGCCTGTGACACTTCAAAGGAGGCTGAGAGGCAGCGGGAGGCAGAGATAGATGCCTTGCATCAGTATCGAACCAATGTCAAAGTCAGCATCCGATAAACATGAAATTACATTCTGTGACAATGGGTATGGTCGGTATCATGGGAACACTGTCAGTGCCAAGGAGGAGATTGTGATGGCAAGGAGTATCCATCATAATAGGAACAATACCGGTACTGAGGATGGTGTCTCGATGTCAGATAATGGTGTCTCGATGTTTGAGAATGGTACTTCGATGTCGGAAGCGATGTCTCATAGCAAGAGTTGTGCCGGTATCAAGACTGATGTGTTGATTTCTTTTTCCCAAAGATGGGCTCTTGAGTCAGCCAAGATGCTGCTTCAGTGCCGGTTTCGTTAACTTCTTGCACTCGGCAGACTGGGAGAGCTGATGAGATTCTCTCAACATTAAATACACTGGTTGTGGCCATCCGTTAGAGGAATTTTATTCAGACAAGCCATGCAACGCTTAAACAGGCCTCCGGAGGCCATAAAATGGCATTGGGGGGGGGGGAGCTTAAGAAAATAACAAACAAACAAAAGGAATGGGAAAGCTGAAGTCCAGAGGAGGATGTCAATAAAAATAAGTAATAGAAAGAAGAAAAAAGAACAAGAAATTTAACAGCTTTCCTTAAATCCGCAGGAGCTCAGGAAAAGGTGCCCGTTCGCAGCAGTGGTAAAAAGGAGCTGGGGAAATGAGACTCCAAACGCAGGAACGGAGAAGTATGGGCAGTGGGAGGAAGAGGTCCTACATCTGCTGCAGCTTTGAAACTCCCAGTGATCTTCGCACAGGTGGAAGCAACCCTATATGTACATTCGCAGATGCCACAAAGAAGAATCTAATTATTAAACTAATTCATACCAAAATGGACCCATGCTAGGAGCAGGTCAAGCTGACATCCTCCAGATCCTTAGCACCTGGCAGCATAGCCAGTCATCCAGGACTAAAGGATCTCTAATCCAAAAACATAAGGGCACTGTGTACATTAGGAGCAGGGGCTATACCATGTCCATGAAGACAGAGCAACTGGTACTCTGGACATTTCCTTTGGTTAACTATCCATTTTGACATCTGAGCCAGAATTAATACAAATATCCATAACTCCAACTTTACTTACCCATCTATATAAGGGCCTTCCTTTCTGGTGATTTAACAACCCTTTCATTAGTCTGAAAAATCATAACAGATCTTTCCTCATTTGACAGCTGAAATCTTCTTGCACAATTCCACAGTTGTAAATACTAATGATGTTACCACCTATCTACATAAATATTTAACATTCTGTACCCCCACCCCAATTTTCCAGGCTCCCTAAAGGTCCCTTTCAACCTGAAGAAGGAGGTGGGTTATACCCCCAAATCACTGCTTGCAATCCCAAGAGTGGCAGTTTTGAGATATAACAGGCTACCTTCAGGTTTCCCAGGTTGAAAGAGATCCCTAGGGAACCTCGTAAACACTAGAATAGATGATGGCAACTAATCAAATTGTCAGCATTTTCGACTATGAAACTATGCCAACAAGATTCCAGTCAAATAAAGCTTTGCTGGATAGCAACCCAATATTATAGAGATGGAGGAGAGACTGAAAGAATGGCAATATAGACTCCTAGATGTGTAGAGTCACTGTCACTTAGAACACATAAACCATTCCTCTAGTTACCAAGTCATTTGATTTTGAGCTCTAAGACAGGACAGGATGCTAGTGTCAAAAAGCAATTTCTATCACATCAGAACAGGAATGTCTGCTTCACTAAGGTTCAGCTCCTAAAAGAGTTTTCTAAAGGCTAATTCACATTTAGTACCATTGTACTATGAAGACAACAGAAACATATTAAAGGAATTTCCATTCATAACTAAGAATAGCAAGAATACCAATCACAACAGTTCCACTTACCTTCAAATCTCTATGAACAATAGGAGTTTTGCACTGATGCAGCCTAGCGACAGCTTCACAGGCATCACAAAATATTCTTAGCACTTCTGGCTCAGTAAAGCCTGTCTGCAATCTCTGATTCATCTGATTTACTACCTGCCCCGCTGGCAAAAAAAGGAGAAAAATGCAATAATGCTCTAAAATAATTTTCAACAAAATGGAACAATGTTTATTTTATTTATTTTACATATTTTTTTTATTCTGCCTTTCCCCTTCAAAAGGACACACGGTGGCTTGTAACATTGAAGGACAATAATGAGATATAGAATATAGCTACAGTTGCCAAGAAACATTAAATATTCAAAGCTATGGGCAAGGAGTGTGAAGATGCATCTAACATCATTAAAAAGGCAATATTAAAGCTAAGAATAAGCAATGTAACGGGATTAGGATGATGGGACATAGTGTGATTTATAAGGCTCAATATTAACTGCACATTTTCAGCTTTTTGCCAAATGCTGCAATTCCCAGAAGTCTTCATCACTAGCTGAACTGGCCAGGATTTCTGGGAGTTGCAGTCCAGGAACATCTGGGGACCCACAGGTTGAGAACCACTGACCTAGAAGCCATCCCTTCCACCTCCTTCTCTAAGACATTCCTCATAAGACATTTCCTCCAGACCCTCAACCATCCTGGTCGCCCTCCTCTGCACCCGCTCGAGGTTGTCAACATCCTTTTTAAGCTGAGGCGCACAGAACTGGACACGGTACTCCAGGTGGGGTCTGACCAGAGCAGAATAGAGTGGTACTATCACTTCCCTTGATCTAGACATTATGGTTCTGTTGATGCAACCAAGAATATGCAACCAAAATACAGTGGACCCTTGTATAACAAAAAGTTTGTATAACGTAAAATTTGTACAACATAAAATATTCTGGAGATAGGGAAAATCTGCTTAACAGAATCGCCTATGGGGCAAATCCGTACAACATAAAAATGGGATTACTCCATTTGCAATGCATTCCTATGGGAAATTTGTATAAAGGAAATTTGCTTAAAATAATTTCATTTGGAACGAATTAATTCCTTTATACAAGGTACCATTGTATATTGCAACCAGAATATATATTGGAAAATATATTTTGATGCAACCAAAATATATTGGAGGAGCCCTCTGGTACAGATCAAACTGCATCAAATTAATGGGCCCATGTGGACATTCGTACCAATACAATCCGGAGTCTGTGTGTGATCATGTAATCTGAAGTATAAAACAGGCACTTTGAATATATTGCCTATCTATATGGTCCTAATGAACAGCTGTTGCACATGCAATCCATGAAATATTTTTGCAAGGCTGTTAAAGTCTTACCCCATGATTTATTAGACAATTACTTAAAATTAGGCTTACTTACCACGGCAGTATTCCATCAAAATGAGCACCTCCCAGACGTTATCACTAACAGAATTAACAGCACAATCCAAATATCCTACAATGTTCTTGTGCCCAGACAGTTCTTTCTGAAAAGGAAACAGGACTCCTGAGTGTTAAGGAATAGCAAAAAACTAAGTTACATGAAGTGGTGTTGCCTAATCTTACTTTTCCCCCTCTTTCTGCATCTTTTTTCTTTCAATATGTCTTGACTTGGAGACAGTAATTTTACAACACAGATTTTAACATAATTAATTTCAACTTTGTCAGAATTTCTGGTGAGGATAATTCATTTATCTCTGAGTAGTATGAATTGTTATGTTGTAAAATGAGAAATGAACAGCAACTGAAAATGCTTAATTATTACACATTTGACAATGAATATCAAAAAATAGTTATTTTTTCTCCCCTCTAAGAAAATCCTAGGAATTATAGCTTAATATGGACAATACAGTATGACCCCCTTATCCACTGGATCATTATCTGCTGATTTGCGGATTGAGGGGGAAAATATTTTAACAATAATTCAGCAGCCGTAAGCCAGGCTATTATTGCAAACAGTAACCATAAAGCAGGCTACTGCCGCAAACAGTAGTCGCAAAGCCAGCAGCGAAGAGAGTGGCTGGGCAGCGGTAAGCTTTCCTTTGTTTTCTTCCCTCCTCGTCACCACTGGCCAGCTGTGCTCTTTGCTGCCGGGCTCCACGGCCAGCCTGCAGGGGGTGGAGGTGGCAAGGAGGGAAGAAAACAAAACAAACTCGCCGATGCTGAGCCCTCCTCGCTGCCAGCCCCACAAGATGGCCACGGAGTCCAGCCGCGAAGAATACAGCTGGCCCGTGGCAGTAAGGAGAGCTCAGGATCTGTAAGTTTCCTTTTCTTCCCCCCGCCCCTCCTCCTTGCCGCTACTGCCACATCCACAGGCTGGCCACTGAGCCTGGCAGCAAAGAGCACAACTGGCCGGTGGGGGCAACGAGAGAAGAAAACAAAAGATAGCTTACCGATGCCGAGCCCTCCTCACTGCCACCACCACACTACCAAGCGTATGGGGGTTGTCGGGGGCAAAAGTTTTTTGCCTCGGCACCCCACCACCCCTGTTGCCACCATTATCCTCGGATGAGAGTGTTTGCTTTTATTCAAGTATCTCGCTATCTGTGGGGGGTCCTGGAACCAATCTCCCATGGATGCAGCAGTCATACTGTAAAAGTGAAGTCCCCAATGTTTCCTAGGCAGAAGTGACTCAAAAACCAGTAATGTATATTTAAGAAAAACCGATAAGGAAAAAAATATGGAGAGCTAAATGAGGGGCATACACGTTTTGAAAAATATAACTAGATCTCACACCAAATGTTTGGATTAAAGACATACCCAACATTAGTTAAACACTATTAACAGCATGTAGGAAGACTTACTATCAAGAATATTATCTGGTGCTTGTAAATGTTATGTCAATCTCACTGATTTTTTTTTTACACTCTCACAATTTATTACACACTTTGAAAACACATAACTCGTCATAGGAAAACATGAGTGAAACTCATTTTAGATAAATTAAAAAAACAGAGCTGTTCCCAGATCTTGTGGCATGCATACTCAACAACGAAAGTGCACATGGTAACAGCCGTCATAATAAATCCACACTTCTAATCCAAGATCTAACGTTATACAGAGAAATATATTAATAACATGAAAATGTGACTTACCATTATTGTTATTTCTCTCCTGCAGATATTGAGGTCAGATACATTATTTACATACATTCGTTTTAATGCACATCGGACTCCACCATGAGTGCGCACAAGGAGAACAGTGGAAAAGCCACCTAAAAGAGTAGAGATTAAATTGTCAAGGAAAAGTAAACCAGAAAACCCGTTTATGAGAACAGTACTTGATTTCATTTATATTCCACCTCTCTCCACATAACAACCTTGGGTAAAACAAAAGAACAAGTATCTCTCACATTTAATTAAAAGCCTGACAAAAGACATGGAAAATATATTACAGTGCCCCCCAGAAGAACCTGAAATGAATTTAAGGTTGAAAGATTACCGCATGACTATCCCTACTGCTTCCTCATTCCCAAACACTGCAAGTTTCAAACTTTCATTCTAAAAAAGATCTCCGATTACAGACTCTGAAGTTTGTCATCATCTGTTACAAAATTTCTATATATCGTTTTTAGCACAAGCAACCAATCTCTAATTATACAATCCTTTTCTGCATATTGTGTTTGCAAAGTACATCAGCTTCTAAAACAGGTTCAACGATTTTTGAAAAATTTCATAAACTCTCATCTTGCGCCAAGGGTCAGTATTTGGAAGTAATGAGAGGCATGTATCACGGGTTCAGTGCAGTTCACTTCCTAGCTGAACTGTCCCACCCACCCCAGCATGCATTCGCTCAAAGGCAGAACCCAGAGGAGCCAGGGTGTGGCACTGCTACCAAGTGGGTGCCTGCTGGATGGGGCAGGGCACTGTACTACTGATCAGCTGTCTGGCTGGGAAATTAGTTGCTCTGAACTAGTGTTCATGCATATCTCTTCTTGGAACTATTATGGAACCAAACTTCACGAATCCACTCACAAATCCATGGAATTGATTCTTGTATCTCAATACTTTCAGAACAAACTTGAGGACAGCATAATCCCTCCCTTCTCAGGTCCTCATCTACAGCATGACATCACTAGTCATTTCATCCAGAATACAAGTTTAGGTTTTTCACCCATTCCTAAATCCAGGATTAAACAATGCTGTTTGCATCACTCTGGGTATTGATATGCCCAAGGGATAAGTTCAGAGCTACGCTCTGCATTATGCAATCTAGAAAGCATATTATATATAATAAATGAGGGAAAAGGAAATGTTAAAAAGCTATGATTTCTATTAAGAAAAATGTGGTTACTATAATAATACCAGCCCTTCTGTCAGTTTTCTTCTGTTCACATTTAGTGAAAAAACACTTGTCTCTGTAGAAGAACCAAAACAATCATTTTGCAGATAGGCAAGATTACTTCTACCTACCAAAGCACAGGTATTTCATTTCCATATCTTACACATCCCTCTATAAACCCCCAAGCAACTGTCAGCAACTTCAATTTAACCATTATGACCATTTCATTATTATTTACTACAGTATTTGGTTTTAGTGAGAGTAAGGCTCAGCCAAAAAAGAATTTAAAATAATGACAAGGAATTTGATCTGATTTACCTTTAGATTAGTTTTAATTTAAATATAAGGTGCCCCTAAGGACAGAAATGTTGCCCTAGCTGAGTAAATGCAGCTTTCAGCTTGGGCTTCAAAGAGTATTTTAAGCATTTTCTAACACTTTGAACTTCAGTTTTCTTGTGCAAACCTTGACATGTTCTTCCAGAATAGATTGATCAAGATAATCTACAAAAGCAAGAGGAATGGCTTATTTAAATAATTCATTTCATTGAAATATTTTCTTGATACTGTTTCATGTGTTAGCTACACAGTGGCAAATGGCTCTTACTCCAGATAAATATATTATTGTTTACACTCTGGTGTGGTTGCATTTGTCATACTACATTCTGCATGGTGTTTTTATCTGTATAATAAATATTTTTACAGTATTTGCATTGAGAGTCCAGTGATATTGCAATCAGTTTGACAGTTCTAAAAACTAATCTAAAGGTAAATCAGATCAAATTCCTTGTCATTCTGCCTGAACCCACATTATGGGAATGAAAATTTATCTTCAGAAGGGTAATTTAGCTGCAGCTGGATTTTTGCAATGGGGTTGCTTGCTTTCCGTGAATCTTTGAAGGCTTCAACTGATCTATTACTGTATATGGCAAAGACTATTTTATTGCAAAACTAACTAATTTCCTTGGAACCAAGTTTGAAATATGTTAGAAATATGTTAAATATTTTTTCTTTGCTATGGTTATTAATATTATTATAATTATCATTTTAATTGCTTACTTTTTGATGTTTGTTCACCGCCCGGAGTTCCTTCGGAAGACAGGTGGTATAGAAAGAAAGAAAGAAAGAAAGAAAGAAAGAAAGAAAGAAAGAAAGAAAGAAAGAAAGAAAGAAAGAAAGAAAGAAAGAAAGAAAGAAAGAAAGAAAGAAAGAAAGTAGAAAACCTGCCAGAGAACCGGCTGGCCCTCTGGATGGTGAGGGAGGGTTTAAAAGAGGGCAGGTCCTCTTATGGATTGAGAACTGGTTGAGATCCAGGAAACAAAGAGTAGGTGTAAATGGGAAATTTTCACAATGGAGAGATGTGAAAAGTGGTGTGCCCCAGGGATCTGTCCTGGGTCCAGTGCTTTTCAATCTGCTCATAAATGACCTGGAGACAGGGATAAGCAGTGAGGTGGCCAAGTTTGCAGATGACACAAAACTTTTCCATATAGTAAAAACCAGAGAAGATTGTGAAGAGCTCCAGAAGGATCTCTCCAAACTGGAGGAATGGGCTGCTGCCAAATGGCAAATGCATTTCAATGTAGCAAAATGTAAAGTAATGCATAGTGGGGCAAAAAATCAAAACTTTATCTGTCAACTCATGGGCTCTGAGCTATCCCTGATGGATCAGGAAAGAGATCTTGGTGTGCTGGTGGACAACTCCATGAAGGTGTCAACCCAATGTGTGGCAGCAGTGAAGAAGGCCAATCCCATGCTAGGGATTATCAAAAAAGAAAACAGCCAACATTATACTGCCATTGTACAAGACGATAGTAAGGCCACACCTGGAGTATTGTATTCAGTTCTGGTCACCGCATCTCAAGAAAGACACAGTGGAACTGGAAAAGGTGCAAAAGAGAGCTACTAAAATGATTACTGGGCTGGGGGACCTCCCTTACGAGGAAAGGCTAAAACATTTGGGGCTCTTTAGTCTGGAAAAAAGGCACCTGAGGGGGGAATATGAATGTTTTTTTTACCCAGCGTGTTGTTAGTTTATGGAACTCCCTGCCACAGGATATGGTGATGGCATCTGGCCTGGATGCCTTCAAAAGGGAATTGGACAGATTCCTGGAGGAAAAGTCCATCACAGGTTACAAACCATGATGGAGCTGTGTAATCTCCAGGCTTAAAACTGGGGTACTTCAAGGGCCAGATGCAGGGGAATGGTCTCAGAAGACAGATATCTAATCTTGTGCGCTCCCAGAGGCATCTGGTGGGGCCACTGTGAGATACAGGAAGCTGGACTACATAGGCCTTTGGCCTGATCCAGCATCGCTCTTCTTATGTTCTTAAATTCAAATTAATTACTCTTTTGCCATTAGGTGGCAACCTTCTTCAACTTTACATCTGTAACAGTCCAGAAGCTGAACTGCCATAATCTAAATGTACTATTTTGTTTTGGTAAACAAGAGAAACGTTACATAGTATTAATAGACTCAGGAAAACTGTTTAGCAACATAAAATAAATGTTGGCAATATGTTTAACGTTTAGAGTAATTAGGACAGTAAGACACAAAAGGTAAAAAAGGACTTATTAACAAAAAGGTAACGGCTGAAGAACTTTGGAAATTTTAAAATTCTTAAAAATAATTATTTGTCTTCTTGAAGTATGTTTCCAAATTAGTTCAAAGAATAAAGCCAATTCAGAAAGTGTAAATTCCATTCACAGCTATGCACTCTCCACTGTGATTCTGGAGCAACAACCATGGTCTATTCTACTCATATCACATTCATTTATATGACAGAATTCTCTTAAATTCACACTGCCTAAACTAAAACTGTAATACAGGTGATAGCACAACATTTAAATATTAATTTTGATATCCAAAATATTTCTGGTCTCTATATTTAGTTGTTAGGTGCCTGGAAAACACCAATACTAGTACTATTTAAAAAGACATGCAGCTTTGTTTCTCCAGAACTAAAATCCAATGCATTCCTTGTTTTCATCGACTGTCAAGTAGTCACCTTCAGCACATAGCAGCCTTAGTAAGGTTTTTGACATATTTTAGATTCTCAAACACACTCAGTGATTTCTCATGGTCAACCAGGCATTTCAACACAGCAATCATGAATCCTAGTATGATCCTGAATCCACTACATTGTTACTGGCTGTCCACTAAGTCAGTGCACATCTACTAGAAAATCACCACTGAACAAAGCTGAATAAAAATAGTTAATAGTGATTATGGCTTTCAGAATTGGGGGCAGCATGCTTCTGAATAACAGTCATAAGGAACAGCAATAGCAAGAAATAATGAAAAAACATGGCAAGTTATCCAATCTAAAGACAAGCATGGATAATACTTTGTTAGAGCATTAAAATCATATATATATAGGCTAGCTTTCACTCCACACAAGTCTTTGTTAGGCAGCACATTACATATTTGGAGGCTTTGCAGAAAAACACCCACAGGTTCCAAAATCGAAGGCCAGATAAACAAATCAAGTTCATCATTAATAGAAATAATTAACAATAACACACTGTATAGTCAATTTTGAATTACAATGACTTTCTAAACGGTTTCAAGATATAAAATACTGTACTCAAACATCATTTACCATTCCCTTCTTTTATGGACACTCTGCAATTGTGTAGCTTCTACAAGGCTACACAAATTGGATTTTTTTTCCCTTTGAGGCGGAGTAGGGAGTCAAAATCCCAATTTTGGCTCTGTAGCCATGCATCCACCTATGTCCTTGTTCAAAGTAAACTCTAAATGAGAGCTGAACAATCCACTCTATGAGTGTAGTTATCAGATTTCACCCCTGGTGATATGGATTAATTTCAAAACTCTTGCTTCCTTTTTGGCTGAAGGTCCTTATATTAAGCTATCCACAAAGAAAAACAGGAGACGAAACAAGATTTGATTTGAAGCAGCACTTCTTCTTATGCTTAGACAAACCATTGGACTTATGACATTTCAAGAATCTATCTTGAATATCTAGTGTATGATCCATTACAGGTATTGTCATATACCTTGATCCTTTTTATTTGTGCTACTGTTTAGCGTCTGTAGCAATTACATAATCTACATTCTATATTTTTGTAATACAACCCCTACAGAAGCAATTGGCTTGACGGGCAGTAAGTAAGTATGTACGTAAGTCTATTTTAAGGGAATTTCTATGAAATTTAGGTTCAGTGAAGTGCCAGTATGCTCACACAATTATTGATTTGCAGCATCAAAAGCTCCTGCACATTCAAGCTGTTTATTTATTTATTTATTTATTTATTTATTTATTTATTTATTTATTTATTTATTTATTTATTTATTTATTTCAGTCTTTTTAGTGACTTAAAATACAATTCACCTACACCATGAATAAGGTGACATAAGCTTCCACGGATATTATACACATATCTTTAAAAACTGTTCTGCACCTACACAGCAGTAAATAAGGAAGGACCAGTGTTGTTGGACAACCAAAAAACATGATGATGCCAGGACCACACTCTCTTAAGATGTAGGATATTAGCATGAATGCTGTATTGCAACATGGTGGTGCTACTTGTTTTCTGCACATATCCCAGCATAGATATGTACAGGGGGGAAAAAACAGAAGACTGCTCACTCCTAAAATGCAAAGAGTATCAAACCACCAGCTGCACATCCCAACCTCAAACTAAAGAAGATGGAGGAAGAGGCACGCTGGCTTGCTCTACCTCTGTGGCTGATGGGTGGCTAGCAGACTCTAAAGAGAGCTGATGGGTACAAAGCCCACATAAGTCATATGGGCTTGCGTCTACTTCCAGCATCAGAATTACAATTATAAGCCATGGAAAGACTGGGATTTTAATAAACACACTCATGCACACACAACCTCTGTCTCCCTTTTATACTCATACAAACACAAGTGTTGCACAGTGCCCTCACCCTCTAAACAAGACTACTACTGTGTTCAAACCCTTCTATATTTAAGGGCCTCACAATACAGAATGGCTTACACAATCAGAACTCATTTAGACATGATGCAGGGAAGACTTCAGTAGCGATATCACTATTTTCTTCAAAGTATATTCATGAAGTATAGATGTATCTGAGATAAGAACAACATACTTCCAAATTTGGAAACAGTCACTGACTTTACAAAGCAGTATAATATTGTATGGATTCATGCAGTTAAAAGTTATCAATACTTCTATGCACGTTTTAATCAATCTTTAATTAGCAGGCAACAACCAGTTGCTTATCATAAAAACAGAAACGTACAGATTTATAAACAGCATTTATAATTGCAGCTATCTAGAATTAAAAAGAGGTCGGGGTTTTTTCATTCCATATCCAAGTTGTAGAGTAAAATACAGCAGTAGGGAGAAAAATCATTTATTATATACAAGTCCAGGAAGAAAAAACAACACAGGGTTCATTCAGAAATGGGCTAAATTTGCAAGGAATGCAATTCAAACCACAGTTTATCATGATGCAAACTCTGTATCTTCCCCTCCTCCAGAATGTCTTTAAAATTTGAATACAGTTCTTGCATTTCCACTTTTGATTAAACACAGTGTGCTTTCCATCTCATTTGACCCAAGGCACACAAGCCAGCTTCATATAATAGGGTTATAAATCTGGTTTGATTAAAAAAAAAAAAACCTACGAGCAAAGGGTTATAAATCTGGTTTGATTAAAAAAAACCTATGAGCAGAATTAGCCACAATTTAAGGTCCTGATTAATAATATAAAAGGAAAGAAGGTTTTCAATCTCCTTCTTACATCAGTAACAGAAGAAAAATGCACACACCTATATAGCTATAGGAGTCAGTAATTAATCAACAGGTTAGCAACAGGTTATATTTAGTCATCCAAGATTTTGGATCTACAGTTCCCTAAAACTAGACATGCTAGGTTGATGTGATCTATGTAAAATCATTTTGAGATGTACATTAACTGCTTTTATCTAGAAAATTAGGGTTAGGCTTAGGTACTGTATACAGAATTGCTGTAAGTTACTCAGGCAAAATTCTCACAGGATAGCATGTAAAGTACAGTATTTAAGGGAACAACACAATACTTCAGATACAGTGACCCCCGCCTATCGCAGGGGTTAAGGACCTGACCCAACCCGTGCTAACTGAAAATCTGTGATATGCGGATGAAGGTCGGGTCGGGCCTTGGGGTCCTTCCTGCAAACTGGAAGTGACTTCCGGATCACGGAAAATCATTTCTGAGGCCTCTGACAGGCCTAGAAAGGCCCCGGGAGGCCTCAGAAATGATTTTCAGCAATCTGGAAGTGACTTCCGGTAAACCAGAAGTGACTTCTGGTTCACAGGGAAGCCATTTTGAGGCCTCCAGAAGGCCCAGGAAGGCCCTCACAGGCTCATTAGGGGCAGCACCAGTCTTGGGATAAGTACACAAGGCCTGAAAAACATGCCTTTCCCCCTTAACCCCAGGGGGCCTTTTTTCATATACTGCAGTCCCACAAAATAGCAGGACCGCAGTACAGTATATGAACTGCGAACTTGCAGGGGACCACTGTACTCTTTCAGTTAGCTGTTATCAAAATAGAAGCTTGCACTCAGAGAATTTGCTAGTTAGTTTAATCAATGTTAAATTCAACTCCAGCACTTGGTTCTCACAATATTGTTACTACCCTAACATTACCATGTCACCACAAGAGCACTGGCAGCATTGTCTCTTACACAAATCAAAAAATTATAACTGTGTCAGGGTCTAGAATCAAAACAAACAAAAAGCAAAACAGTTTGCTTTGCTTTCCTTAGGTTCCCATCTTTGAGTACATCAACAATTTAGCCTTCCGTAAGGAACTTTTATGGAATCATGAATCCAGATTTCCCACCACTAACCTCTCTCTTCCCAGGAGATCTTTAGTTTCTTGGGTGCTCTACAAAAACTACTCTTGCCCATGAATGGACTGCACAGACTGACTGCTTAAGTCAGCCATACAACATTCATTTATAAGTTCTTACTTTGCAAAACAGTATGGGGAGGATTTGCCCCCAAACACAGTGTATTCAACCAGTCACATCTGTGCTTGAAGAAAGGCAAATCTCAAATTCATAATTACAGTCACTCAACTTTTATAGTTAGAAGGACAATATTTTCAAGCCTACACTGCCTGTAAGATTGTGCATGCACAAATCATAGTATATCACCACTCAACCCTATTTTCTTGAAATACTGATTACAATACCAACTATTGTGTAATTAAATATAGACATATGACGGGAGTCTAGCAGAAAACTAATAAACTGCTCACTCTGCAGCCAGAGGGAAAGTATCTCAAACTTGCAGTTTAATTGATATGCTTAAAAGCAAAGTCCATCCTGTCTTAGAATCAGTCACTACTAATAGTAAATTATCAGCAGAATCATTTGAGGCTCTAGAGAAACCAATTTTGAGATGCATCTAAGTTTGGTAATTTAGCTGTGCAAATATATGCATGTCTAGCTATTTATTTCAGATAGTGGAGACAAAGAAACAGACATTTTCTAAAAATATATACACTACAGCTACTTTTTAAGCCAGAGGGAAAGCATTTTATGTTTGAAGTTAATCTGACACTCTTTTTATTTATTTATTTATTTATTTATTTATTTATTTACCCCCTGTCTTCCAATCAGAACTCTGAGCGGTTTACAATGGAAGACGCCAGTAAATGCCTACAGCCATGTACTACTAAAAGCTGATTATTAGCAGACCTAGTTAGAGCTGTAGGGGAACAGTGTACCAAATCAGGACACATCTAGACAAGGGACACTGGAGTGGTCTGATTCAAACTTAAAAGGTTCTTCTCTTTAATATGATCAACTTTATCTCTCACTTAAGCAACCCTTCCAGTCACACTGATTTTTTTTCTCTCCCACGAGAAGGGTCCAGACAGTTTTTGGATTGCTCCAATTTGCCCCCTTTCAACTAATGGCATTCCTCTTCCCAACCATTTCCCTACAGCTATTGTTTAGTGGACCATGGCAACTCCCCCCTGGGTTAAATAAAGTATGGAACATAGCAAAACAGCAACACATCTACTTAGCATGGTACAGGTAATACAGTACTGCCAATGTATCTCATCTATCTAGAATAGTGCTGCATCAATAGGAAAAGGGTTCTCGATCTTCCCTTTCGATGCCACAACCTGCCAAATATGTCACAGGATTATCACCTTTAATAACACCACCTGCGGCTCTATTTTGGAGGAGAGTACCCAACCGCACAAACTGCAAGATGGGCTAATCAAGAATGCTCCAAATCCTGCCATTTCAAAAAGGAGCAAGATTGCTATAAGAAGGAGTGGGATGGATCCTCTCTAAATCAAAACCCATGTGGATGCTGTAAGCCAAACAGTGAGTTTTTCTGCAAGTGCAGACATGACCTCAGTTACGTAGGCAGACAAGTGAGTTGCACCCATGAATTTTTTCTTATTTCAGATAATTTTTTTCAGATAATTTTTACCTTCAATGTGGCTTACAAGTATCATGAATTTTCACTATGGAAATAAAAGGATACCATATCAGTAAATGTAAATAGTAATCAAGTTCCTGTTCAGGTATGCTCATGGTAGATAGCACTGGAAATAGTCAGAATCTGTTCCTCTTGGGCTATTATGAGAACATCCACTACTCTGTATGCATCATCTTCGACTGCTGCTAGTTGGAATTTTCCAGCATATGTACAAAGGAAGCAGAACTGCCCAGGATGCAAAAGCAAAAAAGCAAAGTGTTCTGCTTATATACCGCCCCATACCACTTCAGGTAGTCTCTGGGTGGTTTACAGTTTAATTACAGTATGTAGGCTACACATTGCATGCTCTTCTACATCAACAATCAGGCTGATTTTGAGAATTTTAAGTACTCATGCTTGATTGTACCTTCCAATAGGAAGCTACACGTACCCCACCATTAATACTTCCTTCCCACCATTAATACTTCCTTCCCAAATGGAACAGCACCTATTCCAGCTATGGGGACATAGCTGCAGGCACACAGCAGTACAAGTCACATATTTTGCAACAGCATTAGTAAACAAATTTCTGCTCCTTATATATTTTGGAATTGCACCTAATATAGCATTTACAATATTTGGCTTTTTGGACTCCAGCTCCAGAATTCTCCAAGCACAACTGAGGTAGCATTAATGTGGTGTCTTCATTTCACTCAAACAGAGAAAGGCCTACTTATGGCCTAGCTTTTTGAAAAAAAAGGAAGATGCTATTCCTACGGCTCATTGGCAGGTTCCCTCCATAGAGCCTAATGGAGAGCAAGACTATATTCTCCCAAGAAGCAAAAGAGGAGTGTCCTTTTTTAACAGGAAGCTAGGCTGCAGCCAAGTCTTTAAGTGAGCAAAATGTAGGTGTCTATGCAATAATACACAGCAACAGCTGACAATATGGCCTCCCAACATGGAGATAAACAGTTCAGAATTTATTTTTCTGACTTATGAAAGAAAAGCACCGAGACATTGTTAAGAAATGTTGCCACTTCCACATAAAACGTGAGTGACAGTACAGCGGGAGTTGGTGTGCTGGTTTATCCTGCCAAAACCTGGCTTGCCATGACATCTGAATGTGCACCATATGTATCCATGGGCATCTTGCTTAACAAACATCAATGTAACATGGCTAAAGTAAACTTATACTAACAACTGGGTGCATATCAAAAACCTATGTAAACATTTCAAAGAGGGGAGATAGTCCCAATATTTGCTGTAGAGGCCTTTCCTATACTGTATTGTGACTGAAGGGGATTCAGTTAAGGGAGGCATGAAAAGGGGAATTCCTGCAAGTCATACCCTAACATGGAACTCCTATATGCCTTATTATGCTTGCTCGATCAGTCCTTTTTTCCCCTCTGTTCTGCCAGAATGTAGCTCTTTGATAAAGCTACCAAACCTGAGAGGTATGAATTGTGATTCAAATCTCGCTTATAGATCAGCATGGTATACGGAACAATAGTTAAGGGACTAGTTTACATAACTGCTGAACAGCTTAGTGGAGTTCAGGTCCTCATTCTGCCTCCTTGACGGATATGGGACAATGATCCATAGGGTTCTTTCCAGTTCTGCAGCTCTAAGCTGATCTCCTTCTCAAACTAGCAGTTTTGGGGAAATGTTGTTGCATCATTGTTTATCAAAGTACAGTGCAACTAAATGTTACATCATTTATATTTCTTTGGTGTGGAATCTAAGCTTCATGGCTGCATCCACCCCTTCACAAGGTGCCAGTATAGTCAAGGCTGAGTAATGTCAAGAACTGCATCCCAGCAATCTGGAAGTTGAGTCATGGCTACTGGACTTCTTTTTCTTGAAGTCCAGTAGCCATGACTCAACTTCTAGATAAACTCACCTGGATGACTGAGAATCTTCACAGATGCATCCCAACAACATTTAGAAGACTATACAGTACTGTATTTTGTTTTACCACCCGAAAATTCAGTATCATTTCAATATTATAACAACAATATATTCCTCTACTCAAAAGAGCCAAGCAGGATATACACATTAGCTAACTAAATCAATCTCCCATCCAATGGTAAATGACAAGGCAACCCCAGCATGACAAAAATGAATAAGTTGGGGACATAAATGTCACAGTAAATTTTCAAAATAGAAACCCTACCAAGTGCCAACATGACATTTCAATAATAGGATGATATTTTTCACAAGCTTAAACTCAGGAACTTCCTTTATTTTCTATGTGCACTTTTAGTTTTGCAGTAGTGAGTTTTATGTTGGTAACCATGTAAAAGAGAAAGCAACCAAAATCACTTTGCCCCTCATTCAGCCCTGCAAGGGCAGTGAAAGAAAATTCATGTCATTCATAAGGTCTCAAAGTTCTTAAATTCATCTCACAAATGTCGCCGAGATGAGCAATAAACTGAACTTTGGCTGGCTCATAATCAAGATGGAAAAACATCAATGGTAATCAAAAAGATTCAAATTCTTTTATTTAAATTGTGATTTCAAGTGTAAGCGAATATGATATAAATCAAATCTACCACAGTCACAACCATTAGAAAACTTAAAAGTTTAAAACTTTAAATAGAAATTAGGTGTGTTCTCTTCCTGATATCTATTTGTAATGCATCTAGAAGACATGTTTGTTATTATTCATGCTGAACCCATGAAGTAAATAAACTGCACTATCCTACATGTTATAACTTAGAAGATATCTGCAAACAGATGGAACAGCAAAATGGAACAGCATAGTTTACTCATTTTCATTTTTTCTCTTTAATATTATACTTCATTTGCTCTAGATTTCAAACACAGAATTCTTGTACACCTTTTCAGAGTCTCTATGTAATCAGACATTATTAATGAAAATGAATTATGAAACAACAATAAAGTATACTAGATGTCACATACAAAGTACAATACTAGCAAATAAGTAAAGAGTACCACAAGACTTCAGACTCACAATCAAAGAGGAAGGGCTAGATAATTATATGAGTTTCACACATAGGTTTTCCACTGCTCCTCATATTCCATAAACTGCCTATGTGTACAGAGGGGGCTATGAGCTCTAAATTATCTATTTGAATAGATATGGGTGGGTGCTTTGTCCAATGTGGAAGTGTATCAGGCCCCAAGTATTTCTATGTGACAACTGGTCACCTGTTCAAAGTAAACAGATCAAAGAGTGATGTCTTTAAGTTTTCCCACTCCATCTTTACTTAGAAAATCCTGGAAAAGTAACTGTAGGTTGGAATAAACATGACAGAATGAGTCATTATTAATGTGCTACAAACCCTTTGTGTGCTACTTTGTAAAGAAACAGCAGGTTACATATAACTTTCATAATAAAGTTATTTAACAAATAAAGTCAATTATAGCCCAAATAAAAACCCCAATAAATAGGCTTAGAGCACCCCAAACATTACTATCCGTTGGCTAACATGACACTCAAAGACACTCCTTATAGGAGGCATGGTCTAAAAGCCTATGGCCCTGTAATTTCCCCTCTGCAGCCATAAAAGACAGAGATCTTGGATAGCCTTCCCTGAAACATTGGACTACAAGACACATCATTCCAAACCATGGATTGCACTGCTCTTTGACACAAGTTGCCTGCCTCAGGAAGACTACTTTAAGGCCTTTACTACACAGTGGCTCCTAGGCAGGATTTGTACTCCACATCTGATTTCAGGAAAGTGCCCGCTATCCTGCACACACCCAGAGAGACCTGAGGCAGGTGTGTGTTTGCACTTGGCTCCTGCAGATAAGCCCCACTTAAGGAGCTACAACCAGTCGTAAGCAAAGAACTCAAGTCTTGTTGTCAGTATCTGGCAGTGGCACTTCTCTTTTTCCTCCGAGCCCAGATCGCGCAATTGTTACATCAGAAAAGCAGAAGTTGGGAATGGGAGGAAAGAAGAAGAGGCGGACAGCCCTTACCCTGCCTTACACGCATTAAACGCGGTTAACAAGCCGCCCATACGGTCTACGTCCACACACAAACCATTTACCAAGAGCTGGCGCGAATAATGGGTCTTGTGAACCGTGGCAGAGCTTGTGGAAATGGCTTGTAGGAAGGCGGGGGGGGGGGAGGAGGTGGTCATTTCGGTGTCTCCCAAGGACGTCGTGAGAGGTAGGTGTGTGTCCATGTACACATGGGGAATGGACCTGGGGGTTGCCGGGGTGGGGAGTCAGCATTTTGGCCCTCGCCTCCAGGCACTCTCACCTTCCGCCAGCAGCTCTTCCACCGTGACCTGGAAGCGTCCGACGGCGAAGACCCTGCTGCTGCCCACGGCCGGGCCGCTGCCCACCACCACGCAGCTCGCACCCGCCGCCGCTGCCGCCAACGATCCTCCTCCTCCACTACCACCACCGCCTCCTCCTCCTCCTCCGCTGCCGGTGCTCCCTCCGGTGCCGTCCGACTTGGGCATGCGGGAAAACTTCTTCATGGCCAGCGGCGAGGAGGGTCAGCTCGCGCAGGAGGAACGAGAGGAGGCGCCGCCGCCGCCCTTTTCCCCCTTCGCCTCCTCCTCCTCCTCCTCAGGGGCTCAGGGAGCGCCGAGGAGCCTCCCTCCAACCAGCCCACGCCCGGACCCGCGTTGGGAAGCCCGGAGCCACTCCAGGAGCAGCAGCGGCGGCGGCGGCGGCTGCTTCCTCTTCTGTGGGAATCGCGGGTGACAAGGACCCCCGGCGGCTGCTTTGCTGCTGTTCTTGTCGTGGCCGCCGCCGCCCCCGCCGCGCCTCACATCCCGAGGAGCGGGAAGCCCCGGTGACGGAGGCTGCCCAGCCACGGCCGCCCCCTCCCCTCCCCTCTCCTCCCCCGACTGCAGCGCAAGCCCTTGTCGCTCGCTCGCTCGCTCTCTCACACACAAACACACACACAAACACAACGCTCTCGACGTCGACGGGGGTGGGGAGGCTCCCACACGCCCTCCCCTCAAGCTTTGCCCAACGAGGCGGGCGGGATACGAGGGAGCTCCTGCGGTCGCGCGCCCTCGCCCGCCCCTTTTCCCCTCCTCCGGACCTCGCGCGCGTGCGCGCTCTCCCCTCCCCTCCCCTCCCCACCCCACGACCGTTTCCCGCTCCCTCCCTTCCTCCCTCCCTCCCCTGTGCGTGAGGGGGCGCGCGCTCGTGAGGGAAAGAGAGAGCTTGGGGGAGGGAGGGGCCGCGAGGCGGCGGGCTTGGCACGCGCGGCTTCTTGCGCGCGCCCGCTCTCTCTCTTGCTCTCCTCCTCCTTCCACCCCGCCTCTTCGACTTTCTCTCACAAACGGGGGGGGGGGAAGAGGACAGGAAGAGAGAAGAGCAAGCCACTCCCACCTCAGGGAAGCCGAGGCGCGCAGGCGCGTTGTTGGCTTTTGACACTCGCTCCCCCTCCCCCGCCTCCTCCTCCTCCCTCCCTCCGCCTCTGCCTCTCTCCCCTCTCACTCTATGCTGCCGGAAGTGAGGTTGAGCGGGCCGGGTAGCACGTGCTGAGGAAGGGAGGGAGGGTGTGGGAGTAGGTGTGTGTTTGTGGTGAAGGGGAAGTTAAGAGGAGGAGGGGCGGGGAAGGGAGATGGGCCGCCTTCTCAAGCCTGGCTCCTCCCACATTGGGTCGCGGAGGCGGGGCCTATGCTGCTGCTTCTGCGGCAGAAACAGAGGCGGAGGAGGAGCCGCAGCGCGAGGCGAAGGTTCCGTTGGGCACCGACCGTTAGGCGGAAGTCAAGGAGGGGGCGTGGTTTCTGGAGGCTGACAGGGGCACCTCTCTCGTTGCGAGGAGAGCTGGACCTGTTTCTGCACGCCTGCATATCCTCCAGAGTTGGAAGGTCATCGAACCCAACAACTGCTCGGTGCAGAAATCCAAATCAAACTAGATCTGACAGATTTCTCTTCAATGCCTCTGTTTGCTGCTCACCCCTGTTTGACCCCCAATAAGGATGACTAGCCATTTTTAATGTTAATGCCTTTAAAATCGAACATGTTCTTTCGAAACTCTCAGCTATCACCAACCTAACTAAAATGTTTGAAATGTTCTTGGAATGATATGAGGGGATTTTTGTCATTCAGTCGTGTCCGACTCTTCGTGACCCCATGGACCAGAGCTTGCCAGGCCTTCCTGTCTTCCACTGCTTCCCGGAGTTTGGTCAAATCCATATTGGTTGCATTGATGACACCGTCCAACCATCTCATTCTCTGCCGTCTTTTCCTTTTGCCTTCAATCTTTCCCAACATCAGGGACTTTTCCAAGGACTCCTCTCTTCATGGCCAAAGTACTGGAGCCTCAGCTTCAAAATCTGTCCTTCCAGTGAACATTCAGGGTTGATTTCTTTCAGAATGGATAGGTTTGATCTCCTTGCAGTCCAGGGGACTATCAAGACTCTCCTGCAGCACCACAGCTCAAAAGCATCAATTCTGCGGCAATCAGCCTTATTTATAGTCCAGCTCTCACTTCCATACATCACTACTGGGAAAACCATAGCTACTGATATGTTTTAACCCAAAGAAGCAAAAGCTGTGAGGGGATGGGACTATAACAGCCCTCTTCAAATCCTTGTGAGGTGGTCTGGCACAAGAGGGGGAAAATGTTCTGTCATAGAGGACAGGACTAGATCTAATGAGTGTAAAAAAAAAACCAAGACTTATTTATTTATTTGTGAATATATTTTTATCCCACCTTTGTCCTTCAAAAAGGACCCAATGTTGCTTACAATAATGAGGGACAATATACAGCCCAGAACATTTAAGAGATATTCAAGTTAAGAACAGGGAATTAGAAATGGCATCTTAGAAAATTTACAGGTTACATTAAAGCAACAAAGATCACACAAAAAGAAAAAAAATCCATTATGAGGGGTGTAAACTAACATGAAAAACACTGGTGGTCTTATGAAATAAGCCATGCATGGTAATCCGTATAAAAGTCACATATCTCCAGACCAGATCAGATGGAAAACTCTTCAACCTCTCTAGATTGAGAGCAAAGTCTAAGGTACAGGTGAAGTGTTTGGGGGATCTCTTCTTCGCTGATGATGCCACCATTACTGCTCACTCTGCCAAAGATCTCCAACAACTCATGGACCATTTTAGTAAAACTTGCAAAGATTTTGGGCTAGAAATCAGCCTGAAAAAAACACAAATAATGGGCCAGAATGTGGACTCTCCTCCTCGCATTACAATTTCTGCAAAAGAACTGGAAGTTGTCCATGACTTTGTGTATCTTCGCTCAACTATCTCAGATACACTCTCACTAGAGTCTGAGCTGAATAAACGTATAGGTAAAGCAGCAACTATGTTTTCCAGACTAACAAAGAGAGTATGGCTCAATAAGAAGCTGACAGAACATACAAAGATACAGGTCTATAAAGCTTGCGTACTGAGCACACTTTTGTATTGCAGCGAGTCTTGGACCATCCATGCTCCACAGGAAAGAAAGCTTAATACCTTCCATATGCCCTGTCTTAGGCGAATATTCAACATTACCTGACACGACAAAGTTCCAAATAGCATAGTCCTGAATCGAGCTGGAATCCCTAGCATGTACACTTTATTGAAACAGCGACGCCTACGCTGGCTTGGACACGTGAGAATGGATGACGGTCGGATCCTAAAAGATCTTCTATATGGAGAACTAATGAAGCGAAAGTGCCCCAGAGGGAGACCACAGCTGCGGTATAAGGATATCTGTAAGAAGGACCTGAAGGCCTTGGAAATGGACCTCAACAGTTGGGAAACCCTGACCTCCGATCGCACTGTCTGGAGGCAAGAGATACAGCATGGTCTACATAAATTTGAAGAGGCATTTGTCCAACAGGCAGAGGAAAAGAGGCAGGCACGGAAAGAACGAAACTCGAGGACCAGGCAAGAAACAGAATACATCTGCCCCCAGTGCGGTAGAGACTGCCATTCCCGAATTGGTCTATTTAGTCACACTAGGTGTTGTTTTTAGGATCTCTACTCCAGGTATGATACCATAGTCTTTCGAGACTGAAGGGTGCCAATGATGAGTAGGTACTTGTAATCTCTGCTAAGATTCTTTTCCCGTAATTTTATTAAAAGGAACGGAATTCATCTTATATTGTGGACTGTGGAACTCCTGGCCACAGGATTTTAAAAAAACTTGGTATTAATATTTCTGGTTATGTGAACTGTAAATTATTCAGCAACTTAGGTAAAAAGCTATAAGAAAATTATGCAACCCAAGAGCTTCTGGGATCAGGATGGAAACCCACAGAGAAGGAATAATACAAAGGAATAAAGATGAAGGAAACAAAAAAATTGAAATGCAAAATCTAGGCTATTTCTCGCCCACCATTAGAAAACTACAGGCTGTTAACAGGCGATCCTTCAGGGTAAAACAAAGGGGTTGGAAGGATTGTGCAATTGGGTTCTTCTGTACCCAGGGGTGACGGGAGTTGCCTGGAGCCCCCGCCTGCCCATGAATCTGGAAAAAGAAAGACCTAATTTCCACTACCCACTCATTCTAAACAGGCACAAACTTCCTGATGTCTCCCTTGTGCATTGTTGGTACCATTGGGGCTACATAAGGAATTCATGCGTGAACACTAGAAACACAGGAAATGATACAGGATTTCTCTCCTGAGATGCCATTCTCCCCAGAAATTTCAATTCAGGACAACTCTATAATTAGCTTATCTGTGTGGGGAGTCAAGATGAGTTCTAATGGGCCATTAAGCTTTATCAATCTTGTAGAGTTAGGTCAGAAAAAGTTTTCTCAAATATATATAGGAAATACTGTTATCGAGTTAATTTATGAAATGTCATTAAAATAATACTGAAATTAACAGTTCTTCAGATTTTGGGACTTTCCCTTTTTTTTGAAATTCTGTGTCTGGGGAAGTCCAAAGATGCTTCAGTAGTCAAACTTCTCTCTTTGTAAAAATAGTATCTTCCCTTTTTGCCTTTTCTTTGCAATTTTTCATTTACCATCACAAATATAATTATTTATTGGTTTTGGAAGTATCTGTTTGAGCAGGCATCACTTGAATTGCCTTAATCCTGTCAGGCATAAACCATGAGATTGGAAGTGGACAAAGCTTGAATTTAAAGGCTGGATAATTATATAATTATATGCCAATCAATAAACAGAAACGTGGTACATATATTTAAGCCCCGATATCTCATACTTTGCCATCCCCAGTACTGGAATTGTAATCTTGCCATGTTCTCAAGAACTGTATTGATTACCTTCAGTGGTGTAATGTCTTGCTTTGATTGGGCAACATATCAAAAGCTGTTATCAGTAGCACAAGGAAAACGAAATATGCAATCAGTGTCACTTACTCTGATAATTAGAGATGGGCACAAAATGCCAACATGGTGTTTCATTTCATTTTTCGCTTCATTTCATTGTTTTGCTTTGTTTTGTATGAAGTTTTTTTTTAAAAAAGTTTCATTTTTCATTTCATTTTGTTTCATTTTTTTTACAGCTAACTAGCCCGGCAGGTTGGCACTTTTTTTCATTTTACAAGTGCCAATCAGCCATAACGCGGGCCAATCAGTACTTTTTTTAAAGTCAGTACTTTTTTTTTACAAGCACCGATCAGCTGTAGTGCCGGCAAAAGTTAAGAAAAAAGTTGACCGGCCCATACTACAGCTGTAGCGCAGTCCACGTGGTTGGCAGTAAATAAAATAAATATAAATATAAATATAAATAATAAAAGAGCGCCGATCTGGCCCCAGGGGCCGCACAGTCAGTGCTTGGCAAAAAAGCACAAGGTGCTGGCCCCACGGCAGCGCCTCAAAAAGTCCCAGCCACAGGGGCCAGGATTGCCCTGCCGCTGCCGCCGCTCAAAAAGGATGATGTGATGAATGATGATTGAAGATGATGAGGAGGATGAAGATGAAGATGCTGCCAGTCCAGTTTGTGCAGTTGTCAATGTCTGTGTTTTTTTATTATTATTTTTGAATGTTTTTCCCCACCCATGTGCTGTCAAATGGGTTAAATCACACAAAGCGGTGAAAAATGAATAATGATTCAAAACGAAGCAATGAAACAAATATTTGAAAAAAAATCATTAAAAATGAAACAAAACAAAACAAAACAAACCCTAAAATGAAACGAACCAAAACGAATCGCCATTTTTTCAGTTTGTACCCATCTCTAATGAAAATGTCTAGATTTCTCAAAAGGTGGAGGGGAGTGGGGCTTCCACTGTCCTTGAGACTCGGTTCAGCTGCAATAGTTTGTATTCTTGACATATGAGATTTTACGAATTCTGTCAACCTTCTTCGTTTTGCTGTGGCAGTCTCTGGCTTGCACAGCTGCAGGCAGTAGATCACTAGGAATACTACACCTGCAGGGCATTTCTTCAACACCACTGCACCCTTCTTTGTTTTAGGATGCTATATAACATTGAATTGTCTAAATAACAATAAAAATCTACATTGTTTCTGATAAGCCTCAGTGCCATTAAGTTAATTCCAATTTATGGTGAACCTTGCTACAATGCACAGAGGTGGTTTACTATTCTCCTTTTGGTCTACCATTCTTTCCTTTTTGGTGAAGGGCGCTCTGGGACAGTGAAGCTTTACCTAAAGCTTGCCAGGCTGCTCTCCTAAGTAAGGTATCAAACTCCTAGCTTCACACCTAGATGCCTAACTTGAACTAGCCACAAGCACAGTAGTTTTTTCATTGCATTGGCACTCTAGTCCTCATGATGGTATTTTTTGGGGGGGTTGGGGGTAGGGTGGGGCTTCTTTAAGGGTTTCCCCGTTTGAAAAAAAAATATTGCAAAGGTGGGATTTCCCTGAGTGCACTCCTTCTTGTACATTTCTCCCTTGTTATTGGAAAAGAAGTATTTCAGTGAAAACAAACAATGACCATTTCTATTTTTAAAGAAACCGCAATGCTGAAGTCCCCTCCCTTTTCTTGACTAAATGTTCTTTCTTCAGTTTCCTTGCCAGTGACCCTGGCTTGTGTGCTGTTTTTGATATAGTAACCAACATCCAGATCAAATGTTTACTTTTACACACACAGAGAGAGGGCTTTAATGAGCTTTACTCATGCCTATAAAGCAAGGAAGAGCCAAGCACAAGATAAGACAGCAGCACCATAGCTGCAAGCACATCAGCTGGCTTTTGGTGAATCACTGCCTGTCAACTTCGGTTCCCCAGCTGTAAATTGGGAATAAGCACCCAGCCCATATTTCACAGAGCAACGACTAGATAATGCAGAGGACTTCTCTGGAGACCCCCCAGGATCCACTGCCAGTTAGAGCAAACAAAATTGGACAAGATTAGATATGCAAACAGTTTTTTCCTAAGTGCTGGCTATTTCCAGATGGAAACCCCCCTCTCCAGTTGCAATGAAAAGACTATGAGCAGGGTTGTTGTCTTTTTCTCCTTAGCACATTTTCTCAAGTAATGGAGGTGAGTAGAACATCAAGGGGGAAGGGATTACAATAAGTGAAAGACAACAGTGAAGGCTTCCTACAATTCAGTTAACATGATAGGCTAAGAGAATGAAAAAAATATTATTTAGGCCTATCGTATGCTTTGTGCTAAATACTATAGTGCAGGGAGAGAAATGGACTGGGTCAAATATCAAACTGCTTTATTTTATTTTTTGGGTTGTGTTTTATGGGCATATAAGGCTAAGTGTTTCTAAGCTTCAACCTTATGCTCTCCTGGTGGACTTAGGTTGTGAAAGAATATTAGGAGAATACTGTCTGCATAGGGCTATAGAATCATAGAGTTGGAAGAGACCTCAAGGGCCATCCAGTCCAACCCTCTGTCATGCAGGAACCCCCATCAAAGTACTCCTGACAGCCTCTGCTCCAAAGAAGACACCACCACCCTCTGTGGCAGCAAATTCCACTGCCAAACAGCTCTAACCGTCAGGAGGGTCTTCCTAATATTTAAAATCAATCTCTTTTCCTGTAGTTTGAAACCACTGCTCCAAGTCCTAGTCTCTGAAGCCATGGGAAACAAACCAGTCCCCTCTTCAATATGACATCCTTTCAAATATTTAAACTTAGCTATCATATGCTGACTCATGTTCAATTTGTGGTCCACCCAGACTCTGAGATCCCTTTCACAGGTACTGTTCTCCAGCCAGGTATCTCCCATCCTATATCTGTGCAATTCATTTTAAACCTAGATGCAACACCCTACATTTTCTCTCTGTTGAAACTCATTCCATTAGCTTTGGCCAGCACTCTAATCTTGTCAAAGTCATTTTGGATTTTCATCCTATCCCAGGCAATTAGCAACCCTTCCTAATTTGGTATTAACTGCAAATTGGGAGCACTGGCCATCCAGTACTTCCAGTTCTCAGGGTACCTACTAAAGCAGGCATGTCCAAACTTCGGCCCTCCTGATGTTTTGGACCACAACTCCCAGAATTCTAAGCTTAGATTGCCAGTGACAAAGGACTGTGGGAGTTGTGGTCCAAAACATCTGGAGGGCTGAAGTTTGGGCATGCCTGTACTAAAGTCTCTGTCAGTTGCTATGCTTCCCTCAATCTCTTGGAAGCCCAAGAGGAGAAGAATGACTGTTGTGAAGCTCTTGTACAGCTGAACTCACTCATGGTTGTTCATCCAAGCAGGTTTGGAAGGTCCCTTTCCTTAATAAATTGTCACCCAGTACGTTGCAGAGAAGCTTACTGACTTCCTGTGTACTTCCAATAAATGTGGGAAATGAATCGTCTTAAAAAAGTGTTGGTAACTGTAAAAACTGCTAGAAAGCAGCATTCATCCCATTAAAACAAGATGTCAGGTAGCATGCTTTATGTATAAACTCTAATTTATATCTGAGCTGTGGTTCTTTCCCTAATGAAAAGGAGAAACAGTGATTGTAAAGGTTGGAGTGTGTGTGTTACTATCCAGTTATAATTATTTTTTATTTCAGTTTAATTTGTACCCTGCCCTTCTCCTAAAAACTGGAGCCTAAGCCAACTTAGAATATATATATATTTAAAAATCAGTTCCAAAATAGACTGTAATTATGAAAATGTAATTAAATCAATTGTCATCTTAAAGCTGAATGCTGTTAGAGCCAATTTAAAATCCTTAAATAATAAATATAATTAACAATAATTAAGGACAATTTACATTAATTCGTTACCCAGTTTGGTGTATTGTTGGATTGGGTAACAGACTGGGACTCAGCCTGAATCCGATTCCCAGCTCAGTCATGGAAACTCACTGGGGAGGGGGGCTGTAGAACTGGTAAAACCACTGCTTAAATATCTCACTTGCCTTGAAAGCCATATTGGGGTCTCTACACATTTGTTCTGCCTTGAAGACACACAACAATGACAACAACATGTAAGTGCCTGCTTCCACAACTTCCGTTCTATATTGCATTGTCCCCAACAGGCTATTGGCCTTGAGTAACAACACTCAGAATCCCCCAGATCAAATAGAAACAGAATCTGCAAGTTCTAGATTGGAAACCAAGGCATCATCTCACTATTTTATCTGTGTGCTCACGTTAGCAGGCAGGCTTTAATTTGCTGCCAAAATACAGGCCGTGCTGGGAGCATGTGGATTCACAAGAGAAGGGTATGCCACATTTAGGGCATTAGAGCTGTGAATGCCCTCGCCTGAGGTGCCCCATAATACTCCTAACAGAGATCACAGAGGAGGGTTCTACTAGTCACCTTTAAACAACTATTACTTAAATAATATCTACAATCAAGTAAATTATTTAAGTAACAGAGGTGTGGCTTGCTGATCTCATGCCTCTTCAAGACACTCCACAAAAAAGCAGGTTGTCTCTATAGACTAGTCTATTTAAAGTGTTATAGATTTGAACTAGGACAGTGATTTGTTCTCTGGAGAGTTGTAGGAGTCAGCTAAAATGAGCCCTGCCATTCCTGTGTCTCCAGTGACCAACTCTCATGAAAAGGAAGGCTGCTCCATTCTGGGCCACATGTCAGAGGATGCAAATATAAAGCCAGTCAGCTGAACCTCTTGATGTTTTTGAAAAACAAGCCTTTGTCCTTTTAATTCCAGGATTGCATTTAAAATCCATGAAAAACATAAAGCAACAGGTTTAAAAATGAATACATGCATTACTTAAATAGGGTTGCAACATCCACTTTTAAAGCTTTATCTAATTTCTCATGTCTTGCTTCCTGTTGGATACAACTTCGCTGCAATCTGCTGAACCATTGTTTGTGCCATTCTTTATCCTGCATCAGTCTTCAGAAAATGGTTCAACCCATCAGCAGTTAGAACACAGTGTCAGCCGTATAATGGTACCAAATATTAATATAACCCCTTTGATCTTCAAAGCCACCTACAAACGCCAAGCCCATTAATTGTGGCCATGTCCTAGGACAGTGTTGACGAACCTGTGGCACTCGGAGCCCTTTCTGTGGGCACCCAACATTGCCCTTCACAGCCACCTGTATTCAGGTTAAAATTGCTGTATTGGCACTTTGCAAAAAAATTAGTGGGTTTTGAATCGCAGTTTGGGCACTCGGTCTCTAAAAGGTTCACCATCACTGTCCTAGGAGAAGGGATGAAAAAGAAAGTAGCAATACATGAGTAGAGCTGGATGTTTTGCAAACAAAACAAGGATCAAACTCAAGTGAAACTTAACATGAAACTTAACTGTAAAACTGCTGCCCTAAATGGGGTATGAATATGATAGGATATCAGCTTAAATGTCCACAGAATCTCTTAACATTGGCTAAATGGATATCTATCTTCTATATGAAGCAAATAATCAAATAGCAATAATACTTACCCTCATAACCTGAGAGAAAAAGGAGCAAAAAGCAAATCTCCACTTCCTCCTACATATTAGCACTGCATGCTCGCTTGTTGTTGTCTGCTATTTGGATAAGTTACTTTTTTTTTTTGTTCCTACCCATGCCATCTTCCAGGCTCTTTCCCAAGCTGTCATATCAGGTCCACCAGAGGCTTGGTACGCCGATTTGCAACTATAATAAATGTTATGGGTAAGAAAGTTAGGAGAATATAATTTTCAGTTGGTCACAAGATTTGACTTCAATCACAACAACCTGGCAGTGATTGGGGGGGGGGTTCCCAGGTATGCACCCTAGAGTGGACCAATGGGACCTAGCACCCAACTGTCAGGCAACTGGAAGGAAGATAAGTTTTCTCGAGTTCAGGTTGGCAGGAGGGAATCGGTGCAGTTGAAGGAAAGAGGAGGGTTCCCTGATGAGTAACATCTTTAGGAAGCAGAGTTAGGGATAATAAAAGAACAGGACACCAAAGCACTTGAAACCTGAAGGAAAGCATGGAGAAATATAACTGAATTGCATTCACATAAATTGGTACAGTCCTCACATTTTTGTATCTTTATACCTTGGCCAAAGCCCACATAGGATTCCCCGATAACATAGTCCATCAACCTCCTGTTTGCCTCCTTAGGCACAATGGAGCAAGAGGTGGTTCTGTAAACAACTGGGTATTCCAATCCTTAATATATCTGGCAAAAAAAGTCTTGCTCTCTGGATAATCAGAACCTAGGTTTTTGTAGACGATTTTGAGCATTTAAAGAAAGATGATCCGAGAATTTAAAATAGAAGTAGTGAGGTGCTCTCTCTGCTGCAATGATGCAGACATGACACTTGCCATATAACACATAAATTGAATGTGAGGAAATAGAATTTGCCCCTTTTTCCCCAAAGAAAGTAAAATACACTCAAAGAAAAAATATTTTTAGAACACTGTTTGAAAAACTATATACTTTTAATTAAATAATAAAAATAAATAAATTAGAACAGTGCTTTGTTCATACACAAGATGTGTGTGTGTGTGTTTTGTCGTTAAAGTTGTAACCAACTCTTCGTGACTCCATGCCCATGGAGTTTTCTTGGCAGGAATACTGGAGTGGTTTGCCAGTTCCGACTCCAGGCGCCTACAACAAGATAGTATACTGTAATAAATGTTTTGGTTTAGGCCAGTGGTTCCCAAATATTTTTGACTCGCAACTCCCTTGACTTGCTTGTCACTAGACATGGCTCCCCCCAATACATCTGCCCCAGGCGCAGCAATCTGGGGGCACCTGGAGGAGGAGCAGGAGGAGGAAGCTGCACACCCTCCCGCCGCCTAGCAGTCCTCCTTTCCCTTAAGGCAGTGGTGTCCAAACTTCAGCCCTCCAGATGTTTTGGACCATAACTCCCACAGTCCTTTCTCATTGGCAATACAGGCTTGGAATTCTGGGAGTTGTGGTCCAAAACACCTGGAGGGCCAAAGTTTGGACACCACTGCCTTAAGGCTTGGTTATGGCACCCCCTCCACCGTGGCGAAGCAAGCAGGCAGACAGGCAGGAGTGCAGTGGCTGCGGCGCCTTCCTCCTCTTCTTCGTTGCCTTGGTGGGAAGGTGTAAGGCGCGTGTTTGCTACCATTCACACCCATCCACCCCACACCCACAGGGTTCAGGGCCACCCCCCACCCACCCCGTTGCTGTGTGGGTGCGTCGTGGGGGGGGCAGGAAAGGTGCAAAAATGAACTTTGTCCCCAGGTGCTCTAAATCCTGGCTACGCCTCTGTTTGGCAGCACCCCTGAGTGCAATGGCGACTCATTAAAGTAAGACAGCCACAGCTGTAAGATAGTTCAGATTCAGTCATGGTTCATGTTATTGCTATATTTAAAATAGAGATTAGAAATCTTACTGGGGGAGGTGTGTGTTGGACCAAAGATTGTTGAGGTCTCTGGTTGCAGAGCCAGAGTTTGGGAGTTCTCCAGGGTGCCTCCTTAACAGGAGCTTGTCTTGTTGATCCATAAGGACCCTTCTGGCTCTGCCTTTCTGAGAGTGTTATTGTTGTTTGTTAACCAGGCACTGGATATAGAATATAGAGAGTATTTGATACTGAGGTGGAGCCAGTGACCAATCTGAAGCAAAGGCTATGTGTACCATGAAGAAATTAAAGCCACCTCCTAGAAAGCAAGAGGGGGCAATTAGACAGATCAAGACAGAATGCAGTCCCTTAGAAGGCCAGAACCCAACTCGTGTAGGATTTTATAGGTCATAACCAGCATTTCGAACTGGGCATAGAAACATCCAGAGAAGCTGTTTTTTTAGTAGGGGAGTTATCAGTTCCTTGTATCCATGCAATTTTGTATGCTAATTTCTTCACTTGGTTTATATGTGCTCAGCAACATGTGATAATGCTGTTTCCAAAATTTGCCCTTAAGTCAACAAATTGCCCAAATGCTGAGTGTGAACTCGACTGGTCTTTGGTTTTTTGATGATAAGGCTAAGATTCATGGTGAGGGGTGAGGGCATGAGGTCTGATACATATAATCTTTGTGACTTAAGTTATGAAGAGAGGAAGGAAGGAAACAACAAGACTAGCCCTTTTGGCAAATTCTTGCAATTAACCATCAGTGTTCAAATGTGTTGTATTGTTGCATGTCATCAAGTCACATCCAATTTATGGAGCGCCTGTGAGTGAGCAATCTCAAATACGTTCTGTCTTCGACAACCCTACTAAGTTCATGTAAATCCAAGCATTTGGCTTCGTTTAGAGAGCCAGCAAGCTCATATTGGGTCTTTCTCTTTCCTACTGTCCTTCAACTTTTCCCAGCATAGGAAGTCACTAATGATGTTTTTGAAGTGATATAATCTTAATTATTATGTAAATAATTGTATTTGTTTTAGCACTAGGTGATTAAGCCCTTGTTGAGTCGGTCACAATGATGCAACACACACACACAATCCCCTCAGGCAGATCAAAGAGGAGTAGGAGAACAAGATTCCCCAATATTTGCAAGGCCTGCAGGATGAGGGAGCATAATGTGGAAGCTAGAAGTCAATTTGGGAGGTTAGACAGTCTGTTTTGCTGATTCTCTTCCCACATTAATGAAAGGCGAGGCACCATAATATAAAGTGTTTCTGTGTTTCTTAGCATTTACCCCTTTTCAAGGCACAATGAGATGCTCAAGAGATCCTGATACCAATGTGTATTAGATCCAGAGGCAGACCTATTAGTAGAAAATCTTGTAAGCGCATCTGAGCTTCAAAATGCAAACCTGTTAAGTTGCCCTTCTGTTACTCATATATATTGTTGTTCCAAACCATTGGATTGGCAAAGGAAAGGCCAGATATTATTTTGGTTCATACCATGGCTGACAAGCGGCACATTTTTTTTGCTGGCTCCTTTAGAAGTGCTCTCATGGGAATTTACGATGATCTCCCCAACTTGCCTGATGCCCATTAAATCCAGAGGCAGTCTGACTGCTAGTTAAGGATGATGAAATTTCTAGCCCAATGCTTCTAGGGAAAAAAAAAACACATTTTAGAAACCCTTAAAGCGTGGTATCCAATGACCTTATTTTAAAAGCACATGATTGGAATACGTATTTGCTGCATCAAGAAAACTAATGCTGTTGCCACTCATTACATTATTTAATGTAACACTGTTACAGTATGTCCTTGTTATATTATCATGACTTCTTATATGAGTAATTATGTATTTTAATTCGTCACTTCTTATCTCACCCATAGGCATCCAGGCAATTGTCTCATAGTTTACAGTAAGCTAAGATCTTGTGTCTTATTGAGTATGAAGTACAAGGGATTGCACTGTAGGTATAGTTGCATATCTCCATTCTTGGTTGGCCATCATGAGTCATAAAGGAGTCTCCCGGGATGCAGGCTTTTCATCAGTTGCATACATAATTCATTTAGCATGGCCTCCTTACTCTTTGCTACTTTCTTTCTGCATTACAAGTGGTTGTTTTGTTCTTTTTTCCTTGCTTGGTGGTTGAACTGTTATTTCCTGAGATAGCTTCTTTCGTTCCCAGCTCCGTTGCCAATTTCAGTTCAAGGAGTTTTCTTGGACCAGTAAACCAGCATTTGGAAAGGACAAGATAACAAAAGAGTAATAAGAAAAAAGAAGAAAGGGGTTGAGCTATTCGGTTTATGCAGAGTTGGGTAATACTTTGATTGGGCCAACAAAGGCTGATACTTCACATCCCTTTCGCTGCAGTTCGCGGCCCCGCTGGAGACCGGTTCGAAGGAACCTAACCTCACGTCCTTGTGGGGTCAATCCGAGTTCGAAGGAACGTAACCTCACGTCCTTGTGGGGTCAATCCGAGTTCAAAGGAACGGAACTATTGCTAAGTAGGTACCTTTTGAGCTGCCCACAGTCTGCTTTCTCTAGTGGAGAAGAAACCCTCAGGACCATCTATGTGACACCAGTTGTTCATATACAGTTAACAAGCTTGCTTTCAAAATATAAATATCTGGCAGGTGCCCACATAGACAGAAGCAGAAGTGTTGAGAGAAACAGTATAAGCAAAGAGTGGAGAACGTGGGGACTTCTGCACATTTTAGTCTGCAATTCCATCGCTTCTACCGAAAAAGGCGGATGGCTATGATTTGATTGTGGGATTTACTCAATAGCCAAAAACTTAGGGAGTGACAGAGTTTTCTCGTGTCTGCTAGAACCTCCTTTTGTGATTGTGATGGAAATCAGTCTGAAATTGCTATCTGTCTATGGAAATGAGTTTTGTTGACCAGTTTCCTGGGATAGAGCATGAGCAGCATTGCAAATGCTGGGCTTGAAGTGATATATATTTGGCTGGGTTTTGCATTGATTTTGAACATGCCACCTAGTGCCTGCTTAACCCATCAGCTGGCTTAGACTCTTAGCCTGCATTTTAAAGGAAATAAACCCTCTATCCATGAGAGAGCAAGAGACTTCAGACACTGCAAACAATCACTGGTAGAGCTAATTGTTCTGCAAGAAACAAGAAGTTACAGTTGAGGCAATGCTTGGTCCTTGTGTAGCTTGCCTGTTGACAGTGTCTGTTGTCCTGAAACAGTCCATGTCTGCCTCTCAGAAAACTGCTAACCAGCAAATTGAGCGGGGAAGTCTCCTTTACTGAACTCAGTTGTGAATGCCACTGGCCAACAAAACAATTGGTTAAGCGGCCTCTTTAGTAGAAGGTGTAATTAATTAGCACATAATTGGTTAAATGTAATTGGTTCATTTTCACACCCTTTTGAGATTGTTTCTCCAGCAGTCTGCCTGAGTGCTTCCCACCTGCTCAACTAGTACCTTTCTGGTGAGGAAAAAAACCACCTCATAAGTACTTCATATTCTCAAGGAAACTGACATTTTAAAAGTCTGCTTAAGAATGTTCTGCGTTTAGAGAAGTAAAGGTTTTCATGCATATGTAACAACAGTGAATATGACATCTGTGTTTCTAAAATAGGGTCTACTGTCAGAGATACCTTTATGTTGTTGGGTTTTCCAACCAGACCGGATCTGATTATTTGCTTCCCTCTGTGGCATGCTCCCGGAGAGACACACAAGTAGAGATGGGCACGACTTAGCGAAATTTTCGTTTCCGTTTCCGTTTTTCATTTTCGTTACGTAACGAAACGAAAAACGAAAAACGGTTCAAAAACGGAACGGAAACAGAAACGAAACAACTGATTTTGAGCCGTTTTTCGTTTTTCGTTACTGGAAAAGCACTTAATGGAGCTAAATGGGAAGAAACGAAAAAATTTCGTTTTTGTTTTCGTTTTTCGTTTTGTTACGTAATGAAATGAAAACGAAAAATTTTGAAAATTAGCTCACGAAAACGGAAACGAAACGAAACAGACCCCTAGACGAAAACGAAAATGAAAACGAAAAATTTTTCTGAGTCGTGCCCATCTCTACACACAAGTTCTTGTTTCTGTCAGCTGCAAGCTACAATTGCTTAAAGAAACACCAGGCGCTGCTCCTCCTCTGTGGCTCTTGGTTCCATGTAGTAACATGTCCTGCCTTGGCACTCGATTTCTCAAGCCTGTACGAGCAGACTTTTTACCAAAACAACATCTGACAGTAGGCCCCCAGGATTCTTAAAAACCAGGGTGTTTCAGTAAGTAAAGCAATGGCTCACACAGCATGCGCAGAAAGAGAGAGAGAGCTTACAAAATCTACAGCAAGGGTCCTCAAAGTTTTCAAACAGCGGGCCGGTCCACCACGCCCCAGGCACCACTGGGGGCCAGACCACAGTGGGTGGGGGGAGCGGGGGACCTTGCCATAGCCCTCCCACTCTGAATGCCCCACTAGCCAGCATGCTGATCATCCGGGCGGTAGTTGGGGCGAGTGGGAGAAGCGACATAGCCCACTGCTTTAAACTGCCTCAACAATAGAAGCAGCTGCGGAGGCTAGCTTGCTCGCAAAGCAGGGTAGGTGGGGGGTTGCAATTGGTCCTGGGGCCGGATTTGGGACCTTGGGGGGGGGGGCGCATCCGGCCCCGGGGCCTTAGGTTGAGGATCCCTGATCTACAGTTACAATTTCCAACAAAATATCCCCAATATGGTGTTAGGTTACTCAAACTCCACAAGCAAGAGTTTGGAGAAGTTACCTTTAAGGACACTAACCTTCAGAATCTACACCACAACCTTTCAGAGATTCTGAGAGCAATGGTGATTGTCTTGAGAGATTCTAGAGGTAGTAATGAAACCATAGACCATAGAACAAAAAACAGAAAATGAAGCATCTGGATTCTCCTACTAACTAGAGCAGATGTCTGTTTTTGGACTACAATTCCCAGAATTCACCAGGAAACACAGCAGGTAAAGATGGATCTATTAAATGTGTCCCACCACCACCTCCAACTACTCTGGTGATTTCTCGTTATTAAATATTATCACCACCACCCACCCACCCTGAGGCACTCATAGTCTTCCCAAGGGCAAAATTAAATTAAAGATATCAATTGTCAGATAATGTTGTCATCCAGCTTGCGGTGTAAATTTATGCCAACAGGATTTCATCTAATGCATAACTTATTGTGTTCAGTCACAGATTCCAAGCGACTGAAAGGCAGGATAAGAGACCCATATCCAGGGTAGCAGGTGGCAAAGCAGATTGCCATACAATTAATATTAATATTCATTATAATCTGGGCTAGTGTGAGGCACCTCACAAAGGAAAAAAAACTAGAGCATAACATGTTTGGGAAAACAGTTCTGCTCGTTGATTGTCGGGAATATGACAAAGAGGTGAAAGAGGCGAAAACGTGTAGTGCACTGTATCCAGCATGACACAGTAAGGGTTTTCTAAGTGTAATATGCAGGCCTTTGTAACTAGGGTTACCAGAGTGTTAGACTACGACTGGAGAACCTTCCAACTGAGGCACGAAACACACAGGAAGACATTGGTGCAATCACACTCTCTGCGCCTGAGCTACTGGACCATGTTTAGACGAGGGTAAGAAGGATGATTACAGGACTGTAAGCCAAGCCCTTTGAGACAGGACTGAAAGAACTGGCCTTGTTTAGCCTTGAGAATAGAGGTCTGAGGGAAAATATGATAGCTCTCCTCGGATATTTCAGAGGTACATCTGGAACATCCCCAAATACAGGACATGTAACCAAGGGTTACAGGAAGCCAGATTTTGGCTGAATGTTAAGAAAAACTTCCTAACAGAGAATTAAGACAGTGGAACAAGTTACATGCGGGGGGAGTGAGTGTTCCAGCGCTGGAGGCATTCAAGAGAAAATTGGCCCACCCTGTCAGATCTGCTTTGATTTAAATTCCTGCCCAGAGCAGCGGGTTGGCGTTGATGGCCTTATAGGCCTCTTGGAACTCTATTATTCGATGATTCTATTAACCCACTAATTCAGGTCTTACCCTCTGGAGCAGCATAAGCCGAGTTTGTTCCACCTCCCATGACGTATCTCTTCAGTTGTCTCAACACAGCTATCCTATCATCTCTCATTTCTCTCTTTTCTAGGCTAAACAGGCTCACCTCCCTCAGGACCCTTTACTAAGTTCTGAGCACATCCCACCTTGTTTTCTATCACAGTTCTTCAACAGCTGATGTGCATTAAATTTGGAGAAGGGCATATCACCCAAACGTGCCACCAGGAGAGAACTCTAGAGAAGACAGATCTCAAGTGAACATGGCTTCCCAGACCCACAATGTTGTCAAAAGTTGCATATTCCTCTGGGAAAGTCATGTGGTATATAAATGGAAATAAATAAATAATATTCCTGTAAGCCCTGTTTCTAAAATTGTGTAACGGCCATAACAGGCTCATTTGTTTGTAATGAATTAATACACAACCTTTCTACAAATGGTCCCAAGGCTGACTGATGACGCTGTTTGGATGAGCAGCGAAACGTTTCTATGTCTCAAAAAAGAAGTCCAGTAGCCATGACTCAACTTCCAGATAAACTCACCTGGATGACTGAGAATCTTCACAGACAGTCCCAAGGCATTGCACAATGTCAAGAATATTACAAACTAATGCAGGCCATTTTAAAAAAAAATAGCATAGGGCAACAGATCATGAGCTGTTGACATGAATCTCTTTACCTGGACATCATTGTTGGACTCAACTAGGGATGGGCACAAAACAGAAAAATGGTGTTTTGTTTTGTTTCATTTCTAGAGTAGTTTCATTTTGTTACAAAATCAATTTTAAAGTAGTTTGGTTACAAAATGAAATGAAACGCTATGCTCCCTTGGGTTTTAGGTAACCCCCTGAAATTTGGAAAGGTTTGGGGTTCACAGAGCTGAGTTATGAAGCTCCAAAGGGGGTGCCCCTAGGAAAACCTTTCTAATTGGAACAGGAAGCTGATAGGGTGAGCGATAGCGCTGCCGCCACTTCCCATTGGTTCCAATTAGAAATGCTTTTTCTAGGGGCACCCCTTTTGGAGCTTCATAACTCAGCTCCCTGAACCCCAACCCTTTCCAAATTTCAATTCCATTTTTTTAAAAAAAATGCAATTAAAAATTACTGATCCGAGGCATGTGAATGGCAGGGGTACTTTCTGCAAGCGATTTTAGGGAACCCCTTGGAATTTGGAAAGGTTTGGGGTTCAGGGAGCAGAGTTATTAAGCTCCAAAGGAGGTGTGGGGGTGCGTAATGAAGGAGTGTGTCCGGCACATTTTACCAATTATAGGATTAATTTATAACTTCCTTTCTATGGTAAAGCAAGCCAATCCACACTCCTTCAATTAAGCACCCCTGCACCTCCTTTAGAGCTTAATAACTCTGCTCCCTGAACCCCAAACCTTTCCAAATTCAAGGGGTTTCGTTTCGTAATGAATTGCTGGCTGGAATTTCATTTAGTTTCTAAATGTTTCATAACCTTACGACATGACGAAACAGCGTGTCATTTTTTGTAAGGTGCTCATCCCTAAACGCAACCATGCATCCTATCTGCTGCCATCAAAGGGGGAAACAGACAACTCTTTCAACTCATATCTACTGCAGCCACACACCTTGTGTGGAAAAGCCCTGTTCTACCTTCCCTGAGGTTACAAAGATCTTCACTCCCAATTTAACTTGAGTGCCTACAAGCAAATTTGACATACAGGCACAGTTATTGAATGTGCTGGCTTGGTTTGAATGTCTTGTTTAATTACAAAGATCTGTAGCATCTTAAAGGAGTTTTCTGAAGGAAGCAAGAGAGTACCTTTCAAAATTAAACAAGATTCTAATCCACAGCTACACAATGGCTCTCAGAAGTTTTATCAAAGTTTAGCAGGCTAAGCCAGAGAGCTGAACGATCACTTGGATAAAATCAAAATCATAGTGTGTGTGTGTGTGTGTGTGTGTGTTTGAGGACTTGAGCATTCTGTACTTTAAAAAAGCCAATGACTTTACATTTTCTGATGCCTATTCACAAGCTTTGTGGAATATACCTCAGAGAGCAGAAGCCTATGGCATGTTTTCCTCTTGATCCACTCCAGATGCTGTGAAGCCACAAGTACATTTTCCTTTCCCACTCAGTATGGGGAACCCCACGCCTTTTGGTGGTGGGCGACCTCAACATGCATGTCGGCGGTGAACTGTCTGGTGCTGCTCTGGAATTCATGCAGTCCATGGCCTTCATGAACCTGTCCCAGCATGTTTTATGCCCAACACACAGATCTGGACACACCCTGGATCTGGTATTTTCCTCCGCGTCTGAGGACTCGTGTCTGAGGGTGTGGGACCTTGTTCCCACCCCCGTGTCATGGTCAGACCACCACCTGCTGTCTTTCTCTGTATCAATCGCCGCCCCACCCCGCGGGGACCCTCAGCCCGCTGTTTGGGCTCGCCCCCGTAGACTCCTCAACCCTGATCGGTTTCGGGAAGTCCTCGGGGAGCCTCCTGGCGGACTGGCTGACGATCTGGTTGACTCTATGGTAGATCAATGGTTCGACGAAACATCACGAGCTGTTGACCAGATCGCCCCTAGGCGCCTCATCCGCTGCAGAGCTCGTTCCTCTCCGTGGTTCACGGAAGAGCTTCGAGCGATGAAGCATGAACGGAAGAGGCTGGAGCGCAGCTGGAGGAAGAACCGGACGGCTACCAAGAAGGCTGCAGTCATCGCTCAGTCCAGGCGCTATGTTCATGCGCTCAGGGTGGCTAGAAGATCTTATAACACCCTGAGAATTAGTGAGGCCTCGAACCGCCAAGCGGAATTTTTCTGTGTGGTTCGCGACCTCACTAATCCTGGACTGACTAGGCCTCCTCCTACTGATTTCAGTAGTGAGAACTTTGCAGCCTTTTTTCGATCGAAAATAGAGGCCATCCGTTCCGGTTTCGAATCCTGTTGCCATAGCCCACTCTCGGCATCCCCGGCGGCTGTGCCCCCTCGGTCTCCTCGCATGGTTGAGTTTGGGCCTGTCACCTCCCTTGAGGCCTCCAGGGCTATTGCCCATTGCCGGCCCGCGTCCACCCCCTTCGACCCTTGCCCTTCATGGCTTATGAAAGCAGTTGCCACGAACATCTCAGGGTGGGCTTCGATCATCGCCACGGCCTCCTTCAGGGAAGGGATTTTCCCTTCCCGTCTGAAGGAGACTGTGGTAAAGCCCATCCTGAAGAAACCGAGCTTAGCGCCGGGCGAATTATCCAACTATCGCCCGATCGCTAACGTTCCTTTTATGGGCAAGGTGATCGAGAGGGTGGCCGCGATCCGGCTTCAATCCTATCTGGAGGCCGAGCATGCCCTGGATCCGTTCCAGTCTGGGTTCAGGCCTGGTCGGGGGACCGAGACAGTCTTGGTCGCTCTGCAAGATGACCTCATCCGGAGGGCCGACAGGGGGTGCTCCTCCCTGTTGGTCCTCCTGGATTTGTCAGCGGCCTTTGATACCGTCGACCACGGTATCCTGCTGGATCGGCTCTCCGAGGTTGGGATCGGAGGCACTGTTCACAGTTGGTTCCGGTCCTTCCTCGGGGACCGTCCCCAGCAGGTTCAGCATGGGGGCGAGATGTCGGCCCCTTGGATACTCCCTTGCGGGGTTCCACAGGGGTCGTCTCTCTCTCCCATGCTGTTCAACATTTACATCAGGCCGCTGGCTGAGGTCATTAGGAGGCATGGAGTCTGCTGCCATCAGTACGCCGATGACACGCAGCTCTATGTCTCCTTTTCTACCGCTGCAGATGAGGCTGTCCGGACCCTCGATCAGTGTCTGGGCGCAGTCATGGAATGGACCAGGGTTAACAGGCTCAAGCTCAACCCCGATAAGACCAAGGTCATGTTCTTTGGGGCTTCCTCATCCAGCTACGGTGGCCCGTATCCCACCTTGGAGGGTGTTTCCCTCAGGCCATCGGACTGTGTCCGAAATCTGGGCGTAGTCCTGGACCCGGCGCTCACCCTGGAAGCCCAGGTGTCCGCCGTGTCCAGGGCTGCCTTTTTCCATCTTCGGCGTATCGCCCAGATTCGTCCGTACCTGGATGAGGACTCCCTCAGAACTGTGGTCCAGGCGCTGGTGATCTCTAGACTGGACTATTGCAACGCGCTCTACATGGGGTTGCCCTTGACTCTCATTCGGCGCTTGCAGCGGGTCCAAAATGCAGCAGCCAGACTGGTGGCTGGTGTGCGTCGATTCGAGCACATCACCCCAGTCTTGGCTCGTCTGCACTGGTTGCCCGTTGCAGCCCGAATTAGATTCAAGGTCCTGGTTTTGGTTTACAAAACCCTCCATGGCCTGGGACCTGGCTACCTGACGGAGCGGATCGACCAGCGGTCAACTTCGGCCCGTCCGACTAGGTTGTCGCGGGCACACATGCTGCGTGTGGCCACGCCCAGGGAGGCTCGGAGAACTTCCACCCGTACCCGAGCCTTCTCTGTGGCTGGCCCAACCCTATGGAATCACCTACCAGCAGAAGTGCGCCTTGCAGAGTCCCTGCCTGCCTTCCGGAAGGCGCTGAAAACCCTTCTCTTCCGGGAGGCGTTTGGGTGACACAATTTTTTTTTTTTTTAGTTCCGCCATCTGCTGCAGCCGTCTTGTTTCATTGTTTATTTCAGTTGTTGTTTTAATTTGTTGTCTGTACATTTATTGTAAACCGCCCGGAGTTCCTTTCAGGAAGACGGGCGGTATATAAGCTGTATAAATAAATAAATAATAAATAAATAAATTTTCAATCTGCAAGCAAGTCATATTCTCATTGGTTCTGGAAATATCATTGATTCTGTTCTGGCAACAAGATGCTTCTCTTTGCCAAAAAGCATCAAATGCAATACGACTGAGTTGGCACTAGTCTCCACCCTTCCTGACAGGCCCACAAGGTGCTATATTTCGCAAGGCCATATGGACTGCAGACAAGAAGCCAGCTTGGGAATGGGTATTGCTGTGGGTGGGGTGGGGCAAACAGAATCAAACAGCAGTATTGCAAAACTGGACATGGACAATAGATGCAAGTCTTATGGATTAGGCAGCACACTGAGTGAGAGAGCAAATAGGAAAATAAGAGAAGAGGGAGCACAGATAGAGGCACAGAGGAAAGAAAGGTTAGAATGGAGAACCCCTCACCCAGCTGCGATCATTTGCCCACAAGATGGTGGGGAGTTGGACCCCAGGAACAAATAGCCTAGTTGGAAGTGTGGTAGGGAGATGACACACTGCCCTCATCTCACCTGCCATTTCCTAGGGTCTTAAACGAGGTACTGAATTCCAAATAGGGAATAACCCAAAACATAGGGAAGTTGAATGTTTCCAAATTACATCTATAAACCCCTTCCTCACTGCATTAGAAACAAGGGCGAAAGTTGAACTGTTTGAAATTGTTAATACTGACTGTCTGTCTGTCTGTCTGTATGCATTTATTTATTTATTTATTTATTTATTTATTTGCCACCCGATTTTCCCGAGGCAACTCAGGGTGGTGAACAGTACAAAAGCAATTCTAGACAAGGATAAACCAAATCGACAATAGGGCATATAAAATAACAAAACTCGAATCAGGTAAAAATGTTTTTTAAGTAAGAGTCAGTTGTATTTGGCCATGGGGGGGGGCACAAGGGGGTGAGGGGGTGAGTTTGAACTCTTATAAGTGGTTTTCACATTTCCTGCATCTGCCTTCCACGTGGAAGCATCTAATTTCTCATTGTGTACATTGGAAATTAACATCAATAGAATTATTTATTATTTATCTACGTACTTTTTAGCCCACTTAGAAATATTTTCAAATGGAGGGGAAAAAAATACACATCTTCTGGTTTGGTCACATTTCTCTTTGGCCAAAAGCAACAACGTTATTCTTTAAAAAGTCTTCGCGAGAACTAAAAAACATGTACCCAACTGGAAATTTGGATCATATAACTACATTAATAGGATCAGGAAAGATAGCATCTTATACAGTTTCATCCAAGTTCACAAAGAATTGTGCAATCATTTCCAAGCAACATGGGGGCTTGGGTCTAGCCAGTTGTAAGCAAGCATGGCCCTAACGAAAGCATTATTTTACTGTCACTGTGTATGCCTTGCATCCTCGTGACACAGGCTGAAAACAAGACCTGAAGCTGCAGGGACAACCCGATGAATGTAAAACAGCCACTTACTTCATAACAGGCTGAATTAATGATGTTTGAATAAGCACATTAGGAATCTGAGAATAGGCAATCGTGGTTCACTGATGAAAATACCATCTGGAGTGTGGCGGCGGGCAAAGCAATACCCTTCTAGTAGCTATCATCAAAAACCAAAGAAAGCTGACGACAGAAGAAGGTTCCACTTACCCAGCCAGGATTTTACAACTGGATCTTGGTTTTAGATGTTGGTAGCCAGCCTTTTGTGGCCTCCTGGTTAGGTGGTATCTGCTTGTTGCCATCAGGAATGTGGAGGGAGTGCGGGGAGGGCCCTGCATGGAAAATAATGGCTTTTAAAATGTATATGATGGAGAGGAACAGCTGTAAACAGAGCTCTGGGGAAAACCAGGCATCTCTTTGAGAGGCACTACTTTCCACTGAAGCAAAATTTACAGTCTCTTGGTTCCCACCATCATTGCAGTCCTATAGTCATGCCTTATACATATGTTTAACATTTTATTTTGCTCCTAAAATGTTTGTAAATTAATGTTGAAAAACTGGTAATCCTTTTGTGGATAGTTTGTCTGGGTATTGTTGAAATCACAGCCTGATAAGTGGGAGATAGACTGTGCATGAGCTCCCCGCCTCTGTTGACAAATCAAAAATACTTCACACCTTCACCACCAAGGCCATAGCTAACGAATGACCCATACTTTATGGGTTTCAGCACCTTAATCCATTGTTCACCTAAAGGCTATTGAGACTGTTGTCTACCTAAGGAGCCTATTCAGGCCATTGTTCATCTTATGAGCCTATTTCAGACCAGGGTTAACTTACAAGAGGTCAGAGTGAACTACAAAATGGAGGACTCACAACTAGCTTTCTTCAGACTGATGAAGCTGCTTGGATGAGCAGTGAATCGTTTCAATCTCTCAAGAAAAAGAAGTCCATTTGCCATGACTCAACTTTCAGATGAACTCACCTGGATGACTGAGAATCTTCACATACATTTTGCAGCCCTATGAAATATGTCTCTATTTTTGATAGAAGAAACAGAATACAGTAAAAACCTAATTCATAAATTAACTGGGATTCTAAATTATTCCCTGTGCAATAATTAGTTGCCCTGTATCCATAATCTGCTTGTTGCACAGCACAATCTGCTTAAGATATAGCAGAAACAATTCATTGCAGCTAATGGGTTACTTGTAATTGCTTCTTATTTTCTGATGAAAAGGATGTAATTACCTTATATTAAGATTTAGCTTGATAAAAGATAACCTCATGGCTTCTCTGGAGAAACATTTCAGCAGATGTTATAGGTGTGGCCTCACTAAATTGTGACTGTAGCCTGCCCACACTTCACCACAGCCCTGCTGCTGCTATCATCCCCATCACCTTTTACACCACTAAAAGGGCCTTGGGAAAGTGACATTTATAACCTACAAGCAATGCTGGCTAGGAGGTTCTGGAAGCTGTAATCTGAAATTTCACTTTGTCAAGCTGTGTCACCATCAAGTAAGTTTCCATACTACATCAGCCTAAAATGGGGGTCATCCACATGTCAATCTACTAATGATCCCCACAAAGCTTAGGAGAGTGTCTTATTTTACCATTATTATGTCATTCATAAATGGAACTTTCCCAAACTTGGAGTTCCTATAAGCCTTGGGCTGGCTTCTTCTAACACCATTTTAATATCCATTTCCCCATTAGCCTTACCACCTTGTATTTTGAGGCTCCAGTTGCCTCCATGATGGACTCAAAAACCAGCATACACATTGTAGCAGCAGTAGCAGTCCAACTGCATGCAAGATAATGAAAAACATCTTCAGAACAAATGCCATTTTCTGAAGCCAAGAATATGACCCCCAAAATATAAGATCACCATGTTTATAATCCTCATTAGCACTGTACACTACCTGTAGCAGTTAAGACACTATTCCATGTGTGGCATGTCTAGGATTTCAGTTCAAAACCCTAAAACCCCAAGAAGAGGCATCAACACCTGAGCCTCAGCATCAAAGCATAAGACGCAGCAACCTGTGTTGACAATGGCCCACCCTATATGCCATGTCGTTCCAGATCATAATGTGCTTTAATTTCCTGTGATAGTCTCAAATATATTTGGCAATTTTCAAAGCTGCCCACACATCTGGCTCCTAAAACCTTTAAATGCTGAGAACGTCAACATTTACTTTACCTGAGCTGGAGTCCCGTGTCCAAACTTTTCAAAGAGGCAAATGAGATGTAAAAGGGCCTGTATTCACTTCAGAAATTGAGATGAATTCTTGGAGCAATGGGCCGAGGGATAAAATATGAGAAGGTAGCCCACCTCCATCCCGCATCCTGTTTACTGTTTATTTCAGGGAGCTGTTTATTTAATTTTATCACTTTTATTTGGTTACTTTCTTTTTTAAAAAGTTATATGTATAGAAACATAAAAAGAAACTCACTTTGCAGCTAAAACTGTCCTAAAACTGCCCATTGAAGAGAGAAATTAAAAGCTGAATTTTTCTCCAGACTCTTTGGTTGACAGAACTGTACTTCAAGAAAAGAAAAGTCACATGTTTCTGTAGCACTTCTGGATAGTTTTCTTCCCTGTCTATCGTCCAGTTTGTCTCATTTCCTTGACTGCATCTTGTGGTGGCCAGCGGCTTGTCTGTCATTTTCCAACCAGTGCATGACTCATGCCTGGGACCACAGTCTTTCCCTGTTGAGGCGCAGGATCCACTCTAATTGTATATCTCTTTTGTGGCTATGTCATGACAGCAACGGCTGATTGGAAATGGTACCATGCAAAACCGGAAGCCACTTCTAAAAGGTTGTTTTGAAATGTTGACAGCATTTAACAAGAAGAGAAAATTCAAGAGTACAAGGGCCAGAAGGAAGGGAGGGCTCACAAGACAGTGAAACTAGATTGGGGTTGAATGAGTTTTTGCTCACAAAGAAAGTTGCGTGATTCATGACAATTTATCCTCTTGCCCTTACATTGTTGTGTTTACCCTAAGTAGAATAAAGGAGGAAACTGCAGGTGGAAACAAAGGGCAGTGTTTAATTTCCAAAAAGAAAAAAAAGGTATTGAGATTGCATTCTTCAAATATAGAATATGTCCTTAAGATATAACACAAGTTTCCTCCAGTCGTATGGCTGTTAGTAGTCCTTGCAGTTTGTTAGTCGTTAGGGAGAGGTCTTCTTCTCATCTCTAAAATCGTCCATTATATCCTTGAGTCATAATGTTAAACAATTTAAAAGAAGAAGGACACTTCACCGGACTATGGAGAAACTAAAATGACATGCTCACAGGAGGGGCACAGAATCCAGTTTAGCGATAAAATCCTCAAAAAAAAAAGTTCTAAGATCAGTTTGTCCTGCCGCAGGTATATACAGTTGCATGCTCGTGTTAAGTTGGCCACGTGCCCATCCCCAAAATGAATACAGGCATTGCTGCAACAGAGCAGAATTATGTTTTATAAAACCTACTCCTCTCCAATGGCGATTGCTGTAATAGTTTGATTAGGACTTTAAGTTATCGAACAAAAGAGGATACAGTAGTAGGTACTTTTGTTTAATCATACCGGACAGTAATTATCATTCCTCTTGGTAATTACAAAACCGATAAAGGAAAGCTGATTAGCAACTGTAAAATGCTAGTCTTAATAGCATTCATGTTATTCTACCATTGTTGTTTTCCAACAGAGGTTCTCACATCATTTACAGCACAAGCTTCAATGAAATACCTGCATATGAAAGATGCTATTACCACAATGTTAAATACCTGTTCATTTTCCTAACAGCCAACCACAATCTCTGTATTTTGACCTCTTTATCTTAATGCCATGAGTAAATATTTGCAGGTTATAACTCTTTCTCTTATATCTGAGGATGTGGACATGAGAACTCACATTAAAAATAAAGTGACAGTCTTTAAGGTGCCACCATGTATTTCTCTTTTTCATGTGTTCTTTTTTTGGTTTTTATTTATTTTTACCTATAATCCTCCTGGTCGGTAGAATACAGAACAAAAGGTTAGGTGTTGCATTAAATGTCCCCCTTATATCTCTAATAATTTGAACACAGGGTGAACATTTATTATTATTATTATTATTATTATTATTATTATTATTATTATTATT
>JAHTLZ010000330.1:7304181-7326979 GCA_023846285.1 Phrynocephalus versicolor | reverse complement strand
ACTACTACTACTACTACTACTACTACTACTACTACTACTACTACTACTTTTGATGTTATATGCCTTGTAAACCAAGACTGAGGTAGGAAGCATATTTTCCAGTCTTCTAACATGTCTGCTCACACATGTAAATCTCTTGTAGCAAAAGTCCTTACTGAATAAATTTGCCACCTTATATCCTTGAATATTCTTCTCACAAACACACATAATTTTATTCAGACAGCTCCTGTTCTTCAGTTAGAGGATATTGCTGTCCTCTTGCTTCTTCAGGTACCTACTTACTTTTACCCAATAACATTCAATTTTTTTCTTTTCTTTCCCTCAAAAGAAACATCTTCCGATTGCTCATTAAAGCCCGTGGCAAAATTCATGGCACCTTGAAGACGCTCTTGTTTCTTAACCCACAGATATTTGGCTTTTTCCTATGCACCACCATTTCCTTAGGAACAGCACTATTACATCAAGGATAGTACATGCCTGCACAGTTATTTCCATTGAGGAAAGCAGAACATAAAACCAAGATGGAATATTCTCACCAGTCTACAAGACAAAATGAGTCTTATTCCTGTGATTCTCAGGGGTTCCATCTTGACCATTTCCTGCAGCTTGCAGAGGCAAACTCAGATCTGCTGCTGAAGAAATATTAGAGCTTTATGTTTTATTAACTACAGCATTCAGAATCCCCCAATGCTGAATGTTGTTTTTTAAAAAAACTTATACTCCTCCAAATTTGTAAATTCTAGGAGTACAAAAATGTAACTTTTTCAAGCTCTGGAAACCATGTAATAGGAAGATTCAGGCTACCACAATGCACTGAAGATTTATTTATTTATTTATTTATTTATTTATTTATTGGATTTTTATACCGCCCATCTGGTAGCAAGCTCACTCAATGACTTAACATGATATTTTGATTGCTAGATGCCCACATTAATCAAAATTCATCCCGCTTGCCACTGAAATGGGTGGTAGTGATTTGACAGTGATTTTTGTCTATTCAAGACTCCCTCCAACCCATTCTGAGGCAATCAAACACTTCCCCAGGGCTGAAAGGCACTAGGGAGCCTTGAAGCCTGAAACGTGGGAGTACACAGCTTTCAATTATTTTAAATTAAATATTCTAACCCTCTGATGATGGCATGCACAGCCTACATTTTGTCAAAACGATTCTGGATATTGGAAGTTTTTAGATATTTCAGGTTGGTCAATGTGGCTGGTTGGATGGAAAGAGAGGTTGGTCAATGTGGCTGGTTGGATGGAAAGAGGACTTCAGATGCAATAATTACTTTGTATGTAAGGAGCCTCCTGGTGCAGAGGTCAGACTGCTGTACTACAGCCAAAACTGTGTTCATGACCCAGAGTTCAATCCCAGAGAGCTGACGCATGGCTGACTCATTTTTTCCATCCTTCCAAGGTTGGTAAAATGACTACCCATCTTGCTTGAGGGTGGGGCATAATTAGCATGTATAATGTAATTGCAAACCACCCAGGGAGTGCTTTGAGCGCTTTGAGGAGGTATATAAACAGCATGCTTTTTTATCTATATGAAGGTCTGCTTGGATACCATCTTCTCTGACAAACTGACTAAAAGCAGTAGTTAGCTATTTTGATCCTTTGGAATTAACCCTACCTGAGGTTGCTACTCACCATCAGTAGTGAATTATTAATCTGTCCTTTTGTGGAGAAATTGCTCATTACAAAATGTCTGTGAAGATTCTCAGTCATCCTGGTGAGCTTATCTGGAAGTAGACTGGGCTTCTTTTCTTGCCAGACCAAGATGTTTAGCTACTCATCCAAGCAGCTCCGTCAGCTAATGAAGCTGCTTGGGTGAGGGGTAAACGTTTTGATCTTGCAAGAAAAGAAGTCTGTGTGTGTGTGTGTGTGTGTGTGTGTGTGTGTGTGTGTGTGTGTGTGTGTGTGTGTGTGTGTTTGTATGTAATGTACCACCCATCTTCTACCCAGAACTTCGGGCAGTTTACAATAATAGAGTGAGAATAAAAGAGTGAAGAAAAAAACACAGTAATAAACACTCAAAAACAACAATAAACATAATACTGCCATGATACATAATACATAATGCCATGACTCAACTTCCAGACTCATTAAAAAATCTTCCTGCATCGCCCTTAGTCTTTCAGAGAAAATAGCTCCTCTAATGCTTTTCCTTGAGCACCTATCATTCTGGAGGTAGAAGGGAAAACAGCATGTTATGATCCCTACTTGCCTCTTATTCAGTTTTTTCTTCCTTTGATGTGGTTTGCTGTTCATTAAGTAACGATGAGAACTGATATGTAATCAGTACAGGACGGCCTCAGCCATTTTAATGGTCAGCTTAAGCCTTCAGAACAGAAAAGCAAACTAATTTGTGCGAGGAGTGGATGTAAAAACTTGCACACACGCACAGAGAGAGAGAGAGAGAGAGAGAATATAGTGATTGAAAAGTATGGATACTTGTAAACACACACACACACACACACACCTGCATGCGCACGCACGCGCACACACACACACAGTATAGTGATTGAAAAGTATGGATATTTGTAAATGTTTAAGTACTTAAACATTTAACATTTAAACATTTAACACTTAAACATTTCAATAAAAATGATTAAAACTATTTCGGGTGTAGTTACTGCATGGGGCATGATACAGAAAACGTTTGATCAACCAGAGTAAACCCATGATATTTTTCATATTATGCACATCTTGCATCTGATTGTCACTGCAGAGTCACCGCCTCCTGGATTTTAGCACTTTGGGAGGAATAACTTTATGGGCACAAACCTTGGTAAATCCACATCCCTACAAGGCATAGCAAAAGTTGTGTGTGTGTGTGTGTGTGTGTGAGAGAGAGAGAGAGAGAGAGAGAGAGAGAAGAAAAACAAAGTGATACAAACATCAGTTTGCTTTGTTTTTTATTTTATTAGCCTTCAGCCCTTAAGCATGGGATTCCTCGAGAGTCTTCTAGGAGGAAGCCTCTTCAAAAACAAGGTGGATTCCACTTTAAAGATCTACCTGTTTCTGCCCTCAAACAGAGGGAGTGGAGAGAATGCTGTGCCTTGGGCAGCAAAGCGTGCTGGACCAAAGCCAGCTTCGACTGTATAAACAGAATCTAGTGATTGAAGGAAAGAGCCCAAATTAATTGAAGCTAGTCATTTGATTGCCTCCACTTACAATTGGGTAGGTTCCTCTTTTTTATTAGATTACATGTTAAAGCAATTCCTCTGCTAGTCAGTCAAAATGACATAAATTAATTGGCTAAAATAACCCATTAATTGGGCCACTCTTCCCGTTGCTACCTTCACTTCTTCCCTTTATCATTGTAGCTGTGCTCACATTTTCTGCTCCACTGAATCTCCATTCAGAGTCCGTCATGCAGGGGAGAGTCAAAAAAAAACAAGATTAAGGTTGTCTGCAAACACACACACACACACACACAGAGAGAGAGAGAGAGAGAGAGAGAGAGAGAGAGAGAGAGAGAGATGCAGATTCTTTTTCAGCTAGTGTTTATACCCCAAACAACAATTGCACACTGTTCTTCCTTCTTGTAAAGGCACATTGTGCCTACCCGCCCCGCCAACCCAAAGCACTATAGTGCAGGCCTGAAGCTTCATTACCACGACCAGCAAGAAAGTAAGCAACAGAAAGTAAGCAACAGAACCAACAGTGTGGGGTGATCTTCTGAGCACATTATTGGGATACAAGGATAACAACTACATTCTTGGACCTTGCTTCTAACACAGAGCTTGGAGAAAGTGACTCCTCTCCCCAACTTCTCTTGGACGCTCCCTCGTCCTCACCCAGCATGGCCACTATTTTCAACACCAGATGAAAGGCACAATTACACTGAGGATATATGTTGCCTTTCTGGTTCCCCCAAGATTGTCCTTTAAAGGCTACATGACCCCCAACGTATATTTCACAGAGTAGAATGCATCATTCACATTTGAACAGAGTGAACTACTGATGTGCATGTAACCCAGGGGTACCCAAACTTTTTGTAAGGAGAGCCAGATTTGGTGGCTGAGAATGTGTCAGGGGCCGGTTGCTCCCCAACCCTGCCACCCCACTGCAAGCCCCACCCACTTTCTTAAAAAAAAACATGGGGTGAAGGAGGGGGAGGGAGGGGTGGGCCAGCCAGCCATGGGCCACTCAGAATGGCCTGGCGGGCCAGATTTGGCCCCCCGGGCCGGACTTTGGGCATGCCTGATGTAACCCAATGGTAAGTGGCCATGGTGCGTATGGAACCTTTGCAGCACCAGTAGGAGATCACGCCAAACCTTGCCAGCATTTTTTTTGGCAGATATTTTCCTCCTTTTGTTCCATTCCCATGACAATCCTAAAATCTTTGTTCAAAAAGGTTAGGTTTATTGTTGTGGCATCAAGCCAAACATATAAAATAAATGGAATAGCGAAATAGGATATGAAAGACATTGGCTAGAAAGTTTAAAAACTGGCATACTTTACAGTGATCAATATAAAACAGAAAAAAAAAGTTTGTTAAAAAAAACCCTTAAGACAACAAATGTAACAGTATAAAACCAAAGTTTGCAAATTTAGCTATCTATACTGTGACATGCCGCCCAGAATTTTGCCACCAGTTCGGTAATAGTCCAACTATGGCCAATTAGCAATTGATTACAATAGTCCGAATCCGATTGGTCTGCCATATCTTTTAAGAGCGGTGTGATGTATTTTGCCCGGATCTTTTTGTACCTACTGCATCTGAGCATCATATGCTCAATGGATTCTACCTCTTCAGAGCCACATGGGCAGAGTCTCTGTTCCCTCAGGATGCTCTTGAATCTGCCTTCTAAAACCACAAAAGGGAAAGTCTCGCACCTAGCCAGAGTAAAGGCTTTCCTAAATTTATATATCTCCAGCTGTGACAGATAGGCCATGGGGAGTGGGCTGATTTTAATCACTTAGATTGGAAGTTGTCCACTAAAAGTAGATGAGTTAATCCCTGTTTTATTTTTTAAAAAAACACTCTCAAAAGCATTGGAGCATGTGTGTATCTGGGACTCTAAAATTGGGGCAACTATTAAGATCTGCCTGTCTCTCCATATCCATTATTCTCTGTTTAAGTGCTGATTTTGCTTCATCCCATTGCATGCTCAGGATTGCTTGGGAAGAAAGACCCATAGCTTGCAATTTATTTAGGGCCGATTTTAACCACTTAGATTGGAAGTTGTCCACTAAAAGTAGATGAGTTAATCCCTGTTTAAAAAAAAACACTCTCAAAAGCATTGGTGGTGCTCAATGCAACAAAAGACACACAGTTCTACCAGTTACTCTTAGTAGTAACTAAGTAACAGGAGAAGATGGCCCTTAGTGATACGAGTAGTAGGACAAAACTACTTTTTAAAAAATAACCTTTCTGACTCGGTGGCAACTAACCCAGCTTTTTCATTCATCTCTGTTTTTATGTGAATGTATAGCCACACAGTATAGACAGTATGCATAGAAACAGTATGTATAGACACACACATAAGAGAAAGTACTTTGTCACCCAGAGGATCACTGGTCTGTGGAACTCCCCGCCAGAAGTGGTGACAGCTGTCAGCCTTGACAGCTTTAAGAAAGGATTGGACAAGTTCATGGAGAACAAGGGTATCAATGGCTATCATTATGGATGCCTAAGGACAACCTCTGGGTTGGAGAAATAAGCAGGATATCTCTCAATGCCATTTTCAGGGAATCATAAGCAGGTGAAGACATCTGCTTGGGAATACACTGAACCAAAGGGAGAGCCACTGTGTGAGACAGAATGCTGGACTGGGTGGGCTGTGGGCTGTTCCAGCCAGGCCGTTCATATGTTCAGCAGTTTCAATGAGGGATTTTCTGTTTCTGTACTTTTCATTTCGATTTCTAAAGGAAAACTGTATGCATGCCTTTCCTCTTTCTTGCTGCTTCAGTTGAGGCCGTCCACACCCATCTCTGGATTTAATGATCTAGAAGCAGCAGCTGGCCAGAACTTTTAAAAAAAAAGACAGAGAAAAAAACCACAAGTGCAAGAAAGAATCCTGATCTGGGCAGCTTGATTCCCTCTGCTGATTCAGCAAAAAAAAAAAAAAAGGGGGGGGGGAGAAAGAGTCTGTGTTACAAAGAAGATGACGTGCAGCAAAACTGTTTACTTCTTTCATAAGACTTGGGTGTAAAGTTGGTGTCACGCTTGACTCAACTAGGGAGGGATTTCCTCTGAGAATCATTAAGTGTTTGTCCTCAAGGCAGCAACTGTGGGTGCATTTATGTGCAAAAGATCAAAGAGATGCTCAAACTGTCTTTTGAATTTTCCATGTATGTTTGATGAACTTACTGTGTGTCTCAAGATTAAAGTTAAGACTCTCCTCTGCTTCTATATCGAGTTCAAGAGGGAGCTCAATCTGCAAAGAGACTATCACATTCTGGATTCTAAGAAGCAAGTCTGCAAATTGCTGATATGTCATTGATTTCCAGCTCATTGGGCTCAATTATAGCTCACTTGAAAGGGTTAATATCACTTGTAGTTATAGTTTTACTCAGCTTTTTTGGGGGGGGGGTATAGAAAAGAGAAAAGCAAAAAAGGAGGGGAAGGAGGAGAAGGAGGGTGGGAGAAAGTTCCAAGTCATTATCTGGCAGCTTGTTTTGGAAACTTTAGAAACCATCCAAGGTCAGATGAATACTGCTTAAAAAACAGTATCTCCACCATTGTTCTCAAGCTGTCTTCTTATATCTATTGAAACAAAAGGAAAGGAAGTTTCCTTTTCTTCAGAAAGTTCTGCCAGCCAGAATAGCCCAAAGCAAGGAAAATCCGTGATGCAATATATAAAAGTAGTCACTTTTGTAATAGCTCCATTTTTAGTTATTCATTTCCCCACATGGTTGTAGCTGCATGTTTGTTTGTTTGTTTTTTGGGGGGTGGTTAATACTTACTGAAGGGAAAAAACCATCTGAAATATCACCAAGATGAAACTCGCATAGATAGGGGAGACCAAGAGCCTTTTCACACAACCCCTAAACTCCGTGGCAAATGGCTCCCAGCTCTGGAGCTTAAAATTGTTTCCCCACCAGCTCGGGAGTTTACAGAAAATTAAGTGTGACCACGCCCACCTAAGCATGTTCCAGCGCACTTTTCAGGTACCTGCTCTCCAGGGGTGAAAAATCCCTGATGCGGATCTAACGTAGTGGGTGCCTGGCTCTCCTCGCTTCTGTTTGTTGTTTTTTTGCCCCTGCCCCTTTAAGAGATCTGAATGCTGCCGGGAACAGAGCTAGACCAGCAGAACAGAGGTAAGCCAGCACTCTTTTCTTTCTTTTTTTCTCCCTCCCCTCAGGCAGACAGCAGCCAGGAGTGCGGAGGGGGTGGGAACACAGGAACAGTGACAAACCCCCAAGATCTCTGGTCCGAATTTAAGTGGCCAGTGGATCTTAGGGGTTGTGTGAAAAGGCTACAAGTATTAATCATGGCAGTAAAGCTTCAAAATGTTTACAGCTATTTACATTGTCCAGTGCCATAAGCTTGAGCCATTGCCATGATATGGTGGCTGGTCTTCCTCCAGTAGGAGATAAGGTGATTTCTGGGCCCAAGAAGCTTGCCACCACATTCATTGTGGTCAACAGGTGCTGCCTCTCTTCGCCCCCCCCTCCAAGGGGACTTACCCTTTTAGGGTCCTGTCTCTCTGGAGAAACTCAACCTCATAAGCCAGAGAGTTTATTGAGTCACTTTGCTGCAGCAAGACTGGAATCAGAAGTCCCAAGGCTTTAAATGTGGTGTGTGCAGTAGCTTTGAAATGTTGAACTTGAAAATCTCATGGTAGATTTAGCACATGAGTGTTAAAATCATAGCTTTTGCATTACATTGGAGGGACCATATAATCCTGACAAAACTATGTCTTGAAAATAGCTGCTTTGGGACCTTGGAAGAAGAAAGGTGGGGTAAAAATATTATAAATAAATAAATTAAATAAATTGAAATTAACATAAAAACATTCTTTCTAAAATATTGATTTCTTAATGCAGAGTAGGCAGGAGAGTTGGCTTCCCCTCCCCTTAAACAGAAAAGGAAAGATGTCAATGTCAATATACTAAATTAACACATTGCCCTCTAGTAACAGATTCCCTTGAATCAGTGCAGGGGTGGTTTACATATGACATGCTTGCTTCTCTCCAATACTTATACTACACCACTCTTGCAAGAAAGTGATACAAACATCCGTTTACTTTTTTTATTATTATTAGCCTTCACCCCTTAAGCATGGAATTCCTCGAGAGTCTGCTGGAAGAAAGCCTCTTCAAAAACAAGGTGGATTCCACTTTAAAGATCTACCTGTTTCTGCCCTCAAACTGAGGGAGTGGAGAGAATGCTGTGCCTTGGGCAGCAAAGCATGCTGGACCAAAGCCAGCTTGGACTGTATAAACTGAATCTAGTGATTTAAGGAAAGAGCCCACATTAATTGAAGCTAGTCATTTAATTGCCTCCACTTACAATCGGGTGGGTTCCTCTTTTTTATTAGATTACATGTGTGTGCTTTAAAGAAAAAAAAAGGTTAAAGCAATTGCTCTGCTAGTCAGTTAAAATGACACAAATTAATCAGCTAAAATAACCCATTAATTGGGCCACTCTTCCGTTGCAAGACAAACAGGCCCTTTCCCCCTTGGCAGCATTTGGGATTTTCTGCCCCACCCCCAATCAATCTTCCATTTGTCTTCTTCCCCTCTAAAAGGCTGAAGTGCCTTTTCTAAGGGTTAGGTATCATTAATGAGTGCTCTAAGCTAAAATGGGTAATATCTTGCATGCTTATGGCCCCATCTGTCAGTGGAATGCTGACCTTAAGAATGTTTCAGGAATGGAATTTGGTGCTTGGGCTGAAAGCATCCAGCCTTCCATTGCGGCGCAGCATTTGTTGCCTTTCTAGGTGTGTGAGGGAAATATTTCCTGCCAAAGCATTTAAGAAAAACAACAAATGGAATATTAATTTGCAAAAGTTGCCCCAAAACAATGCTGGGAATGGGGGCAGGAAAGCGTCGCATGATTGGCTGGCTGTGATGTCACAGGTACTGACCAATAGGTGCCCACTCATAGTATGTGCACAAGAATGTTCTTCTGTTGAACAATCACAGTCCTCGAGGGATCCCAGAAGATGCTGAGCTGTCAAGGAATGCACTGTCGTGGGAAGACCGAGTTGGGCTATTTCTGGGAAGATAACTGAGGTAACTGTTTGTAGTCATGATTTTATAAAGGTAGCAAACGTTGAAAAGGACTGTATGGCAAAAATATCCCAAACAAACAAACAAACAAAAAACCAATGACAACAAAAGAGCTTGGCACCCACCTTCAGTTATTTAGAGTACCCAAACAAGGTGGAAGCATCCACGCTGAAGTGTCATTACTATGTATGTATGTATGTATGTATGTATGTATGTATGTATTTGTTCATTCATTTTTATACCGCCCGTCTTCCTGAAGGAACTCTGGGCGGTGAACAAAAAGGGCAAGACAGGCCCAAAGAAAACAATACATCAACTGAAGAGGGAATTAAAAAAAAACAAAATATAAGGAATAAAATATAGTATAAAATAAAACAACTCAACAGAGGAGTCGAGAAATCATTGGCAAGATGGTGAGAAGAAAAAAAAAACCTAAACCAGGTGGACAAAGGCTGAGGCTAAAGGGTAAAGGCAAGCCATGTGTCGGTATGTTTGTGAAAATGTGTTTTCTTTATGTCTAGAATATTACAATCTTTACTAGAACCATCTAGTCTCAGAGTATTTGCTTGAGATCTCAGGAAAGGGCTTTGATTTAAGACAGATCTCAGGACAAGGGTGTTGTGTGTTGTGTCATTACAGTCGTGACCGACTCTTTGTGACCCCATGTCCATGGAGTTTTCTTGGCAGGAGTACTGGAGTGGCTTGCCAGTTCCTACTCCAGTCACCTACAGCGCCTGGGATTCCCTGGGGGTCTCCCATCCAAGTACTAACCAGAGCTGACCCTGCTTAGCTTCCGAAATCAGGCGAGATCGGATGTGCTTAGGGCATCTAGACAGCCTCTAGGACAAGGGAAAGGAAGGTAAACCTCTGTTTACCAGGTGGCTTTAAATCCTGGCCACACATCTTCTCATATTCTTCCCTGGCACTGGGTCAGCATGCAGGGGGTTGTCTGTCGGGCTTGTGCTACTTGGAACCACCACCACATTTCAAGTGCTTTCTTATTGCCAAAGCCTAGCAGTATCACAGGCACCTGAAATAATTCCCTCTGGGCTGACAGTGCGCTTTCCACAACATGGAAGCCTAAGGAACATCTACATCAGTGTTGGTGAACCTATGGCATGGGTGCCAAAGGTGGCACTCTGAGCCCTTTCTGTGGGCACCCAGCATCACCCCTTCACAACCGCCTGTATTCATGTTAAATGCTGTGTTGGCACTTCGGGAAAAATTAGTGGGTTTTGAATCGCAGTTTGGGCACTCAGTCTCTAAAAGGTTCGCCATCACTGATCTAGATCAGGAACTGGGCCACCAATTCCTTGGTAAGGTCATTTTACCTGGATTACCTGGATTTTGGCTTCTCCTGTTTTTCTGCCAGTGTCCAGTTTCACAAACAGCTGGTGTGGGAGTTTGCTGGGAGAGGTCAGAGCAAACTGATATTAGTTACTGGAAGAAAGACAGAGACAAGGTGCTTTTCTACCAACCAACTGGGGAGAGCTCTGTGCAGATGACAGGACAAAGAAAAACTGCTCAACTCCTCCCAGAGGCTTGTTTATTGCATCTAAAGTTCATAAGATTGGAGGATTTTATGAAAACATTGCTTTTAATAGGGAAAAAGTGCCCTTTAACCTTTCAGTCCTGCCTCAAAGCAAAGGTGAAGAGGAAATAAGTCACTTCCCCTCAGAGATGCAACGTGGCAAAAGTCAAGAGAAATTGCTCTGCACTGAAACTTCCCATAGAAAACATGTCCCTCAAAGAAAGGTTCCCCACAGTAGTTACAGGAAGAATTGCAACCAACCCTTCATGTCTCACCTATTAATATTCTCAAGACCTTCCATAGTAACAAATTTTTGGCACTGAAACTGCCAAAGGCTGCTGGTGCTCTGGCAATCCTAGATAACCATGTTACAGCAAAGCAAAATACTTTGTAAAAAAATAAGTTGCAAGGACATTTCAGAAGACAATTCATTGGTGGAGTGCATTCTGAAATCTACTAGGATGATTAAGAAGTATGAAGTATGAGGTGTCACTGGGAGATTCCTATTAGACAGGAAGAATCACAAAAACACTCAGCTACAAAATCCTAAAGTGTGTGGGTGTGGGAGGGAGCATACATACATACACGTATGCAAGAAAGGTTATCAGAGAACAACCCAGAAGTGAGTTGAACAGGACACTGACTGTGGTCATATACTGTACTTCAGTTGTCCAGAGATGGGGAAATGAATAACCATGTGATGTCAAGTCAATTCTGACTTAAAGCAACCCTTTCCAGGTTTTTCCAGGTAGAGAGTACTCAGAGGTGGTTTGTTATTCCCTTCTGGGGGCATCTGGGTTTTATTATTCTCCATCTTTTTGGGGACTGTGCAGCTTGCCCAAGGCAACACAGGCTGGCTCTACTTTCAGGAGGCACAGTGGGGAATTGAACTCCCAACCTCTGGCTCCATAACCAGATACCAAAACCACTGAGCTATGAAGCCAGATGGAGGGCAAGGGGGCTATTTTGCTTTTTTGACTGTTGTTATTGTTACATGCTGGCATGTCAGAGCCAACTTAAAACAGGGTTTTCGAGGTAAGTGGTATATTTAAGGAGTAGTTTTACCAGTTTCACACACACTTCCAGTGAGATTCCCTGGGAAAGTTCCTCCAGATCCCTAGATCATTACTCCATTGATCACACCACATAGGGCATTCCCCAGTTCCCAAAATCCACCAGTGGTCCTGAGCTTTAGCCACACTGACCACAGTATTCTGGATAGTCAATTGTCTTTCAAAAAAAGCAACTTTTCTCAACTGTGTTTTTGTTTCATTAACATCTCCTATAAAATAGCTTTTTTTTTTAACCATTTGGTCATACTATGAGTCTAGCACAAAATTGCATGGGTCAGAACACCACAAAAACCACACTGTCTCTACTGTGATAAGAAATATATATATATCATCTGTCCCCAGCTGTAGATTTTGGTTTGATGATTTCTCATAGAGGAGGAAGGAAATTGCCAGAGAAGGAAACGGCCTTGTCAACCTCTGCAGAACAAAAGTGGCATGAAATAACATGTGTGTGTGTGTGTGTGTGTGTGTGTGTGTGTGTGTGTGTGTGTGTGTGTGTGTGTGTGTGTGTGTGTACACAGAACAATTCAATTCACTGCAGAATTCCTATCATGTTCTGGTGCACAGTACATTTGGACTGAGATTACTGTGGGCAGAAATAGATTAAAGGTCAATGTTGGAATTAAATGGTGTTAAAACATTGTCTCAACAGAATAGCAATATTCAAAGCAGGCTTTTAAAACAAAGAAGCAGCAAAGAAGAAAAAAGATACAGTATTGTCATAAATATGAGCTCAGAAGGCTGGGTCAGCCTCATTTTCCTCCTCAAGGTCACCAACTGAACTTGGGAAGTGACTCTGAAGAAGAAGGCGCTTGGAAGCATTTGCAGAATGCCTCTCCGTTTAATTTATTTATTATTTATTTATCTATATAGCTTGTATGCTGCCCACTGCCCAAAGGTCTCTGGGCGGCTCACACTCAAAGTAAACAATTCAGATAATTAAAACATCAAATTGCAATAAAATTAAAACAATAAAACATTTAAATTCAATAAATACAATATATTAAAATACAACACAAAATCGCCATCAGGACCCACAATAATCAGTTAAAAGACTTCTTGAACAGGAATGTTTTTACCTGGCGCTGGAATGTCATAAATGTTGGCACCAGGCGGGTCTCGCTTGGGAGGGCATTCCACAATCTGGGGCAGCTGCCAGAAAGGCCCTGTTCCTACAAGCCATCCCTTTTACCTCCTTGAGGGATGGCTCTTTCAGGAGGCCCCTCTGGCTAGATCTTAATTGTCGGGTAGGTTCATAATGCCGATTAACAACTGCCTGTCTCCATATAGTCAGGAATAAGGATCAGAAGTATATTTGTTTAAAAATCATGCCTTCTGAGAAATGTTTAATCAGTTCTCATATTGTTTATGAAACTCAAGGCATCTCCCCATGTTCTGAGGACAAACCAGCAATATATTAGAACAACTGTTTCTGTTCCAATAGCAACTTGCATGCGTTTTGAATCTAGGATTGGGTGGTGTGTGTTTAATAATATTATTTGGAGTACTCTGGTTGAGTTTTCAGGTCTTAAGGCACTGGAGTCTCAAGAAATTGAGATTTCAATTTTCTTCTGTTTTTTTTTTTCCTTCTCTGGCTTCCAGGTAGGGAACGCTGAAGAAAAGTTTGATATTTATAGGTGCTTTAAAACCTCAGTCAGGCTACCTGGCTCAATGAAAAGAAGGCTGCACAGGTACTGTATTGTACTTTCTCCACTCCCAGTGTTTGCCTGCCCACTGCCCAGCCTCTGTGGCATCCAAGAGACCCACTGCCTGTGACAACATAAGGACCCTCCTCTGAAACCCCAGGAAATCGGTGGGTAACCTTACTGGTGGACATCTATTTCATCAGTTTGGGATTGCTGTGTGCAATTCTGCTGGGCCCCCACATACTCTGATGAGATCTCATCCCGAGCATAGAACATCAACAGGAACTTGTTGCCTTACTTCTCTGCAGCCTGTTGACCATTATTATCCTTTTTTATGTATTCCCTCCAGTGTCATGCACTGTGGTCACCAAAAGACCAGAAAAAAAGTCAGATGAATACTCTACGTTTCCTTCAACTGCCTAATTCTGATTTTGCACCTTGGAAATAGTTATAAAAATAGTACAAGCCACAAAACCAGAGAAGGCTTCCCTTGTCACTGAGCTGATCAGGGAATGGCATAAAACCAGGCAAAGTCCTGCTAATGTGTCAGGCCTGCAGGGGATGCCTTTATCGAATCCACCACCCTCACTGGCACATAGGATGAGGATACAAGAAAAGAGTTTTCATGTGTGTGGGGGGGGCTCACTTCCACAGTAGGCTACATCAGACCTCCCCACCCCTGTCTTGCTGGCAGCAAGAACCTTTTGAAACAGTTGAATGGACAACGGGGGGGGGGGAAGAATTCTTAAGGAGGATGCTGTACATGGACACCTCTGTGTGTGTGTGTGTGTGTGTGTGTGCGCGCGCGCGCGCGCGTGCGTGTGCGTGCGTGTGCGTGTGCATGCCATGCATGCATATGTACATGCATACATGCATGCATGCACTCACGCACACACAATAACAAATACCATCTGCTGCAGGTTTATCCATCAAGGAAAAACAGATGGAAAGTGTGGCCCAGGCCTCAGAAGAACATTCTGGCTTAAGAATTCAAACCAACGGTTCACAGTGGACACAGTGTCTCTATTTAGAACAGCTTTAGATAAAAAACAGATTATGCTACTGATTGCCAATGTTCTACGAGGACATGACAAAGAAGAAGTGTTTGTGTCTGTGTATTTACTTGTAATATTTTTAGTTGTTTCAAGTCAATGATTTTTTAGTACTCATTTTTAATATAACATCTCTGGGTCTAGTATTTGTTTGGGTGTTTTCCCCATTTTAGAAGCTGTTCTTGTTCCCTGGATTGGGACAAAGACATCATCATCATTGTCATCACTAGAGACGGGCACGAATTAAAAAAATGGCATTTCATTTGTCGTTTGTCGTTTGGAGGGTCCGTTTTGGTTCGTTTCCTTTTTCGTGAATTTTTGCAAAAAAAATCATTTTCTTTTTCATTCGTTTCGTTACCATTTCGTTACCATTTATTTCAATTTTTTGTGGTTTTTTAAAAGGATTTTAAGCAATTCACTTGTATTGCAGTAACGGAAACGAAACACACGACAAAATTTCCACTGTTTCATTTTAGAGACAAAATTCGTTTGCCGTTTCATTGCATAACGAAATGAAAAAATGAAAATGGAAATGAAAAATTGTTCGTTTCGTGCCCATCTCTAGTCATCACCATCATAGCCTTTGAGCTGGAGGGGACCCTGTGGATCATCAAGCTGAGCTCCCCTCAAGAAGACACAGTGGAGAATTGAACTCTTAACCTCTGGCTCCAGAAACCTAAGCAACTGAGGTATAGTGAGAGGGCTTCCTCTAGCCCAGTGGTTCTCAACCTGTGGGTCCCCAGATGTTCCTGGACTGCAACTCTCAGAAGCCTCCATCACTCACTGTGCTAGAAGGGGTTTCTGGGAGTTGTATTCCAGGAACACCTGGGGAGTCACAGGTCAAGAACTACTGCACTAGCCCCTTCCCAGGCTAGATCCTGGCTGTCAGAGGGTGAGCTGTGGCACAGGCTCCCCTTCCCCTTTCAACCAGCTTTCAGCAGACCCAAGTACAGCCTGATGAGGGTAGGGTACCTCATCTGTTTTCAGGACAGGAGGCTTATCTTCACACGACCACCTTTTAATTCTATGGAAGGGTCCATCCAAACAGAGCCAATCTCCAGTTAATAAAACGGAGTGCTCTCAGAATGCAAGCTCAAGGAAAGAAGTTCCTGCAGCACACAAGAAATTCCATGGAACATAAGCTGCCATTTTGCTCAAGATTTTTCCCTCTTGACTTCTGACAGCAAATTAAAATTCATTTGCTCTGCCTTCCCTCGGTTCTTGACAAGGCCGGTGCTTCCATTAAAGTGAACTAGGCAGTTGCCTAGGGTGCCAAAATGGAGAGAGGGTGCTGGACAGCCTGCTGCCCCCCCCCGCCCCCCCCCCGCGCCCCCCCGCCGGCCACCGCTGTCCGTCCCCCCACTGCCTGCCAGCCGCCCATCGCCATCCGCCCATCGCTTCCCGCTGCCGCCGCCCCCCGTACCCATCGCCGCCCACCCCCCACGCTCATCACCATCCCATGCCATAATAATAATAATAATAATAATAATAATAATAATAATAATAATAATAATAATAATAATAATAATAATAATAATAATAATAATAATAATAATAATAAAAGTGCCCCATGCAATCAACAGCAATAAATTTGGATGGATCAAACCCAATTATTTCAATTGGAAGGAAGCAAAAGGCAGAGGGCAGGGAGGGATGGGGTAGATAAAACAGACCTCAAAAGGTTGAGGCCAGCCATTTTTACCTGTTGGGATCATGAGCTACTTTTAAAAAATTAACAGGGTACAAACCCAGGCTTGCAGGCTCTCTCCTACAAGCAGATCAACTATTTCTGCGCTACAGCTGTAAGCAAATCCTCTATCATCACCAAACTGCATTGATAAGTCAATGGAAATCTTTTCTTGTATGGTTCTAATTTTCCTCTTAAAGCCCCCTGGCTCTCTTTTTTACTTTTTGATTTGGAAACCTGGGACCCGTTTTACCTTATGTCTTTAAACCCAGACATATGCTTTTATGGTTACGCAGATGCTAAACATTTTGCTTTCCCACAACTTCTGGATTCCTCATGTGAGGAGGAAAAAGAGAAGGAAAATCAACTGTGGTTGTTGGAGCTTTTTTTCAGCTAAGCTCATTTACAGATGGATATGCTGTACCTTCTTTCTTTATCTTAAATAAGAGCTGGTTAGAAAGCCAGTGTGGGGTAATGGCTAGAATGTTGGGTAGGATTCAAGATGTGTGTGTGTTGCATTGTTACAGTCGTGACCGACTCTTCGTGACCCCATGTCCATGGAGTTTTCTTGGCAGGAATATTGGAGTGGTTTGGCAGTTCCCACTCCAGGCACCTACAGCACCTGGTATTCCCTGGTGGCCTCCCATCCAAGCACTAACCAGGGCTAATCCTGCTTAGCTTCCAAAACCAGGCAAGATCGGATGTGCTTGGGGCATTCAGGTAGCTAGGATCCAAGACAACTTGATTCAAATCCCCGCTCAGCCATTTTAGATCATTGGCTGACTTGGAGGCCAGTCACGCTGCTTTAGCCCAACCATGGGTTGGTGTGGGGCATGAGGAAGAAGCAGCTACATATTCTCAAACTCCCTAGAGAAAAAAAACAAGGTATAAATGTCACAAACAAACAAACAAACAAACAAACAAACAAACAAACAAACAAACAAACAAACAAACAGCTCTTAATCCAGCCTTCTGGCCTTCAGAAGTGGACTCTGATTCTTTGCAGATTGGATCGAGCCCAAATAATATTTCAAATGCATCCAAACACCAACACATGTGCTTTGACAGTCCAGGAGAATTCTAGATACTATAGTTTTTTACTAAATGACGTTTCCAAGTTTTACCATAAAAGATTGCATAGCTCATCCCTGAATGAAATACTTACTACACATCATATTTCTCTCCTATCAGAAATGAGATGTGTAGCCTATTCTTATCTCTGGTGCAGTACTGTTGTATCTGAGCTCAGTGGTAATTTAGGAGACACTGGAGGGAGGTGTCAGCACCCTAATCCCAAAGTATATCAGTGAAATATTTATTCCCTTCTTGTATCCTGACCCACAGCATACAAGAAGGGAATCCTTTAACATCTAACTGAAGTCCAAGGCCCACCCAATACCAGATCTTGGGAAAACTGCTTTCCTGGGACCACAGCTTCTAGAAGTATATTCACTGGAGGATTCTGGGAATTATAGACCAAAAACTTGCCTTGGATAGTTGTTGATGCAGAACATATAAGGGTTGCCACCTCCTGCTGCCCAAGGTGTCAGTATAAACTCTTTGCATCCTGCAAAGAGTTTATACTGGCTGGATGGCCATCTGTCAGAGGTATTATGATGGGGTTCCTGCATGGCAGGGGGTTGGACTGGATGGCCCTTGAGGTCTCTTCCGACTCTATGATTCTATGATTCTATGATCTTTTCAGTTTGCCTCCAGTTTTAATAAACAGTTAATGTAAATGTTATTTTTCTAAAATACTTTCCATTGTGAAAAGTTTGAGAAAAAAAATGTTGTGTACTTGGCACCAGTAGTTGTATATTGGACTATATAGAGATTTTTGTTTGTTTATTTATTTAACACTTGTATTCTGATCTACAGGCCAGTTAACAAACCATCTTAAAGACAATGAATAAAGGCCCTCATTCCATGTTCTGTTATGTTACAGATTGTTCGGCCAGATTTTTTCTGCTGACTTTTCCTCTCTTCTCCATCTCCTCCTGGTACTTACTTTCTGTTCAATGAACATAGGCAGAGTGGAGGTGGTGGAGGAAGGGAGGGAGGGAGTTCTGGTATTTGTGGGTTGCCACTTGTCTTCTTCGCTCATCAGCTGATGGTTATTAAAGCAGCCTTATCAAAATTACCAGCGGGGGGCGGGGGGACACACTGAAAGGACATTTTGTCTTCCCCCAGTTTCTTGTGAATGCCGGATTTTTATCATCTTCTGGTAGTATAATGCAGAGCTTCTTTTGAAATACCAAGCAAGACATGGATTTGAGTTAATATAATCCCAGGAAACCTTCTTGAATATCTCTGAACTCTGGAAAATTCAGTCACCAGTGCCAACTTTCAAGGCTTTAGGCTATCTGTAGAAATCACTTTGAAATATGTTGTTAGGTGGAAAACCTTTCAGTTTGGAAAGAGAAATATCACTAGGAGGAGGCCAAAAATAATAAAAGGCCCCAACACAGCAATTTCAGGCAAGATATGTCATCCTTTCTACGTGTTTTCTTCCTCTTTGTTGCATTGCACAGTGCAGATTTTAAGAAACGTATGAATAAATAGATATTTGGGAATTTAAGAGCTGCAGGTAGCTGAGACAGAATGACGAACAGCTTGATAGTAAACGATAGTAAGGCCGCACCTGGAGTATTGTGTACAATTCTGGTCACCGCATCTCAAGAAAGACATAGTGGAACTGGAAAAGGTGCAGAAGAGAGCGACTAAAATGATTACTGGGCTGGGGCAGCTCCCTTATGAGGAAAAGCTAAAACATTTGGGGCTCTTTAGTCTAGAAAAAAGGCGCCTGAGGGGGGATATGATTGAGATGTGCAAAATAATGCAGGGCATGAGTAAAGTGGATAGAGGGAAGCTCTTCTCCCTCTCACAAAATACCAGAACTAGGGGATATACACTCAAAGTGAGGGCTGGGAGAGTAAGAACAGACAAAAGAAAATATTTTTTCACCCAGCATGTTGTTAGTCTGTGGAACTCCCTGCCACAGGATGTGGTGATGGCATCTGGCCTGGATGCCTTCAAAAGGGGATTGGACGGATTCCTGGAGGAAAAGTCCATCACAGGTTACAAACCATGGTGGAGATGTGTAATCTCCAGGCTTAAAAGCAGGGTACTTCAAGGGCCAGATGCAGTGGAGACAGATATCTAGTCTCATGCGTTCCCAGATGCATCTGGTGGGGCCACTGTGAGATACAGGAAATTGGACTAGATGGGCCTTTGGCCTGATCCAGCATGGCTCTTCTTATGTTCTTATATCTGGAGCATCTTTGGCTTACTGTGTTCAAATGCACAACTGTCTTCTTTATGGGTGTATTTGTATGTACATAATTTGTTCTGAAGAAGAACTCACATGTCAGTGTGTCTACTTTCTTGTGATTCCCACAACAAAGTGCAGTGTTTCTGCCGTATCCCATGAAAGGCAGGGTGTGAGTGAAATGAAGTAGAATAAAATAAATAAATATTTGGACAACTTCATATAACATTTGCATGTCCTGATTTCTCTGGATAGATGAAAAGTGGGATTGGAATGATTCAAATTCAAATGTAAAGCCTTTGTCACGATGATGGGGAAATGGTCAACTAACTTGACACATTTGCCTCTTCAGTCTGTTGTCCAAGCGGTAGTCTGGCCAGTGAAATTCTAGAGCTCACTTTCCTTCTGTTATGTGTTTCTGGTGTCTTTATATCACTTACCTTGGACCAACTTTAAGCATGTCTTAAATGGGACGGTTACTGTCTGAAAAAGTTGGTCTAGAGACTCGTCTAGGCCATTTTAGAGAGTGTCATGTTCCAGATTAGGCTATTCTATTCCACACTTTTTGCATTCCTTTGCTCTCACCACCAGTGAGTATTCTGCAATGGCTAAGTATGCCAGGAATGGGGACTCAAGTCATAGACTCCCTGTGAAATCAGACTTAAGTCATACCAGTGACTCAGTTTGGACTCAGACTTGGAGCTTAGCCCTTAGTACCAAGGACTTGGACTCAAACTTGTGACTTGGTACCAAAGACTTGGACTTGGACTTGGACTTGGGACTCAGACCCAAAGACTTGCCAACATACCTGGTCCTCACTATGTTATTTCTGAAGTTCCCACATAGCTCCATCCCAGTTTTACTGTACTTTTGCAAACTTCAGCATTCTTCTGACCATTCTGATTCATTCATTCATTCATTTTTACCCCACCTTTCTCCTTGGAAAGGACTCAGGCAGCTTACGATATCAAAGGAAAATATACAAAGTTGGAAACAAGAAACATACAACCATTACCAAGAAACAGACAGTATTCAAAGCGAAGAACAATGATTGTGAGGAGGCATCTTGCATCATTAAAAAGGCAATATTAAAATAAACAACAATAAACAAACAGACAAAAACAAAAGCAAGGGGTACTCTGAAAGACTGAAAACTAAAAATGGAAAAAGACAAGTGGCACGACAAATTCAATCCACTCAGTCATGGAAAGCTTGCTTGAAGAGAAAGGTCTTTGTCTTATTTCAGAAGGATAGCAAAGATGGGGTAAGTCTGGCCTCCTGTGGAAGGGAGCTCCAAAGTCTGGGAGCAGCCACAGAGAAGGCCCTCTCCTGTGTTCTCATCAGACTCAACTCTGAAGGTGGTGGAACTGAGAGAAAGGCCTCTCCTGGTGACCTTTGCACCTCAGCTGGTTCATATTGGGAGATATTTTATATGTAAGGTCTGTACCTGGAAAGGTGGGCTAGCTATTGGTATGTTAAAGTTGAACCCGCAACAAAAATTTGCAGCATGGGGTGCATGGTTTCTGTAGAGAAATGCATGTTGGTCTATGGAGACCCAGTTTCCAGTCCAGCTCAGCCACAGCATGGCGTAGTACCTGACACTGGTCCAGTCATTTTCTTTATCTCAGACTGACCTCACTTGCAAGACTGTTGTGAGAATAAGGGTGCTTTTACATGACCTCTAAAATCTGCTGGCAACTTAAATTTGGACCAGAGATTGTGGGGGTTTGTTCTGCTTCCTGTGTTCCGACCCTTCCGCACTCCATTGCTCCCGATTTTAGGGGTTGTGTAAAAGCAGCCTAAAAGGAGGTGAATGGAACTGAACTACATACGCTGCCATAAACTCTAAAAAAGCAAAATGGGACAGTAATGTAATAAATTATACTGGACATTTCAGATCACATCTAGTCTTTGGAAGAAGAAAAACAAAATTCTAGCACATTTAGGACTTCTAAACTTCATCTTGCCAATGCTTTTGTGGACTGAAGCCTCCTTCATCAGATGCATGCGAAGAAGATGGCCTACAATCCAGGAAAACATAATAATAATAATCATGTGCCATCAATTTAATTCTTATTTATGGCATCCCTTTTCAGGATTTTCCAGGTAAAGAGTACTCAGGCAACTTGCCCAAAGCTGCACAGGCTGGCTGTACTCCCAGGAGGCACCGTGGGGAATAGAACTCCCAACCTCTGAAGCACTGAGCTATCCAGCCAGCTCCAGGGAAGCTTAGATCATACAAAATAACTTAGTTTTTCACAAAATTCCCACAAAAATTATACTAAGTTATATATATTTGTCAAACAAGCTTGACTACAGATCCCATCCTCCCGACCCATATGGCCATGCTGGCAGGGAATAATGGATGCCCTGTCCCAACACATCCGGATGGTGCTGGCTTGGAAAGGGCTATTCCGTTTCCCATGCTCTAGTTGATTTCTGTGCACACTGCCTCCTCCCTGCTGTATTGGAAAAATTAATTAATTTATTAAAATATTTATTCCCTGCTATTCACCTAAATCCCCCGTTCCTTTCTTAGGTGGGTTGCTTGCAATCTTTAACATATATTCATTTAGGACCCCCAAACATGCTGAGATTTTTCTTCCCTTACATGTCTCACATGCACCGAGGCTCTGTCAGGCTGCCAAAGTACCATATATTATGGGTTTAGTAACAGTCAGAGGTTGAGTGTGGGAATGCTGCTTTTGATAAGGGCACCTTGTCCTCTGATCTCTGTCCTTCAGAACACAAAAGCTCCTCTGAGTTAAAGAGAAACACCCTTCAGTTAAATCTGAAAGTAGGTCAGCAATTACAAGCAATTCATACATTACTGGAGGATTCTCAGCAAAAACAATGCACAGGCATTCCCCACCCCCCACCCCCAAGATTTCTAAACTCACCCATAATCCACTCCCAACATGGGGCCGATCAACGTTCATGTTTGTCTCACACCGGACATGTAGCCTTCTGTCTACCCTGCACTCCATATATTATTTCTCTCTTTATGTTTCCTTTTAAAACTCGGGGCTATTTTCATATCAGGGTTTTTGCTTGCTCCGTTTTTCCACAGTGTTGAATTATTTAACACCACTTATCTAATACTTAGTACCAGTTTGAATGCTTCAGACGTTTCGAAAGATGTTCTGTCTCTTTCCCCTTTGACCTTGGACAGCGAGAAAGCTTTTGCAGGAAGGAATATCTCTGGTTGTCTTCTTTTCTATCTTTTTTTGATGGGAGGGGTTGGGTTCCCAGTACAGTACTTACTTTTATTTTGAAAGGATGATTTCTAACTCTCACCTGAAGAAGAAGAAGAAGAAGAAGAAGAAGAAGAAGAAGAAGAAGAAGAAGAAGAAGA
>JAHTLZ010000330.1:7266380-7298943 GCA_023846285.1 Phrynocephalus versicolor | reverse complement strand
CAATTGTTTATGGGACAGAAAATTTTAGAAAGGGCCTGGCAAAAGGGTAGGGGTGGCACGCACACACACACACACACACACACACACACATTCTTTTAAATGCTTTTTATCTTTTTAATTGCACCAGGGATAGTATTCAATTTCGTTGTACTATGTACAATGACAATAAAGTATCTATGGGCGTTTATACACGACCCCTAAGCTCCGCTGCAAATGGCTCCCAGCTCCGGAGCTTAAAAATGTTTCCCCACCAGCTCCGGAGCTAACAGAAAATTAAGTGCGACCCCGCCCACCTAAGCGCGACCCAGCGCACCTTTCAAGTACCTGCTCTGGGAGAGTGAAAAATTTTGATGCGGAGAGTGCCGGGCTCTCCTCGCTTCTTTTTGTTTTTGGTGTTTTTTTTTGCCTCCCGCCCCTTTAAGAGGAACCAGGAAGTGACGGGGGGGTCAGAGCAACTTCCACCGGCACTCCAGAGGTAAGAGTGCATTCTTTTCTCCCTTTTTTTCTCCCTCCCCTCATGCAGACAGAACAAGGAAGTGCGGAGGGGGTGGGAACGCAGGGAGAGCGACAAACCCTCAAGATCTCTGGTCCGAATTTAAGGGACCAGCGGATCTTAGGGGTCGTGTAAAAAGGCCCTATCTATCTATCTATCTATCTATCTATCTATCTATCTATCTATCTATCTATCTATCTATCTATCTATCTATCTATCTATCAGTGGCACATGAATGCTTTAACCCCCATCAGTAATTGTTCAATTATAACCAGTTCCAGTTGTTCACTTCTAATAATTCTGCCCCACCAAGCTCATTTTGACTTATAGCAACCCTTTGTAGGGTTTTCTAGGTAGGGAATACTGAGCAGTGGCTTTCCCTTCCTTTCTTCAGGGGTCAGGCTAAGGCTGTGTAACTTGCCCAAGGAGATACAGATTCTGAGCTTTTTTCCAAGGAATCACAGTGGGGAACTGAACTTCCAACCTTTGGCTCAACAGCCAGAGATCTAAACTGTTGATCTATCCAGCCAGCTAATTGTTCAATAAGAGGAAGTTTTTTCTCTCTCCCTTGTTTCAACCTAGAAACAACCTGTTCCACACAGTGTCCCTTTGTTAAACACATATATTCAGGTGTATTTAGTAATCTACGGAACAAAGAAACTGCTGACTGCACACAGCACCTAGGACTTTGCTTCTGCTTAAACAGCACTTAGCTTAAATGAGCCTCATTAATCACTCAAGCCAACATGGTTTTGAAATGTTTTAGGAAATGAGTTCAGAGCAAAAGCTGGTGCCTTCTGTATACTTTTGCATTGAAAACACAGTCAAACAGAGTTCTCTACAAGATGGCTTAAGAATTTCAACCTGACTGGAAACAACCAGTAGTCAAATATAGCAGGTTAAATCCAACTGATACTCCCCACTAAAGGAGAGGCATTAAATGAATGAGGCTGGTTAAGTCAATGGTTCTCTAAGGGCGCTTTTACATGACCCCTAAGATCCTCTGGCAACTTAAATTCAGACCAGAGATCTTGGGGGGTTGCTCCTCTTGCTGCGTTCCCACCCCTCTGCACTCCTTTGCTCCTCTTGCTCCTGTCTGCTGTAAGGGGAGGGAGAAAAAAAGGGAGAAAAGAATGCAGGCTCACCTTGCTTTGCTGTTGGGAGCTGCAGCAGGAAGCATTCCAGTCTCTTAAAGGGGTGGGGGGCAAAAAACAAACAAACAGAAGGCAGGACAGCCCGGCACTCACTGCTTTGCAATCTGCATCAGAATTTTTTCACCTTCGGAGACCAGGTACTTGGAAAATGCGCTGGGACACGCTTAGGTGGGTGTGGGCGTACTTAATTTTTTTAAAAGTCCAGAGCTGGTGGGAAAACAATTTTAAGCTCCACATCTGGGAGCCCTTTGCCTCGGATTTTAGGGGTCGTGTAAAAGCGCCCTAAGTTCCATTGATTTGCAGGATCTGCTCTAATAGAGAAAGAGAAGTGGATTTAGTTCTTTCTCTGTTTTTTTTTTTTTATTCCAGATGCACTGTTGAAGCATATGCCTGAGAGGGTGCAAAGAAAGCAAACCCACCTTTCCTCTTCAGAGCAGTCAACTTTTGTTTTTAAAAAATCCAACATCTGGTGGTCCAGAACACAAGCATAAGGCTGATCTCATGTCCCCCCCACTCCTCCGCCATTACTGGGCTAAAATTATTTGGCCAGAATCCTTTTGATTAAGAACATTTCACAGGTGGATCCATTCCGTGCCTACTTCCTCTGTTTCCAGCCAACTGCCTGTGTCTCCTTAAGTGGACAAAGGCCTAGGGTGTGTGAAAGCCCCCCCCCCCATGCAACCTTTCCCAACACTCATTAATAGAGATGGGCACGACTTAGCGGTATTTTCGTTTTCGTTTTTCATTTTCGTTACGGAAACGAAACGAAAACGAAAATCGGCACCAACCTGGACCGAAAACAGAAACGAAACGACTAATTTCGAGCCAATTTTCGTTTTTCGTTACTGGAAAAGCACTCAATTGAGCTAAATGGGGAGAAACGAAAAATTTTTCATTTTCGTTTTCGTTTTTTCGTTTTTGTTACGTAACGAAACAAAAATGAAAAATTTTGAAATTAGCCCACGAAAACGGAAACGAAACGACTCAGACCCTAGCCGAAAACGAAAACGAAACTTTTTTTCTGAGTCGTGCCCATCTCTACTCATTAAGTATAGGTCATTAGCTATGGCCTCGCTGGTGAAGGTATAAAGTGCTTATGATTTGCTTGGTATTGATGAAAGGGCCACCCAGACTGATGAAACTGCTTGGATGAGTAGCAAAACATTTCAAACTTTCGATCTCTCAAGAAGAGAAGTCCAGTTGCCATGTCTCAACTTCCAGATAAACTCAGAATCTTCAGAGTCACCTTGGAACGTCTCACTGGGTGATCATCAGCCTACAAATGTTACAAAATAAAATAAAATAGAAGACATTTCTGAGTTGATGGCACATTTAAAAACAAAACAAAAAACTCAGGTACAGTAGTTCAACTTTATCACTACCCTAAAAAGAAAAAAAGGAGAGGGGAAAAGAACAGGCCATAACAAAATGTTCCATTTTAATACATTTGGATCATAGCCAGTCATAATGTTTCTCCTGCCCAAAGATATTGGTACTTTCCATTCTAGGTTTTTAGGGTCACATGAAAAACCAGTTTGTTTTCCTTGCACAATTTGGAAGACAGCAAAGAAGTGAATTAGAGGAGGTGAATCCCTGGCAGCGTGTGAGGAGACCACAGATAACAGTGTAAAGGCTTTGTGTTTATACTGACTTAGTGGCGTTGGCAGTAGCACTGCTTCTGTAGGTACATGCCACGGCATTGAGGAAATCTGTGCATGGAGCGCTCTCATCAGTCGGTCTGGCTGCAGACCCAACATTTCAAGAAGAATTGGAACTTGCCTTGCTGTTTTTGATAAAGCATCCCTTCCTTTTCGGCGTTCCTCTGGGCATATTCGGGCTGCCTGAATGAACTCACCAAAAAGTTCCGTTTCCTTGTTTGTGTCCCATTTTCTTTAGGTTTTCCTCCATCAAAGAAATGTACAGGACCTTCTGGCAGAACGTCAGCCATTCCTCTCAGTAAGATTCTGCAACTTGAATTCTGAGTCCTCCAACGTTCCCAGGATGCCCTGGTGATCCACCATCAAACAGGTGAGCCTCAACACCCACTTTTTCATGCTACTGTCCTTCCTCGTAGAGGCTATGAGGACAAGTCAGTGGCAGCAGCTGAGGGAACAATGGTGGACTTATTGAAACATTGCACACAGGGCAAGGAGAAAGTCCCAAGAAATGCTCGCCCTTGATAGAGACTAAGGGCCTTTCCACACGACCCCTAAGATCTGCTGGCCACTTAAATTCGGACCAGAGATCTTGGGGGTTCGTTGCTCTTCCTGCGTTCCCACCCCTCCGCACTTCCTTGCTCCTGTCTGCGTGAGGGGAGGGAGAAAAAGGGGGACAAAAGAATGCAGGCTCACCTCCATTTGCCGGTCCAAGACTCCCCAAGCCCCGTCGTCGTCCTGATTCCTTCTCTTAAAGGGGTGGGAGGCAAAAAACAACAACAAAGAGAAGCGAGGAGAGCCTGGCACTCACTCCTTTACATCCGGATCTGGGATTTTTCACCCTCCAAGAGCAGGTACCTGAAAAGTGCACTGGGACGCGCTTAGGTGGGCATGGTCGCACTTAATTTTCTGTAAACTCCGGAGCTGGTGGGGAAACAATTTTAAGCTCCGGAGCTGGGAGCCATTTGCGGCGGAGTTTAGGGGTCGTGTACAAATACCCTAAGCATATGATGGAAATTTTTGCTACCTTGCAAGTTTCCTTTTGCAGGTTTGGCTGGGAGGGGTCTTTCTGGACTTGGATGACTTTCAATCTATCCAGCACTAGCCAATCCTTCTTTCCCTGCCTCTGAATTCAAAGAGAGCCCCAGCTCTCTACTCACTTTCCTTTTTCCTCTTTATTCAGTTGAAGTCAGTCTGCTGTTGATCTGTTTCCAACTGTACATAATGGATTTTTTTTTAATCTTTCTCCTACAAATGTCTCAGACTTGAGTTATTGAGAGACTGTACTTGCCAGTTAATGAGAAGGGGGTGGACTCTAGGGCACTTGATGCTATTCTCTTATATGAATCTCTGTGAATCTTCTACTGCGAACGGAATTTAACCAAAAATTCTAAACTCCACAACAGGATATACTCAATAATGGCTACTAACTGGGACAGAGAAGGCCTGTTTGACATGAAACAGCATAAATGCAAAAGCATATCAAATTATAATTATTTTGGTACACAGGGCGGAAAAATCCCATTTATTGTCTCTGGCAATAAACATGAAAAAGGTAATAAAAGCATACTTTTCAGCTGCTTCTTAGCATCCCAGATCTGCTGCCTGAGGTCCATGCCTTGCCTCCATCTGCCCAACAGCAGAGCTGGCCCTGAGATGGAAGCTCTGAGAGGAGGAGGGGAGAACATTTATCCTCCAGATATTATTCACAGCAAACTCTCGCCATCTCTGCCTCTGGGTTGCTCTGACTGATGTGAGATTGGCACGCAAGAACTCTTGAAAGCCACACATTCGGATTCCCTCTCCATGACAGAGAATACTTCTTACCTAATGTTTGGGAGGGGGTTATTCCCAAGGAAGGCAGTCAGACAGACGGGAGTGTTATAAAGAATCATCTGCTTGAATATGTAGGGGAAAATGATTAAGATTTCATGTGCTGCTGTCACAGTGGTTGAGTTTTGTTTTGACTTTGCTAATTGCCAGGGGATTTTTTGCATCAAAAGCAAGCTAGTGCCTCTGAATCTATCTAATCCCCGGGATTTCGGCAACAATGAGTGGTTGGGATTTCTAGTGCACCCAGGCAGCCGAGTCTTCTATCTGAGCTATGAAAAAGACTCATCTCTCTCTCTCTCTCTCTCTCTCTCTCTCTCTCTCTCTCTCTCTCTGTGTGTGTGTGTGTGTGTGTGTGTGTGTGAGAGAGAGAGAGAGAGAGAGAGAGAGAGAGAGAGAGATCTGCCTGAAAGGAACAGAGAAAAAGTGTGATGAGACCAGCTCACGCCTTTTGCTGCCTGAAGGGTTGGATTTCGAGAATTAAAAGGGCCCGGTTGGCTTTAAGACGTAGGCCGAGCATAAGCCGTCCAGCTTTTTCCCCTGCTCCCATCTCCTCTGACGCTCGTTGTTGGTATGTGAGATAGCAGCCCCATTGTGCCTTTTGCTGAGTAGCCCTTTTCATTTCCCGACTGGCAGAAGGCGGTTCTCAGATGGCCACGGACAGGGAACGCAAGCGATGCGCCGGGAGTGAGGCAGCACAGGCCACAAAGGGGCTGGATTTCCTTGGCAGCCCGCCGAATTCTGACATATTAAGGTCCTGCCAGCCGCTTTTGTCTTTGACAAGTGACTCTCTGCCAACAAACACCCGAGGCCTCCGTGGCTGCTCCTTCCAGATCGTGCCGCCATGGCTGACAGAACTTACCAAGAGGCCTGGCAGGTTAGAAAGCATTAAGACCCAATGGATTCTTTCTCCACTCCCGGCCTGATCAAAGTACTGTGCAGAGAGAGAGAAAGAGAGAGAGAGAGAGAGTTCACACAACCACCATGGTTGCTGGCCATGGATTCCAAGAGCAGCTGGTTTTCTCTGAGTGCTTTTACACGACCCCTAAATCCGAGGCAAAGGGCTCCCAGATGTGGAGCTTAAAATTGTTTTCCCACCAGCTCCAGACTTTAAAAAAAAATTAAGTACGACCACGCCCACCTAAGCATGTCCCAGCGCATTTTCCAAGTACCTGGTCTCCGAAGGTGAAACATTTCTGGTGCAGATTGCAAAGCAGTGAGTGCCGGGCTCTCCCCGCCTTCTGTTTTTTGTTGTTGTTGTTGTTTTGCCCCCTGCCCCTTTAAGAGACTGGAATGCTTCCCGGGGCAGCTCCCCAGGCAGAGCAGAGGTAAGCCTGCATTCTTTTCTCCTTTTATTTTCTCCCTCCCCTCACGCAGACAGGAGCAAGGGAGTGCGGAGGGGTGGGAACACAGCAAGAGGAGCAAACCGCCAAGATCTCTGGTCCGAATTTAAGTTGCCAGCGGATCTTAGGGGTCGTGTAAAAGGGCCATCTGTTTCTGCTTTTCTGTGTGATTTTAACAATGGCACGTAGTTAGGGGGTCTCTGCTAGCAGAAGGCCTCTGTCTGGAATTGGAGGTAGAGACTGTACACTAGGGATGGGCATGAAATGGAACAATAATGTTTTGTTTCTTTTCATTTCATGCTCACCCTCGTTGTGTTTCATTTCATTTCTTACAATTTTTTTTAAATTCATATGAAATGAAATGAAACGAAACAGGGGTATCTCCTGGTACCGATTGGGGCAGGTTTAAAGGGGTCCAGCCACTGACAGCTCGGCAGGAGCCCTCTGAAAATGGTGGGGTAGGCAGTTCCATGCGATCGCACTGCCTACCCAACCATTTTAAGAGGGCGCCTGCTGAGCTGTCAATGGCTGGACCCCTTTAAACCTGGCCCAGTCAGTACCAGAGGGTTACCCTGGTGCCAACTGGGGCAGTTTTAAAGGGATCCAGCCAATTACAGCTCAGCAGAAGCCCTTTAGAAACGGCTCTTGGAGTCCTGGGCACCAAATCTGGTGCCTCTAGGCCCCAGGGGAGCTGTTTCATTTTGTTCGTATGATTTTTTTTTTAAAAAAAGTAAGAAATGAAACAAACCGGGCCAGGTTTAAAGGGGTACAGCCATTGACAGCTTGGCAGGAGCCCAAAAACGATGGAATGAAATGGTTCATTTCAATGCAAAAACAACTGTTTCATTTCATCTATAATGAAATCCTGCTTCCTCATTTTGTTTCATATTGTTTCATTACGTAATGAAATGACGAAACAGCATTTCGTTTTTTGTTTCCTGCCCATCCCTACTGGGCAGGACATAGGAGGGCAGGGAAAAACAAAAGGTTCAGTTCTACCCCTAAAATGCACCTCAGCCTTGGCAATTATTGTACTTCAGTGTGGTAGGGGACAGCCATTCCACCAATCAGATAACTTACACGGTCATCTTGATAATAAATTTGGCAAAACCTTCTCTTCTAAGATTTTTTTTTACTCTCTCCTAAAAAATTAGGTGAGATTTTTTTTTTAAAGTTGAGCCATGGTTTGTTCCTGGGGCACAGTTTCTATGCTTCTTGTGCAGTTCATTGTCATCTCAGAAGAGCCTACCAATCCGAGCTTTTTAATTACCATGTCATTATATATATATTTTAAAGACTCCAGAAAACAAGCCATAGCAGGAGATGGATTTCAAACATGGATTCCAAATTTTTTCCAAATATCTTCTCTTGAACCCAAAGTTGTATCAAGTGAGGTGGCTGTGCCCTCACCAGATCATGTGCAGTTGGAGAAGGAATTGGGTTTCCTCTCTGATAAATGGGGTACAACTGGAAACATTGGCCAGCATCTTGGGTTTGCTAAAGCAATTCCATTCGTGTTTATGGGACACATCATGGTTAACATTCTGACTTGCAATCCTTTGAGGAGATGGTCTACAGAGGAGACACACATCAGTAGCATGATACCTTCCCCGGATAAGACCTCGGAACCAGATGTGTCCCCTAGGAGTACATTTTGGCACCAGGCTGACAGCAAGCTTAACATGTAGCTCACTTTTGAGATACATTTTGAATCCCTTCCTTTTTGTAAGTGAAGGAGTTGTCAGAAGATAATTTCTCTATAATAAAAGATAACTTCCTTTCCTCGATTTTCCAAAATACAAATATATCATCGGCCAGATTCCTGTTGGTTAACACAATGAACCACAACAAGACTAGACCCACTGAACCCATGGGGATCTGTGCAGTGTGCAGTGGAGTTTTGACATTGTGCGTCATAATGATTGTCCTCCTGTCCACCCAAGCCCTGCTATATGAGTTCAGCAGAATCAAGTGAGGATGTTTTCCTTGGATTTTACCACTATCTTCTGGTGTCATTCTGGAACTTTCTCTTGAATTTGAGCAGGAGGAGCTTAGCAGTCCAGTACAACCCTAGGATGCATTGACAGTGTTCCTGAAACTTCCAGCTTCCACCGGAGAAAGGTGGGGTGAAGCACCCAGGGCTGCATCACCATCCAGTGTTACTTCTCCTCCTATTCCAGAAACTGCTAAGCCTGTTGCTATTTTTGGTGTGACATCTGCTGGTGGAAGTAGTGAAATGCAGGGTGATATGATCATTTATGACCCTGATGAGTTCATTACACCTCAAAAACATAAATGGGTGCAACAATCTTTGACTCAGGATCTTATTGTTAAAATGGGAGATAATGTTTTGGTACTCGCTTTTGTCAACACAGGGGTGGATATCTGTTCTATCTGTTCTGAATTTGATGAGGGTTGTTTGTTGAAAAACTGTTGTCTTGCTATATATCTGTACCATTCCAAACAAAGATGCACACACCTTGCTCCTATTGCTAAAATTTAGGTGAAATATAAACAATTTAAGGGGGAGGTTTTTTGCTCTTGTTCATGATCATCAATCTTCATCAATACAATTTATAATTGGCGCAAATTTACTCTACAGTAACCACTTAGCTGAATTGCAAAAAGTACAATCAGATGCTGTAAGCCAGATGAAACCTGTTCAGACCAGGTCTCAGACAAAAGCTCAAGCTAAAGATGATCTTGTACAGGTGCCAACTGTGATGCCTGAATTGCCAAATGAGGATGATGTTTTGACTTTGCCTGATGAAAGCGACGTTACTGATGTTGCAAATGTGGACCATCCTCAGTCGGATGCTATTGTAAGTCAGTCAGGTGTGCCTATTGTTAGCCAGGATGTCACTGATGTGAATGATGACAGCAAGGAAGTTGAATTTTCATGTATCAAACCTAATGCTGAACTTAGGCAAGAACAATGGTCATGTCCTACATTAGCTGATGCCAGATGTCTTGCTGACATGGATCTGCCTTTAGGTCCAGGTAGACAAGCTAGATTTTGCTGGAAGGGTCCAGAAGGCCAGAAGTTGCTCTACAGGAAAAAAAAAAACACCTAAATGACAATAACACTACAGTGGCTCCACATTTGCAGTTGGTAGTTTTAAAACGCTACCGGGAAGAAGTTTTGAAGATGGCACATGATTATGTATCTGGTCACATAAAAATTAAGAAGACTCAGATTAAGATCACTTATCCATTTTTTTTAGCCAGATATCACCAAAAATGTGAAAAAATACTGCTTAAGCTGTGATTCTTCTCTCTCTCTGTGCAGCTCCAACTGTTCACAGCCTGGGAAAGGCAGTCACATGTCTTCTCAGTCCAATCAGAGTTCACTTGCTGGTCTGCTCTAGCTATATTTATATTCTTTAAAGATTATATAAATCTAAAATGGAAATGTACTAACACCTTAGAATTCACAGTTTCTTTTAAGTCTAGAAAAAAACCCCACACTTCACTACTCTAAATTACGTTACAGCCAGCAGTGCTATCACTCACCAGATCAGCTTCGTATTCCAATTAGAAATATTTTTTCCTAGGGGCACCCCCTTTGGCGCTTCATAACTCAGCTCTGTGGCTCCCAAACCTTTCCAAATTTCAGCGGGTTACCTAAAATTGCTTGCTCCCCTGGGCCCTTTAGGGAGCCAGGGGAGCATCGTGTTTCATTTCACTTTGTAACAAAACTACTTTAAAATGGATTTTGTAACAAAATGAAATTACTCTAGAAATGAAACGCAACAAAACACCATTTTTCTGTTTTGTGCCCATCCCTAGTTGAGTCTAATGATGATGTCCGGGTAAAGAGATTCATGTCAACAGCTCATGGGTTGTTGCCCTATGCTATATTTTTAAAAATATCCTGCATTAGTTTGTATTTTTAGTGGCATTTAATGAGATTTACACAGGAAAGAACTCACTGTATTCTTATAAGGGGTTTTAAGTCTCTAGGAACTTGCTTTACAATCAGCTGTGGGCTGATTTATTGCATATAGATTCCTGGATAGAGACTGACCCCCCATATATTGTGTTACAGGCAGACAGAGAAAACAAGGCCGAGAAGAAGACGAGAAGAAAAGTCCACGAAAGGTGAAAGAAGCAGAACACAGTGGAACGAAAAGAAACCCCCTCTCTTTGCTCTACTCAGAATTAACAATTAGGACGTAAACCAAGTGTTGGCTGTCGCAGCTGCCACAAAAGGAAGTAGAAAATGCAAAATAAAGGGGGGGGGGAGAGAAGAAGAAGAAAAGAGAAGTTTATGCAAAGCGGCTCCAACTTCTGATTTTCAGTTTGTTCAGGGCCAGAGCAGCGGGGTTGTGCAATGTGCCTTTTGGAAGGGAGGGAACCTTAATAAGTCCCACAAACATACACCTGGGCTGCTCTCCAACAGGAGGGGCCCCTCTGCCAACCTCACTGAAATGAAAGAGGCAATGGAAGCTTTTTTGAGCACTCTTGTTAGAAACTGTGGGAACTTTGGGTTTTCAGCAGGTATTTCTCCCCCCCCCGCCCGCTTTGCAACTGTTCTATTCAATGAGGCAACAAAAAGCTGCCAACTTACGCAAGAGTTGTCCGGGCACCAGAGGCCTGAACTAACAATCTCCTTCTTTATGAAGATGCAACTTTTCTCCATGATGAAAAACACCAAAGCCCGTGGCGTCAGGAATACAGACGGCCAGCGCAGACCCCACCAGCTGATCCTTTGAAAAAGAATCCATGTTTCTATTTCAACTACCCAACAAACCACCGTTGTCTCCGAACAAACTAAAGCTGGTGTTTCGATCCGGACAACCAATCACAAAATGGAGCAAGCAATGGGAAAGCTGGAGAGCTTGTGTGATTACAGTCAGGGCAATCATTAACCAATATGAGAATTTGATTTTATCTATATATTGTTGTTGTTCTCTGTTTTGCTCTTTGATTTATGCTTTGCTCCCATGTTAGAGTTTATGTTAATGTTAACGTTGATTTTTGTGTTTTCCGCTTATTTTCATTGCCCGGTTTGTATTTTATGCTGTGAGTAGCCTGTGGGCCAGATGGTTTTTGTGGTATAAAATCAATCAATCGATCATACAAACATAAAGACATAAGAAGAGCCACGCCGGATCAGGCCAAAGGCCCATCTAGTCCAGCTTCCTGTATCTCACAGTGGCCCCGCCAAATGTGTCTGGGAGCACATGAGACTAGATATCTCTCTCCTGATAACACTCCCTTGCATCTGGCCCTTGAAGTACCCCGGTTTTAAACTCTTGTGGAACTGGTGTTTTGAATAACAATCTCTCTGGAGCATCTAAGCCTGTATTGGTAGATGTATTTATGGGGTCAGTTTTCACAAACAACAGCTGCCTATTGATCTACCACACCTCAGGCGTTAGTAAACGTCTTAGTCCTTAATATAAGGATTCTATTCCTGTTGCCCCAAACCGACATAGCATCTCCAGAGCACAGTGGGAAAGTAGTTCAGATGTACTTACAGTACATCTCTACTAATCTCCCCAGAAACTTAAAACACTTTTCGAAAAAAGAAACTCGATGCTGTCCACTTATCCCCTACTATCATCTCCAACTGACAGTGGATGTCCATGGTTCCAGGCAGGGGTCATTCCATGACTCCTTCTGAACATCTCCAAGAGTGAATCTAGAAGAGTGCACAATCATGGAAATTATGGGCTCTTTTCTTATGCATGCACACACACATGCACATACACACACACACACGATATCAGCAATCTAGTAACTGAGGAGCCTGTCCATTTTCATAGATGTTTCTGTCCAGCTTCAAAGAAATGACAACATAAACTGAGAAGGCAAGGGTTTATGGAACAAAAAGCAGACCAAGAATGAAGAGACAGCATTTGGATCAGCTCCATTTAGATCGTGAGGCTTCCTAGGATAAACACTGAACACATCAGCTGCATTCAGCTACATCCAGACAAGACTCCAGCCTCAATGGCCTCTACCATTTCTGGCAGACTGGACCTGGACCCACTATGTATGTGTGCTGGTTTCATCCAAAAGCCCCAGCAGGTGGGAGAATGAGTGTCAGCAGCGGCCTGAAGGGATGGCCTGAAAGAAGCATCTGTTTGTCGGGATGCCTAATGAGAATGCAATCAAACGAGCAGCGGCGATTTTACACTTGCTTAAACCCGCCGACAAGGACTGCCGAGCGTGGCAGGAGGCGAGGCCAGCTCAGCAGTTCCGCCCGGGTTCGTTCCAGCCATCAGTCCTCTCCGCCACAAATCCGGAGCAGTGTGGTCCTGTAATCCCCAGAAGTGTCAGACTGCAAGGGGAAAAAAACCCATGAAAACGGCTGCTTCTTCGTGCTTTGCTCGGCAAAAAAGAGCAAAACAGTTCCTCTCCAAAAATAAACAAAGACAGAACTCAGGAGACTAAAATCATGAGCTACGGTCCATCAGCTAGGCTGGATTAACGTTTAAATTAAATGCCCATCCAGGGCATGGCTCTGCCTACCTAAGGACCCTTTCGACTGGACAAGGGGTTTTCCTTCTTAGCAACAAAACACTGCTATTCAGGATGCAGAGGGAGAGAATGTCGGGCTCTTCCTGAAGTGCCCAGTAACGACAGGACTCCTTTCGCAATGTAGCCTGTGTGTTGTGTTCTTAAAATCATGACCGACTCTTCGTGACCCCATGTCCATGGAGTTTTCTTGGCAGGAATACTGGAGTGGTTTGCCGGGTTCCTATTCCAGGCACCTACAACACCTAGTATTCCCTGGTGGCCTCCCATCCAAGTACTAACCAGGGCTGACCCTGTTTAGCTTCCGAAATCAGGCGACACCAGATGTGCTTAGAGCATCTATTAAGGATGCAAAGGGAGAGGATTTCTCGATCTTCCGGAAATGGCCAATAACGACAGGACTGCTTTCGCAATGCAGCCAGAGAAGGGCCTAATTAGCAGCAAACATCTGGATAGCAAGCCCTTTCTTCTCAGGGTTCACATCTGCCAGTTATCCTGGGAAACCCAGTTCCTCCCTGCCAAGGTGCACACATCAAGACATACTGGGTTTGAGCAGCCTTCAGAGTCCACCCCACCCACGCCTCAAAATTCCTCCTCCCCATCTCCTGGTTTGTTTGCTTGTTTTATAATGGTCATTTTTATTCAAACCTGCAGGGCCTTCTTTCAAAACCAGAATTGATCACAGGACAATCAACAGCCCTTGGGCAGACCCATGGCCACCCGTGATACATGGAAACCTTAACAAATATGGATGTAGTATCCAGTGGGGCGTGGTGGCTCAGAGGACCAAGGCTCGGAAAACTGTTGGCTGCAAAATCAGCAGCTTGGCGGTTCGAATCCCGGGTGCCACGCAGCAGAGTGAGCTCCCGCTGATAACCCCAGTTCCTGCCAACCTAGCAGCTCGAAAGCATGGAAATGCAAGTCGATAAATAGGTACCGCTGTAAAAAGCGAGAAGGTAAAACTGTGTTTCTTTGCAGCCATGCCGGCCACATGGCCATGGACTTGCACAACACTGGCTCTTTGGCTTGGAAACAGAGATGAGCACTGCCCCTAGAGTCAGTCAGAACTAGCACGCATGTGCCGGGGGAACCTTTACCTTTTACCTACAGTATTCTCCGTTGGTAACCTTCATTCTAGGCTCATTTTGTCATCCAATTTTAACAGCTTTTTAATTTGGCTTTATTTATTGCATTAATCTCGAATATTGATCTCTTGAGGCCAGTGAACAGAGAGCAACCAGGAAACATTTATAGACGGTGCTTTGAACCGTTTTCCAAAAGGTTTGGAAACCAGCTTTTAAAAACCAGAATAAAAATGAAGGCAATGGTCCATAAGTGTGCTCACTGGCCATCTAAGGATGCATCTCTGTGTTTATTTTTAGATGATTACTCCCAGAATCTCCAACCAGAATGCACAAGTGTGCAGCTCACATTTGCAGTTTATGAGCAGGAAAAGGCCAGGTCTACTGCCTGCTGACATCACACTGGAGATGCTTCTTTGTGTCACACTTCTCCCCAACCACCAAAAGGAGCACCAAATCAGACTGATGTGTTTAGTATGTCAGCCAAATGGATTGCCATGATGTGTTGCTCTCAGACAAGTAATGTTTCACCAGCCAAGGACAAGGCTACTGTTTCTTTGTCTCAAATTACAAAGCTTGAAAGCTACACAAAACTAAAACCTTCCAGTATTATTCAGCAGGCCCTGCTTAGCAATGGCAAAACAACTCTCAAATTCTATTGCAGAGATTCTGCACATACTTACTTGAATGGCAGAATATAAAGAGACCCCATAAAGCTTCTTGTATTCAGCTCGAATATCCAGAAGGTCAATTTCAGACCTAGACACTAAGATCCTGTTCAGTGTGAATTCATCAGTCCCTGCTCCCTATTAAAAGAGAAAGATATACATGTCTTGGATTTATAACCTGCTTTTTTACTTAAGAAACATTGTACAGTGGTACCTTGAGATGTACAATTTGAGTTATGGAAAATGTGAGTTAAGAAGAAATCCACGGATATACGGAAATTACAAGTTACGAAAAAAAATCTTTTTTGTTCAAGTTACGAAAGGGAAAAGGAAAGGGAAGATTCCTTTTCAAAATGGCTCCTGCTTGTTTGCAGTAGCAATACTGCCATCTTGTGACCACCAAACTACAGTGCTGCAATTTTGAAAAAGGAAGCTGAGAACTTGGGTTTCCTTTTTTTAAAATGACCTTTTCAAACTGCCTGTTTTGGAAATGTTTGGCACAGTTTTGGAGACTTTTTGGGACTTCTTTGGTGGATTTCTTGTGGCCACCTGACTTTTGGGGACTTCTTTGGTACATTTCTCGTGGCTACCTGACTGCAGTGCTGCAATTAGGAAGGAGCCATTTTGAAAAAGAAAGCCGAGATCCTGGACTTCTTTTTTTTCCCCAATGACCCTTTCAAATTGCCCATTTTGGAAATACTTGGCACCGTTTTGGGGACTTTTTGGGACTTCTTTGGTGGATTTCTCAAGTTGTAACTTGCTCATCTTCTGTTGTTTGCTTTCCTGTTACTGTGCTTTTTGCTTTCTGGAAGGGGATGATTTCCCACTTGGAACAGATTAATCCATTTCCATGAAATTCTATGGGAAACTCTGTTTTGAGTTGCAAAAATTTTGAGTAATGAAAATGCATTTGGAACGGATTATTTTTATAATTAGAGGCACCACTGTATTTCTTAAAACATGCATCTAAGCAGCACTCATGGTATTAATATTGGAAGCACTGAAAACTAAATCCTATAGGCCAGTGTTGGCGAATCTATGGCACGGGTGACAAAGGTGGCACTCAGAGCCCTTTCTGTGGGCACCTAACATCACCCCTTCACAGCCACCTGTATTCAGGTTAAATTGATGTATTGGTACTTTGTGAAAAATTAGTAGGTTTTGAATCGCAGTTTGGGTACTTGGTCTCTAAAAGGTTCGCCGTCACTGCTATAAGCTATAAAGACTCCTTTGTCTGTTTTAGCTTAAAGCTGAGTTAGGATTTGATTATGCCTCTGGATCTATTTTGACCCAGCTGTTAATTGTGATGCTTTGATTGTTCCGATACTCTTATCACTATCTTTTTGGCAGTACATTATAATGGCCAAGTTTACTCTACAAGGTGACTGGGAAACCATATAAATATATTTTTAAAAATTAACCAGTCATGCAAACAACTTTATCAGGTCCAATGGATGGGCCGAAGAAGCAAAAGCTCCTCTCTCTGTGTGAAGCTGGGAAAAATCTTTGTCTGAAATCGCAATATGTCCCTGTCAGCCAGTGTACAAAACATTCAGCTGAAGGCAACCGGTGTAGTGGATACTCGATTCACATGACAAACCACTAAAAAAATTTGACTAGCAGGAATTATTCCATCACCTGACCCCCACCAGCCCCTTTCAGAGTTCAGAAGAACATAAGAAGAGCCCTGATGGATCAGGCCAAGGGCCCATCGAGTCTAGCTTCCTTATCTCACAGTGGCCCCAACAGATGCTTCCGGGAACACATTAGGCAACTATATTCCTATCTCCTGATGCCAGTCCCCTGTGTCTGGGATTTTGAGGTACCCTCCTTTCAACGCTAGGGATTACACATATCCCCATCATCGCTTGTAACCTGTGGTGGACTTTTCTTCCTGAAATCTGTCCAGTCCCCTTTTATAGGTATCTAGGCCAGATGCCATCACAACATCCTAAAGCAAGGAGGAACTCAAAGGGACCTTCATGTACGATGCAGTGGCCACCACAATGGAAAAGGCAGACATATTTTCCCAACAACGAAATATAGTTATGAATCTCCCTGCTGTAATGCAAAGCACTTTGGGGCAATGTTCTGCTGTAATGTAGAAGTGTTTTGATGCATAATGTGCAAAAGGCTGAAAGGAGAGATGATAGCAATGTTCAAATACATGAAAGGCAGTCCTACAGGGGAAGGGCAGAATCTGTTCTCAAACATCCCAGAGTGCAGGACACATAATAATGGGCTCAAACTACAGGAAGTGAGATTTAACTGATAGAGAAGTATGACAATGGAACCAATTACCTCAGGAGGTGATGATGAGTGTACCAGCACTGGAGGCAATGAAGAGAAAATTAGATGACCATTTGTCGGATATACAGTGGTCCCCCATCTGTTCATGGTTCATATACTGCGGTCCCATTATATCGCAGGACCGCAATATATGAAAAAGGCCCCCTGGGATAAGGGGATAAGGCCTGTTTCAGGCCTCCCGTACTTACCCCAGGACTGGCGCTGCCATGAACAGGCCTGCAAGGGCCTTCCTGGGCCTTCTGGAGGCCACAAAATAGCTTCCCTGTGAACTAGAAGTCACTTCCAGTTTACCGGAACTCACTTCCAGTTCACAGGGAGACCCTATTGGGGCCTCCAGAAGGCCCGGGAAAGCCCGATCAGGCCCATTCCAGGCAGTGGCAGGCTGAGGGTAAGTACAAGGGACCCCAGCTAGGCCCCCCAGGCCCGACCCAACTTGCATCCACATATCACAGTTTTTCAATTATCGCAGGTCTGGTCGGGTCCCTAACCCCCGCAATGGGGGGGGGGTTCACTGTAATTTGATTTTGATTCCAGCACTGAGCAAAGGGTTAAACCCAACAGCTTTACATGGTCCTTCCCACTCAATTATTCTATGAATGCAAAGAACTTCTGTAACACAACAGAGAGAGAGAGAAGGGGGGCGGAGAGAGAGACCCCTACGTCCCTACCAAGAAGGACCTACAGTCTGAGTGGGTATAAGCCTGCTTCCAACATTCTTACCTTCAAACACTTGTTCAGTCTTTCGGCAAAGAAGGCAGGAGTATTGTTCACACATTTTACTGTGGGAAGAAAGAAGGGAAAGTTTGCAGTCTGCCCATGCCTCATGCTCCACTTTCTCATAAAGGCAAGTCCGGGGATGCCAGCCAATCTTTTCAATAGAAACGATGAACTGGAATTGCACAGGGGTGGGCGTATCGTCAAGGACTTGTTTACGATGCCTCTTTTTTTTTTTTTTGCCAATAGTCACTTCTTACTGCTGCCCTCTTGTGGGTCACTGTGTTAATTGCATTGGCCGAGTTCATGGACCTTGGCACCTCTGTGAAAAGGCAATTAACCTTTCAATGTTGGGCAAGTAACTAAAACAGATAGGGGGTGCTAGCATTTGAGGTTTCCCAAAATTATCAGTACAGTGACACTGTTCAAAGAAGCACACCGTTATGAAAACAACTGCCCTTATGTGGCTTAAGTTTTTGTCTATCTGAAAAAAAAGGGGCCGACAGCTTCTGACAAATAAAGCTTATTATCTAGTTATGTCTTGAAGGTGCCACCACACTCCATTGGTGTTTTGAACCTCTAGACAGCAATATCACCAATGAGCTTTCCATATCTGCATTAACCTAGAAACCTAATCCTATTAACGGGGTGAGCAAAGTGCAATCAATCCAGTCTTTTCGGGCCCTCCGGACAAGAAAAATGAAAAGAACAACAAGAGAGCATCACTACCATGCATCGCAGCTTCTGTGTTGCTTATAGAGCTCAGCAGCATCCTTCTAGACACACTATCTCTAATCAAAATCACATGCCTTCAAGTTGATTCCAATTGTGGCGAGCCTTCTCGGGGTTTCCAGGTAAAGAGTACTCAGAAGTGGCTTCCCATTCCTTTCTTTTGGGAAGAGCCTAGGACTGTGCAGCTGGCCCAAGGCCACACAGGCTGCCTCTTCTCACGAGGCACAGTGGGGAATCGAATTCCCAACCTCTGCTTCTATAGCCAGATACCCTAGAGCAGGGGGGTCCAAACTTTGGCCCCCCAGATGTTTTGCACCACCCCTGGGGAGAATCAGAATCAGAATACTTTTATTGGCCAAGTGTGGTTGGACACACCCAGAATTTGTTTTGGTAAAATATGCTCTCCATATATAAAAGGAAATATAAGAATCATATATTCAACAATAAAAACACAGTACAACAATACAATATAAACTATTATTTAAAAAGGAAGAAGAGAAGTAAAAATTAATTATTCAACAGTTTGATAGCACTTGGAAAGAAACTATCTTTATATCTAGTTGTCCTAGTGTGCAATGCCCTAAAACATCACCCTGAGGGTAACAATTGAAACAGGTTATGTCCAGGATGTGTGGAATCTCTATATATTTTCATCGCCCTCTTTTTAGCTCATGTGATATACAATTCCACAATAGATGGCAGATTAGTAGCAATATTTTTTTTCTGCAGTTCCAATTATCCTTTGAAGTTTATATCTGTCATGCTTAGTCACAGAACTAAACCAGACAGTTATAGAGGAACAGATGATAGATTCAATAACACCTCTATAGAATTGAATCAACAGTTCTTTGGGCAGTCTGAACTTCCTAAGTTGATGCAGAAAAAACACTCTTTGTGGTGCTTTCTTAATAATGATTTCAATATTAGATGACCATTTTAAATCTTGAGATATAATAGTACCTAAAAATTTAAAGGACGCCACTATTGACACAAAAGATGGGCACGAATAAAAAAAATGTCGTTTGTTGTTTGTAGGGTCCATTTCGGTTCATTTCCGTTTTTCATGAATTTTTGCAAAAAAATCGTTTTCATTTTCGTTCGTTTGTTACCATTTCGTTACCATTTATTTCAAATTTTTGTTATTATTTTTTTTTAGGATTTTAAGCAATTCACTCATATTGCAGTAACCGAAACGAAACGCACAACAAAACTTCCGGTGTTTCTGTTCGTTTCGTTTCATTTTAAAGACAAAGTTTGTTTGTCGTTTCATTGCGTAACGAAACAAAAAACAGAAACGGAAACAAAAATTGTTCATTTCGTGCCCATCTCTAATTGACACTAAGTTATTTGATATCATAAGAGGTAGCTCTTATGATATCAAAAAAGAGGGAGCAGAAGGGTGCATTTGCCCTGGGGTGCAGCAATCTGGGGGCACCTGGAGGGAGAGCAGGAGGAGAAAGCTGTGCGCCCTCTCGCCAGCAGTCCTCCTTCCCCCCCCCCCGGCATCAGGTGAGCGGCAAAGCAGGCCGGCAGGCAGGCATGTGGGGAGCATGGTGGCCATGGCACCCTCTTCCTCCTCCTCCTCTTCCTCTCCTTGCTTCAGGCCACCGTGTGAGAGGTGTAACGAGTACGCGCACACACACACATATGCATGCCCTTGCCCGCCCCGTGCATGCCTCACACGCACAGGATTGGGCCTCCATTTCTGGGTGGGTGCAATGCGGTTGGGGGTGGCAAGAGGGGTGCAAAAATAAACTTTGTCCCCAAGTGCTCCAAACCTTTGCTACGCCCCTGCAACTCCCAGAATTTCAGCCTTGTATTGCCAATGACAAAGGACTGTGGAAGTTGTGGTCCAAAACATCTGGAGGGCTGAACATTGGACACCACTGCCGCCTAGGCCAACCAGCTATCCTGCCAACTTTCTCATAGGTCAGTACTATTTAGATATATTTAATTCTAAGCGAGCTTGCCATTTTAATTGTTGAGCAGCATGCCCACACTTTCCTTCAACAATCTTAATAAAATAGGAGGCTTTCCGATCTTCATGTTTATGGGACTTCTAGAAATAGCTGTCAACCCAATCGACCCAGGAGCCTCATCCCAGAAAGATTTCCCGTATTTTCTCAGGCATTCATAAAAATGCAACATAGGTGCATTGCCAACAAGGGGGAAAATTACATTTCGGTGCTACAAACCTAAGCTTGAGGCAAAAACACAACACAAAAAATGATAGCCATCAATCAAAGCAGAAGCTGCTTCTTGAAGTTCTATTACAACCATGTGGCTCCAGGAAATAACAGGTGCTTAGTAGTTGCCATCCACTGTTTGAGGCCAAGAGGAATGGTCTCCAGCAAAAAGAAGCACTGCCAAAAGGGCTCAGCATTTTATTTATAGATAACGTTCCAAAGAATGCTTAAATCCATGGCATCAAAGTTGGCAGAGTCTTCTAGCCTAACCCCTGCCAAAACAGGAAGTCGATTCCCTCGCCTTCGAAGGCAGTCTGTTCCACCTTCTAACAGTCATTGCCATTGAGTTCTTCCTAATATTTAGTAAAAATTGCCCCCGTCATTAGAAACTGTAGCCACTATTCGATCCAGCACAATCTGAGATGTGTTGCTCTTCCCTGGAGGCAACCATTGATTTGTATTTCCAACCTCTTCTACGGGATGTTCCGTACATTCAGACAAGTATAACGGGTAAGATTCCCCCCGCCCTAAAAAGCCACTTGAGAGCAATGGGTATATTTAGAACGAAGAGGAAAAGAAGGAGAGGTGGTAAGCGAGCCGTCTTCCATGATTAGAAGAACTGTCCACATGCGGAAGATGGAGCAGGTGCACTTTTCACTGCTGCAGATGGGAGGACCTGAATGGCTCAAACTGCAAGGAGATTTTGACTAAACATTAGGAAGAGCCTGTAGATGACAGTTGGAGCCTCTAACAGTGGAACAGACTGCCTAGGAAGGTGTGTGTGTGTGTGTGTGTGTGTGTGTGTGTGTGTGTGTGTGTGTGTCCCACTTTATGGAAGGTCTTTGAACCAAGGTGAGATGGCTTTCTGTCAGAGAAGTTAGGTGCCCATTTCTCAAGGAGTTTCCAGCAGTAAATTTGCAGCATGGACAAAGGTTAGGTGAGATGGCATTTCTCCCAGCTGTACAATTCTATGCCTCTTTAGGCCCCGGTCCCACATCCCTTTAAAAGCCGTTTAAATTACCAGATAACCTGTGTCTAAAAATGCTGTCCCCACGGCCACCGGGCTTTTTGAAAAAAAGAAAAGAAAAAGAAAACCCGGTAATGCTCCCTTAAGCGAGGTTTCTGTGACTCACCCAGGATGTAGGGAAATTTTTGCCTCACTTTGAAAATCCAGCTTTTAAGGAGGCAGATGCCATGAGACCACGCAGATGATCCAGGTTTCTTTTTCTTTCTTTTTTCATAGCACTGACCGGCTGTTCCTGGGGACGATCGGCGCTGTTTTTGTTAATTGCTTTTCACCTTCAGAGAAACAGGAAGCTCTATCCGGTCCTACAAGTTTTAATTTCCCCCATGCCAAGTGGTCCATTTTTAAATGGTAGCACCACCTGCTGGCCAAGGGGGCTGAACTGCACTTTAAAATAAAAAAAAATAGCTTTTGATGTGGGAACTCTTGTCCCACATTTAAATCACGTGATGGGACAAAGAGGAAAAGCCAGACCTTCAGAAGATCAGGATCAAAACCCAGGTGTGACCACAGCCTAAGACGACAGTGCTATGCCCAAATACTACAGTTCACCAGGGCTCCTCCAGATGTGCTGGAGTATGAACCCCATCATCCGCAATCAGCACAGCCATCTGGGTTGCAGAAAGTCTACAATAATCTCAAAAAAAATGGAAACAGCTGCAGCTTCTGAGATGGTACTATTTTGCTTGAAACATGTCACGCACAAGGAGCATTTCTAGGCCTGCATTTCATGCCCTCAAGTTCAGAATCGCTTGGGATCCACCGTTCTCCTTTTCCCTCTCCCTGGTTTTTCCATTGGCACTCTTCCCCTTTATTGACCTCGATCAATACTTCTAATGAGAAGCATATTGAGAAAGCACAGCCCTGTGCACATAGAATGGAATCCATTAGGCCACATGATGTGGGAATAACCCACGAGTGCTGCCGGGACAGCTTATGTCAAGCTTCCTTACCAATGGCCAGCAGGAGGTCCTCAAAGTGTCCAGAAAGTTCACTGAGAATGCTGTCTTCTATTTTCTTTCCACTGAGGTTTCTGTACTCATCAAAGGCTTCAAAGGACAGAACACAAGAGTTCCGACTTGATAAGTATTTGAGCAAAACGCTCCTGGGTATTTTTAGTTCTACAGCCCTGGTTCGGTTGGGTTTGACATTGCATGCTCCCCCTCCCTTCCCCCACCCAACACAAAACATACACAAAGCTGGGGGTAGAGCAGAGTATTTTGGGGGGAAGCGGGGGACCCTGGCTTTCGTTTTTCTGTTTACAAAGCAAGCTTCAAGGTAGGGTTGAAAGTCTTTGTACAACGGCTGATGAAAGATAAAAGTGTTCCAAATATGTCTGGGTCAGAGATTCAAAGCTCTGTCATTGCCATCGTCTTTGTATATAGTTGGACTATGGTATCTGTGGGGGATTGGTTACAAGTCCCCACATGCCAAAAAAAAGAACACACGGATATAGAAATCCTATATGCGGCATAGTCTCTGATTCCCCCTAGTGGCTAGTTATCATAATAGAGCTTGCGTGCTCCCCACTGGAGATGGAAGCCATTCATAACAACTCCTCAGGACAGTGGTGTCCAAACTCCGGCCCTCCAGATGTTTTGGACCACAACTACCACAGTCCTTTGTCATTGGCAATACAGGCTTATAATTTTGGGAGTTGTGGTCCAAAACATCTGGAGGGGCGAAGTTTGGACACCCCTGCCTCAGGATATTCAGAAAGGGGCAACGAGAAGGACAGCTGTGCATGCCAATATTAAACAATTTCCAAAAATATGTATCTTCGTATGCACAGTATATCTTGTAAATCGTCTGCGCCAATGCACTGCCCTTAATTCCCTACCATTGAAAGGACTTAAAGTTGCTGCTTGTCTGTTGTTACATGGGAGAGCTGTGTTCTACTACAGCTTGCAGCTCTCTTTTAAGGGAACACCCCAACACCAGCCGATCCCAACCGGTCTCATACTTAGCCTCAGCTGAGGAATGCTGCTGAAGCAGAGAACTTCAATAAACTTGTCTTCGTCGGTTCCCCACCTCTTCTCCCCAGCGTTGTACAAGATCTAGACAAAGATTGAAGGAGGGGGGAGAGATTATTGTGCTCTGCGCACGGTCTCAGTATAGTTCTAAAAGAGGCACACTTGGACCCCCTTAACGGCAGGGGATTGGTTCCAAGTCCACAGCAAATGCTGAAAAATGGGGATTATAGCAGTTTTTTTTAACAGTGAATGCCATACAAAGTGTGGCCTCTGGCGCCTCCTAGTGGCCAGTTCTGATCATTTCAGCTATAGAGACATATATTTCTAGGATTTTTAATAGAGATGGGCACAACTCAAAAAAATAATTTTTCGTTTTTCGTCTAGGGATCCATTCTGGTTCGTTTTTGTTTTTCGGGGTTTTTTTGCACATTTTTCGTTTTCGTTTTCGTTACAAAATGGAAAAAACAAAACGAAAACAAAAAAAATTCGTTTCGTTAGCATTCTTTTCAATGCAATGTGTCTGCTGTAACGAAAACGAAAAACACGGAAAAAAATTCGTTTAGTTTCCGTTGTCGTTTTGCTTCTGAAAAATTTTTCGTTTTCATTTTCATTACGAAACGAAACGAGAAAACGAAAACAAAATTTCGCTGAGTCGTGCCCATCTCTAATTTTTAATATTTTCAGACCATGGATAAGTGAATCCCACGGATAAGGGAGCCCTACTGCACTTATTTGGGCCAAGCATTAGGGCATTCATATCAGAAATATTCCCAGTATGGTAAGGTTGCTCTTTTGACCACCACCTCCAAAACCACCACCACACGGTATACCAGAGGCGAAGCTATCTGGGAGTTTCTGGTACAGTAATCCCCCACCTATCACAGGGGTTAGGGACCCGACCCAACCAGCGATAATTGAAAATCTGTGATATGCAGATGCTGGGTCAGGTCAGGACTTGGGGGCCTCTCTGGGGCTTCCTACAATTATCTGAGGCCTGGCGCTGCCCAGAACAGGCCTCCAACGGGCTTCTCGGGTCTGTCGGCAGCTGCAGAAGTAGTTTCCAGTGATCCAGAAATCACTTCCAGGTTTTCTGGATCACCTGAAAGCACTTCTGGGGACTCCAACAGGCCCGGGAAGCCCGCTGGAGATCCATTCGGGGCAGCGCCAGGCCTGGGATAAGTGCAGGAGGCCTCAAACAGGCCCATGCAGCTTATCCCAGGGGGCGATATACCAGGACCACAGTATATGAACCGCAAAATGGTGGGGGACCACAGTAATAGCATTCCAAAAGAGTAAGCACTACAAATTCTTGTAAATGGACCTTTAAATCCAACACTGTACCACACCCATCATTTTTTGAGCAGCACTAAATTTATTTTACATAGAGCCCATCATAAGGACATCATTCTTCCCCCCCCCCCCATCTGTACAGACAGCACAACCCTCTATGTGGATTGATGGCTGTTTCCAGGGCCAGACACAATCTACCATAGCTTGCTGGGAATTAAACATTCAGTGTATAGGTTGCTGCAGCATGTGACAAATTAGCTTTTATTCCCAAATATATATGCAGAACAGATTTGTAGAAACTGGTGCACTCCAGATGTTTCGGATTACAACTCCCAGGATGGCTAGGAATGGTGATGAGTCAGGCATGAGAAAATATTCTGAGATATTTTGGGACCCCATACATGCAAAATGAAGAGCAGCCAGCCTTTTCTTAGGGTGCTTTTACACTACCTCTAAAATCTGCTGGCAACTTAAATTCGGACCAGAGATCATGGGGTTTTGATTTGCTTCCTGTGTTCCCACCCTTCTGCACTCCATTGCTCCTGTCTATGGTGAGGGGAGGAAGAAAAAAAGGGAGAAAAAAAATGCAGGCTCACCTCCCTCTGCTATCGGAGCAGGGATTCATGTCTGTTAAAGGGGCAGCAGGGACAACAAAACAAACAGAAGGCGAGGAGAGCCCGGCATCCACAGCTTTACAATCAGCATCGGAATTTTTTTGCCTCCGGAGACCAGGTACTTGTAAATGCACTGGGGTGCACTTAGGTGGGCGTGGGCGTACTTAATTTTTTTTTAAAGTCCGCAGCTGGTGGAAAAACAATTTTAAGCTCCGCATCTGGGAGCCCTTTGCATAGGATTCTAGGGGTCGTGTAAAAGCAGCCTTAGTCTAAAACCCTATTTCTCTCTGCTATCCTATCCTGCACTTTCTCTCCCAGTTCTATATCTCTATTCAGAGACTGAGACCCTATGTTTTGGTTTTTTCTTTTTTAAGAAGGGACCAAAACAAGCATTAAAAGCTATGGAAATCTGCCTGCTCTAAGCCAACTTCACATGCAAAAATCAGCATTTTTAACAAGGAAGGGACTTTCAAATTGTGAAACCCTTTGGCTCGCTGATTCTTAAATGGACCCTTACCTGTGCATCTTTCTTTGCGGCCTGCTCATCCACTCTTTGACTTTCATCTCTTCGGCTCTGTGACAACAGAGAAAAGCTTCTTAAAACCCAAGAGAAAATCCATATTGTTCCGTCCTTAATGCTATTTACTGCTATTGCATGATAATTTACACGTCAAGCCTGAGATCAACCAGGGACAAAATACAGGGGCCTTGGGAAAGCAGACAGGAATGAAATAACATAAAGGCAAATTAAGAAACAGGATACAAAAGCAAAGCAAAGCAAACATGTTCTGCTTATATACCATCCCATAGTGCTTAAAGCCCTCTCTGGGCGGTTTACAATTTAATTAAAGTGGTACCTGAACTTACGAATTTAATCTGTTCCAAATGAATGCTCTTAAGTCAAACTACTCTTAAATCGGGGTACCTATCTAAAAAATTTAAAATAAGTGTAAAAAATTTAAAATAAGTGTAAAAAATTAAAAAATTAAAAATTAAAACAATTGTAAGTCGAGCAGACCATATCTAAAATTTGTAAGGCGGCAGTTAAAACACCAGCAGTTTTCCACTCTTAAGTCAAATTGCTCTTAAATCAAGCTGCTCTTAAGTTGGGGTTCCACTGTATTTAATTATACATATTGCCATTCCCACCCCCACCCACTGGAATTGAACCCTGGGCCATGAGCATGGATTCTGGCTGCAGTTTATGACAGCAGCCTAACCACTATGCCACGAGGCTCTCCACGATGCCTCTGAGCCCATACTTGACTTAAGAATATGTTTTAGTACCAAAAATGTGCTCACAAGGTTTTCACATGCAAATCCATTCCAGGTTTTCCTCGACACCGGCGGTTCCCAACCCTGGGTCCCCAGAGGTTCTTGGACTACAGCTCCCACAACCCTTCACCACTAGGTATGCTGGCCAAGGTTTTTGGGAGTTGGAGTCCAAGGACACCTGGGGACCCAGGGTTGGAAACCACTGCTCTACCTTCAGCCTTCAGTTCAGAAGCCTAATTAAGGAGGAGTACCAGCCTCTTGTGGTTCCTGATGCTGTTAAAACTTAAGAAATAGGAACCACAAGACTGACCTACTGCAGATCACCTGAGATTTCCCAGTACGTCCCAACCAACCAATCTACCCACCCCAGCGCTCGGCTTGTGATAAAGAGAAATGACCAAAACCAGACTGAGGAACATTGGCTCATGAAGAATCAACTCCTTGTCCCATGCACGGAAGTCCCACCACGCACAACAGATGCATTCCATGGTTTTACAGGGGGAATCCCTTACATCAGCCAATGTTAGAAGGGCTTTCCTGAAGTCCCCAGAAGTGTCAGAGCTGATATCGTCCCCAAGGCTCTTCTTATAGACTGAAATTACATAAAAAGCCAAGAGAGGAACTCAGTGTTGTGAGATCAGATCAAAAGCAGCAAGAATGATAGTGCATATGAACAGTAAAGGTGACCATCACAAGGAATGTGTCTCTCTTTATGAGTCTAGGCAGGTTTTAAGCCCACCACCAAAGGCCTCTTTTGGTCCCAACACCTTCGCCTTCACAGATGCATTTGGGGGAGATACAGGATACGGCCTTCTCTGTTGTGGCTCCCACACTTTGGAACTCCCTCCCACTGCAGGCCAGGATGGCCCCACCTTTGCTGCTTCTTCTGCAAGCAGGAAAACCTCCCTCTTCAGGAAAACTTTCCCTTCGTGACTTTGCTCAAGTGAGATTTTTTAAATGGGTTGTTGTGCCTTAATGTTTGGAAGGTGTTTTTGGTCTTGCGCCGATCTTTTTTTAGTATTTGCATACTTGTTGTACTTTAAATATTGCCTTTTAATGACATTGGGCCTTTTTTAAAGGAGAAAGGCAGGGTAAAAAAATATTTTAAATAAATGAATATATGTTCATCGCAGTTTCCCTATCCATCTCCACCTTTGGCCTTGTGGACTCAACATGTGATAGGAGTCAGGGCCCTTTCTTCACTGAAGTCGTGCTCTGGCCTACAGAGCAGGAAAAGGTATCTCTGGAGAAGTTGAGGGTCAAATCAGGCTCACGACTGATGCTTTTACTTGAAACAGGGAGTGATCAGATGCCCACTTCCACTTTCCTTAGTCTACTTTCTATATGCTCTCTGGAAGTCACCCGAGCCTTAAAATGACCTCCAGTAGCATGCTTTGCCCACTACTGTCTGTACAAAATGAGCAGGGGTATACAGACTCGATGGTCTTCTAGGCCAGTGGTGGCGAACCTTCGGCACTCCAGATGTTTCGGACCACAACTCCCAGAATTCCAAGCCTAGATTGCCAATGGCAAAGGACTGTGGGAGTTGTGGTCCAAAACATCTGGAGTACCGAAGGTTCACCACCACTGTTCTAGGACCTTTTCAACTCAGTTATCTTGAAATTCTATAGTTCTATGGTAGACCCTTTGTTTCCAGAGCAAAAGCTCCCTGGCTGAAGCTCTGATGTCTTCAATCTGCGCAAGAAAATTCTTCCCTCAAATCCTGGACAGCAAACCGCCCGTCACTGTCAAACAATACAAGGATAGATGGAACAAGGGTTTTATTCAGTGTAAGGCACCCCCAAGGACCAAGCGTGAGAACAGGAGAAGCCCAACAACTGAAGGCTTGTTTTTAGAACATTAAACATTGTTTGGCTCTGTTGAACATCTGCTATCTCGTGTTCCTCTAATACTAGGAGGGCTGCCAGAAGAGATAAAAGTGGCTTCCTCTGTTTCTCCTAACCATTCCGCGTGTCAGATGTTTTTGTAAAATTCAGATTTTGGCAAGGGAAGGGCGTGATAAATAGTGAAAGCAGAGCAAATATGAGGGGGTAATTTAACGCCTTCTTCCCCAGCACTAGGAAATCTTTCTTCTGAAGATAAGCAACCAAGAGCAGCCCATCTACAAGAAGAGGGAAGCTGCCTTTTTTTTTTTTGAATCCTCATAGCACCTTTGTTCGTTGGCTAAATGGTGAAACAAAAATCGGCCAAATTCTCTGTGCAAATTTTGTGGCAAAACAGGAAATGGAGGCCAGCACTCCCTGGTCCAAGAGCGACATTCAAAGTGTTCTGCTGGAACTACAGAAGGAAAGTCATCTGTAAGAAAAACTTGAAAGAGTTTTTTTTTTTTTTTTTTAGACCATGGCTCCCAGAATTGACTGGCTCGAGAGATGTGGATCAAAGAGTAATTTTTTTTAAATGCTAAATATGGGGAATAATAACACTGAACAGGACTGAATTTAGGATGGAGTCACTTGGCTTTATCCCAGGGTCCCAAGATTTAGAGACTCCCAAATCTAGAGGAAACCCAATGGCAACACCTTCTTTTGCTATTCACTTTCCTTTTTTCAAATGTTTTTCATTTGGGGGAGTACCTCATTCTCCTCTTTCTTTTTTTTGGAGGGGGTCCTCATAACCATGATGGAACATGTAGAGTGGACAGAATCCTTCGAAGAACAGGATTTTTAGAAAAACAAATTCCCAGTCCTGTAATTTGATAGGACCACTCCCCCTGGGACCAAATTATAGGACTGGGGTGTGTGTGTAATGGTGGGACCTAAAGCAGCCCTCTGTCCTCCAAGCTGTCCCTGTGCTGCTGCTTCGCACTCAGCTGTACCTTTGTGAGCTGCGAGGATTCTCTGCAACTCACAAGGGGACAGGGGGGCGGGGGGGTGGCTTCTGACAGAGGCAGCCTCCATGCTCACCCCTTGTCCATCACCCCAGGTGCTCAAGTGGTTAGTTACAGCTCCGACATCAATCGAGTCTACAGAGCTGTGGCATGGATGATTTCAGGACAAACATCCACCAAATGCCCCCAGGCCCTTGGCTAAAAATGACATGAATACCCTGAGCGTCAGCCAGGTGCTTCTAAGCCCAGGGTGTTTCATCCGAGTTCGTTCCAAGGCTGCCATTGCACAATTAAGCAAAAATCATTCACTTGCAGTGCCTGCAGGGTAAAAAGTTTCCAAAACCATTCAGCCTGTTCTGCAAAACTGTTTCATTTGCCTTGCTCGGCGTGCATGGTTTCCTGTTCCAATACAATGCCTTGGTTTCGGTGGGAAGCTGTTATCGACTTCAAGGGGGCAGGGCTGATCCATCTCCCCAGCCAAACGGCCATGAATCTTCCCGATATTAATCAAAGCCAGACTTCGGCTGCAGCCAGACAAGAGCTGAACCTGGCCAAGTAGAGAGTTCACTAGGCAGGCGGCATTAAACCTCACAATCCATTACTCAAGCTTCTGTAGAGCTCAGCCATCTATCTTCCTTGAAAGCCAGGCACTCTTTCTACAAACAAAAGGAATTTGGGGTGGGGTGGGGGGGTGAGTTGAAAGGAACACAACCGCAGAGGATGGGGACAGAGGCTGCCAACAAGCTAAAACTAAGTAAAAGGGATGCAAGTTAATTGCTCCTAATTGCTTGCAGTGGAACTCCACCACAGTCATGTTAAGCTAGCTAAAACCTAATCGCATGTACTGATAGTGGGTCCTGAAAAAACAAGCATCCAGTAGTTCCGGATGGGGGTGGGGATACCCATAGATGTGTGTTGTGTCGTTACAGTCCTGGCACACTCTTCGTGACCCCATGTCCATGGAGTTTTCTTGGCAGGAATACTGGAGTGGTTTGCCGGTTTCTACTCCAGGTGCCTCCAGCTCCTGGTATTCCCTGGTGGTCTCCCATCCAAGTACTAACCAGGGCTGACCCTGCTTAGCTTCTGAGATCAGGTGAGATCGGATGGGCTTATGGCATCTAGGCAGCCATAGATATGTACACACATACAAGATTGTTCTCTCTCTTTTTATGAAGAATCTGTTTGCTTGTGTTTAAAAAAACCTTCCAAAGCAGAAATGGAAAACATACAAACAAGGGTTTCTTATGCTCTTATCTCCAATCAATGATCAAAGATAAGAAGCTATGCAATTATATTCTACATGGCAGGCCAGGAAAGTGATGCACTGGGGCGTATGAAGACAGACCTAGAATTGAGCTGTACCTTGTTGGAGTAGCGGGAAATGGTTCAAATGTGTAAAAAATTGCATCTGGCACTGAAAATTCCCTTTCTTTCAGTTTCCTCTATGGATGTCCTACAACAGCAGTTTGAACATACAGTGGTACCTTGTATAAAGGAATTAATTCATTCCAGATTAAATTATGTTAAGCAAATTTCCCTTTATACAAATTCCCATAGGAATGCATTGAAAATGGAGTAATCCCATTTTTATGTTGTATGGATTTTGCCCATAGGCAATTCTGTTAAGCAAATTTCCCCTATCTCTGGAATTTTTTATGTTGTACAAATTTTACGTTATACAACCTGTTTGTTATACAAGGGTCCACTGTAGTTACAAGCATGCTCACTAAATACAGGAAATGCGTTGGCATCCAATGCAATCCCTGTGCAGTGTTGCACAGTTTTTGCATGGTGTTCCTTCCAGCAGTGCTAGCTGCAGTCTTCTGTGCAGTCTTCTGTGCAGTCTTCAAGGGTAGCTCCAAGTAAAATACAGTACAGTACAGTACAGTAGTCTAAACATGGAAGTTAGCAGTGCCTGAACTACAATGGCCAGGTATTCCCTGCCTAAGAAAGGGCACAGCTGATGGGCTGAGTCTAGACTTTTTGATCCTTTGAGCTGACCCGAGCCTCTAAGACACACCTGCTCACTCAATGGGAGCACAAATCCGCTGAATGAATGCAGACCAGTTCCCAGGCTTCAACCTGACACATCATTGCACGATACACCACAAGCATGCATCCAATGAAAACTCCCATTACCTGTATAATATGCTTGGGCTACTTCTTTCATTTGCTTGCTGGTTCGTGAGGCCAGGATCTCAATCAAGGCTTTCTCCTCAGTTCCAGCACCCTGGACGTGAAAGCGTGAAGGTGGAGGGGAAGGATTAGGAATTTCCCCGTGCACTTGATTACAGAGTAACGAGACAAGGTCAGACAAACTGTAACACTAATTTTAAATACAAGTCATGATGCCAAAAGAGATCGTTTTAATAACTGCTGGAATTCTGCATAGTCAGGGGGTGGAACCAAGAGGAAACGAGCACAATCCACTTCACATTAAGACGTCTTCATTTTTTATTTGAACACGAGCTTCACTTTCCCACTGAAACTGCCGGGATGTACCACCGCCTGGAAGGCACCCATCTTGATTCATGGATAAACTACAACTGAAGGGTGTAAACTAGCGGGTATGAATGGGTGCCAGGGATTGTGGAATATAAATGAGATCCAGAACAGATGCCTGTTCATTAAGAGACAACGGAAGGGAGGCCTTTAATTGCCAACAGAACGGAGGGCTTTTGACTTACAGAAGCATTTGCATCAATTAGGACTGCTGTAAGGGATACCTGTTCCCCTGAGAGGTTCTGGGAGCCCATTTGCCAGCCCTCTGAGTCTCACCAGGTCAGTGGTTCCCAACCTTCCTAATGTCGTGACCCTTTAATACAGTTCCTCGGAAGAGGCCACAAGCCCCCTTTGGCAGGCCATTGCCACAGGTGCCATAGAGAA
>JAHTLZ010000330.1:7221572-7266340 GCA_023846285.1 Phrynocephalus versicolor | reverse complement strand
CCCCCCCCTTTCCTCCCCCTCCTCCTCCAGACCCAAGCCGTTTGTGCCATTTTCTTCACTGGCTCATGGTGACCCCTGTCAAATGGTTGTTCAACCCATTCAAAGGGGTCTCGACCCCCAGATTGGGAACCACTGCACCCAGGTCAGAACATGAGGAAAACAGCACTATCACGTTTTATTATATTGTGTATTTGGCCATTTTTTGTTGTGTTGAATGTTGTAAGCTGCCCAGAGTGGCCTGTTGGCCATATGGGTGGGATATCTATCTATCTATCTTTGCAAAACCACCACCTCCCAAGTTCACCAGGAGCTGAATTTGAAATTTTTGGAGAGATTTTTTTTTCTGTGGCGGCATCGGATAAGATCTTGGGGGGGGGGGGAGCACAAACAACCTACATACTGCAATCAACCCACAGGCCATATATTCACTAATATCTCCTTTTACAGGCAGGCATCCTTCTGGAAGGTTTCTTGGACCCCTGATCAATGTGTCTGTACTGAGATAAGCACACTGAAGGTGAGAGGTTTCCTCACTGTACTACGGTAATCTCTTTTATTTCCTTAAACAGCACTGGAGAAATTAACAAGGTAGACCTCATTAGTTGCCTAATTGATTATGAGAGGAGCAAGGGCATCTTTCTCAACTTACCTTCAAAGATTTTTTCAGTTGCTTCGCATCGAATATTGCTGGAGGCGTCACAAGAGCCACCATAATACGCTCCAAATTTCCTGAAAGGTCACCCTTCAAGGCATCCTTCAGTTCCTTAAAAAAAAAAAAAAACAATGGAGGAGCAATTAATCCTTCCCTCTGTCAAGATCCTTCACAGCCCCCTGGCGGTTGATCCGCTGCTACTTGGTTAATCTCCCACGCACTTCATTTTCTCACATTGGATTGGCTCTGATTTAGAGCTCAGGCTGGGCTAGTAGAGGCTCTGCGCGCCTGGATATGACTGAACACTCCTCTTAGTCAAACCTTCCTTGCACCTAGAAATCTAGCTCTCAATGACAGACATTCAGCTTGAATGGCTTGAGAACTGGATCACCGACACAAAACTGCCCAAGCATTAAGGTCTTCCTCCGTATTCCACAACAGAGAACATGTCTTTATCTGGATTCATGGTAGGGAGGCTGTTTTCTGCTACAGGACCCCGACTGCTTGACGGGCACGGACACCATCTGAGCACAAAATCACGATGCACTTATTTATTAGATCCATTGGGAGTTGAGGATCCTGGTCAGCACCGGTTTTAGTGCAGCAGCCTCAAACGTTTTAATGTTTGCTTTCATTTTGTGCTATTTGATTTTAGAAGAGATATAAAATAACACTTGGTTGTCACTGCAATTAGTGCCACAAAAGCACTGAAAAGGCCATCCAGCATTGTTAACTCTAGTAATTGAACTTAAAAACGTAAAAAAAAAAATTGCAGTAGATTTTATCCTCCCAAAAATCTACCATATGACATAATTTAAATTAAATTTTAATGAATTAAACATGGTTATTACTGTTGGATAAAAGCTATTTCTAAATCTGTTTGTCCTTGTCTTAATGGATCTGTGCTGCCTGTCTGATAGCATCAGTTTAAACAGAGTGTATCCAGGATGGGAAGTGTCCTTGATAATAGTCTGTGCTTTTTTGAGGCCGCGGGACAAGTACATTTCCTCCAAGGTGGCGGAAAAGCACCCAATAATCTTCTGTGCCATACTGATTACCCTCTGGAACTGCCATACAGCCTGTGTACCATGTACACAAACAGTATGATAATATACTTTCTATTGCACATTGGCAAAAATACTTTATACAGTGCTGCAACCTGTCTAGAGATCCTGTGATATAGGGTAGGCTATACTGTAAATGTTTAAATAACAGAAATACAGAGCCTTTTCATTTTTGGATGGGGATAGGGGGAACCCAGTCCTCCAAATGTGGTCAGGTGGCCCTCATCACTGGCTAAACTGATAAGGAAAATTTGTATGGGTTTGTGTGAGTGGTTGTGGGTGTTTAAGTGCACTCTTATCACTGCACAAACCATATGAAACTCATCAGAATGGCATGGGCTGCAGCAACCTTCTTAGTCAAATGGGGGACCTGAGTTGAAACAAAGCACTAGCCTATGTAGTGAGTGACTTGAAGCAGTGGTTTTGGAAGAGGTAGCTATGTTAGTCTGTGAAGGGATTCCAGGCAAAAATCAGAGAAACAAAACAAAAGGAAAGACAAAAATATGGGACACCTTAAAGACTAATGATTTTACTGTATTTTCATGTGAGCTTTTGTGGATCAGGTCCACTTCTTTGGACCTATAGCATCAGAATGAGATCTCCAATGCCCATACACAAGGGAATAGAAGTTTCATACCAAATAGTCATCAGTTGTTGGGTGTATGGTGCACTTGCATGCCGTGATTTGGGATGTGTTATTTTATGGCTCTGCTGTAAAAAAATGCCTCAGGATACAAAAAGTAGACATCAGATCTGGGTGAGGATGAGCAGGGGTGGGGGAAGGTGAAGACTGGGGTACCTCTTGAGAGAGAGAGGAGGAGGAGGATTGGGAGTGTAGAGGAGGCAGGAGGGAATCTGGGTTGAACAAACAAACAAGACTGATGAAGCTGTTTGGATGAACAGCGAAACGTTTCTATCTCTCAAAAAAGAAGTCCAGTAGCCATGACTCAACTTCCAGATAAACAAGCCCCCTTGTCCCTCTAGTGGCCAATTTAAAAATAAACTATGGAGCTTTGAAAGGCAGGGGTGCTGGAGGATTTCAGAATAAGGTTATTTTATTTTATTTGGATGTGTATGTGATACAGGAGATCCAGGTATGTGTGTGTATGTTGCGGGGGGGGGGGGACTACCAAATGTCCAATGGTGGCATATTGGTCACCCCCACCACCCCCATTCTAAACAGAAGCTGTGACTTTGTGGGCCACTTCCCTCCAAGAGAAAGGCGAGGAAGACCCATTCAATTGCCTGGATAAATCCATGCCAGCCCTGAAAACTGAGGCACATCCAGACAACTGTCTCCCCACAAGGATGATGGTTGCCCGCTTTGTCCAAGCTGTACCTTTCCTGCAGCTGCCTTGTACTCCCTCGCAATCAGCTGGCGCTGGGCATTCGATCTCCCCGTCAGGATGTCAATCAGGGTTTTTTCATCCGTGCCTAAAAGAAAGAAAGAAAGAAAAAAAACACCCACAACATTTCCAGTGGTGCAAGACCAGTGGTCTCAGCTAAAGACGGTCAGAACTCCCTAATGCAAAAGCCCTGCAATCAAATGACAAGCTTCACTCCCACGACCAGCCATTCACAATGGAACTGAAATATCTCCTTTGTGTGCATGAAATTTGGCACCCGTTCACACCCATGCCCACAACTCTGCACTCTCACTCCATCTGGCACAGAAAAACTCCTTGCCCAACGTTCTAAAATATTCTCTCAAACACACACACACACACCTTTTTTCACACACACCCAATTCCACACATGCTCTCACGTTTCCCCGTTCTCAGCCCCACATACTCATTCCCTCTCCTACATCTGTGCCAACTATGGCAACGTTACCTTGTAGACCAGTGGTGGCGAACCTTTGGCACTCCAATTGTTTTGGACCACAATTCCCACAGTCCTTTGTCATTGACAATACAGGCTTGGAATTCTGGGAGTTGTGGTCCAAAACATTTGGAATGCCGAAGGTTCGCCATCACTGTTGTAGACGATCACTGGTCTTATTCACAGCCTGTCTGCCTATTCCATTAATAATGAACCACTGTCAGAGGGTGACAGTGGAGATATCAATGGATAGCTCAATAGTTTAGGTATCCCAGAGGTTAGGGGTTCAATTCCCTACTGTGCCTCCTTGAAGGGGGATGGACTCAATGATCCAGCTCTGGAGGTTCTAAGATTACTATCGTCTTCATGTTTGTTCATTTACAAGCTTGTCGGTTTTAAAGTGGCCACCAGATGAACCTTGGGAAGGCCACCCATTCCCTAAAGCCACCATCAAGTACTGAGCCAACACTTTCAGAAAATGACCCAGGGCTGCACCACGTGGTCTCCAGTGGCACATTCAGACCTATCAGAACTGCAGCGTCTGATAGGAGAGAAAGAGAAGAGCTTTGTGGTGCAGAAAGAAATGCCTGCACAGCAATTCCACGGAAACACAGCACTCAAAACAGCTTCCCTTCCTCAATTGATGAGAGATCAAGGGACCACTTACCTATTCCCCTGATGGCTTTCCGGATTGCCTCAGCATCTCTTGGGGCATTGAAGCCGGGATAATCCTTAATTGTCCCCCTATTTCCAACCTGAGATTGAGTGAGTGAGAGAGAGAAAGAGAGAGAGAGAGAGACAGAGACAGAGAGATGGAAAGTCAGACTCAAACTGCACAGGAAACACACATTTGGTTTTAGAGTAGGTTTAAGATTAAGAAACCCACCAAGGTGACAGGGTGGCAGCTAAAATATGGATAGAGTACAGGGTATATGCTTTGTACAGTAGTCCCCCGCCACAACACGGTTGATATATTGCGGCCTCAGTATATTGTGGGTTTTTTCTTGAGAGAAGCAGGCTTCCAAAGAGAGGTTTTTAACCCCCTCCTGGCACCTCAGCAAACAGACCTGGGGCTGCTCCTGCCAGCTGCATTTCCAAAGAGAGGTTTTTAATCCCCTCCAGACACCTCAGCAAGCAGACCTTGAGCTCCTGACAGGAAGGTTTGCTGAGGTGTCAGGAGGGGGTTAAAAACCTCTCTTTGCAAGCATAGCTGGTAGGAGCAGCCCCAGGTCTGTTTGCTGAGGTGTCTGCATTTCGCGGATTCTCCTTTATCATGGGTGGATCAGGCACCTAGCTCTTGCAATAAATGGGGGAATACTGTATATCAAAAGCTCTAGGTTCCATCCCCAGGTTCCCCTGTTCAGAGGATCTCAGGTAGACATTTAGAAGAGGTCTTCTGCTCAGAGTTCTCAAGAGCTGTTGTCAAGGAATCAGGCCAATTCACAGTGGGTATGGTGACCCACAACTGCTAGGCAGGCTCTATAGTCCCTCAATTTCCAGAGGAAGCAGGTCTCCAAACACTGGTGGTTACTCTGAAGCACCAGTAAGAAGACACCACTGATTTACATGTCCTGCCTATTAACGTTCCAGAAGTATCTGATTGGCAAGCTTCTCAACTAAATACTGGTAGCAGTTTCGTCTGATCCTGCACAGATCTTGTGCTGTTTTACGTTGTTACATACTCTAGGACCATTGGATACAATGCCGGAATCAGTTCCAAGCCCCTCTGTGGATGCTGAGAAACGTGGAACTGGGAAAGCCTATGCATTACATGTTCTTTGGTTCCCTCTAGTGCAGTAGTTATCAATCTGTGGGTCCCCAGATGTTCCAGGACTGCAACTCCCAGAAATCCCTTCCAGCACAGCGAGTGCTGGAGGCTTCTGGGAGTTGCAGTCCAGGAACATTTGGGGACCCACAGGTTGAGAACCACTGCTCTAGTGGCTAGTTCTGGTTAAAATACACCCTGAGGGCTTCTATTTAGTACAATATTCTCAGGCAGTAGAAAAATGAACCAGCAGACAGTGATCTCGCAGATAGCACATCCTATTGTACTGTCAAGTTGCTTCTGATTTTTGGAACCCCTGACGGGGTTTTTGAGACACACACAAGTGGTTCACCCTTGCCACCTTCTACTGAGTTTCTTATGTTACTTGGGGGGGGGGGGAATCTGTGCTCCATAGACCAATTTCTATTCCTTTTCCACAAACATGAGAGCTAGAAAATGTGATCTTCTCATTCTCAAAGAAGACACTGAAAAAAGAAAAGCCAATGAAATGCAACGGCGTAAGCTGCTTTGCGTCAATCGTGTTAACTGCTCATGCAACTGCCAATTTGTTAACACCAGAGGGAGAAAGTTGCAAATATACAGTTTATGTCCCTGCTTTCACTGGAAACATCTGATCTGGCTACACAGGGCCAGGAAAAGTTCACTCGGGCGTGGACAGGGAGACATTTATATGACCTCAGCCGTTCAGGAATGCAGACTTGCGTTATTTCTTTCCTTATTTATTTTAAGAGGGAGTGCCTTGACATTAGAATCCTGCCTTTGTGAAGTACTGCTCCCACATATGCTCAAATACGGCCATACCGTCACCATAACGCAGTATTTAGTACTGTATTTGTGTAGCGTCATTACAGTCATGACCGACTCTTAGTGACCCCATGTCCATGGAGTTTTCTTAGCAGGAATATTGGAGTGGTTTGCCAGTCCCTCCTCCAGGCGCCTATAGCACCTGGTATTCCCTGGTGGTCTCCCCTCCAAGTATTAACCAGGGCCGACCCTGCTTAGCTTCCGAAATCAGGCAAGATCAGTAGTGCTTAGGGCATCTAGGCAGCAGTACTGTATTTAGAAATACTAAAATAAGCATGCAATCTAACACATTCCTGACACGGTTCTTGTCTTCATGCATGGCTGGGAAATATGTGTGTATTGTGCAGCGAGTTGCATTCTCTAGCACACACTGATGTCAAGATTATGACCAATGTTCTGCTTATACAGATGGGACAGAGTTGAAGCCATCCTGACCATCATTCTGGGGAAGTACAGCATCTGTTCTAGCATGAGCCTCTAGCTGCCAACAAGCAATCCAAAGGCAACTGCTGCCTTCAGTTGGATGTTTGCAGAATTGAGTCATGTATTGCAGCTTCTGCCTTCTGTTTCCTGTTTCAGTAACAAAATAAACAGCTTTAGGTTGCTTTTCTCTATTGTTTGATGTTATTTATTTGGCTTGTTGATATCATTGACTGTTTACTGTATGTTGGGAACTGCCCAGAGTGGCCTTAATAGTCAGGTGGGCAGAATAAAAATCAAATCAAATCAAATCAATAAATAAAATGATTTTTTAAAAATTAAATTATGTTTATAAGATTTATATACCGCCCATCTAGCTGGGCGGTTTACAACAATTCAACGTAAAAGAACAATAAGATTCAGGATTCTATTTAAACTTATACAACTATTCTTCTGTCCACTGTTTATGGAGAAAGGGTATTTGTACACGACCCCTAAACTCTGCTGCAAATGGCTCCCAGCTCTGGAGCTTAAAATTGTTTCCCCACCAGCTCCGGAGTTTACAGATAATTAAGTGCGACCACGCCCACCTAAGCGCGTCCCAGCGCACTTTTCAGGTACCTCCTCTCCGGAGGTGAAAATTCCTGATGTGGATATAACGTAGTGACTGCCAGGCTCTCCTTGCTTCTGTTTGTTCTTTTTTTGCCCCCCGCCCCTTTAAGAGATCTGAATGCAGTGCCGGGACGGCAGAACGGAGGTGAACGACATTCTTTTCTTCCTCACGCAGCCAGCAGCAAGAAGTGCGGAGGGGGTGGGAATGCAGGAACAGCGACAAACCCCTAAGATCTCTGGTCCGAATTTAAGTGGCCAGCGGATCTTAGGGGTCGTGTGAAAAGGCTCAAAGAGAAGGGAAATACATGCAAAGGCTTTAAACATGCCGCTCATGAAATAAGTGATCCACTGGCAAGTTACCAATGTCAACAAAAAACTTGAATGACAGTTAATTTGTCATTTACATCAAGTATTTGAGAAATATAATGTAGTCACAAAGAGGAAGAGCTGAATAACATTTTTAGACTCACAGTAAAAAACAACAACAACAATTGATCAAATTTAAAATAGGACCCCTGTACAAAACACACACATGTCAAATTACAAATGGAGGCCTATCTGTAAATAGTTGAAAAGCCCAACAAGTTGTTGGTTAGGGGCTATACATTTCCCAAAGTACTGTACCTCTTCATTTTCCCGTTTAATGAAAGCAACCCAACAGCTGCAATGCAATATTGTTACCATTTTGATGGGAAATGGACACTTGTTACAAGTTATAGTGACAAGGAAAATGAATGTGTTACAAGTTCTTGTAATTAGAAACTCCCATGTTCTGCCATTTTCCTGCTCAATGGAAAGAAATGTTTGGGAACTGACTTGCTTCTTAATCTACAAACATTAATAAACCGCTATGAACATATAGCAATTGTGCACAATAATAATAAAATGAACTGCAGCATATACACACAAGATACCAAAATTGTGATACAATGTAAGAGCAGCTAATAGGTTGGAAGCAGGGCTGTGGAGTTGGAGTTGGAGTCGAGGAGTCAGAGTTGGAGGAAATTTTGGGTACCTGGAGTTGGAGTTGGAGTCGGCAAACAATGCACCGACTCTGACTCTGACTTCGACTAAATTTAGTTCTTCCTTACAACTCTACATTGAATTGATTTGCATTTGCTAAGCCTATAACTACATTTCAAGATAAACCATTTCTAGATTTTACAGATTTTGTTTTTGGTTCATATAGATAAGCTTTTGTTTTTGTCCTAAAACAACCAAATAATGTGGTTTGTATTTTTGAACTGGTAAAGTTCCTGTTCCTGATGTTTATGCCTGCTGCTACTATCCAGCCACTTGATTAATTAATAAAAAAATTAATAAAACTTTGTTGTTTTCATTGTGTTTGCCTTTTGCTTAAACTGTTCAATACAGTAGACTGTTGGCTTCCCAGCCAGTAGTCCTGTGGGAATGACATGTATGTTGCCTTTCTTTCCTTCAAGGAATGTATAAAATACATTCGCATATTAATACAGAGGAGTCGGAGTCGGCTGAGTCGGAGTTGGAGTCGGAAGTACAAAAAAACGTAGGAGTCGGAGTCGGAGTTGGAACATTTATCTACCGACTCCACAGCCCTGGTTGGAAGCCACATTTTAGCATCTATCAAATGGAATTAAAGTTGGATTACACAGGGAAGGCTTGCCAAAATAAATGAGATCTTGACATGTGTCTAAAAGTAGAATATTGTTGGACTCTCTCAAACATCCGGGGATATCTTTCAGATGATGATAACCTCTGGACACCTTCCTTTGTGGCTAACTTGTTAATCCTAACTTGTATTGGCAAGTCAATTCTGAGTTGTGGTGACCCCTTTTTCAGTGGTTTCTAGTTAGAAAATACTCAGAAGTGATTCAGCATTCCATTCTTCAGGGGAGGGGGGGTTCCCTGGGACTATGCAGCTTGCCCAAGACCACACAGGCTGGCTTTTCCCCGAGAAGACACATTGGGGATTTGAACACCCAACCTTTGCTCTGCAGCAAGATACCTAAACCACTGAGCAAGAAATGGGGAACCACCAAGAACTTCCCTAATTTCACTGCAGATTGCATAAGGCAGGGGTTTCCAAACTTTTTGCAAGAAGGGCCAGATTTGGTGAAGTGAAAATGCGTGGGGGCCGACCATCCAACTGCATTTGGCTACCAGGCTGGATTTTGGCCAAGCTTCTAGGACAGGCATGTCCAAAGTCAGGCCCGGGGGCCAAATGCAGTCCATTTACAAATTTCGAATGGCCTGCGGCCTCTTCTCCTCACTAGCTCAGCCTGTCATGCAACTCCGCCAGCTGGCCCCTCCCCATACGGGATGGAGTCATCAGCTTGCAGTTTTATGATTTGCCTGCCCTCCCTGCCTCTGTCCATCCCCCCCCCCATCCACTTGTCCAACCTACCCGCCCCCGGTTCCATTGCTGCAGTGTCCTCCCTTCCTCCTTGCATGTTACAGAGACTTGTCCAAAGTCCGGACCAGGAGCCAAATGCGGCTGAATGGTCGGCCCGCACACAATTTCACCTCGCCAAATCTGGCCCTGCTTGCAAAAAGTTTGGACACCCCTGCTCTAGGACATGGCATGGAGATGGGGAGGATGCTGCAGTAATGGAGCCAGGGGTGGGTAGGGTGGGCAGGTAACTGGAAGGATGGGCGGAGGCAGGGAGGACAGGCAAACCGTAAATCTGCAAGCTGACTTCTCCATCCTGCATGACAGGCTAAGCCAGTGGGGAGAAGAGGCTGTGGGCCACATTTGGCCCCCAGGCCTGACTTTGGACATGCCTGGGGTAAGGCCTAACTCTCCAGACAGATCAAATGCATTCCAAACATATTTATAAATCTTTCTCTAGGATTCTGAAGGAGCAGCCAGTATTTCTGGTCACACTTTCTCCCGATATGCACCTTTAAAAGTTCTTTTCCTTGTGTAATCTGTTATGCAATTTAACCTGGCCTGGCATCAGAGGGTAGCTACAGATCTGGACTCTGTCCATACCCCCTCAATGCATTTTATATTTCCTTTATTTTAAATTGCCTAAACTGTCCACAGTAATACAAATGTTGGATGTCCCAGGGTGTTGCAGGAAAATTAAAATAGCAGCCACTAGCCACTCCTAGAAAAAAAAATGTTACTGATTCCAAGTTCAGTTTTATAGCTTAAGATGGGGGCGGGGCTATGTTTTTGACATTGCTGTAAATTACCCAAGGCAATGGCTTTTCAAGTTAATTAATTAACATCAAAGTGCCTGTTTGGCATCTGCAGAATTAATGTGAATTCATCCCTGCCTCCTGGGATTTCAAAATATGACTCATTGGTAAGATGACTCTGGATCTCCTGTTAAGCAGTGGAATAAAATTATGCAAACATGAACGAAGGGAAGAGTGACTAACTCAATGAATAAGTGGTAGTTTTGTCATCCATTTTTTTTTAAAAAAGTTAGCTGTGAAAGCATTTGAATTTTAATTCATTCATCTTCCCTGGATATGAGATAACTTCCGGTACATATTCCAGACAGAAACAAATTGGTATAACATCTTCATATCTATCAAAGAATATTCTGGAGAAAGCAAAACCATCATTTGTTTTATATGATATGCACATTTTAGATGGTGATCTAGAAGAGACACTGAAGCAGCAGATGAAGCTCAGAAAATAACGTTAAAGAGAATTCTTCTAAAATGAAGGCAATTAAATAAAGTAAACAGCATAAAAATGGCCTAATGGCCAATTTAAGAGGAAAAATACCTCATATTATGCAAAAAAAAAAACCCTCTCTCTTTTTGGCTTCACAAAAGTGATTTGTAAACATTATACAAAAGCATTATACATCTTTTCTTATTCCAAACGAATATCATTAATCCTCACACAAGAAATATCTCAGCGTCTCATCATAATGTATTTGCATTAATGAGACTTTTCAGTGCAGCCGCTGTATTACCATCTGTCAGGAAGTTCAATGCTATCATGTCAGGCTTGAATCAAGATAAAAGGTTTTTATCTCTTTGCCGGTATTTATTCACTTACTAGTTCAAGACACTTGTATTATCATTAGCATTGCTTACTGAACAGTCAATAGAGTGGTTTTATAATCATATATAAATGGCCACCTTGTAGTCACATTTCATTTCCCTCTAATAAACCTCATCCCTGGTACCGTGTGAGAGTCCATCAGCTCAGGAAATCATTCTGTGCCCTGTATTGAAGTAGTTTCTAGCCTATGCAAAACCGTGTGCAGGACAAGGCTTTGAAAATCTATTAAAAGGTAAAGGTCCCCACCCCCACCCCGCACATGTGTGCTAGTTGTGTCCGACTTTAGGGGCGGTGCTCATCTCTGTATTTAAGTCGAACAACCAGTGCTGTGCAAGTCCATGGTCACATGGCCGACATGGCTGCAAGGAAACACTGTTTTACCTTCCTGCTTTTAATGGCAGCACCTGTGTATCTACTTGCATTCACATGCTTTCGAACTGCTAGGTTGGCAGCAGCTGGGGTTATCAGTGGGAGCTCACTCTGCTGCGTGACCCCCGGGATTTGAACCGCCGAGCTGCCGACTTTGCAGGCAAGAGTTTTCGAAGCCTTAATCTGCTGAGCCACCACGCTGTTAATCAAGAACCTCTCTAAACAATTATGGTAAATGGTTCTTAAACTAGATTAAACACCGCAGCAGAGCTGAAATCCCTGAAGGGAACAAAGATCCTTACATGCCACCCTATCTTTTCCCAATGACTTTCTCTTGATACATCTGTAAGTAACTCGTAATAAGAGAAGAGCTTTGTAAGGACGCTTTGTAGAATGCCACTTGGCCCGGCAAAATGGCAAACCTAGTCTTCAAATAGATGAGCATACCCATTCTTAATCTGGCAAGGAAAAGTGGTGTGTGTCTGTGAAAAGGAGTCTCCCCTACATGCTAAATTCTACACAGCAACCTGAGTCAAGATGCTTCATGCTGCAGGTCAAAGGGCACATGGATGTCACGATGCTACTCACCCAAACAGAAGCCATGGTCCTCTGCTCTCAGCAAGATTCTGCCAAGGGGGGGATAAAAACAATCCTGCAGTCTCAAGGATGGGAACCTGGGTACATACAAATATTGTAAAAGCCACAAAAGACATTAATAGGACAGTCCTCACAGCCTGTACCCCCATAAGGATGACCCAAACATGCAGGCTGCTGGATGGGCAGGAGCAGGTCTTTTGTAAAGTTAATAGCTCTTCATTTCCCAGGGAAGACCAACTACGCTCACAAACTTGGCACTACAAATAGCGATAGCATCCACAAGTGTACTGTGCCAGAAAGATCCATTATTCTTCCAGCTCTCGTGAGCTTTGTTACCTCAAAATTTAGGTTTGTTATAATTTGACATTTTGGCATTAACCTCAGGCTGTATAAAAAGAGAGACTCAAGGAATACTGACCTAACCTAACGGCTCCGATCACAGATATTTTCTACCCAGAGAACACAGCACTCAATAAGTTGACTGAGCTCAAATACATGAGACAGGAAAGGACGCCTGACGTAGAGCCCAACATTGGGTGTTGGTTTGGCACAAGCACCCTGGGCTTCAAATACAACCGCAGCTCAGTGTTTTGCTTTGGGAAGTTTTTTCCCCCACCCATCCTGAAACTGTGGAAACAAAAATACCTGAAATGCCTGAGCAGCCAGAAAGTCTCTTTTTTCTGTCTTTAAAAAAAAAATCTAGACCAGAGATGAGAAGAAAGGAACAGAGTCATCTCTTTATATAGAAAGTAAAAATTAGACAAACATGTGGTGGCACCTTAAAGACTAACTTCTATAATTTTTATTTCATGTATGCTTTTGTGGGCACGTCCATTTCATCAGACATAAGCCCGTGAAATAAACTTTTTTTTCTAGCTCACACTAAAAAAAAAGATATACTGGATAGATAGATAGATAGATAGATATACACGTTCCGAATGCATATATATAAAAGCTGATCTTTAAGGTGCAACCACCTTTTTTTTTTTTTTTTTTTTGCTTTTTTAAATTCTGTTTTCACCTATAATGATTGCATAGACTGGCACAGCTACCCCTTCTACAACTCAGTTGCTTTATATGTGGGCCTGTCCTAGTCACATGTAACTCAGACGCAGGGCTAGGAGTCTGACTTAAGCAGGATAAGGATACTAGCTCTAAGAAGGATGGGAGTCATAGTTTAACACAGGTGGAGGATACCAGATGGGGAACAGCTGCTGACAGTCCCTGACAGAGATAACTGTGAGTTGTTGGGGGTTCCCCACCACCTTTTCAGATTTAAAATGGATTTGAAACACCTTAGAAGCTACTGTATAAATGGAGCCTTATGCCTGAAGCTGCCACAGTCAACTAAGTAGCTTCACAGCAGCCTTTTCCTCTGACCTGGGGCCCTACATATGTTTTTTGGAACTCCACCGCCTCCTTAGCCCAGCAGCCAATGGTCAGAATCAGATGCTGTCGTCCAAAACATATGAAGCCGTAGCCTAGTTGGAAGGGCTGACCTAAAAGAAGCATCACCAGCTGTTTTATTTATTTATTTATTTATTTATTTATTTATTTATTTATTTATTTATTTATTTAACTTATATGCTGCCCACTACCCAAAGGTCTCTGGGCGGCTTACAATCCAAAGAATAAAACAATTTAAAATAGTTTAAAGTAAAATGTCAATAAATCATCAATAAAAACCTTACACTAAAATCATTATCCTAAAATTGTCATCAGCGGACCCACAGTCTATATTATATCAATTAAAAACCTTCTGGAACAGGAAGGTTTTTACCTGGCGCCGGAATGTAATCAGTGTTGGCGCCAGGCGGATCTCACTTGGGAGGGCATTCCATAGCTTGGGGGCAGCTGCCGAGAAGGCCCTGTGTCTACAAGTCATCCCTCTCACCTCCTTGAGGGATGGCTCTTTCAAAAGGGCCCCTTGGCTCGCTCTTAATTGCCAGCTAGGTTCGCATGGATTGCTGCCAGGCAACATTGGGCAGATGGATGGGTGGATGGATCCCCCCCCCCAAAAAAAAAATTTAAAAGGTGAAAGTAAGTGCACACATATTTTTTTAAAAAATCACATATATTCAAAATGACAAATAAAAAAGCTGGACAGTTGCCCGCCGCCCATCAACCGCAGCACTGGATAATCAAAGGTATTCTACCTTTGCACATGGAGGTTCCACTCTGGCCTGTTAGGACCACCAATAGCCACCGAGAGCTCTAAGCTCTAAATTTCTCAACCTGTCCTACCTCACAGCGCCGTTTTGGGAATAGGAGGAGGAAGAGGAGAGGAACCACGTCTGAAGTCTTGACTTACCTGGACGGAAAGTAGGATGATCAGGCTAGCAATAAGAGAAGTTCTAGGCAAGCCTTTTCCGGAGACAAGTCCGACTTTGGGAGTGGGGACAGGATCGCCCTCGAAGCCGAACCCTACTTTAGACAGCAAGAAGGGGCGATCGATGGGGCGGGAGGGGGGAAGTGAGTAATGGGGCCAACCCGGAACCTCGCGCGCAATCCTGAGCCAGAAAGGAGAGGGATGGGCGTAGCTCGGGATATGGGAGCCGCAGGGGGAAAGGAAAGCTCCCGGGAAGGAGGGAGGGAGGGAGGGAGGGAGAAAGAGAGAGCCCACCCTACAAGCAACCCCCTGCTTAGCACCCAAGTAGGGCGAGGAACGAACTTTGTTTCCCTTACCCGCAGGAGACGATCCGGGAGCGCAGCACGGCTGGCAGAGCGAGAGATCCGTGGGCGAGGCGCCGCGCCTTTGCTGGCCCCACCTGTCCCGCTCCGGTCCGGAGGAAGGGCGTGTGAACGCCAGCCAGGCTTCCGCCTCCCCGGCCCAACCCTGGGGAGATGAACACGAGGGCTTCTGCTTTCACAGCCCGGAGGAGGCTTCCATCCGCGTTCCTGCCAGGCCGAAACAGTCCGCCCCCCCCCGCGCTCCCCGCCTTCTTCCGGAGTCTTTTCGGCGCTCACCAGCAGGCCGATGTTCAACAGGCGAAGCCCCGCGCGGTCGTACTTTGGGCACATCATGAGAAGACAAAAAATGCAAGCAAAGCGTGCTGCTTGTGTGTGTTGCGCCCTTACAGTCGTGATGGACTCTTCTTGACTCCATGTCCATGGAGTTTTCTTGGCAGGAATACTGGAGTGGTTTGCCAGCTCCACGCTCTACAGCTCTTGGTATTCCCTGGTGGTCTCCCCCAAGTACAAACCTGGGCGGACCTTGCTTAGCTTCCCAGATCAGGCGAGATCGGATGTGCTCAAGGCATGTAGCTTAAGTACCGCTTAAACACTACAGATTTACTTGGAAAGCTCCACGTTGTTCTTTACCCCCGCCCCCAGCAAACTGGGTACTCAGTTTGCCAACCTGGAAAGAATGGAAGGCTGAATCGACCTCCTGCTGAACCCATCTGGATTAAACCCCTCCTGGACCAGAGTCTTGACTGCAGTACTGCAGTTTAACCCTTGGGCCAGGAGGTTCCTATCAATGCCAAGATTAGTTGGAAACGAGACCTAATGCTGGGAAATGAAGGTAACAGGAGAGACCAAATAAGAGATGAGTCAGGTGAGTTCACAGAGAAAGCCACAGCCTTGACTATGCAAAAACAATAGGACTCTCTGAGGAGGAGGGTTCATTTGTACTATATATACAGTACAGTAGAAAGCTGTACTGCCTATTTTTACCTCAGCAGTTACTTCAGAGCTTAGCATCCAACCAACAGGGTGGACGTGGGATTCCATTACCAGGCCAGGCCACCTCTGTACATAGGCAAGGAAGAAGTGCCACTTTGCTCTTTGCCTCAGACAGCAAAAATTATTGGGTTGGCTCCTTCGTTAGGACAGGCTCCTCTTACTACATCCTTTTCAGAATCCAGTAGAATTCAGGGGGGTCCCAGTTACTGACAAAACCCTCACATTCCCTCTTGCTCAGGGTTCAGTGGGAATAGCAAAGCTTGGATAGAGACAGGGGGTAATTTTCCCTCCCCCCAAATATTCATTTATTTCCTCTTCTTGGAGACCTGAAAGCGCCAATATTTCTGCACACAGGGATAAAGTGAAACTATTGTGCAGTAGAAATAAGAAGTTCTTACAATCATGTCCCTAAAATCAGTCGATGTTTCAGTTTGTCAGCTAGTCGAAACCAGCAGCTAAAGCAACAAAGCAAATGGTTCATTGGGATGTGAAGTTTTGGGTTATACCCTAAACGCATACATCAAGTTTATTGCTTAGCACAAAGTCCTTTGCCAAGTACAGGGTTATACTCCAAACAGACTAGAACTGCCTAAGTTTGATGCTCTTTATCGTCTGGTTTACATAAGTTTTTTTTTAAAGCCTCCACTCCAGACTCACCAGAAAAATCAAATGGCAAGAAATAAAGGAAGATCAAATATGAGATAGATTGAGTCAACAAGGAAAGCCATGACAATGAGTCTGCAAGACCTGAGTTGGCCTAATTCAAAGTTATACTGCAAGTCAAAAATGATTTGATGGCATGTAATGATTAGGGTGGTGGTAAGCAATGATAATCAGAATCATGTTTGCAGCAAATGGAACATCAGTGTCGATGCATCCAACGCCAGTGTGTTTATATGTAAACATACTCTTTATATGATATGATACACAGAACCTTATTTTCCAAATAATGGTTTCTTGTTTGTCCCTTTATTCTTGGGAATGTTTTCTGTAGATTTAAGAACACTGCATTTTGTGAGTTTGCTTATGCACACTCTAGCTTTCCTCTCCCATCGCCATCTGCTGATTCGGCAGTAGCTGTTGATTTAATGAATCAGCATCCCCCCCGAGATGACAAAATGGACAGTCAGCAAGCCTTGTTGAAAACGTCCGCATTGTAGCTCTTCTGCATTCCTTTATGAGACAAAACGTTGTTGAATTTTACATAATTTTTCTTGTTTTTAAAAAAGGCAACTATTGTGGTTAGCCTGCTGGCTTGTGTTTCTCCCTCCTCCCTCCCTTTATTCTATAATATTTGTTACCTGCTGCCAAGAAACACCTCATCTATGTGATTCCTTTTACAGTAATACCTCAGATAACAAATGCCCCTGATAACGAATTTTTTGGATAATGAATCACAATTTCCAGGTATAGGGCTGCTTCGGATAACAGATTTTCCCTATGGGCTGCCTCGGATAGTGAATTGCGATTTCTAGGTATAGGTCTGCCTCGGATAACATATTTTCTCTATGCGCTGCCTTGGATAACGAATTTTCCTATGGGCTGCCTCGAATATCGAATTTTCCCTATAGACTGCCTCGGATAACGAATTTCCAGCATGCATTGGTAAAAAAGAGTTATCCCGGGCTGCATCACATCTGTACCTTTAAAATGCACTTTATAAAGAGTTTTGAGCAAAAAAACAGGTGTCTGTGTCATTTTCCTAGGCTCTGGAATGGATTGTTTCCCCATTAATTCCTATGGGAAACCATGTTTTGGATAACAATTTTTTTTTAGAACGAATTGCCTCAGAGAATGAATTAAATTCGTTATCCAAGGTACCACTGTATGGTCTTTAAGATTTGTGAGTTATTTAAGAAATAGTTCTACCAGTACTGCCACTACCCCCAGGGAGTCCCCATAGCTGGGCAGACATTTAAACCCACATGTCCTTCCCTTTATTCTCGCTGACATTCCTTTCAGCTCTAACCCTGCCACCCTTTTCAATGAATCATAGAATCATTGAGTTGGAAAGGACCTATCAGGCCATCATATCCCACCGCTTGTTCAATGCAAGAATCCATAACTAAGACCATATGACGGATGGTTGCCCAATTTTTCTCTTGACTGCCTCCAGTGTTGGACTGCCCACCAGTTCCTGAGGTAAATTGGTTTCACTGTTGTACTGCTCTAACAGTTATAAAGTGTCTCCCGATAGCCAGCATAAATCTGCCTTGCTGCAGCTGTTTTCGGCCACAGCCCTTTTAGCAGCTGTTCTCAGGTTCCAGGACCTCCCGTCAGACAAGCACACATACAACAGGAACAGGTATATTTCAGAAGTTTCTCACATTTTCCATTCTGTGGCTCCCTTAAAATGTGTCAGGGCCCCCCAGGGGGCCACATGGCCCTCATAGTGGTTAGTGAGTGGTTTTGCTGCGTGGACTCAAATCACGCCAATACTAAAAAATCTACACTGGCTCCCACTTGCTGTCCGGGCCCAATTCAAAGTGCTCATCCTCACCTATAAAGCCCTAAATGGCTCAGGACCTCTTTACCTAAAGGACCGCCTTCCATATGAGCCTGCCTGTAGGCTAAGATCAGGCCAGGAGGCCCTGCTGAAGGTGCCATCCCTCAAAGAGGTGAAGGGGATGGCATGTCGAAACAGGGCCTTCTCGGTGGTTGCACCCCAACTCTGGAATGCCCTCCCTACAGAGATCCACCTGCAACTGACACTTTTGGCTTTTCGGCGCCAGGCAAAGACCGTCCTGTTCGGCCAACATTTTAATTAAACAGTGCTTTAGCTGGACTCATGAGCAGCAGGATTTTATAATTTCCACTGTATGTCAATTGTTTTAACCTGTATTTTATTTTATAGTTTTTTAACAGTCATGTTGTTTTATTGTTTTAAAGGTTTAATATATTGTTGTACGCTGCCCAGAGACCACCTGGTAGTGGGGCAGCTAAAAATTTTTTGTAAATAAATAAATAAATGAATTCACAAGGGCTGTTCTAGTCAATTGAAATCCCCCTTTCTCTGGACTGCTCTGGATTCACCAATAATTAACTGGAGCCATGAAGAACCTGGTCTCTTCTATGCTGTAAGTGCACAGGATCATGAACATTAATGAGACCATTTGAATCAGTATAGGAACATGTAAACAGTCTAACAAGCAGGGAAGAGCCATCAGGTCACTGAGTTAGAAAAGCATTCTGGCTTTCGTAGCCTCTGGACTCTTGAAAATAAGGCTGGATGATATTCAAAGCCAACGAGTATGTGGTAAAGGAGAAAAACAATCAAATGTAAGAGAAACAGAAAGATGCAGAGATCTGAGGCCATGCCTAACTCTTAGAAGACTGCCTTTGAATGCTTACATTTTCAATTTATGTTTGCTGGATGGAGGGCTCAGTGGTTAAGCTTTTGGCTTCATAGCCAGCAGTTGGCAGCTGAGTTCTGGAAAAAAGCCAGCCTGTGTGGCCTTGGGGAAGCTGCCTTGTCCCAGGTTGCCTCGTAAGAAGGGAATAGCAAATCGCTTCTGACTAGTATTGTGTACCTGGAAAACCCTGAAAAAGGGTTGCCATAAATCAGAATTGATTTGACAGCACATGATTATATATTAAGTACAGGCGTACCTCTGTTTACAAATGCCTGTTATGTAATTTTCAGTTTACGAATGAAAATCCATTGAAAATAATGCTTCAGTTTACAATTTTCCCCTACAATACCTTGGTTTACGATTTTTTTTCCAAAGCAAGTGTTGTGGTTTATGAATTTTTGGCAATATGAAATGAAGCTGTTTGGATGAACAGCGAAACGTTTCTATCTCAAAAAAGAAGTCCAGTAGCCATGACTCAACTCCCAGTTAAACGCACCTGCATGACTGAGAATCTTCACAGACGTAGTCCTGGGCAATGCATTAAATTCGCAAACTGAAGTACCTCTGTACTGAATTGGGATTTCCACCTCACCTGTCACGAGGCTCCCCATTTTTAGCACTACAGTTTTGGCCAATGCACAAAATATTGCCATTTCCATACTGGGAATAATAATAATAATAATAATAATAAGCAAAGCATGCTGCTTATATACTCCCCACCCCCCAATAATGCTTAAAGCACTCCCTGGGCAGCTTACAAGTAATTATGCAGGCTACATGTAAGAACATAAGAAAAAATAAATACAGAAATAAATAAAATAAAATAAATGAATACAGCCATGCTGGATCAGGCCAAGGGCCCATCTAGTCCAGTTTCTTGTATCTACAGTGGCCCCACCAGATGCCTCTGAGAGCACATGAGACTAGATATCTGTCTCCTGATACCACTCCCCTGGATTTGGCCTTTGAACACATTACCCCTCTGACCCCCAGCAAGCTGGGTACTCATTTTACCAACCTCAGAAGGATGGAAGTCTAAGTGAACCCTGAGCCTCCTACCTGGAATTGAACCCTAGGTCATGAGCACAGTTACAGCAGCAGTACAGCAGTTTAACCACTGCTCCAGGAGGCTCTATAATTGGGAGATACTTTTGTTTTAATTTGTTGCTCAAGACTATTTTTTTTAAACAATGATACATTCTGGGATGGAATAATTTGGATTGGAAGGATCTTATGATTGAAACAAATACGAATGTGGAACCAAAACACACACAAAAGAAAATGGACAGATTATGTAGAATTATGTAAGAGGGCCCCTCTTTTTGTTTGCAAAATGCTAGCAGGGTAATGTCATCTTTTCCTCCCGTGTTAGAATTTCTTCTGAAATCTGAAATCTACCAAAACTGGAGATACAATCTGATTCACACTGAAAGGCAACATATGTTAAAAAGTAAACAAAGTGTGTGTATCTTTATTAGCAACTGCAACAACAAAAGGCCATAATGGAAATAACCACCAGTGACTTTGTAACAAAATGGTAACTGCATTAAAATACAACATTATAAGAATCAAGAAAACAGATTGATAGCACCATGTCCGAGTGATTCTGAGAATCCTAAGCACTTCCTTGGAATGGGCAGTGCGCAGTCAGAAGCCGGAGGAAAATTATGTTTATACACAAGGTCAGGGCTTGCCCCCCTGCCAACATCTGTGATGACATTTGTAACAAACAAATTATGCAATCTGTGCCATTAGTTGGACATCTTCGGAGAAATCATATATGCTCTGTTGCCTCATCTTTATTTTATGGTAACAAGATCATTATAATAGTACCTCATAAGACAAATGCCCCTTAATATGAAAAACTCGTAAGATGAGTGAAATTTCTGGGAATAGGAAAACCTCATAAGTTGAACTTTTCCTATGGGATGCCTCACAAGATGAATAGAATGCATTCCTTTGGGAACCGCGTTAAACTGCATTTCGTAGGACAATTTTTTTGGTAAAACGAATTGACCTGCAGAATGCATTAAAGTCATCTTAAGAGGAACCACTGTATTTACACAGCAACATCAGTGCCCATTATGCTGGTCTTTGCCACTGAGATGGCTCTACAAGATACTTCTACAGTGTGCATGAAATAAGTTGATACTCTTCAGGAGTCAATATTTCAGCCCATTACCAATCTTCTGCCTACATTACCTGGGTGATGACTTGCAACATCCTTTATTTATTATGATTTCATCTCACCTGATATCCTGAGAACCCCAGGTTGTATACACGGCATCGTCCCACCATAGCCTCACCTAGTTCAGGCTGAGAGAGCATGCATTAAGAACACTCAATGAGCCGCATGGTTGAGTAGGGTTTCCACGCAGACTGTGGTGACCATGTGGTGCTGGTTTTTCAGAGTATCAGGTACCATCAATGTCACAGGAGAAAATGCTCTTGAGAGGGTCCTGTAAACTTGTTTTGAAGTAAGAGTTGTTGCATGCAGTCGGTTTCCCCCCTATGTTTAAAGGAAGACCACTGCAGCTTCTGCCAACGTGCCGCTCCCTAGACATGTGGTAGCATAAAACCCATCATCCACGGAATGCATTTCCCCTCACAGAGGTGATGGGAGATGTAGTCTGACACAACGAGAAAGTCCCAAGTTAGGGGAGGCTAGGTTTTGTTTGCTTGGATGGGTTTGGGTTTGGGTTTAGCTGGTTGAACAAGCCTTGGCCCTCAAAAGCACATCACAACTGATCCTGAAAAAGCCGCAGAAAGTTTCAGGTTGGAGCTTAGAAAAGTTACTCTTCTGGACTGCAGCTCTCTATAGCATCCAGCCCATATCTAAACTATGGGATTTGGGGAGTTCTAGCCACAAAAAAGGAACTTATCGAAGCTCTGACTTAGTCAGTGACATTCTGTGAGTAACAGTACTGAGAAGCTAAAATACTGTGTCTAATCCAGCATCTGAAAGAACACGCACTACAAACTTTGAGTGCATCACACAAGAAGCCCTCCTTCTAGGCATCTGTTGCCTGGTGGATGGCACCCCCTCTGCTCTGTGGGGATTCAAGTTACATTACCCTGGCAGGACAGGATATCATCACCATTTGGTGATGATTCTAGCAACTGGTTTGGCAAGAAAGGTTTTGGCCTCCCAAATAAATGGCTGCTAGCTAGTCTTAAAATGATTTTTTAAAAATAAAATCTGTTCTGAATCAACCTTTAGGACCAAAAAAAGGGGGAGATGATTTTGATTTATCTCCCCTTCGGTGCTTATTACAGCAGACCTTTCAGAATAAAGTGGAAGTCCTACAATGGACTGTGAAGATTAATGAATGTCTTTCCCTTCGGGCCACTTCGTAGCATTCACTGAAGAGAGAGTAAATCACCCGATAAAAGATTATCCCTGGATTAACTGGCTTCCATTGATTAACGCTCTTGAACTTGGAAGGTGATCTGTGATAATAATTCCAGCCTATCTGTCACTTATCTACAGTTATCACTTGATAAACAAAATTGACGATCCCCTTGTCTAATGCTGAGGTGGGCGGCTCTATGCCTCACTGGGGGTTCATATACAGCAATGATGGCCAACCTATGGCACGGGTGCCAAAGGTGGCACTCAGAGCTCTTTCTGTGGGCACTCGACATCACCCCTTCATAGCTAGCTGTATACAGGTTCAATTACTGTATTGGCACTTTGCAAAAAAATTAGTGGGTTTTGAATTGCAGTTTGGGCACTCGGTCTCTAAAAGGTTTGCCATCACTGATATAGAGAGTCCCTCTAAAACCCAAGTCATTGGAGAGTTACTGCCAATGGCATGTCACAGGGCCATCTCCAGCTTTCCAGGTATTGAAATTCTACCGTGAACCTTTCACTTTTCTTCATCACAGATACCCAAAGATACAGATGCTCTACTCCTTTTACAGCACATGTTCTGCTCAGGTTACTACCAACCTTAGCTACTCTACATTGGAGGACCTTGGGCTTTATAAATAATTCTGTACCTCAAACAATCATTTCAAAAGCATTTTTTTTTGGGGGGGGGTCCGTTGCTAGATTCCATTTAGGTTGTGCTTATACAAAAGTGGCACTTGTTTGTATTTTTGTCTTCCTAAGGGTGGGATATTTCAAGCGGTCAAGGTTTTAGTGATAAGAGAGAAGTACAGGTTTTGGACTGGTTGGCCTCATGGATATCTCGGCTGTATGTGTGTGCGTGCCAGGCTGCGGAATGTCTGCCCTCCAAACATGGTTGGATTTTTAACAAATGAGAAAAACAGATACAGTCGACTCTCTTATAACAAGCGGTTTGTTTAACAGAAAATCCACTTAAAGGAAAACATTTCCGGAGATAGGGGGAAAATCGCTTAACAGAATTGCCTATGGGTGAATCCGTACAACAGAAAAACGGTCGTGATTAGGGATTAATCCACTTTCAATGCATTCCGATGGGAAATCTGTATAAAGGAAAATTTGCTTAACTGAATTTCATTTGGAACGAATTGATTCCTTTATACAAGGTACTACTGTATTTATTTTCAGTTAAGCCATCTATTATGAAGAACACCAGATTCCAATAAGTAGCAGTTTCAGCAAAGGTGTTACACTTTTTAGTTTACTAGACTACCTCTTGGACGAACTAAGGTTAATTCATGTTCTGCTGGTCCTACCCCAATGAAGAAGGATAATGGGAGACCACATTGGGGGGGGGCTGTACCTATGGCCTGCCCCTAGATGGAGCCGTCAATGGAAATAAAAAGGCTTTTCTATGTGAGCCCTTAGTGGTCGATACCCCCAGTGCCATGAAGTCAATTAGATGGGGCTACACTCCTGCATGTAGCAGCTCGAAGAGACATCCAGTAGGGCTCACATATCCATGAGTATCTGCTGATTTACTTATCCTGGTCTGAAAATATGAAAAATATTAAAAAGAAATATCATGGAAATACATACAGTGACCCCGGTCTCACTACTGTTAACTGCACATCTTAATATGATGTGTACTATTTTCACGGGTGGTCATGTGACGTTTGATCCGCAGTTAGCGCCCCGAAGACAGGGGGGTATTTTACTTCTCTGTGTCCATCCCGACTTGCTTACTGCACACCTTTCCCCTGTTTTTCGAGTTGATTTTCTTCCCCTTGTAGTGAAGACCTGCATTGTAGCCCGTTAAAACCAATTGTAATTGCCGGTGACCAACCGATAAAAATTGTGCCGGCACGCCGGTATACCACCAATTCAGTAGCACAAACCATTACCAAGGCAGAACGACAGGAAGTGGCAGGAAAAGGGGTACAAACTTATTTGGTGCGAATTTCAGCGGTCACATCTCGTTTGCTGCGTTAAAAACTGTGCACCACCAACAGAAGTGTTTTAACACAACCCCTAGCAGTGGCACAAAATGCTGCGGTTAAAGTGCACTTCCAGGGGCGTGGTTGGCCGGGGTGCCAAAATGCTGCGCCTCAGAGTGGAGGCACGATTTTTTGCTACGCAGTCTTTCGCAGAAAAAAAGCGGCAAAATCGTCACGAGACCGGGGCCAGTAATGTATTTCTAAAGATGAAGCCATCAGTGCTGGCCCCTAGAGGGAGCTAGAGACCATGCTATGTAGAGCAGTGGTTCGCAACCTGTGGGTCCCCAGATGTTCCTGGACTGCACCTCCCAGAAATTCTGGCCAACTCGGCTAGTGATGAAGACTTCTGGGAGTTGCAGTCCAGGAACATCTGGGGACCCATAGGTTGAGAACCTCTGATGTAGAGCGTTTGCTAGGGAAATGTATTTCTATGATTCCATTATGGGAACTAGCCACTAGAAGAAGTCCGACACTATGCTATGTACTGTATAGCATTTGCTATTAAAATACCCTTTGCTATTATCCGTGATTTTTAGCATCTGCTGGGGGGGGGCAGGGCTTGGAATTGATCCCTTGGAGATCCACGGGTCTGAAGACAATTCCATTGCTTCTTGTTGTTGCCTAAACTGCAGCACACTTCACGTCCATTCAACTGTGTGGACGGTCCAGCGTAAACAGGCCCACCTAGGTGGGCCCCAAAAGTGGACAGGACGAGAAGGGCACCTCTTGCTACAGCCAGGAGTCTCTATGGGAAGCTGGATCATCCACTCCCGGTACTCACGTTGTGCTTTTCTGTTCGCTCTATTGGAGGCTCCTTTGCGTGTGGCACCTTCTGATTTCTAAGGAACCGATCTTGACTGTGAGAACAGGAGCCAAGGGAGAGCGGGGTCAATTTGGGAGCCCTAGAAAAATGGAATGCTCTGGAAGGAGATCCAGGAGAGGCAATTTGGTGCTTCTCTGTTTTAGCAGCCTCACGCGACACCGGTTCCAGTGAGGTAGCTCCGTTGTGGAGTAGACGTCTACAAAGATGTGCCACTTGTTGGGCACTCAAGCAAGTACAAACGAAGCGGGTGACCTTCTTCCCTCTCTCCACATAATTGCTATAAAAATACCAGGATGGTTTTGTCTTGTTTTTTTTTTTTTTAAGAAAAATTAATAGTTCTTTCCCCAACCCCTTTTTAACAATTTATAAAAAGATATCACTGCCGCCACCCCCAAATATGTGTCCACGCTATTTAAACCTCCGTTCCGTCATGTAAATTGTTGTGAACTTTGACCTCCAAGTTCACTCGCTTGACCTTTGCCCCGCTGACCTTGCAGGCACCCTCCATCTCACAGAGGATGTTTAAGTTCTTCACGGTGCAATATTGCCGGTTGACATTTTTTTCCACCCACTCGGTGCTTTTCTTGGCGGCATCCACTTTGGTGTTGAGCGGATACGCCTCGACAAAGTCTTGCTCGGTCGCTTTTTTCTTTTTCCGGTGCTTCCTGCACTTCCTGGTCACCAAGCAGGTGACCAAGAGCAGGAGGAAGAGAAGCATGACCGCCGCCAAGGCGCTCCCGATCGACGCCCCCACCTGCGACAGAGAGGCCGCCGCTACAGCCGCCTCCTGATCCAAGCTGAGAGGCTTCATATTTGTGCCGTTTTTGACCTGGTCACCTTCGTTGTCATAGATCAAGGAGTCGTCCAGCATCAATCCACTCTTGTGGTCTGCAAGATCCCGGCGGCGGCGTGTCAGCTGGTGGAGAAGCGAGCGTGGCACTCGAGGTCCCGCTATGGTCTCGGGGCCAATCACATAGATCACCTGAAGGTACCACTGGTGTCCAGCTTCCACCTATTCAAAAACAAGGTTTAAAAGCACCTGCAATGATTTGAGTGACTACTTCACCTTCTTAAAAGGTTGAATTAGATTATCTGGAAGTTGAGTCATGGCAACCTGGTCTTCTTTTCTTGAGAGATTGAAATGTTTTGCTGCTCATCCAAACAGCTTCATCAGACTGATGAAACGTTTCGCTGCTCATCCAAAAAGACTGATGAAGCTGTTTGGATGAGCAGCAAAACATTTCAGTCTCTCAAGAAAAGAAGTCGAGTTACCATGACTCAACTTCCAGATAAACTCACCTGGATAACTGAGAATCTTCACAGATATTGAATTAGATTGGGTTACAAACATAATTTTTCAGCTATGGATCTTAGGCCCAAGTGAATTCATAGGCTGAACTCCAATAGTACCTCATAACTACAGTGTAGAGGAGTTGATTATCTAAATTCTTACTGATTCATTGGGGTTCCTCTAGTTACAACTTGCTATTGAATTTCAACCATAGAACATTTTTATTATAGATATTATAAGTGTCATCATTCAATCATATTCCCAGGGTAATTTAGCAAGAAGAATACAACAATTAAAATATACTGTAAATCTTATAAAAAGAAATAAAAGAAAAACAGAAGGCCACAAAGGAGTAGAATGTTAACATTACATCTAAAATACAGTAACCCCCTGCCTATCGCGGGGGTTAGGGACCACCCCGCCCGGCTCCAAAGCCTCCCAGAAGGGGTGGTGGTGGTGGGAACAATGTGATCACTCCCCCCCCACGGCTCCACGGCCTCCCAGAAGGGGTGGGCAATCGGATCGCTCCCCACACCCCCAGGTACTGTGATCCCGCGATATAGTGGGACCGCAGAACCTGAAGCACGAAATGGCGGGGGGTGACTGTATCTGGGAAAATAAAAGTGAAACAGAACAAGGGCAGTGGCAGGCAAAACTTTCTAAAGAATGTATACCATGATTCAAGTATTATTACCAAGAAGGCCCCTTCTCTTCTTAGAAGAGAGGGCTTCCTATAAAGATCTTGATAGATAAATAGATGTGCTCCTGGAAGTACTCAGGGTTGTAAGCCATGAAGGTGAAAGCAGCACTTTAAACTGGGCTCAGAAATGGTTCGGGAGACATTGTCGCTGGTCCAACACTAGCACAGTGTCATCACCACACACTGTCCCATCTAGTAATCTAGCACTCACATCCTGCATTTACCACTATATCCCAATAAGTCTTCAAAGACAGGCCTATAGACAGAACAGTGTGGTAGTCCAACATCAAGGTCATTAGAGCAGGTCAAGGCACACTTGTGCCTGGACAGAGCGTCAGCTAGAATAGGAAGCTTAAGGTTGGATGGAACTCAGTTGCCCAAGGAGCAAGTAAGAGGTTTTAGTGATAAAGATGGGAAAAGGAGCAACCCAAGCTAGGGATTGATAGGTCAAGCTAAACATAGTTCCCTTGGGCAGCAGAACCTGTCCACAATACTTGGCCAAGGTTTGAAATTTTGTGTTAAAATAGTTGCAGGGAAATTTGCATTAAAATAGTTGTGTTTAAATAGTTGCAGGGAAGTGTTTAAATGTGAAGGTTGTGGAAATGGAGTTTGCACAGCTCTATGCTAAAAGTCATTACAAAACAGTCGGCAAACCCTCCATCCAAAGGAAAAGCAAAGTTATTTTGTGAAATAGCATTGCCTTGCAAAGGACCTATTTCATAGTACGTAACACTCAAGTGTGGAAATGTAAACAATGATAAAATACCAGAACTAGGGGACATATACTCAAATTGTGGGCTCCCAAACCCATCTGGTGGGGCCACTGTGAGATACAGGAAGCTGGACTAGATGGGCTGTTGGCCTGATCCAGCATGGCTCTTCTTATGTTCTTATGTTCTTATGTTCTTATGAAAGCATGATGTCAGGAAAGAAGTACACTGGGGAAAAAATCCTGGATTTCCAAAATGCAAGTTGGCACTTCACCAAATTAATTCACCAGCACTTGACGCCCCTGGTGTTTCGCTGGTGTCGCAGGTGTTCAAGGGAACACATCAAAATGTCAACATCTCTCACGACAACAGCAGTTTGTTGTCGTTGAAATTTGTTCGGATGGCCAGTTGGCAAAAGCAGAGTAAATTCTCACAGAAACTTAATGAGATGTGTTTGATAGCATAGCGAATTTTAATTGTTGACCACTGAAGGGATGAATACACATCTCCAAAAGGTGTATAAACCACCCCAAAAGACAATTTAAGTAAGAAGCAAAGGATGAGCGGAGAGCAGCTGTAGAGGTGAGGAGACCCTCCTGGGAAAAGGGTCATTTTTTAAAAAAATACAACAGCATGGGAATATGCTTGATGTGATTATGCAACTGCTTACACTTTATATTTATTTATTTTATTTATTTATTTATTATATTTATACCCCGCCCATCTTCCCGTAGGAACTCTGGGAGGCTTACAATGGTTGACAGAGCAACAAACACAATAAAATATAATGGAACATATTAACATAGATGTGACTTGATTCGTGAATTTTTAGACTGAGTTACTGTGCTTTTGTTCTGCTTGAAGTTCTAACTACTTTTGAAACCCGTTATTATGTTTTCATAGTTAAACTTCTGAAATATGTTAAATCTTTATAGTCACCATTTTTGGCTATTGAATAAACAGAGACCCTAGTACGCATGTCTGTGGAGATTCTGAGTCATCCAGGTGAGGTTATCTGGGAGCTGAGTCATGGCAATTGGACTTCTTTTCTCATAGGATCAAAACATTTCGCTACTCATCAGAGCAGCTTCTTCAGACTCAGGAAGGTTGCCAGGAGGCTTCCAATTTATAGTCCTCCTTGGTTTCACCCCACCCTGGTCTGAATAGGCTTGTTGGCTAGACAATGGCTTGGGGTGTTTGAAAGCTTAACCTCACCAGGTTAGCCACTGCTAATGAGCCATACTTAATGTGTGTTGGGAAGGGCTGCAAAGGTGTGATTTTCACACAACCCAGGTGATTTTCATTCTACTGAGCCTATTCAAATCCATTGCACATGTATATCTGCTGGTGTATGCTTGTTAAATAAAAGAGAAAGGAGAGATGCTCTACATTTTCAGTTTTTGTCTGCTTTCCACATACCTTATAGAGTGCGTCCACCTTCATGACAAAACCATCCACTCCAGGCATGTTGCTGACCAGGTGAAAATCTGGCTGATCAGAGGCAAAACAGGCATCGAAAGGCACATCGTGGAAATATTTGTCGGTCACTTCTGGCTGATTCCGGTCCTTCAAAGTCAAGAAAGAATGGAAAAGCATTTGGCTGGATTCAAGAATGTCCATTTGACATTGTGAGACAAAGCCACCTTGCCTCTGAGACTTTTGGGGGCTTTGCCATGCATTTTAGATCATCACAATATGCACAAACCTCTCATACCTTTAAAAAGTGCAAAATGCACACATTATGAAAAATGCAAACAAATATAAGCAATAAGATTACAACGAGTACATATTTCCAGGTGGGAAACAGAAGGTAAGTTTGATAACATGGCACAGACAAAAAGCAGGATATGCGTGCAGGAGTACTTTAGTTGTAGATTCAGAGGTGTTCTCCTAGTAACATCATCTTTTGATGAATCTAACTGGCCATTCTGAACCTGTACCCAATCTGTGATGCCATCCCCCAAAACCAGAAGATATGTCAAAGTGATTTGCCACTGTTAGTCGGTCCAAAAAACTCCTTGGTCCTCTCTGCCACAATGGTTAAAAACAAAACAAGCAAATGATTGTTATTTTTCAACCCTTTAAGGGGCAGATTGGACAAAATGACTCTCAAGATCCCTTCCAACCTTACAATTCTATTTGTCAGTGAATGGGCTGGGGGACTTCCCTTATGAGGACAAGCTAAAACATTTGGTGCTCTTTAGTCTGGAAAAAAGGCACCTGAGGGGTATGACTGGGACATGCAAAATAATGCAGGGCATGAGTAAAGTGGGTAAAGAGACACTCTTCTCCTTCTCATAAAATACAACTAGGGGACATCCACTCAAACCGAGGGTTGGGAGAGTGAGAAGAGACAAAACATTTTTTTTTAACCAGCATGTTGCTAGTCTGTGGAACTTCCTGCCACAGGATGTGGTGATGCCATCTGGCCTAGATGCCTTCAAAAGGGGATTGGACAGATTCCCGGATGAAAAGTCCATCACAGGTTACAAACCACGATGGAGATGTGTAATCTCCAAGCTTAAAACCAGGGTACTTCAAGGGCCAGATGCAGGGGAGTGGTATCAGGAGACAGATATCTAGTTTCGTACACTCCCAAACGCATCTGGTGGGGCCACTGTGAGATACAGGAAGCTGGACTACATGGGCCTTTGGCCTGATCCAGCATGGCTCTTCTTATGTAATTATGTTCATATGACTCTCAACTTTTCAGCCTGAGGCAAATTTTCCCACAGCATGGAGAAGATGTAAATAATTGACCATGATCACCTCCTAATGATAGTGCTAGACCTGTTGTCATTTGGAAAGTAGAGACTTTATGCTTTGGCTAGGTTATTGCAAAGAATATTAGCTTCAGTTGCCAAATGTGTGATGCAAAGCTTGTCCACTTTTAATCCCAACATTCGCCAGTGGAGTCAAAGCCTCCCTCAAGGAAGCAGGCGGGATGTTATTTACCAGCACGAGAAACCGATGCTTCAGATACTTGCTGGGCTGGATGCAGCCATATTGTGGACCTTCATTATAGATGGTTCCAGTTGGGTCAAAGAAGGGCACATAACCATCCTTGCCGGTGCAGAGGTAGACCTTCTCCAGCTGCAGCTTGTAGGCAGAGTTGAGGTTTTGTTCAGGATTCCACATAACCCGCCCATATAGGATCTGACCTGAAGAAAGGGGATGTACAGATGTTAGGATGATTACCAATGAGGTTGCAGATGACCTCTGAAAATGGCCCAGAAGCTTCAGGTCACTTGGAAAAACAGCTGCTAGGACTGTAGCTGGTTTGTCTTAACACAGCCGGTTCACAAACAAGCGACACTGAGTTTACGCACAGTTGGTGACCTTTGAATCTGCAGGACGAGGCAAATTTTCCTGCCATACCCAGAGCCTGGGAAATTTATTAGACTCCAGAAAGCAATTTTCCTACTTTCCGACCCCCACATAATGATAGTGCTAGACCTGTAGTTGGGAAAGTAAAGGCATTCTACTCTGGTTAGGTTACCACCTGGCAATTCCCTGTATCCCTTCTCAGTATCCTGACGAATGCATGGTGTAAAGCTTGCCTGTATCAATTCCAAAAATCTCCTGGGGATTCACATTTTCCTGGACTAATACTGTTCATAGTTAGAGATCTGGAAGTTGAGTCATGGCTACTGGACTTCTTTTTTGAGAGATAGAAACGTTTCGCTGATGAACAGCGAAACGTTTCTATCTCTCAAAAAAGAAGTCCAGTAGCCATGACTCAACTTCCAGATAAACTCACCTGGAAGACTGAGAATCTTCACAGAGATAGTTAGAGAAATTTAAATGCCAGAGTGGCACAGTGTCTCAGGCCAACAAGGGGACCCACCCAAATCGTACCTTTTGAGAAGGCCCCTTTGTAGTCCATCTCGGCCACGGACATCTCCGATTTCGTTGGGTCCATCAGAAACACTTTCTCATTGTTGCACAGCTGGAACTCCGTGTTCAAGGAATACACAACAGGCACTGGGCGGTTTGTTTGCTGAAAAGCAATTGGGATCAAAAATCTAGTTGGGGAAGAAAAGAAATAAGTAAGTGATGGGACGCTCTCCACGTGAGGGCAGAAGGGCATACATATACCTTCCCTCCCAAACCAGGGCCATGAAATTCCACATTGGGTGCCACTAGCTTGATACTTGATGAAAAACTGATATTATTCAATATGAGTCTCACGTTTTGTGAGCCCATTCTCCAGATCTCCAGGCACGCAATGCATCTCCACCAAGCAGCCCCATATTATGGGCTTTGTTCTCAGGGCTTCAGATCATGCCATTTTGATATGCCCAGAAGCCTAGTTGTGTTATCCATTCTCTTACATGGTGCCAACCTGTCGCTGATGACAGAGATCATTGTTGCCTTTCAGGCTCATTGCTTTGTCTCTGCATTTTCCGTCTCTCACATTGTAGCATTTGGCAGCTGTAGTTGAAGGATCCTTTCCCAAGATCTGCCCTGTGACTTGACAAGTGCCTGCTCCTAGCTCTGAGGTTTTGGCCCATCTCTTGGCGAATGAGATGCTGTTGAGCTCTCAAACCTGGTGGTGGGGCACCTTCCTTCCTAGTATGCAAAATTGGGTTGTCGTCTAGCATCAGATCATTTCCAGCTGATGGAAACAACGTGAATGAATGGCCTCTACAAGGTTCTGTCTATGTCTGGCAGAAGCAAAGCTGAGACTTCTGAGTCATTCCACCTCATGCTAAGTCTCCCTCTTTTCCTATCACTCTCTCCTTTTGCTAGCATTATCATATTTTCCAGGGAGCCTTGGTGTCTTGTGATATGACAATCACCACCACTAGCTTAGAACTGCAGAGCTGGAAGGGATCTTATGGATCACCAAGTCCAGCCTAAGTCAAGGAGGCACAATGAAGAACTGAATCCCACAACCAGAAAACTCAGCTACTGAGCATAACAAGAGCCCTGCTGGGTCAGGCCAAAGGCCCATCTAGTCCAGCTTCCAGTATCTCACAGTGGCCCCACCAAATGTGTCTTGGAGCGCACGAGACTGGATATCTATTTCCTGATACCACTCCATCTGGCCCTTGAACTACCCCGGTTTTAGGCCTGAAGATTACACATCTCCATCATGGTTTGTAACCTGTGATGGACTTTTCCTCCAGAAATCTGTCCAATTCCCTTTTGAAGGCATCCAGGCCAGATGCCATCACCACATCCTGTGGCAGGGAGTTCCACAGACTAACAACACATTGGGTAAAAAATGTTTTCTTTTGTCTGTTCTCACTCTTCCAACCCTTAGTTTGAGTGGACGTTCCCTAGTTCTGGTATTTTGTGTGTGAGAGAAGAGCATGTCTCTATCCACATTACTCATGCCCTGCATTATTTTGTACGTCTCAATCATATCCCCCCTCAGGCGCCTTTTTTCCAGACTAAAGAGCCCCAAATGTTTTAGCCTTTCCTCATAAGGGAGGTCCCTCAGCCCAGTAATCGTTTTAGTCACCTTTTCCAGTTCCACTATGTCTTTTTTGAGATGCAGTCCAAACCATAACAGCTGCTGTTTTCTGATTTTAGCTTCTAGTGACAGTTCAAGCATGATTTGAGCAGGAAATGATTTATATGTTATTCTGTCCCTTTACATAAATATCCCTTAAGAATGACACTGTTTGAGGATATTGTCAATGACAAAAAATGTCCTCATGACATTTTATTGCATTCAGTACCAGCCAAGCAATCCACATTGTTTAGTGCCCTTGTAAACAACAACAACAACAACAACAACAACAGTAATAATATCTGTGTTGGCATAATGAGAACTGGAAAAACTTTTGCAAGAACTGAAAAAACCTTTGCAATATTTAATATACACGAAGGTTCCCTCACTAGTACAGCACCTCAAAGAGAAAGGGCATACAGAGGTTAAATTCTGGACACTTGGCAGAACAGATGGAAATTATGATAATGTCCTTCTAGGCTGAGATGGACAGGGCCTGAAAACTATAATTGGTAATCCCAAAAGTGGTTACAGGAGGACATTAAATTCTTTCCCTCCATAGCTATTGTTCCAGGCCTGTCAAAAGTTCTCCCCTGTGTATTTCCATCATTTTGCACCATTTTGATAATTTTCTAGGCTCTTCCTCCTATAGGACTGCTGTTCTGTGGGAACAGAAGGCTCGCAGTCGTGGTCCCAAAGGTTTAACCGAGTGTCCTCCTTCCGGCCTTGTGACTGGACTGCTGGCGTACCAACCGTGCCAAGCATATGCCGTGGCTTTGGAAATAATCCAGATAAATGCTTGGGGAGTCCTCCGAAGCCCAGCACAAAGGAAGGCCTGTGATCCTCGGATCACAAGGCTAGGTTTCCCTTTAGCCTACGCTACGCCAGCTTTTCACAAGCCCTCTCAGAGGGCCAGCCAGATAAAGGCACAGGAAATTTATCCAAGGCTTTGTTCACTTTGTGTACAAGAACATGTGGCGAGATGCTTGGGCCAGCGATTTATCCCAAAGCAAGGAAAGGACGTCCTTGAGTCTTGAAAGGAATGTTCAGAACTTGCCACAATATTGCTTTTCTTGGTCGTGCGGAGGAATGAGATTTGCTTTTTAATCAACAGTGTTCCATTTCCGTTCTCATTAGCCTTCAAGACATCACAGAGGTTGGAAATGTCTCTCGTGTTTTGGACTACAACCTGAGAATCTCTAACCTCCCCCCCCCACAAAAAAAACTATAACCCAAAAAGAACAATGATTCAAAGCAAGGGGATATATGTGACATTAATAATTAGTCACACCAAACATGCTATACTGTATTCATATACTGTACCTGTGAACAAGCGGATGTTTGGCAATGAAATAAAACTGCCTGAGAACTAAGCCATGGGTTCCCTTGCCTTAAAAGGGTTTATCTAAACTACTCCCCACCCCTTGGTTATAACTAACAAAATGACTCATCGTTAATAGGAGCAGGTGGATGATGGGCAGAAGAACTTCATGATGGTTAGAGCTGTCCAGCAGTGGAATATGCTGCCACAAAGGAGGGTGGTGGAGTCTCCTTATTTGGAGGTTTTTAAGCAGAGGCTGGATGGCCATCTGTCAGAAATATTGTGATGGGGTTCCTGCATGGCAGGGGGTTGGACTGGATGGCCCTTGAGGTCTCTTCCAACTCTATGATTCCTTTTTTGTAATGCCCCTTATGAGTGAAGTTAGTATACTTGCATTATCACCACAAATGCTTCTCCATCCATGACGCCTAGTCACCTGTTATCAGGGCTGGAGAATCTATTTTGCCCATCATACACCTATGCCTCCAAGTGAAGGAGCACACAGATAGGCTGAGTTTGTTCCCTCCCCTTAATGTTCTAAACCACACAAAACCAATCCCAGCCACAGAACAAGAGTGAGTAATTCTCTTATTAGATCACAAAAAGTTCCCGATCAAAGTAATTTTTGAGTCCTACAGGACTCTTGATCCAGCTGGGCATTGCAGAGCTGAGAGTGAGGTGGGGGGGGTGAGTTGAACAGCCTGGTCTAAAATCACAGCTAGATGTGTGGGCCTGGCTCTTTTTTTTTAAAAAAAAAAGACCAGTTCCAAAATGGAGGGTTTTAGTATTCCAGAGTCAATTAAGGTCAGCAGATGTCAGGTTTTTCCTCAATTGATGTACCTTTCACTGCCTCTCCCAATTTTGGTGGATAATAGAGTGACCCTTCTCAGTCTCGCTTTGTAAATCATGTTTTTTGGTGACAGCTGAGTGTAATAGAAAGACCTGCATTACTGTTGTTTTTAAAGTTGTGTAAACTATGTAAAGTTTGCTGAAAATGGCACGCAATGAGGTTTAGAACAGTAAAAATCAGTCAGAAAGTAATGCAGTTGTGAGGTAAATACAAATTTAAATCATTTTATTTCATCAATAAAATGAAATGTTAGCCCTCTTATTATAAGCCAGCTTCTACCACAGAGGCCTGCCTGAAGAAATAAGTTTCCTTCCTGCTGATGGAAGAACGCGGAAGGCAGTGCAACTTACCCATCATTAGAAAAGAGTTTTTAGAACCTGAGGGAAGCTACCAAGAAAACCCTGTCTTGTGTACCCACCAAAGAAATCTCTGATGGCAGTTAGATCAAGAGAGCTCACCAGGAGGTTTTTATACCCAAGCAAGTACATAAGGGAGAGTATTGTTTTTTAAAAGATCAAAAAGCTTAGATTTCTCTCTTTCCTTGCATGCTGCTTCTTTGTTTATACAGACATGGTAACCAAAGATACAGACAGATATAAGATAAATATTTCCTTACTTTTCAGGTGCATGTGCAGTGCAGGGCAACGGCTTGTCCCCTGGATCAACCCATGACTGCGTGGGCTGCACTGTACATGGTATTAGGTAGATGGTGTATTCTCCAGAATAGTCCTTCCTAGGAATGGAGAAGGGCATTAATTATTGTATTGATTCATGAGCAGTTTACACCATTTATTTATTTATTTATTTAAGAGTATTTTTACCCTGCCTTTCTCCTTGGAAAAGGACCCAAGGCGGCTTACTATAATGAGGGATAATATACAGTCCAGTACAATGAAGACATGTTCAAGTATTTGAGATCAAGGAATTGAGGGACATCTTACAGCTTTAATAGACAACATTACATCAAAGCAACACAGTTGTAAGTAGTCATAAACACAAAGTCTATGTGAACCCATAGATTCATATAAAATACACATGGTAGTCCATCATTCAGGGGAAGCTTGCCTGAAGAGAAAGGTCTTTGCCTGTTTCCGGAAGGACAACAGAGATGAGGATTATTTAGGACTATTGCTCACGGGACAAAACAGCTGCTGGTCTGAGAAGGAAGCTAGCCACGTCAAAACAAACAGAGAAACAGAACAGGATCCAGGGTCAAGGGTGAATAATTTGTGTCCAGACCTAGAGACCAAGTAGGCTACAGCCTGTCATGAGGCAAATCCTGATCTCTTGCTTGGTCAAGATAACTAAAGAAAGCTTCTGCTATCAAGGGGATGCTTCCCAAAGAAAAAAGCACCAGGAATGGGCAACCTTTTCCAATGCTTCTAGGAAAATAAAAGAAAATGTCTCAGGAACATAAGCAAGTCATACCCCATTCCAGCCCATGAGATCTTTTACTAGATTTCCATAGCATGAATAAGACCCACTGAGAATGAAATGATCCCCCTCCATCAAAAATCCATCTCTAACAACAGTTTCAGTTTCCTCTACTGCTTCCCAACCTGTGGGTCCCCAGATTTTAACAATATTTTGACATCCTATTCTCTGATAGCAATCAAAGCTCACTGAGTTTCACCACTCCAAAATCCTAGCCCTATGCCTACCCTGATCCAGTATTTTTTAAAACCACCCCTACCGACATTATTCCACTCAATCTCATCTGCCTGATTCTGTTCAAATGGCAATGTGACTTTATTCTTTGTTTTGGCCAAAATGACGTGTCCTCACATGAATGGTGGCTTTCAAAGGCAGGGCATTCCTTCTTACCTACTGTAAGAGCTGGTGGCTCTCCAGAGCTGATATGGGGAGTCAAATGTCTGGCCGCTCCATAAAAGCTGCAGGTCAAACTCGATCCCTCCCAGGTGATCAGGGGTCATTATGAAAGACTTGGCATCGGGGAGAGTGTGATGCTCCATCACAAACTGTCCTGTGCAGATAAGAAAGCATGCATGTTGACAACAGGAGTACCATTCTGTGCATGCAAGCAAATACACAGAGGTGTTTGCAGTGTTCCAATCAGAGCTTGATGTTGGCTAGGGGATGCTGGGAGTTTAAACCTGGTTTAAATCCTATGGAGAAACTCAGCAATAGCTACAGCAGCCTTGCCCTGCCTCAGGCTCAAGCTGGTTGGGGGGAATCTGGGATTTGTAGTCCAAATAATAAAATTGTTCAAATTCTGTTCCGATTATTTCGCCCACGTCATCCCAGCAAAACCTGTGTCAGTTTGTATGCCCTGTTGCCCTACACATATATTGGACTACAGCCCCTATCACCCCACAAACAGCAGGCCAGTTATCAAGGCCACAGCCCTCTCTTCTATGCTGTTCAACAGTTGTTACTCAAGAGATGTACAGTATAGATGTTGCAAATGGGTCTTCTTTCATGGAGGGGGTAGAGCTTCTCCCAACCAGCATCCAGCTTGCCAGCGAGGGTTTCTGATGAAGACAGGAGTATTTTCAGAAGACCAACTCCGGTCTAGATTTGTGCTCAGACAAAAACAGAATGTCGATTCAATCTGGCTGTATCAAAGTCCTGTGTTGCAAACCCCCTCCTGTACCGGAGGGCAAAGGAATATTGAAACACTGGCCTGTCGGTTACGAGGAAGAATAAAGGAAGGAGCTGTTACTGAATGATGGAAAGGATACATTGCATGCAGAAGGTCCCTGATTCAAACGCCAGCGCTTGCAGGTAAGTTTAGGAAAGGATAGTGCATGAAACCCCAGAGAGTTTGCAGTCTGTGTCACAGCTAGATGGATGGATATTCTGGGTCAGTGTAAACATGGCTTCCTAGGTTTCCTACACCCCACAATGAAAGTCCTCCTTCCTCTTTCCATTTTGCTACACCAAGAGTATGAAGATAGCATTCTTCCCATAGGCGAAATCATCACTCCACATTCTTATGATCCTGCTATGACTTAGTGTATTTGTACACGACCCCTAAACTCCGCCGCAAATGGCTCCCAGCTCCGGAGCTTAAAATTGTTTCCCCACCAGCTCCGGAGTTTACAGAAAATTAAGTCCGACCATGCCCGCCTATGCGCGTCCCAGTGCACTTTTCAGGTACCTGCTCTTGGAGGGTGAAAAATCCCAGATCCGCTTGTAAAGGAGTGAGTGCCCAGCTCTCCTCGCTTCTGTTTGTTGTTGTTTTTTGCCTCCCGCCCCTTTAAGAGAAGGAAGGACGACGACGGGGCTTGGGGAGGCTTGGACCGGCAAACGGAGGTGAGCCTGCATTCTTTTGTCCCCTTTTTTTCTCCCTCCCCTCACGCAGACAGGATCAAGGAAGTGCGGAGGGGTGGGGACGCAGGAAGAGCAAGGAACCCCCAAGATCTCTGGACTGAATTTAAGTGGCCAGTGGATCTTAGGGGTTGTGTGAAAAGAGCCTTTGACTGAGTCAAGGCTCAATAGCCTCCAGGCCACTTATGAATAGCAGGGCTGCAACCAAGGATGAGTGAAGGGTTACTGGAAAAGAATGCCTCTCTGCATTGGTTGCATGCCTTCCTCCCACCACTGCCCACATTGGGGAATAGGGACAAAGGCATTGGGGAACAGGGACTCTGTAGGGAAGAAAGCACGGACTTCTCCCTATCAGGCTTCCAGGCCCAGTGCTTGACTGGTTACCTCTGAATTTGGCATGAGTCTTGAACTCAATGACCAGCCGCCCGTCCTCTCGGATGTAGATCCTTATGATCTGCAGCCTTGCTGAAAGGACACTGTCAGTCTGAATACCTAGAGGAGAGAACAAAGGCAGGAGATGAAGGGGAAAGAAAGGAGCTGCAACAAGAAGAGAGGATTCATGATAACGAAACTCGACTTGACATTGTCCTCCCACCGCGGAATGATAGGCGAGACACATGTGATGGGGTGAAATGGGCCACATTTTAGTAGCACATTAATAACAAATTAGGGATGTCATCAAATCAAATCAAATTTTATTATGCAGTCATTGACACGAGTAATCAAAAATAGTCTTATAAAATACAGTATATAAAATATATAAAACGATAAAATATATCAGATAAGATTACTCCCAATCATATGGCTATCTAGTGATAACTTTTGTGAATTCTCAAAGCTGCATAAAAAAATTGGGATGGGCACGAAATGAAAAACAAAGTGCTGTTTCGTTGTTTTGTTACATAACAAAAATTAGCATTGTAACCTATTTAACAGAGAAATCCCTCAACCAGTATGGGATAGGTGATAAAAAGCAAGCCATGCGCCCTCCCGCCAGCAGTCCTGCTTTCGGACAGCTAAGGCTTGTTGATCCTTAGTCAGGGGAAAGGAGGAGAGGGAAGCAGGCAATGTTTTATTTTCCAAGCAGCACCTCTGTCAATTGCTCCCATGGAGGTGCTGCTTGGAAAAAAAATCCCATTGCCTGCTTCCATCTCCTCCTTTCCCCCAGGTAAGGATCCCACCAAGCCTTAGCCGGGAGAGAAAGGAGGAGGGGGAAGCAGGCAATGGAGGTGATGTATGGGGAGGGGGCGGAATTGCCTGCTTGGTGCTATCTGCATGATATGCAGTTTGCACAGGAGAGCCTTGACTGGAAGGGAGACCCCCAAAGAGGTCATGAGAAAGAGAGACCCTTCTTCTCCTCCCCCACTGTTCCCCCACTCCCCCCCCCCCGCTTGCTGGGTGAGTGGGACACAGCTGGGAAGGAGGATAGGGTGCAGAAACTGACTTTGTCCCTGGGCGCTCCAAACTCTAGCTACGCCTCTGCAAATAGGTAGCACTTCTATGCTCTGTAGGTCATATGCATCCATATGTTGTTGGCCTGAAACTACCATTCACCTATGGTACAGACTGCAAGGAGCCACCGTCTAACAACATTTGGAGTGCCACATTTTACATTACGAAGTCCAAAGCAACAACATAAGGCAGTGGTGGCCAAACTTTGGCCCTCCAGATGTTTTGGACCACACCTCCCAGAATTCTAAGCCCGTGTTGTCAATGACAAGGATTGTAAGAGTTGTGATCCAAAACATCTGGAGGACCGAAGTTTGGCCACCACTGATGTAAGGTTTACCAGGTAGTCATCCATCTAAACCAGGCATATCCAAACTTTGGCCCCCCAGATGTTTTGGACCACAACTCCCACAGTCCTTTGTCATTGGCAATACAGGCTTGGAATTCTGGGAGTTGTGGTCCAAAACATCAGGAGGACCAAAGCTTGGACATGCCTGATCTAACCCTTCATCAGAAGCACTACTATGGCATCTCTACCTCATGTGCCATCAAAATATGCCAGAAGAGGGAAGCAGTGAGAGGAAAGCCACCTACCGGTCCTCCAGAGAACAGTGTCATAGAAGAAGGAAAATTCCATCTCGGTGTGATGTTCTAGAGAAGCCCACCCTCTAGGTGCAGTCACATAAATATAGGAAACGTAGAGAGGAACGTGGACTGTCAGGAAAGATTGTGCTGAGTCCCGAACCTAGCAACATGGGCAGAGAGAAAGCAGTAAAGAGAGTTACATTAAAGAGTCTTGTGGCACCTTGAAGACTAACAAGTTTTATTTGGCATAAGCTTTCGTGGAATTCGGTCCACCTCATCAGATGCAGAGAGTGATGCCTAAGCAGGCAGGTATTTCTATGTATGCTGAAGTGGGAGAGGCTTTGGATGAACTGAAATGCAAACATGTGAAAACACTTATCATTGTCTTAAATGTGTCTGTTCAACTAACAGCAGTTGGAACCTGACAACAATATTGCATGAGAGATAAAGAGATTCATCTGCTGCTATATGTCTGAAGAAGTGGACGTGTCCACGAAAGCTTAACATTAAAATATAATAGTTTGTCCTTAAAATGCCGCATGTTTTTGTCTTTTATTTTGTTTTGTTTTGGTTTTTGCCTGGAATTCTCACACAGACAAACACGGCTACCTCTCACAAAACAGATTCATGTTTCTGTGCAGTGAAAGAAAATCCTTTGTCCAATTCAGCCCTCATCCAACTGTTCAAGTGAACATCAATGCTTGTATCTTCTGCATGTATGTTCCTATATCTCATTTCAACCCAAGCTCACGTGTAACTATCTTGAACTGATAGAAGACCTAATACATCTGAGGATGTAGCCTCTGGCTTATGCCAAAGGAAATCTGTCAGTCTTCCCATTTTGCAAGAGTCTTTGTTTGGTTTTGACAGACCAACACAGAAACACAAGCTCCATGAACTGCATTACAGTATTTCCTTTTGACGCAGGGAACAAAAACTTAGAGTCAGCAAATTGCACAAGTCAATCACAGATGTGAGACCTGAACTCATGTGGTACTGAGGCAGAGCTTTGCAACCACTAAGTCAAAGTGGCTCCCAGGAAAGGGAAAGAAATAACTCAGAGAGCGACTTCCCATTTACATTCTGTCTTGTACTTCAACTGAAGACTTCAATTATTCCCTTTAGCACAATTCCTGTGCCACTGAATGATCTCTTCATACACACACACACACACACACACAGAGAGAGAGAGAGAGAGAGAGAGAGAGAGAAGAATTCGGAAGCTATCACACAGACCTTGAGCCTTTCCATTTACTTTACTCCCAATAACAGAGAAAGCGTGGCCAGGAGCCAAAGTGCCCTTTTATCTTTCCCTCATTATAGATCATTATTATAATTGAGGTGACTAGTGAAAAGGTTCTTCGCAGCTATTAGTATTACCGGGCAAATTTGGTTTCTTCATGCTTTGATACGGGATGAGTCCTCCACTTGAAGCCAAGACAGAAGCTGCACCTCGGTTTTCATACTCTGTACATACCTGGTCACTAGTGCCAGTCCTACCATTACTTAAATTGAAGTGCTAAGGGTCCCAGGCAGGAGATCCTAGATAGGGCAATGGGGAAAACCTCCCAGCTTTTCTACCACACTCTTCTGGTCAGTAGGTTCTGTTGGAGATCAGACATATATATGCCACCCAACTTGCCCTCTACCACCTAAACTAGTCTGCAGCCTCTTTATGGACACTACGCTATTGCTAGCGTTGAAGCAAGATAGAAAGGTTCCCAACCTTGGGTTCCCAGACGTTCTTGGACTACAACTCCCGGAAGCTTTCTCCACTAGCTGTGCTGGCCAGGATTTCTGGGAGTTGTAGTCCAAGAACATCTGGGGACCCAATGTTGAGAACTGCTGGTCTAGTCATCTTCTGTACATGGACCAGAGTGAGCCCGAAGTCTTCTCCTTCAGTTGAGATAGCAAATTATATTTTAAGCTGGCACAACCTGGAACATTTGAGCCTTTTCATCATTTTGTGTGTCTTCCTTTCTCTCAACTGCAAGTCATCTCTTACCTGGAAGTCAGCGGTGACCGATCCTCCACAGACATCAATCAATTCTGTCATGTCGTAGTATGCATCAAAAGTCCAAATGCAACTCTTCAGGTTCAGATGTTTGTAAAGCTGAATACTCTTTGGTTCTCTCACGCTGGGATCAAACTGATACGCCCGATCATAGCCCGGCCCCAGAACGAGACTATCATAACTCACTTCATCTAGGAATCCAGCTTCTGAAAGCAAAGGAAGACACTGACTGAACTTTGTCTACCTTAATTCGTAAGTTGAGTCTGGAAAATTCGTCTATGGGAGCTACAACCACCCAGAATGTCCCAGCATGGCTAGAGAAATGTTGAGACTTGCAGTCCTAAAAAGCAGATTTTTAAAAAATTCTGTACTTAAGATACATAATATCTGCCATTGAAATATATTCCATGCTGAAAAAGATGGACAGAAGATTTTTTAAAAATTCTGTACTTAAGATACATAATATCCGCCATTGAAATATATTCCATGCTGGAAAATATGGACAGATATGGGTTGCTCATAGTGATGGGGCCACATATTCACTGACCCTCTGAGGACTAAGAGTAGTTCATCTTGCATTTAGTCCTTCTAGATGTACTCAACCCCCTGGTAAACCCTCCTGGGATAGGACACTTTGGGTTTTTCACTGTCTTCAATTTGCAAATGATAATGCAAAGGTGTTGGTATAATCCGGCACTCTTAGAGAAGAGGTCTATAACAATGATCTGGTGCACAAACTGTCCATGTGGGCAATTATGACATTTACGCACCATTTTTCCAAACTGGGAGGAGAGGAGTATAATTAGCAGCAACATCATTTGTTTTGCAAACTCTAGAGGAGTGTGCAAGCCAAGTACCTGCAAGAACTCTCATCAGAATTGGAGGGGGGGGGGGAGAGAGAGCTTGCCTGCATCTTAAAAAACTAGTACCATTGTATTCCCAAAATACAAATAGGCATGCTTAAGCTCCCTTCGCACTTGAGGCACCAGTATCAAGCTTGTCCCAAGCTGCCAATCCTATTGAAATCCAGGAGTAGTGGTTTGCTGGATTAGACTATGATCAATCTAGGAGAACACTCTTGGTAAGAATCCCATGAACTGAAAGTCATGTAGCAGCTGCCTGGAAATCAGACCCCCAAAACAGACCACAATTTGCTGTTTGCCAACCTCCTGCCTTTGATATGTATCTATGCAAAGCCCCTAATGAACCAGGCATCAATTTACTTTCTAATGCAGAACCCTCTTTCAACAAAAGAGCTGATGCTTGAGGATAGGACCAAGGAGCAGCTGACATTAATCCTGCCGGAAAGAAAGCCTTTTAAAATGCCGAGTCAGCAAAAGAAGTTGGGGAGTTTAACATTAGACAATCTGCAATGCTTTTTTTCAAGGATATGCTTCTGTTTGTTGGGAGTAGGGAGGGCTGCCTTCATTAATCGACTTTACTGTGCAAATGCTGTAGACCTAAAGCCAACAGGTAGCCCCATCGAGTAGAGCCACTGCTCAGTGAAACATAACACTGAATTATCAAAATCCCACAGAGTCCACGTATCTGCTCCAGCGGAGATGAGCAACTGGATTTAGGCAACTGCAAATCCCAGGAAACCTCTCAAGAGATTTACCCCTCCTCATATCATTTTATACCTCCAAGCATCCATTCAAGGTAGCAATGGATCTCGGAGCTAGGAAGCCACAACATGGGATGGCAGAACCATTATTATTATTATTATTATTATTATTATTATTATTATTATTATTATTAT
>JAHTLZ010000330.1:7196530-7221562 GCA_023846285.1 Phrynocephalus versicolor | reverse complement strand
ATTATTATTATTATTATTATTATTATTATTATTATTATTATTATTATGCCTGCATTTCAAAGCATACCAATGACTATGAAGACGACAAGAACAACACGATTGCCATGTTGCTGTTTTTTAAATTTATCTTTCTGTTTTACAAGAAATTACAAGTTGGAACTACCAATGGAATTGCACATCTTATTGATGCTGAGTTTTTCATAGCCTTAAAACCTATGGGACACTGCAAATATAATTTTAAAATGCTGGTAAACCTATCAACCTCCTTCTATGAACAACATGAGATTTTTGTTCCTATCATGATAGGACTCAGGCTCTTTGATGGAGTGATGAGTGGGATGGAAGATATGGAAGAAGGAGAACCAATGGTCTGGCTGGCTTTCACTACAGAGGCAAGACTTCAAGGAAGCTAGCAGGTACACTGGTGCAGAAGGAGCCTTTGCAACTGGTTGCAAAAGCTCTAAGGCTGGACTGCCCAACAGGTAGACCGTGGGCTACTGGTAGCCCGCGAAGGGTTCAAAAGTAGCCCGCCAGCCATCAAGAAAAAAAGTGAGGGGATAGGTTCTCCACCCCTCCCTCCCCCATCCCAAAGACCACCACTGCCCCAGCAAAGTTCTGGGTCTGCCAGCCCACTGTCTCAGCCGAGTGGGGCAGTTCAAGGGCCATGGCGCATTGAAATCTGTTCCTTCCAGAATGGATTAATTGGTTTTCAATGCATTTCTATGGGAAACTGCTGCTCTACTTACAAATGAGCATGTGCTCAGAATGGATAAAATTGAGCATGTGCTCAGAATGGATAAAATTCATAAGTAGAGGTTTTAGTGTAGTAGCCCTCAGACATGTTGGGCCAGAAAAAGTAGACCTCGGCCTGTTCAACATTGAACAGCCCTGCTCTAAGGTATTACCTGAGATGCCCTTCAGGTCTTGAGCACTAACTAGGTTGGAACAGACATGCTGGTGCCTGTAGATGGACTCCGACAAGAGGAAATGCAGGTTGTGGAGAGGCATGGTAGAGATGAGGGGGAGCATCCCGTCTTGGTGTGGAATCTGCACTGAAATATGGATCCTAGCGCAGAACAAAGAGACAGAAACAGAAGAATAGTCAGAGAAGGGGTGAGGCTGGTAGGATACATTGAACATATGTATTGTAAGGCTGCAATGCGTGCAGATTCGGATCTAATGCAGAAGACGAAACACTTGACCACACGTGTCCACTTAACAATAGTTTAGCTCCCTTAAAATAAATGATCCTGCAACACATACTGTTCAGAAACAGTCATGTAACAATATTATTCTGGTCGTCTGTGAAGATTCTCAGTCATCCAGGTGAGTTTATCTGGAAGTTGAGTCATGGCTACTGGACTTCTTTTTTGAGAGATAGAAACGTTTCGCTGTTCATCCAAACAGCTTCATCGGTCTGAATACAGCTAGTGCAAATCCTCCATCTTATAGGCAGCTTTGACCTCTTGTCACCCTGGCCCGAATTAGGCTCATAAGATGAACAATGGCCTAAATAGGCTCCTTTGGGAGACAATAGCTATAGGCCATAGCTAACAACCCATTCTTGATAGGTTTCAGCACCTTAGGCCATTGTTCACCTTAAGGCTAAGGATACTATTGTGTCCCTAACAAGCCTGTTTTGCTTTTGTTTTGTTTTTTTTAAAAAAAATCATTTTCACAAAGAGATGTTTATTATAAACTGGTGCTTTTGGACTTTTCTGGATACAAAATGAGGCAGAAAAAGCAGCTTCCCTCTTTTATGTTTCAAAACAATACATAGTTATGGGTCGCCTTCTGTTCACTCTCTCTCTCTCTCTCTCTTTGATTATCTATGGAAAAGAAATATGCAGCACTTGGAAAACTTTTTTTTGGCTTGTCATTCATTTGTTGTTTGGGACTGCTACTTCAGCAATTTCCAAGCAAGCAAGCAAGTCCAATGGCTGGGAACCAGAATGTTCTTATTTTGACCATTTGGGGGATTTGGTGCAACCCTGCAGCAGGTGGAAATCTGGTCCTTTGGACTAATAAATTAGCCTACCCTCTGTGTTAAGGAATTATGTCAAAGGAGAACCAAGATGCTCTCAGCTTCTAAATGCCAAGCTGGCATCTTAGCTTAACTTTCCATGTTCCTTGGCCCCTCTACCTGTTGGGATGTTCCTTGTGTTTGACGTCCAGGTACTTCAATGTGGCAATGAAGGACTGTGCTTGAAACCCTCGGGCTGTCCCGGCAACCACGGGGGTGTGGCAGATGGCACTGTCTGTCCCAATTGTGACTATGTTGCTTCTCAGTGGGGTGCCTGCGTGGCCGACTTTATCTACAGCTTTGGCCACACAACGTATATGGAATCGGCGGCTGAAGTAAATGCTGTCCAGCACCTGGAACGTAATGAAAACAAGGCACATGGACGTATCTGGGTCTGGTCCCCAGAACAGAAGAAAGATCATGCTCTTCTCAATGCTTCTGTCTGCACTTCTGTTCAGCTGCCTGGTCACCTATCTGTCTGTCCGTCCATCCATCCATCCATCCATCCTTCCGTCAGTCTGTCAGTCCTTCGGTCCGTCCGTCCGTCCGTCCGTCCGTCCGTCCGTCCATCCATCCATCCATCCATCCATCCATCCATCCATCCATCCATCCATCCATCCTTTTTGCAGTCCGTCAGTCCTTCGGTCCGTCTGTCCACCCACCCACCCACCCACCCATCCATCCATCCATCCACCCTTCTGTCAGTCCGTTGGTCCTTCAGTCAGTCCGTCCATCCATCCATCTGTCTGTCCGTCCATCCATCCATCCATCCATCCATCCAACTGCTAAAATATACTCATCTTCTGTCTGCTAATTTGTCTAGAAAGCACAGTGAGTTAGGTATCTGACTGTGAAGTCAGAGGTGGGGAGTTTGATTCCCCACTCTGCCTCTAGGACAGTGGTTCTCAACGTGTGGTTCTCCAGATGTTCCTGAACTGCAACTCCCTGAAGTTCCACCACTCACTGTGCTGGAAGGGGTTTCTGGGAGTTGCAGCCCAGGAACATCTGGGGACCCACAGGTTGAGAACCACTGCTCTAGGAAGAAAAGCCAGCCTGTGTGGCCTTGGGAAAGCTGCAGAATCCCAGGGCACCCCCAGAAGCGAGGAATGGAACACCACTTCCACGTATTCTCTACCTAGAATCCTAAAAAGTTTGGCCATAAGTCAGAATTGAATTGATGGCACACAGTTGTTCAAATTTCTGTCTGCTAACATTCAGGGACACTTATACTGTTAACCTACATAAAACAATAATAAAAAGTATAAACATGGAAAACAATTCATGTCCGGTACAGGTTCCAGGTTAACCTGGAAGGGGGAGGGGAATAACATGGCAGGAGAAAAAGAAGAAAGTGACCAAATCAGAGTGCAGCAATGGGCAGTACTTCACCTTCACTTGCATGCTGGAGCAGCATCGCCAGAGAGGGAAGCTCTTGTCCCTCTCACAAAATACTACAACTTGGGGACATACACTCAAACTGAGGGTTGGGAGAGTAAGAACAGAAAAAATATTTTTTTTTTCACCCATTGCATTGTTAGTCTGTGGAACTCCCTGCCATAGGATGTGGTGATGGTATCTGGCCTGGATGCCTTCAGAAGGGGATTGGACAGATTCCTGAAGGAAAAGTCCATCACAGGTTACAAACCATGATGGAGATGTGTGATCTCCAAGCTTAAAACCGGGGTACTTCAAGGGCCAGATGCATGGGAGTGGTATCAGGAGACAGAGATCTAGATACAGGAAGCTAGACTAGATGGGCCCTTGGCCTGATCCAGCATGGCTCTTCTTATGGTCTTATGTTCTTATGTTAGGTCAAAGGTACTCCATTTGATTCTGCTGATGGTATTGTTCAGCTCTGCTTTCAGACCTACCATGTGATTGACGCTGGTAAATGGTGTGTTGTCCGTAATGGTCTCAAATGGAGACCTGGCCCCATTTCCATCGGTGGGAGTAGCCACTTCCCAATTGAACTGTATGGACGACTGGTTGATTCCGGCCTCGTTACAGTGCTCCTTCATAACAGAGTACTTTGGGAAGTGAGGGTCACAAGGGGTCACGCAGACCAGCGGGTAGCCTGGGGAAGGAGATTTCTTGGCACCTTCGTTGGTTTCTTCTTCTACGTGGTCATACTCAGATAATGTAACCACCTGGAGGAGCAACAATGAAAGCATTGAGGTTCTTGAGAAGGGATTCATCACAGCTCTTGCAACTTTCTCTTCAGTATGTGTCAGAATGTGGAAGATGCTATTCTTTCAACCTTAACTTTCTCATGAAATAATGAGCAGACAATATGATCATCTTATAACCTGCACACCTTGGATCTGCACGTTAGAACAATGAGATATTGTTAGGGTGATAAGGATTTATAAACATGAGAAAAATTATTATAAGCACCATTGAAGTGTTAACAAACCCGACTGTGGATGTTAGATACATTTCTCTGAGAAAACATAAGGTCTCAGTGACCCATCCTCTAAGACTTGGCATAATTGCACATTGCGGGGGTGTCATTTTGCTGAGAACAGCATTTGGTGGTTAGCCAGGAATAAGGAACCAATTGGAACTATCAAACAAACTGGGTAATAGGGTCAGGTCATTCTGGCTTTGATGGCCAACTGGCTATGAGCTAATGAACAGGCATGTGTAGGTACGTGTGGGCACGTGCAGGGGCGTACAAGATAACGTCAGTCTGAGATCATACAGACCATACAGAGGGTATATAACCATCATGGGAAGCCATTTAAGCTTTTGTCCAGGACAGCAGGGCAGATCAAACAGACTGGCCTGTGTTTGTCTTGGAACCTTAAGGGACCCTAACTTAGACCCTTAAGCTAAGATGTTTACTAGCCTACTTTCTGTATTGTATTGTTCTGCATTGTATCTCTATCTGTCTTTAATAAACCCTTGCTATATAACTAACTGCCAGTGTGGCAATTTTTAAAGAACCACCTGAACTTATCAAGGTTATGTTAGACAATATTGCATGGACTTTTAATTTATTAATACACTTTCAAAATAATAAGAATAAGAATGAGATGTTAGACTCTTGGGGTTATAGAAAGGATTGTGTTATCAAAAAGACAACAGATAACAGACACCATTGTTTACAAAAATGACTTCCACACTCTTAAAATAATCCCTTCAAGTAAAGATCTAGTACAATTATCTAGAAATAATTGTTCTAGCCCAGTTTATTCCTCCCTAGGCTACTTTAGTAATTACAGAATTTTATATATATGATAAGCAGTAAACAAAACAAATAAACCTGAAAAATTAAGTGACCATGTTGATCCACAGTAAGAAAACAAAATCCAGAATTTGCAAAAGAGGAATAGTTTCATTCAGAATAATTATTTGTTCCCAAATATGTGAGCTTCTGAGTTCTCAAAAACTCTTTATTGTGCTAGGTCAGTGATGGCGAACCTTTTAGAGACCGAGTGCCCAAACAGCGATTCAAAACCCACTAATTATTTGCAAAGTGCAAAAAAAAAAAAAGCAATTTAACTAGAATACAGTTGGCTGTGAAGGGGCGATGTCAGGTGCCCACAGAAAGGTTTCCAAGTGCCGCCTTTGGCACCCGTGCCATAGTTTTGCCAACACTGTTCTAGGTGGTTAAAAAATACAGCCTTATACTGAGTAAAATAGCAGTCTAGGAATCTGGCCACGTCTTAAACCACAGATAACCGAAACTCAATTAAGTTCCAACAGAAGAATGTTTTCATGAAGATATCTGTGTAGGGGGGAAAAACCATGAAGAATTTTCTAGTGCCTTGAAGACTAACACTTTAGATTGGCACAAGGTTTTGTGAACTGCAGCCTATTTTCTTCAGATGTATCTAAAGAAGTCAGTGAGCTACTGTCCCAAAACCCTCATTCGTCTTTCAAGGTGCTTTTTTCCTGTCCAAGATAAAAAGCATCAACTTGATGGTCCAGAGAGTCATGCAGGTTCATGTAAAATCCCGCAAAGTCCCCTGAACAGAAGGCAACATAGAGATTTCCCCTCTTTTTAAATGCAAAGATTAGCAAAAGACACCCCAATTACAGTTTGGGGTGGTACAAACCATTCTGTCATGCCAAACTGGTTCCAAATTTCAGGCAGGCTCACAATGCATCAATAAGTAGTGCAGGACAACTTTAACATGATCGTACATGCTGAAGCCACTTACAATAGGAGGTGCTGGTAAGATGAGACTTCCAGCTGATTCTTGGTCCAGAATGGTAACTATGGTAGTGGTAATCTCCCCTAGGACTGCTTCAACTGGGTCATCTGGGCCTAAGACCAGAGAGAAGGACTCGTGCCACTCACGATCTTCATTGGACATGATTTCCACCTTAAATATGATGTGGTCCATGCCTGTACAAAAGGAGATGTGAGAGGGTCAATTCAAGCTGACTAGCCAGCTGGTGGGCATCAGATGCTTTTGCAAAGTTCAGATCCACCAAAGCAACACCAGTGATTAGGAACAAGCACCAGTTTTACCTTAAACATTTTCATTTATGTGTTTTCCCCAGGCAGACTTAAACATATATGTACCACAATTTGAAGGATTGCTTGGTAGATTTACTAGTAGCAGGTGTCATGGAAGGATTAACGGTGCCCGTCTGACTTCAATAAAAAGCTATGATCCAAAATATAGCTCCCATATTCTTGCCGCAAGGCATTTTTATTTTTATTCTTCCCAATAAAAACAGAAATGCTGGTTTTGTGAGATTTTCTGTAGAGCTTTAAAGTTTTTTTTTTTTTTTTGCACACACCAGCTTTGGAAGAGGGCTTGTGAAACAGAAGAAGCTTGAACTGGCCTTAGGGAGAACAAACACCATGCCGTGGGGCTGAGAAGGGAGGAACCTTGAAGTGAAGGAAAGGTGAAGATAACAGGTCAAAAGAGAGGGAGCCACAGATAAGAAGCAAGGGTGGTGGAGTGGATAAAACGTCAAAGGAGGACTCAGGAGACCTGAGTTCAAGTCCCTGCTGAACCATGAAAATTCACTTGGGGGGGAGGGGCAATACAAAAGCCACTCCTGAAACATCTCACATACAGTACTATAAAAACCTGTTACAAGTCATCAGAAGTTGGATTCGTCTTGACAGCACAGAACTCACAGTATGAACCGACTCGGATGTGAAGATCATCAGGAGAGGCCCTTCTCTCCGTCCCGCCACCCTCACAGGTACATCTCGTGGGAACCCCTGAAAGGGCCTTCTTGACTGCTGTGCCCACACTCTGGAACTCCCTCCCATTAGAGGCCAGGATTGCCTCATCTCTGTTGTCTTCCGGAAACAGGCAAAGACCTTTCTCTTCAGGCAAGCTTTCCCTGAATGATGGACTACCATGTGTATTTTATATGAATCTATGGGTTCACATAGACTTTGTGTTTATGACGACATATAACCATGTTGCTTTAATGTAATGTTGTCTATTAATGCTCTAAGACAGGCATGTCCAAATTTCGGCCCTCTAGATCTTTTGGACCACAACTCCCAGAATTCTAAGCTTAGATTGCCAGTGGCAAAGGACTGTGGGAGTTGTGGTCCAAAACATCTGGAAGGCCGAAGTTTGGACATGCATGCTCTAAGATGTCCCTCAATTCCTTGTTCTCAAACACTTGAATATGTCTTAATTGTACTGTACTGTATATTATCCCTCATTACTGTAAACTGCCGTGGGTCCTTTTCCAAAGAAAAAGGAAGGGTAAAGATACTCTAAATAAATAAATAAATGAATTGCATGACAACAGCTTCTCAGCTGAGAAGGATCATGGAGAGAAGGAAAGGCAGAGTTCAGACATTCGTTTGGACGGCAACAGTAAAAATCCCACTTGCCGGCTAGCCACACCAGCTAGCAGAGAAAATCTGGCAGCTGCGGACCAAAACCAGAATTTTCCCAAGCTCTGCACATAAGTTAGGGAAGGTGATGGTACAAAGGCTGGAAACAGGAAGCTGTGGAAGCACCTCAGCTATTTATTTATTCATTTATTCATTTATTTATTTATTTATTTATTTATTTATTTATTTGACTTGTATTCCCCCCTTTCAGTCTCAAGAATTCAAATATTAAAGATATCTGCAGACCACGAATCAGTTCCCTGAAATAAATGGGATTTTCATGTTGCCATCCTAAATGCACTTCGCTGAGAACTCGTAAAACTATTTAAAGCTGGTGAAGCTTGCTTCTGAGGAAACATGCACAAGATTGCACAATGAGTGTAACTTCAGGAAGGTGAGACTGGACTATTCTTCACAGACCTGGAAGATGGTCAGGGATGCCATGGGGGCCAAGGGGGCAGATAACTGTTTAGTGGCAGGAAGTCGTGTTAGCCTTTGTGGAGCATAGAGGTAGCAGCTTAATCTTTGCTGGTTTTTCAAATGCCTTGTGCATTTGATTCTGTTTGCTTCAGACCAAGCGCAGACAATAAACGTAGTGGGTAAACAACAACAAACTCATTTTAATCATTAGAAAAAGGAGATAGAATGCATCTCTGTTTAAAACTACAACCCCAAAATCCCAGAGCCAGCCTGACCACTAGGCATGCTAGTTGTGTGATTTTAGAGTAGGCCTGTCCAAACTCCGGCCCTCCTGATGTTTTGGGCTACAACTCCCAGAATTCCAAGCCTGTATTTCCAATGGCAAAGGACTGTGGGAGTTGTGGTCCAAAACATCTGGAGGGCTAAAGTTTGGACATGATTAGAGGCTGTAGTTTTTAAAAAAAACCAAATAGAAATCCATTTGAGCAGATGTGCAAACAGTGTAACCTCTGGAAAGAAATTGTCCTAGACATGATCTGTTGCATATCGAATTGTCTGACTCTAACTGATAATGCCTACGGACATTACTTAATATGGCAAATCGCATCTAACTGTGCAACAGGATTTCAACCAAGGTCTGTTAATATGGGTCCAAACAAAGTTGCTTTCAGTTCATTATATCGATTTTTCTGAGCTTTACCGGGGCTAAACTTGAGGACTCGACTCTTCGGGTAGTAATCAATTCCAGACTGAGCCGAGCCGTCCCGGGTGCTGCAACGAACTTTAGAGGTCCGATTCTGGTCACCTCGCCGGATCACCTTGACGTTTAAGAAAGCGACACCCTCAGGCCCAGGAGGTTCCCGCACTTGGTAAGCAGCTTCTTCGAACTCAATGGTGGGAGCTGAAAAGATGGGGAAAGGAGGAGAGGAGAGGAAAGTGTTCTGCTTATATACCGCCCCATACCACTTCAAGTAGTCTCTGGGCGGTTTACAGTTTAATTATGCAGGCTACACATTGCCCCCCCCCAGCAAGCTGGGTACTCATTTTACCAACCTCAGAAGGATGGAAGGCTGAGTCAACCATGAGCCTGCTACCTGGGATTGAACCCCAGGTCATGAGCACAGTTTTACCAGCAGGACAGGCATTTAACCACTGTGCCACATAGCATGGACTTGTCTACCTTCAAGGCAAAGAACACTTTGGTTTAAGGTGCAATCCCACCTTCAATGAACCTCACTGAACTCAGTGAGACTTACTTCTGAGAAAATATCTTAAGACATAAAACTACAATTAGTTCTTCAGACGCAAAAGGATAATTTTACAGAAGAATTAGGGTAGAGCAGTGATGCCTGGCATCTGTGCTAAAATGTACATAAGAACATAAGAACATAAGAAAAGCCATGCTGAATCAGGCCAAAGGCCCATCTAGTCCAGCTTCCTGTATCTCACAGTGGCCCCACCAAATGTGTCTGGGAGCACACGAGACTAGATATCTATTTCCTGATACCACTCCCCTGCATCTGGCCCTTGAAGTACCCCGGTTTTAGGCCTGGAGATGACACATCTCCCTCATGGTTTGTAACCTGTGATGGACTTTTCCTCCAGGAATCTGTCCAATCCCCTTTTGAAGGCATCCAGGCCAGATGCCATCACCACCTCCTGTGGCAGGGAGTTCCACAGACTAACAACGCTTTATGCCAAGACTAACAACTCTTTATGCCAAGTCAGTTCAAGTTGGGATTATTGGGATACCTCCCTTTTGGCCATTACTGTTAAACTATTTTGAACATCAAGGGATCTGGGGGCCTTCTGAGGAAAACCTTTTGGGATTTTCCCCTGCTCCTCAAGACTGGAGACAGGGCCAACTCAATACAGGGCACGTAGCCACCAGCCAAGGACTGGGTAAAAAGCCAAGTCTTATCTTGCTTTCAGACAATTTCCTCCTGGAGAAATAAATAACTGGAAACCTCAAGGGGAATCCCTGGAGGCTGTTGCCACTTTCACCAGACATCTGGCTTGAAAATATATCTAAGACAGACACGTCTTTAAATCTTGGCCTGTTTCCCTTACCATCTTCATCATTAGAGATAACAACAGTGGCCTCCTGCTTCTTCCCCACGGTGGCCCCGCTCCAGTGATTTCCAAGAGGATGGCTCAGATGTATCTGGAACTTCTCCTCTGGTTCAAACGCTGAGTCGTCGTTGATCAACACAGTGCAGTTCTTCACCTAGAGTCGAAGACACCACCACTTAAGGTTTAGAGGCCAACCTGAGATACTTATTTCTTTTCAAAAATGATTGCATTCCATTTCTCCAGTAAGATGCTCAACACAATGCACAAATTGCAATAACAATAAAAGGCAAATCAGAAGTAATAATACCCAGAAAGAAAGAAAAGGGAATGATACAGCAGATAAAATCATTTCAAACCATTTAATGTCATTTATTTATATCTTTAATAAATGTCATTTGTTTATATGTTTATTTATACCTCCACCTTTCCTTCCCAATAGCCAGGGGAGCTAACCACTTAATGTAAATCACAGCAAAATACACAAACCTAGACACCTAGGGATTAGAATACAGCATATTATCTCACTCTTGGAAAAAAAATTGGTGTGTGTGTGTGTGAATCTTCCTTTCCTCTTGCAGTGGTACTTCTGTGTGAGTAGACTCATCACACTGAGGAAGATTGAGCAGTTGGCCTGTGTACATGTCCAGCACACTGTCCCAGTACTGCTTATGGCGGATATCAGGTCCTCAGGACATCTTATGCTGCTTTCACACGACCCCTAAAATCATCTGGCAACTTAAATGTAGATCCCCCCAATGTGGTTTTTGTCCTGCTTCCTGTGTTCCCACCCTGCCGCACTCTGATTCTATTGCTTCTGTCTGCAGTGAGGGGAGAGAGAGAGAGAAAATGCAGGCTCACCTCCGCCTGCCATCGGCAGCAGCTAATTGTTCCAGGACGTTAAGATTCCTGTCTGTTAAAAGGCGGGGGGGGGGAGAGCCAACAAAAACAAACAAAAAGCAGAGGAGGGCCAGGCATGCAATGCTTTAAAACAGCAGCAAGGAACAGCAACAAGGATTTTACCTCCTCGAGAACAGGTACTTGTAAAATGTGCTAGGGCACGCTTAAGTGGGGGTGGTTGTACTTTATTTTTTTAAAAGTTCACTGCTGGTGGGAAAACAATTTTATGCTCCGCATCTGCGAACCGTTTGCATTGGATTTTAGGGGTCAGGTGAATGCAGCCTTATTGAGCTTGACCCTGAACTGATACTTTTGCAAGGGGTCTGAGGTTTGGCGAAGGGACCAGACAGCCTCTGTGCCCATTGGAGTCACTCACCTTCTCTCCTTTCAGGAACGTGACACGAGACTCCTCGGTGTTCCCCCTTTCCTCAAAGTCCTCCATGACTCGAGCTGTCTGGCTCCGAGTGTAACATCTGACAGAGGACTCATAGCTCAAGTCTCCAGTACGGATGATCGGAACGTGCAGGATTGCATCCTTCTCTTTCACTGGGTATAAATCCTTGCTAAATTTCATACTTGGTACTGTAGAAGGCACAGCAACAAGAGGGGGAAACACATGTTCTGAAAAACTGCAGTTAGCAGCGTGATGAGATAAAAACCACCATTTGTTAGAGCACTGTTGGGTATCCAAGGGCCCAGGGGCAGAAAAGCCATTTATAAGAAGTGAAAGTGGACAAATGTCTCACTGCTCCAATGCCAGGGACCAGGGCCAGCCCTAATTTTAGGCAGACTGAGCCACGTGTCTGTCAAGGATTTTAGTTTTGACAAAATGTCTGTAATATATATTCACAGGTGTAAAGAATCATCAGTACTGGAAGGTCAGGATGATTAGGTACAGGTGGTATAGCTAAATCACCTCATCCCATGTAGTGTGTGATTGGCTCACACCATATTGCTTTGTGTATACAGTGGTACCTTGTATAAAGGAATTAATTCATTCCAAATGAAATTATGTTAGGCAAATTTTCCTTTATACAAATTCCCATAGGAATGCATTGAAAACAGAGTAATCCCATTTTTATGTTGTACAGATTCTTCCCATAGGTGATTATGTTAAGCAAATTTCCCCTATCTCCGGAATTTTTTATGTTTTACAGATTTTATGTTATACAAGCTGTTTGTTATACAAGGGTCCACTGTATACGTATCAAGCAAACCAGTGTAAATTGGGACTGCCTAAGGTGAGAGGCAGCTTTCCCCATTCTCTGTTATGCTGTGTTTTTATATTGTTACTGCATATTACTCTTTGTCATGTGTACATATCTAATATAAGTTTTCTACTAAGTTCTATTGCCTTGTTCATTTGTCTCCTAGCTCCATAATCACTGAGTGCATTTATTCTTCCACAATGCTGCTAATCTCTGCTAGTGGATGATACCTTTCCCCTTCAACATAACATATCCCTATATAAGTATAATAGGGTTATATACTTTTAACAGTGTCCCTATACAAGAAGCCAAAGAGTTTAGCCCCACAGCAATACCTCCTGAGATAACGACAATTTCCTTATGAGCCCAGTACAAATAAAACAAATATCTTGCTCTCAGATGTGCTAGAGGATGCCATCATGCTGCCTATATCCAAGTAAGAACTCATCCATGATAACCAGTCCAGCTGGCTTCAATAAGGAGTGCTATTCCTCTGCCTTGGTCAACAAGGGGCTACCAATCCATAGCATTCAAGAAAACTGGGCTTCAGATGGACTCCTAGCAAGCTTTATTAATGGAGTCACAGATCCACTTACCATCTTGGAAGGTATCATTAATGGCCACGGTGGCTTGAAAGGGCTTGGCCAGTTCAGCTCCTTGTGGTGAACTCAAGTAGACTACAAATGTCTCGACTCCTTCGATTACTGGGTACTGTGCATCATCCAGGATTGTCAGGGTGCAATACTGAGAAGGATAAAAGAAAGGGGGAAGGCCTATCTTCTGAAATCCATTCATTCATTCATTCATTCATTCATTCAAATGCCACCATTCTCCTACTGGATCCAAGGAAGCGTACAATATTTTTAAAAAGCAGTGTTAAATGCTGAGCTACACATGACTGCAATATTTTTAAAAAAGCATTAAGCAGATAAATTTAAAATTTTGCAAATAAATATCAAGAACATAGAATAAAACAATTCCTTTAAAGAACCCCCTTTGATCAACCAGTTGTTGAAAGAAAAGCAAGCCTGAAGAGAAGGGGTCTTGGCCTGCTTGCGGAAGGTCAGCAAAGACTGGGCCAGAACACCCGGTGGGAGGGAGTTCCAGAATCTGGGAGCAGCGACTGAGAAGACCCTCTTCTGTACCCCCACCAAATGTGCCTGGGAGGCTGGTAGAACTGAGAGAAAGGCCTCCCCTGAAGATCTTCAGACAATCCTGATGATCTTAATATGAAACCAATCAAGTATGTGTGGGTTGATACATTTAATAAGAAAATGCTCTTGTTGATGCAAGAGACTAGAGATGGACACGAAACGAGCAATTTTTCGTTTTCGTTTTCGTTTTTTTGTTTCATTACGTAACGAAACGAAAAACGAATTTTGACTCCAAAATGAAACGAAATGACCCGAAACACGAAAAATTTTGTCAACCGCTTCATTTTCGTTACGGCAAATACATTGAATTGTGCTAAATGGTAACAAAACAGCAATTTTTCATTTTCATTTTTGGATTTTTGTTTCATTACGTAATGAAACGAAATGAAATTTTTTGCAAAAAACCTCACGAAAACAAAAACGAACCGAAACGGACCCCTAAATGACCAAATGACAAACGAAACACCATTTTTTTTTAGTCATGCCCATCTCTACAAGAGAGATCAGCCCTTTAGAGGCCTTTTGAAATTCACAAACAGCCCTTGGAGGCTCTATTCTTGAAAATAGTAAATCACTTTTTATTCGCATCGACTTGTGCATCTCAGATGGATGATGGAACCGTTTTATAAAACATAAATGGTCTATGCAACAGGTGTACCTGTTTTTGATAGCTGGGCCCCATTCCCCTCCCCCAAATTAGAGTGAAAGGAATTATAAATATAAATATAATCAAAGCAGCAGGAAAGAGGAAGACCAAAATACGAGAGGGATTGACTCCTTAAAGGAAGCCACATCCTTGAGTTTCCAACAGCTGAGCGGGACTGTTGAGGTTTTTGGATAGAACTCAATCATAGGGCTGGCATAAGGTAGAGGCAACTTGAGGTCACATAACAACAATGACCGGGGGGTGGGGTGGGGGATGCTAAGCTCGTAAGAAATTATTTCCACAAGAATCTTGGGGGAGCAAAATGGACTAACAAAGACATAACATTTGGGGAATGTGGCTCAAACTCACTGTCACCTTCCAGAAGTCCTACACCCCACTAGCTAGCAGCCATAATTTCCCTGGTTAGTTGGTGATGATGATGGATTCCTGAAGGGCCTCTGTTGTGGAAGGCTGCTAGAGTCAATAGCTTGACCTCTCTCTACTTGAGCAAGAAAAGTAGCTATACCTCTTCAGTTCCTCCTGGGCGAAATTCCACTTTCTTAGAGCTGGGTATATAATCAACTCCTGGCGTAGCAGAGGGTGGCTCCGACGTCCGAGTGGCACACCACACAGAGGTAGGGGTCGAAAGATCTGGACCATGCCTATGAACTGGAATTTCTATAATTCCTGCAATGAAGGATGGGCAGATGAGGGTCAAAATCCTTAGAATAACAAAATCAGATGTGGGAAGACTTGTACAGTAGGACCCCACTATCCGCTGGGTATGGTTCCAAGCCTTCCTGTGGATAGTGAAAACCGTGGATGAGAGAGAACACCAAAATGTCCCCAAAACTGCTGTTTTGTGATAGTAACTTGATTTACAGCTGCTGTTTTGCAGCAGTAGCTTGCTGTACAGCTGCTGTTTGTGATGTGACGGTAGTTTGCTTTACGGCTGCTGTTTTATTACAGTAGCTTGCTTTACAGCTGCTCCTTGTGACAGTAGCTTGCTTTGCGGCTGCTGAATTATTATTTTTTTCCGCTGCCAACTGTGGATAACTGAATCAGTGGATACGGGGGTCCTACTGTATTCCCTTAAGAAACAAAGATAAGATTTTTCAGCTTCTGCCATGACCTGTGTTTTCTTTAACAAAAGCAATTATAAACCTATCATGCTCAAGGGAATTTCTGTAAGAACTGTAAGAATAATGTAAGAATAATGTCATGCTTTAAGACTAGACGGTACTATGATCCAAACTGTGCCCCAGTTCTCACTTTTTCTTAGAAAAGAAGAGGAAAAAAGAAACATGAATCATTCCTCCTGGATGTCTCCAAAATAGCAATTTTCTTTTTAAATAAATGGGTCACAGAGGCCCACTACCCGCAGAGGAAAAGCGGTGTAAGATGTGAAAAGTCATTGAAGCAGCAACATTTATTGAATTTTCTTATTATGGAAAGCAAGGAGAGAAAGAGCCTGGTTATTATTTGAACAGCTTGATAGAGGAAAATCTCTGACTCAGTTTCACTGCAATTCAAATAGCACCAGCAATCAGATTTTTTTTTGCTCTGTATGGAAACTTGAACAATTTTTCCAATAATTTGTACGCATTCATGTATTTTGAATACATTTCCTCACTGACTGAAGTGTGGCGAACACTTTTCATAATCACCTTTACCTGTTACAAATCTATTTGTATCAAATGGATACTTTGTTAGACTTCTTTTAAAATACAGTGGGCCCTCATATAACAAATGGTTTGTATAGCAAAAAATCTGTACAACATAAAATATTCTGGAGATAGGGAAAATTTGCTTAACATAATGGCCTATGGGGCAAATCCGTACAACATAAAAATGGGATTACTTCATTTTCAATGCATACCTATGGGAAATTTGTATAAAGGAAAATTTGCTTAACATATTTTCTTTTGGAACGAATTAACTCCTTTATACAAGGTACAACTGTATAGATTTTTTAAAAACAAAAACAAAAAAACCCTAACTAAAAATTGAAGTGATGAATTTTATTTTCTCCTCATTCATTTTTCTCAGTCAGAAACATTGGTTATTTTCTCCAAGAAGTTAACGTTTAGCAGTAGATCACCTGAGAGAACCATATTGAATACCTACTGTTTCTCCTCCCTTCCACCTGTCTGATGGAACAAGGACAGGGAAGACTTTAAGGGTATTTATTCATTTTATTTATTTATTGGGTTTTTATATCACCCATCAGGCAGCGAGGCCATTCTGGGCAGTTAACAACAATTAGTCAATGCAATACAATACAATACAAGGAAAACACATATAATTCATACAATGAAATAAAATAAACAAAATAAAGATATGGTCTGGTTTCCCATTGTTGCTCCTTCCCTAACACTATCTCACTTCCCCCACGCCAGCTTTTGTACACAATGCCTGATGAAAGAATATTTGTGGCACAGTGGTTAAACTGCCGTACTGCACTCAAAACTCTGCTCATGACCTGGGGTCCAGTTCCAGGTAGCGGGCTCAAGGTTCACTCAGCTTTCTGTCCTTCTGAGGTTGGCAAAATGAGTACCCAGCTCATTGGAGAGCAATATGTAGCCTTCAAAATTACTTGTAAAATGTCCAGAGAGTGTTTTGAGTGTGACGGGGTGGTATATGAGCAGCATGTTTTGTTTTTGCTTTACTCATCCAACATGCTTGAAAACACAGTCTTGTCCCATTTGGGCTTGTTTTTATATTAATCTAATAGTCATTTATTTATTTATTATACTTATTTAGCTGCATCAACTTTCCCTGGTGGTAACAAAGACCAGTAAACAAGCAAAAAAAAAAATTCAGTATACAGTGGTACCCCGACTTAAGAGCAATTCGACTTAAGAGTGGAAAGCTGTTGCCATTTTAACTGCCACCTTACAAATTTTAGATATGGTCTGCTCCACTTACAAATATCTTTTTTCTTTTCTTTTTCTTTTTTAACTATTTTTTTCAATTTTTAGATAGGTACCCCAACTTAAGAGTAGTTCAACTTAAGAGCACGCATTCGGAACAGATTAAATTCGTAAGTTGAGGTGCAAATAGATAAATAAACTAATAATAAGGTACAGACATAGATAACCAAAGAGTTCCAGCAGCAGCAAGAGGGCAGGGAAGCAATAAAAGAGACAAACAGAGGAGACAAACAGTCATGTGTGACCACATGGGGGAAATAGTTCCAGTTTGGACCCCATGTGGACCGAGCTAGTACAATCTGTTTCTCTGTGATTATACAATGTAGGGGAAAATAGACTCCAGCCCAATCCTGTCTTATGCCTGAACTGGACCTTTTGTTTTGGTCCAAGTAGTAGGACTTCTACTTTTTTTTTGGGGGGGGGTGTCAGGCTAGATTGATTCCATGGCAGACGGAAGGGTCCCTTTAAAGGAGACTGCTCCAGTGCGATCAAGCACATCCCTTTTGCAGCCATCCAATTGGGCCCAAATTATACCATCCTGATCAAAGATTTGAATCCTTGACGCTGCCCGTGGTCAGCACAGATACCTCTGCATTGTATATATCAGTGATGGCGAACCGTTTAGAGACCGAGTGCCCAAACTGCAATTCAAAACCCACTTTTTTTTTTTTTTTTGCAAAGTACCAATACAGTATCTGGAAGTTGAGTCATGGCTACTGGACTTCTTTTTTGAGAGATAGAAACGTATCGCTGCTCATCAGACTGAGGAAGCTGTTTGGATGAGCAGCGAAACATTTCTATCTCTCAAAAAAAAGAAGTCCAGTAGCCATGACTCAACTTCCAGATAAACTCATCTGGATGACTGAGAATCTTCACAGACATATTGCCAATACAGTAATTTAACCTGTATACAGGTGGCTATGAAGGGGCGATGTTGGGTGCCCACAGAAAGGGCTCCGAGTGCCACCTTTGGCACCCGTGCCATAGGTTCGCCATCCCTGGCATATACTGTCGCTTCACAGAAGCAAGCATGCAGCCAGCTCCACCCAATTTTCTCTGAGGGTATTTGTACACGACCCCTAAACTCCGCCGCAAATGGCTGCCAGCTCCGGAGCTTACAATTGTTTCCCCACCAGCTCCGGAGTTTGCAGGAAATTAAGTGCGGATGTAATCTGGTGAGTGCCGGGCTCTCCTCGCTTCTGTTTTTTTTTTTTTTTTTGCCTCCCGCCCCTTTAAGAGAAGGAATCAGGACGATGACGGGGCTTCAGCAGACGGAGGTGAGCCTGCATTTTTTCCCTCTCTTTTTTCTCCCTCCCCTCACGCAGACAGGAGCAAGGAAGTGCGAAGGGGTGGGGACGCAGGAAGAGCAACGAACCCCCAAGATCTCTGGTTCGAATTTAAGTGGCCAGCGGATCTTAGGGGTCGTGTGAAAAGGCCCTGAATGTGCTTTTGTCTTGCCAGAAGCTTCTAGTTTTGATGAGGGCCATGCAACCTCCAACATCCTTACCTGCATCCTCACTGACAGTGAAAGTCGCAGTGCCAAGGGACACTGTGGCGGCGTCGTTCGGACCCCTGATCAGAACCTTGGCGGAAGCCACGCTCCCAATACGTGCATTTTCGGAGGCCTCGGCAAGCGCAATCTCAAATTCCTCTTCTTCCTCGTACTCGCTGTCGTCGATCAGCTTGACGTCGCAGGTGGTCATGGTGACCCCGGGACCCAACACAACACGGTTTTCGCCGGACATCCCCCTGGACTTAAAGTCTGAACCAGACTCCAGAGCGTGGGCGCTGCTGCCTTTTGCAGTTTTGGGCACCGTGTAGCAAATGGCGGATACGATGCTGCTAGAGTCACCTACAAGGAAGCATAACAGCAGCAGAGAGATACGTACAAAGGTGTCTTTATGCTGGTTGCAAAAATCCAGCGAGAACAGTGGGTCTCCAGGTGTTCTTGGACTACAACCCTGAGAAATCCTGGTCAGCACAGCTAGCAGTGAAGGCTCCTGGGGCTTTAGACTAAAACCGTATGGGTACCCAAGGTCTGGGACGACTGATCTAGAGCGCTTTTTCTCAAGCATGGGGTCCCTACGATGTTCTTAGGCTGCATCTCCCAGGAGCCTTCACCATAGTTGCGAAGGCAACGTTTTCAGTCCAGGAACATCTGGGGACCCCAAGTTTGAGAACCAATGATCTAGAGTTCAGCAGAGGGGTGTGGTGGCTCAGTGGGCTAGAGCACTGAAAACTGTCAGCTACAAAGTCAGCAGCTCGGTGGTTCAAATCCAGGGTGCCATGCAGCAGAGTGAGCTCCCACTGATCACCCCAGCTCCTGCCAACCTAGCAGTTCGGAAGCATGTAAATACAAGTAGATGAATCGATACCGCTGTAAAAAGCGGGAAGGTAAAACAGTGTTTCCTTGCAGCCATGCGAGCCACGTGGTCACGGACTTGCACAACACTGGCTCTTCGGCTTGAATACAGAGATGAGCACCGCCCCTAGAGTTGGACACAACTAGCACGTATGTGCGGGGGGGGGGGAACCTTTACCTTTTATGCTACTCTCTTGTATATACTGTATCTGACACTGCATCATGGCTGCATCCATTAGAACCCTAGGATTTGTGGTTTGATAAGGTACTGACTTATTTGCTCTAGTTCAGGGGTCTCCACTGGCGTTCCCTACAAAAGCCTCCAAATAACAGAATTCTCCATTCTAGGAATCCTGTTGTCCAGATAGACACCCAAACTGTGCTCAACTGGAGAATGGGTCAGCCTAGCTTGATTCTCCAACAGCAAACGAGCCATGAACTGGGCCTCTCTTGACCCATAGGCCTTCCAGCCCAGCCTTCCTCCAATTTGCAACCTCTGTCTCAATAAGATTGCACAGGGGGAGAAAGCAGACAGCTGGTGTTTCCCTCCTTCGTAAGCTTCAGTGGAACCCACCTTTCCTTTCAATGGGGGCAGAGAGGATGCCGGCACTCTCACTGACATGATAGATTTTCTTCTCAAACTGCAGGGTTGGCTCATCTTCCTCATCACTGACGAAGACTTCGGCTGTGGTGATGCTCCCCAGCAAGGCATATGCGGGCATGCTCAGCTCTACTGTGAAACTCTCCGTGTTTTCAAAGACGTCGTCATCGTTTATTACTATGGTGCAGAATTTGGTGTCTTCCCGCTCATCAAACTGAACCTGAGAGAGAGAGAGAGCGGACAGAGGCACGGGTAAGATTCAGGACTCACAACAAGCATTGGCCCTAGCTTCTATTCCTTGAGATTTAGCAGGAAGTTCTTCAGATCTTGAAAGGTCCTCAGAAGGGATAACTCCCCGTGGACACAGCTGATCCAACCAAACCAGAAGCAGAGAAACAAACAAGCAGCTCTCAATCTTCATCCAGAGCTTCTAAGATCCTCTCCTACAGTTGCACAATAAGGGGAGGACCTTTGGTGATGCCACCATCCAACTGTGGTTTCGTAGAAGCCAGTGTGGTTGAGCAGTCAGGATACTGGAGATACTGAACTGGGACATGGGGAGAGAAGGTTCTTGCCCTCTCTGAGCCAAGAAGCTGGTCATTCACTGTCTCTCAACCTGCTGTACCTCACTGGAGTATTGTGAGGAAGTGAAGAAAGAGATATAATCTGCATGGGTCTTCAGTGGGCACCACAGGCTCTCCTTCCCTGCCCTCCAAGCGTGGTGAATATTGGATTTTCCCAAGGCAGTTGCTCAAGGGCACCTTACTGAGGGGTAGGCACCATGTGGGTGTATAACTCAGATGCCTGACACCAAACTTGGAAGGATTGTAGAGGAGAGTCAATGGAATCTTCCCTGAAAATTAAATGTGTTTAGGTGCCTTGGAGGCCATTTTATATGCATTTAAACCAAATGATGAATTCACAAATCTATTTGTTGAGGTGTCAGAAAACAAATTATAAATTTGTTTTTCTGATTCGTTGACTTTGATCAAAACCAATCACTATATTTTTTATCCATGTCTAATTTCGTGCTATGCTGGAGGATTTTCTGGTCGCGCAGTATTATTTTCTTCACTCACCTGGCCTGCATACTCAACATAGTCCTGTCCTCCTGGTCCCAGACTCGAGCTGGATGTGGCAGTTCCCTTTTCAGTTCGGCAGAGAACAATGGCATATTGTTTGAGGTTGCCCATCCTCTTCACAGTGACACTGATGGAGCCAGCCTTTTCACTAACGTTGTAGCTAGAAATAGGGAATAAAAGAAAGAAGGCTAGTCATTTTGCCCCCAAAATTGCAATCCAAACTACAGAACGCTAGCTTGTTCAATTTACGACTTTTGGGATCCATGGGGAATTGGGGTGGATTTAAATCCCAAAAAGTAACTTCTTCAGAAGAATCAGTCTGTACAGGAATAGGCAGGAGCGCATCTCTCTTAACTGTGAATCAGTGTTTCAGTAACTCTGCGGCTAGGTTACATATGGTTGTTCTCAGCTGTTTCCAGGATTAGCAAATTCAGTCTTCGAATTTGCTAATCCAGTTTAATCAACTTCAGGGTCATCTGCCTCTCTCTCCTTTTCTCAAGGATCTGTGGTTTGCCTTCATTAATAATAGTTCAATATAACAGCATTTGTTTAAATCAATTGTGGGGGGGGGGGATGAAAAGCGCAAAGACAAAATTCTGCTTGCCAGAAACCAATAAGGACCACAGGAATGCCACCGGAGCTGAGTGACAAACATAAATCTTGATACAGATTTATATTTGTTGGAGAAGAGGTGATGGTTTTCCAAGTTAGAGGAACATTCCGTCTCATGCTCCCCTGAGATGAGACTTAAGTCGATGTCTTATCAGCCAGAGGCTTCTTACATGTTTCTCTTTGTGTCATAAGATGGTGTTCATCAGTAAAGTTTTCTTATAACTTTTCTGTCAGCACCAATCTAGTTAAATAATGTACCTTAGAACAACCACACATAAATATACCAGTGGACATAAGAAACTACAGGCAGGTTTAACAGAAGAACATAAGAAAAGCCATGCTGGATCAGGCCAAAGGCCCATCTAGTCCAGGTTCCTGTATCTCACAGGAGCCTCACCAAATGCATCTGGGAGTGCATGAAACTAGATATCTATCTCCTGATACCACTCCCCTGCATCTGGCCCTTGAAGTACAGTACCCCGGTTTTAAGCCTGTCGATTACACATCTCCAACATGGCTTGTAACCTGTGATGGGACTTTTCCTCCAGGAATCTGTCCAATTCCCTTTTGAAGGCATCCAGGCCAGATGCCATCACCACATCCTGTGGTAGGGAGTTTCACAGTTTGAAACGCAACATTCCACAGCTTTCTAGCTCTCATGCCCTGTGTTTAATTTTTGCGGCCTACTCCATCCAATGCCTTTAAGCCCTCTAATAGCACTCACATCTTTCTTTCTCCATGCACGGTGTACATTTTTCTACAGTTGCCCTACCATACTGTGTCAGTTCCATCATGTCCTTCTTCCTCCCTGCCTAGACTGGTGTTACAACTTCACCCGTTTTGGTGAATACCAAGAAATTTTGGTGAGATACCAAGAAAGAGCCCCCCCCCCAAAAAAATAGGTACCAAGAAGGAGGCAGATGCACCATCAATGGGAGCATGAGACTGCAACCACTAGGTAATATCTACCCTTTTTATTTGATCCCATTGGCTACACCTAGTGGGTTTTTCTAAATTTTACACCAGGCCCCAAATGGAACGCATGAGTCTTCTCCACCACTCCTCCCACTTCTCTGGCCAAGTATTTTATTTATTTATTTATTTTTGAATTTATACCCCGCCCATCTTCCCACGGGAACTCTGGGCGGCTTACAGAGCTGAAACAAGTAAGCAAATACACAACAATCAGAATATAAAACAAACAACAAGACAAACAGAAACATATAATTAAAAACGCAGCATAGACTTAGGCGCCCTTGTTATGGTCTAACCTCGCTGCTAGGTCAGTACGCTCATAATAAAAGAGTCGATGGTGAGAAGAAAGAAAAAATAAATAAATAAATAAAATAATAAAAAAACCATAGTAGGGGCTATGAGCCTCAAAGTGCCACATGGAGAGGGGGCGTGAACGTGTGTACGTGATCTATGTCATTCTGTTTGAAGGACTGGGACTGTAAACACAACCCGTAACTTCAGATGCACCTTTACAACATGTCTGCTCTGAGCCTCAACTAAGACACTACTTGGCATTTTCATCTTGCCAAGAATTTTACATCGACGAACTAACTCCTGACCATTCCATCTTTTGCCATGCTTGAACTTTTGGAACAGCTCTGAGGAAGAGGGTGTTACCCTCAAAATATTAGCAACTTTTTATTATTTTACTAGTAACTTAAAGGCATCCCCTAGTCTAGCTCTGTATTCAGTTTTGTTTTGTATCTCATGGGAGGGAGGTGCCTGATTCTACATATCCATACCGCACAGAAAGATGGATTCACAGAATCATGGAGCTGGAAGAGTCCTACAAGGCCACCAAGTCCAACCTCCTGATGAAGGCAGGAATTTATGTCAAAGCAAATCTGACAGATGGTTGTCCAATTGCTTCTTGAAACGCTGCAGCGTTGGGCGCTCACCACCAGCCTAGGTCATTTGTTCCATTGTCAGATTGCTTCAACTGTAAAGAAGGTCGTCCTGATATTCAGCTGAAATCTTCTTCGTCCTGTATCTTGAGCCCGTTTATTATATCTAATAATAAACTGTCATGAAGTTCTTCTGAATGTTCAAATGGAATCTCAAACTACAGGAAAAGAGATTCCATTTGAACATTCGGAAGAACTTCATGACAGTTAGAGCTATTCGGCAGTGGAATATGCTGCCACGGAGGGTGGTAGAGTCTCCTTCTTTGACGGTATTTAAGCAGAGGCTGGATGGCCATCTGTCGGAAATATTGTGAAGGGGTTCCTGCTTGGCAGGGGGTTGGACTCGATGGCCCATGAGGTCTCTTCCAACTCTATAATTCTATGATTCTATGATTCTATGATTCTATGATCTGCTGTGCTCTGGGATGACTAAGAACAGGTCCTGGCCCTCTGCTGTATGGCTATCTTTCATATTATATTATATTATATCATTTTCTCAAGGCTAAATATGCCCAGTTCTTTCAGTCTTTCTTCATAGGGCATGGTTTCCAGCCTATTCACCCTCCTAGACGATCTTACCTTTTGGCTTCTGAGTCAAACAGCGTTCTAACACCCTCGTCCCTGACCCTTAGTGTTCTGCTTATAAACCGCCCTATACCACTTCAAGTAGTCTCTGGGAAGTTTACAATTTAATTACAGTATGCAAGCTACATATTCCCCCCTCCCCCAGCAAGCTGGGTACTCATTTTACCGACTTTGAAAGGATGGAAGGCTGAGTCAACCATGAGCCTGCTACCTGGGATTGAACCCCAGGTCATGAGCACAGTTTTAGCTGCAGGACAGGCATTTAACCACTGCACCATGGTACCAATCACCTTCCACCACAAGAGCCTTCAAAGGTTTTTGCTCTTATCCCAAATTTCAGATAGCTCATATATTTATTTGAAATAGTTATAAAGCACTTTTGAAAATTAATTTTCAGTTCTATCGATGCAAAGCATTGCTCTCCAATCTTCCTGACAAGAACTAATTTTTATTTAAAGAGTTAAAGAGTTCTTATTTAAAGAGCAGCAGCACTCAACATGCAAACAACCTTAAAATGATGTTTAAAAACCTTTTACCTTCTGGCCTCAGAGTGTTCGTGACCATTCCGTAGCATCATAAGGAGAAGAAACTCAGACAATGACAGAAAAATGTCATAGATAATGGAATGTTATTCTCACCTTAAGCATGCTGAATAATATAATTGTGTGCCATCAACTTGATTCCAGCTGATGG
>JAHTLZ010000330.1:7167603-7184830 GCA_023846285.1 Phrynocephalus versicolor | reverse complement strand
TTATTATTATTATTATTATTATTATTATTATTATTATTATTATTATTCCATCTCCACTCAACTGCATAGAGAACAGGGAGGAAATATAAAAGATTCAGACCAGCAATATCTGAAGGGCTGTAATCGTTCCTTGACTGAACTAGATCATTTATCTTAGAATGCGTCAAGCAACTGAAGACTGGTGTACCACACAGCTCAACTCCAGAAATGGAATCACCCACCTTTGTCGATGTCAGCTTGCGTGAAACTTTTGACTGGCCCCTTGGCAGAGATCAGAAGCAAAGAATCCCTTTTATGCAGATGCAGGACACCGATGCTGGGATCCTTTTTCATGAAATATCTGAGAGTCAGGTCATCCGAGTCCACGTCTGTAGCTTTCAGGTGCTGGTCAGTAATGACTGCAACAGAGCCTGAATATCATATAAAAGGGTAAGGAGGGGCACAATCACCAAATAACTCTTCCTGCTTATTAAATTGTTTTTAAATGAGTAGGCATGGCTACAGTAGCAAAAAAGGCAGAGGGATTCAAAATCAGAAGAAAAGAACATAAGAAGAGCCATCCTGGATCAGGCCAATGGCCCATCTAGTCCAGCTCCCTGTATCTCACAGTGGCCCCAACAGATCCATCTGGGAGCACACGAGACTAGATCTCTGTCTCCTGATACCACTCCCCTGTATCTGCCTCTTGAAGTACCCCAGTTTTAAGCCTGGAGATGACACATCTCCATCATGGTTTGTAACCTGTGATGGACTTTTCCTCCAGGAATCTGTCCAATCCCCTTTTGAAGGCAATCCAGGCCAGATGCTATCACCACGCCCTGTGGCAGGAGCTCCACAGACTAACAACACTATGGGTAAAAAATTATTTTCTTTTCTCTGTTCTTACTCTCCCAGCCCTCAATTTGAGTGGATGTCCCCTAGTTCTGGTATTTTGTGAGAGGGAGAAGAGCTTCCCTCTATCCACTTTACTCATGCCCTGCATTATTTTGTACGTCTCAATCATATTCCCCCCTCAGGAGCCTTTTTTCCAGACTAAAGAGCCCCAAATGTTTTAGCCTTTCCTCATAAGGGTGGTCCCCCAGCCCAGTAATCATTTTAGTCGCTCTCCTTTGCACCTTTTCCAGTCCCTCTATGTCTTTTTTGCGATGTGATGACCAGAATTGTACACAATACTCCAGATGCGGCCTTACTATCGCTTTGTACAATGGCATACAAAATACTGATGTCCGCCCTTCTCAATCTCTTCATTCACATGATGCCATCCATCTGAAATTAATTCCCCATTTAAATGTTATTTCCCTATTTATCTCAGATCATTCAGAAGTCATTTCAAACTTGCAGCGTAGATATATATGCAGTTTGTTTAATCAGAACAATTTGGATAATGGACCTGCATATATGCAATGCACTAAATTCTACATTTAAAGGAACACAGCTTTTTATACAGTGGTCATTATTCCAGGAATGCTACCATCTCCAAAAAAGGCTTGTCTTGAATTTTTATTGCATACCAGCAGGAAGTTGTAGGCCTCGGTTCACCACCAATTTGGGTGGTTCCATCCTCGGTGGTGCTATAGTGAATTTGACTGTGCCTGTCTCTGTGTAGAAACCATCCGAAAGTGAAAAGCTGAACTCATCTGATTGGCTTCTCCAATTGTCTGGTGTATAAACGATCCGTTCCTCGAGGATATCCTGATAGGTGAAGATCGAGCCTTCTGAGACAATATGTCCATTCTCGAAGGGAACCAGGGGAGATGCCCTCTTGCGGACAAAACCTAAGAATAAGTTTGATTTCTGTTCAGTTTTGTAAACTGCTCAGAGTAGCCGTGTAGCTAGATGGAGCAGTATATAAATTTAATAAATAATAATAATACTGTAATATAATAATACAGTCACACACACACCCCGCCATTTCGTGGTTCAAGTACTGCGGTCCCACTACATCGTGGGATCGCAGTACCTGCACCTCGGAGCTGCAGGGGAGGCAGCAGGAGGCGATCGGGTCGCTCCGCGCCGCCCCCGCGCTCCTCCGAGAAGCCTCAGACAGCCGCACAATCGCCCCCTGCCCCCACCCCACCCGCCTCCGCATATCGCGGATTTTCATGCATCGCGGGTGGGGTGGATCCCTAACCCCCGCAATCGGCAGGGGATGACCGTAATAACAAAAATATTATGGCTTTCTTTCAATTTCCAACCTTCTCCACTGTTTTTTTTTTCCTACTACTGGTGCTCACTCTTCACACAACACTTCATTCTCCCGTGGACTATATCATAAGGTGACAGCCACAAATGTTGATTTTTTAAAAGAAGAATGTATGGATGTCATAAAGGACAGCCTTTCAAGACTGTCTGGATACTTAAGAGAACAATGACAACAACAAAGTGCTTCAAACTATAGATGTACCAAATCTCTGGTCTGGAATGAGGACACAAGCTACATCTCTCAGGATAATTCTCTCCCTTCCCTTTCCTAGAGGCAAGAAAGCTGTTTTTCTGAGAAGACAGCTTCCACGATCCCCAGGGGTGGTGCCCGTGGAAATCTTATAAGAACTGTAGTTTTAAAAAAGTACTACAGTAACCCCTCACCTATTGCGGGAGTTAGGGACCCACCTGACCCGCGATGACTGAAAATCCGCGATATGCGGATACGGGTCGGCTGGGGCCTGGGGGACAGGGGGCGATCAGATCCCCCATGGTGCTCTCTCGGGCTGCTCCAAAACTTTTCGGAGCAGCGCAGGCGAGCGACAGCGGAGGATCTGATCCCCCGCCACCGCTCACCCCCGCTGCCCCAAGACGTTTGGGAGCAACCTGGGTGAGCAGCATTGGGGGATCTGATCCACCACCGAGCTGGAGCGTGGGACTTCAGGAAGGGAGAAAAAGGTTTTAAAAGCCTGGGCTTTTAAAACTCCCCCCTTCCCCACACCCCGGTCCCCAGCTCATTGGTGCTGGGGTGGGGAAATAAAGTTTTTTCTCCCCCGTCCCAGCGCTAATCAGCTGGATCCTGGGCAGGTACTGTGATCCCACAAGATAGTGGGAGCGCAGTACTTGAACTGCGAAATGGCAGGGGGTTACTGTACAGTATTTCCAAGTTATGGCCTATCTCAGTGATGGCAAACCTTTTAGAGACCGAGTGCCCAAACTGCAATTCAAAACCCACTAATTTTTTTGCAAAGTGCCCATACAGGAATTTAACTTGAATACAGGTGGCCGTGAAGAGGCGATGTCAGGTGCCCACAGAAAGGGCTCCGAGTGCCACCTTTGGCATTTGTGCCATAGGTTTGCCAACACTGGCCTATCTACTCTTTAAGTACTGCTTCCACAGCAGATGACCAGATGTTCCTGGGAGCACCAAAAGTGGGCCTAACAGAAAAGCAATCACCCCATTCATGTTTCCCAGCAACCAGTACTGAGATAAACGTTGGGAGGCAATACAGAGATACCCAGAGTCATAGAAGTCAACGCCCGGTTCTCCATGCAGCTTACCATGAGTGGGCTTCTTTATTAATACAAAGATCAGCTGGTTGGCAGGTGTGTCCAGGTCTTTTATCCACAAGGAAGAATTTCTGATCACAGCCCCTTGGCGTTCTTGCACTCTGATGGGCTCCAACTGGATTTCAGGAGGCTCGTCATTCAGACGCTATAACAGTGAGAAGCAACACACTCGCATGGGGAACTGCACTGTTGCAATGGAATGAGATATGCCAGAGATATGCCGTGTGGGCATCAGAAGATGGAAAGAAGGAAGGAATAACCAGAAGCTGCATCACATGGTTCCAATTTTGCTTTGCAAATATAAAGAGCAAACTAACATCATGGTAAGCTTTTCCAACATGAAGTATCCTAGACAGCACAAAGCATCCAACTTGACTGAACTGATTTTCCCTGCTTACCTTAATAGTGATGTTGACACTGCTGGTTTCTGATTGGCTGAAGCCGTCACTGACATAAAAGCTAAAGGTATCCACAGATGGCTCAATACTTTCATGGACACTCTGGAAGTAATAGATGTGGTTCTCCACCACATCTTGAAGTGAGAATGAAGGATCTGAGCTCATGGTGCTGCCAGGACCAAATTGCCTGCCTGTGAAGATAACATGGTGTTGATGACAGGATATTCATTACAGCTTAGCTGTTTTTGTCATTTTCCCTTCAAATAACTTTTATCCGGCAACTTCAGCAGGTGCAAAATGTGGTGGCCAGACTGGTGGCGGGTGTGCGTCGATATGACCACATCACCCCAGTGCTGGCCCGCTTGCATTGGCTACCCGTTGAGCCCCAAATAAGATTCAAGGTCCTGGTTTTAGTTTATAAAACCCTCCATGGCCTGGGACCTGAATACCTGGCAGAGCGAATCTCTCAGTGGTCATCTTCGGCCCGACCAACTAGAATGTTGTGGGCGCTCTCAATTCGGGTGGCCACGCCCAGGGAGGCTCGGAAAGCGGCTACCCATAACCGAGCCTTCTCTGTGGCTGGTCCTATGTTATGGAATCACCTTCCGAGTGAGTTGCGCCTTGCACAGTCCCTGTCAGCCTTCAAAAAGGCATTAAAGACCTTGCTTTTTCGTGAAGCATTTGGTGACTGTTAATTTTTTTGTCCTTCTTAATCCCGTCCCGCCATCTCGCTACTGACCACCTTAATTTTGATTATCTTGCCATATATATTTTTTTACTGTCTTGTATTGTTCTATTACTGTTGTATTTATCCGCCTATTGTTATGCTTTTATTATGTTGTAAACCACCTGGAGTTCTTCGGAAGACGGGCGGTATATAAGCGCTAAAATAAAATAATAAATAAATAAATAAAAGTCATCAGCAATAAGCCTAGGAGCTTTTACAATATTATGTGGCAATGAATTCTGAAGCATACTGTAGTTTTGAGTTGTGTAAAGAAAGTTACATTGGGATTCAGAAAAATGTTCAACTAAGCCATTCTGAGGTATCTCTGCATTGGGACTGACTGAGAAATGATCAAATCAGAGACAGTGATTGTCAATGGAAATAACCTTAAACTATGATTTAGTGTCACACAAGAATGAGCCTCATTATCTTGCTCCCAAAACCCACCTTAGGAAACCATGGCTTGAAGTTGGTTTGCTCCCAGTAGCCACCTTTAGGCTTAACTACAATCTGCCCAGGTTTTAATGGCACAGCAAACTATGGTTCACAAAAAATGAAGTCAAGCTTTGGAAGTTGTCTTCATGACAATGGTTGGAGAAATATTCATGATTATTCTTTGCACACTCAATAGTAATTGAGCATTGTATCTGAACCACCCTAATGTCATTACTTCCCAGGGCACATCACCTCAATAAAATGTTGATTAGAAAAGTTGATTAGAAATTAGTAGCCTAGAGGGCTTGTTAATTAGCATGAACCAATGCCACTATTATTCCACAGGATTTGAATCTCACCTGTCTTAGTGTTTTCAATATACCCATATTTTGGAAGAGTCACAATTTTCAGTACAAGGTTCTGCTGGAAAAGCTCAGAATGAATGGCTAAAGTGTGGTGCGCCCTAAGCAGCACCCGGCCTCCTTCATCAACCTGAAAACACAAACGTGAAATTGGAAGTTATGTTTGCAAGCACAGGCTACTGGTAGATCTTCTAGTGACCTTCATTAGATCATTAAAGGATGGCATGTCAAGTCTAACAGAATAGGACTACTGCATCCACAAGGCCAGGACCTGCACTTTTTCAATGCCTGGAAATATTAAATTTTAAAAAATCAGAAACTCATGTTTCCATGTTGTATTACCAAACCTGGCCACTAGAGGGAACTAGAGACTATACTATATACAAGGTTTGTTTATCTGAGATTTCCAGCATCCACTGGGAGTGTAGTGCCTTGGAACCAATCCCCGTGGTCCCACTATATAGCAAAAACAGAAAGCCTTCCATCCATTCATAGAAAAATATGTTATGTCACAGACCACATGATTCTCATGTCAAGTGCTATAGGCAACTGTCTCTGCTCTTGTGTCACAATTTCTTTCAACTGCTGCCAGATTTTCTTTTTTATATATATGATAAATGTCCTCTAGAACATTTAATTCCTCCAGGAACTAAATAAGCACTATTCCTACTTTTAAAAACAGAAGACACTGGCATCCCATCCCTCTCTTACAGCCTTCAGTATCTCAAGCTACTTACGTACCGTGATGTGGTCGGCGAAAGCGATAATTTGAGGCTGACTCTGGGCAGGTGTGAGCGTGATGGTGAACATCTGACTGTCAAGGCGGTTGTCATCAGCATCAAACACATTGAAGTGGAAAATATCTGTGACTGGCTGATGGATAGTCTCAAACTCAGTAATATATCTGCAGGGAGATGTAACAGGAAGTTGAGTTGCCCTGACAGCCAGATGAAAGACTTTCACATCAAAGGTTTTGGAACTTGTTTGCATGCAGAGAGGAGACAACTTAATCGTAGAATAATGAAGTTGGAAGCCTACAAGGCCATCAAATCCAGCCCTCTGCTCAAGACAGGATTACAAATCAAAGGATAGCAGCCAAACTGTGGTCTAAATTTCCCTTGAAAACCTCAAGTGTTGGAGCACTCACCTCCTCCTGAGGTAACTCGTTCCCCTGTCGTGCTGCTCTAACAGTTAAGAGGCTTTTCCTGATATCCAGCCTAAATCTGGTTTCCTAAAACTTGAGCCCATTGTTGTGTGTCCTATACTCATGGATGATCGAGAACAGATCATGCCCCTCTTCTGGATGGCAGCCTTTCAAGTACAGTAATACCTCAGATATTGAATGCCACTGATAACGATTTTTTCAGATAACAAATCGCTATTTCCAGGTATAGGGCTGCCTCGGATAACGAATTTTCCCTATGGGCTGCTTCAGATAATGAATCACAATTTCTAGGTATAGGTCTGCCTCGGATAACGAATTTTCTCTACGGGCTGCCTCAGATAATGAATTTTCCCTATGGGCTGCCTCGGATAACGAATCACAATTTCTAGGTATAGGTCTGCCTCGAATAACAAATTTTCTCTATGGGCTGCCTCAGATAACGAATTTTCCCTATGGGCTGCCTCAGATAACGAATCACAATTTCTAGGTATAGGTCTGCCTCCGATAACAAATTTTCTCTATGGGCTGCCTCGGATAATGAATTTTCCCTATGGGCTGCCTCTGATAGCGAATTTCCAGCATGCATCGGTAAAAAAGAGTTATCCCAGGCTGCATCACATCTGTACCTTTAAAGAGTATGAGCAAAAAAAAAAAAGTTTCTGGGTCATTTTCCTAGGCTCTGGAATGGATTAATTGGTTTTCCATTCTTTCCTATGGGAAACTGTGTTTCGGATAACGATTTTTTTCAGATAACAAATTGCCTCGGAGAACAAATTAAATTTGTTATCTGAGGTACCTCTGTATTTGAAAAGTGCTATCACAACTTCCCTCCAGTCTTCTTTTCTCTAGGCTATACAGTTTTATTTCCTTTCAGTCTTTCCTCCTAGGGCAGGGTTCGCCGCCCCTTAACCTTGTTGCCATCCTTGGAGCTTCTTCTGATGGGTAAGCTTCCTTCTTGAAACACCATATCCAGAACTGGACACCATCCCTGTCTTCATTTCATCTTCTACACCTTCATTTCATCTGCCTTCATCCAACACATGCATTTCTTGATGCTCCTGCAGGTCTCACCAAAGCTTCAAAAAGTTACTAGTTGTGAATTAAAAACAATTTTGGAGAGGTGACCCTTTTCACAGGCGTGAGTTTTGCAGGGGTTTAAGACAATCTTAAAGCCTCCTTATAAGGCATCCTAGTCCAGTTATGTATGCACAGAACTAAACTCTCTTCCTAGTGGTGCAGTTGAGATGCAAGAAGAAACTAGGACATTAATAAGTCTGTCCAAGCTTCATGCTTCATGCCTAACCGCCCAGAGTGACCTCGCTGCCAGATGGGCGTTATAGAAATCTAATAAATAAATAAATAAATAAATAAATAAATAAATAAATAAATAACCGCTTTCTCTCTATACAATCACAGAGAAGAAAATGGAAATTTGCTCCCAATCTCAGTTCTCCCTTATAGCTGAACAGGTTTCCAAACAATCTGTGCTTTGTTTAAACTGTGGTTCATTAATGGCAAGCCACGACCACATATTTTGAAAGTCTGATGGAAACAAACTGCAGCTTCTAGGATTTAGACGGTTAAAGTATTTTGTTTAAAAATAAAAGCAAGCATTTCTAAATGTATGAGGGGGAGGGGGAGGAAGCTTAAGTCAGCCTGAGGTTCCTGGAGGTTCACTGCTATGGTGATGAACATTTACTTCCTATGATATCCAAACTGAGTTGCCTGTTTGCTGCCCTCAACTCTCAGAAAAAGCATTTCAGTGCTAAATTATGTAAATTAATAACATTTTTTCAATCACACAGTCTGACCATACTTGTAGGGAGCTGGAGGTGAAGTTACAGGAGAGCAGAGCATTACAGGACGCAATCATGGAACACCAATGACCAAGTTGCAATGTGGGTTTCCCAACATTGTGTGCAGTACCTGCAACTGGATACAGGCTTTATGGGGCTCCAGTAATGAGGGGACCACATACAGAGTGGTTAGTTAACAGCTATGAAATCTGCTAATTATACAATACAAGGATAGTAGCTGCTGTATCTAGTACAATCCGGGAGGAACAACTAGAGGAAGGATCTAGAATCCTCTAATTCATTGATTCCCAACCTGGGGGTCGGGACCCCTTTGGGGGTTCGAACGACCATTTCACAGGGGTCGCCATGAGCCACTGAAGAAATAAGCACAAACGGCTTGGGTCTGGAGGAGGATGGGGAGGAAGGGGAAAACAGTAAGTTATAGCTTGATAGGTTAGAGGAGATGTCAGTCAATGTAACCAGAGGCTGCGATTGGCTGAGGGTGCCTGTAGAGGGACGTTCTCTATGGCCTGCCAAAGGGGTCTTGTGGTCTTTTCCAAGCAGGGCAAGGGGTCACCACAACATGAGGAACTGCATTAAAGGGTCACGGCATTAGGAAGGTTGAGAACCACTGCTCTGATTAGTCTTCCACCCCACTACTTTGACCAGGAATGCTACTTTAGTTAGTAGTTTCACATCTCCCTCAGCTTTTTTTCCTAAGTTAAAAAGGACTAAAAACATTTTCTTCAGATTTTCTTTAAACAGGTTTTCTTCTGTCCCTCTGTGTCATCATTCCTGCAACCCATTTTGGTTTCTGTTCCAGCCTCTCCATCGGTGCCGAGGGAATATATTTCACAATGCCTTGTTTGGGAAGTGTCAACCCTACAGCAGTAATTAAGTCCACAAAATATTTTAAAAGGTCAATAGTTCGTAGTAGGCTATAGGAACTACCAGTGTTGAATACCCATCTTGCCCTATAGGTGGTAGTGTAGGATTCTGAGTGTGTTTATGGCCAGATTGGATGAACGTTGAAAAATACTTCAAGATTACCTGATTCTTTGATTGTTGATGTCTTCCATTGTGAAATTGTAGACTTCAGAAAACTCAGACGGTCGCCTGGGAATCATCCGCACAAGAGTGCCATATATGGGAAGAGAAATTAACTGAATCCTTATTTTAGAATCAGGGGAATTATTATCCTAAGAGGAAAAAAATAATCAGAATTTATGTTCATCACTGCTATCTAAAATGAGAGCGGTTGCAGCAGCCAAAAACAGGTCTGTACCTTTATTACCTTTGAAATAGGTACTAAAGATAATGGAATAAATTTGCAATAAACCTGCTTCCCACTCCCCTGTGTTATTCTTGGAGGCTTACTCTTACTTGGAGGCTGTTCTGTTTTCTTGCCTAGCAGCACATTTAATTACGCAAAATACTAAAAAAAAAATGCAGATCCAATTAGGTAAATTAGGAGTGTTTGTGTGAATTTTCCCCAATCCGTATAATTTTTGAAAGTCACAGAATGCGACCTTTCCGGACATGAGAAGATTGGATTGTCTGGGAAAGGGATTCTCAATTAGCGCTGTGTACAAACAGCCCTTCCTGTAATTGGTATCATAAGTGTGTTAATGTTTTGCATAGAACTGAAACAGAACAGAAAGTATGAACATCAGTATGATCCAAGATATTTTAAGGCTATGCCACTAAAATTGTTATTCCTCTGGATTCATCGATTAATCACTCGCCCGCTTTTAAAACTGGTCCTTTTATTTTATTTTTCATTTTACAGTATTTCTTAACTATCAAGCAACTTCAGAACACAGCTGCTGTAAAACATTTTTTTTAAAAAAAAAACCCATAAACTGAAATAACAACTCTAAATAGGTTACATGAAACTAATCATAGCAGCAAAAACCTGAAGCAATAGTCCCAAAAATATACCAGCCAACTCTTTTAAAAAACATTTAAATAATAGTTACCTGCTACCAAGTCTATTTTGAATTATGGAAACCCTTCACAGAATTTTCTAGGTACAAACTACTCTGATGTAGCTTACTATTCTCCTCTCTCTCTCTCTCTCTCTCTCTCTCTCTCTCTCTTGAAGGGAAGTGTAATTTGGAACACTGACAGTTTTCCAAAGCAACATAGGCTAGGTCTTGTCCCAAGATGCATAATGGAGAATTGGAGTCTCAACCTTTAGGAACTAAACACCTATCTCACTAATCAGCAAAAAAAATCATTTCAGTGTCAGTTAATGTCAAAAGGACTACAGTGTATTTAACAGAAAGCAATCCGAGATAGGGAAGTCTTGAACAGCGGCTTAAAACCCTGCAAGAAGGAGCCATGGACATCTCACTTGGGAGAGAGTTTCACAGCCACCACTGAAAAGATTCTGTTTATCACGCCCAGCATCCTAACAGATCTTATTGGTGTGCATAGGAGAAGGAATTCTCATGTTGATCTTGGAGGAGAGGCATGTTGGAATGGTGAGCACTTGACAGAACAGTAGTTCCCAATCTTGCGTCCCCAAATGTTCTTGGAGTAAAACTCACAGAAGTCTTCACTACTAGCTGGGTTGGTTAGGATTTCTGGAAGCTGTAGCCTGTGAACATCTGGAGACCAAGGTTAGGAACCACTGGCATAAAATAATGGAATGGGGCTCAGGAGACCTTGGTTCAAATCCCCAGTCAACCATGGCCACTTACTAGGAAGTGGCCCTGGTAGAGCCATTACTTAAATATCTCAGGTAACTTGAACAACCATCTGAGTTTCCATTAATTGGCAACATACTCCCAGAACATGAAAACAATGCAACAGGTTGGTACATGTGAAGGTGGCCCTTAAGGGAACCATGTTCCAAATATTTAGGACAGTTAGTTAGTTAGTTAGTTAGTTAGTTAGTTAGTTAGTTAGTTAGTTAGTTAGTTAGTTAGTTAGTCAGTCAGTCAGTCAGTACGTTCGTTCGTTATACTGCCCATCTGATAAATGGCAACTCTGGATGGTTCACCAGCAATCAACGAGCATAACATTCAAAATACATTAAATTAATTAAACTAGACCCAAACCAAATATTATAGAAACCGATGGGTAGAAAAGGTATGTTTTCAGAAGAGACATGCCCACTTCTTCCTCATTAGAATTTGAACATGTATGTTTTGGGACAACAAATCTTAAGCATGGCTAGTAAGCGTAGAGAACTGTAGTTGAAAACAGTTACTTTCTCCAGCTCTCTTCCTTAACCGAGTGGGGTCCATTAGGTCCTGGGAACTTACTGGTTGTAATATGTGTTCTGCTCAATTCCTATGGGGTAAAACTGCCACACTAAGGAACACTACTGAAACTCTTATATTAATATGCAAATTATGCACATAAATTGATTATGTAACATTATGCAATTGATGATGCAATTTATTAATTAAGATTATTCAATTAACAAATCAACAGATCTTTAAGAGTCATCTCTCATGTTTCCATGAATTTATAATTTCAGGAAACAGGGGCACTTCTGCGACATTATTTTGTCCTACTGCTTTTCCCAAATCAAATTGACCTACAGATGAAGGAAGAAGGCTTACTTTTTTAGAATACTCTTCCAGGTGTAATATTAAAAAAATATGCTGCAGACAGGTTCCTATCAGGGTAAAACTGTGTCTTGCATTCCAGGCAGTGAGAGTTGTCTGGGAAGGAGAGCCCCTGAAATTTCAGGCTGAGGCAACTCCATGATTCACCCATACCTCCAAATATTTGTTGATCACACCCCATTTAAGCAGAGGTGGGGAAAATGAAACCAGCCATGGCCTCCTGTCACCAACCTCTCCAGACTCACGTGGCTCACTCAAAAAGTTTGATTTTAGAAACAGGAAGTGATCAGCAAGTTTTTTGGCACACACCCACCCAAAAGACTCAGAGAGTGGACAAGAGAAACCCCTGTGTCCTGCCAGTGTCCAAGGGGAGAGTAAAAATGGTCCCTGTGCCCTTACAAGTTACACAGGGACTCATTTAATACAAAAGCCACAGAAGCGAAGGTTCTGGGGAAATACCACAGAAGCATAAGCCCATGTGTCACTGTTCCCTGACACGAAACCTCTAGACCTCAGACTCCAAACTATACAGTCCTCGGCTCATTCATCCGGTATGGGGATGATGGCAGATGTAGTTCAACCCACCCAGAGGGTGCAGGGTTCGGGAAAGCCTTCTAGGCCTCATTTGAGACAAGAAAAATCTTGTGTTCCTACAAAACAAGGCCAACTCATGCTGCCCGCAGTTTTCTGTAGCCTCAGTGGTTGTGGGCCAGCAAATCAAAGAGGTTTAATTGCTCCTGACTGGGGGGATTAGCTTAATTTCCTTTTTAGTTCTGCACTTCACCTCTACCTTTGTGTAATTTTTCCTTGTGGAAAACACCTGGCTATAAAGAAAGAATTCATTCTTCCCCTCCCCTCCTTCCTTGGCACGACCCCGGGGCAGAACACGGGAGGAGAGGTTAAAAACTTTTGTTCTCCCCACAAGGAAGAACATTCAGAGGGATGTCAGTGGGTTGAGTTACAGTGGCCTTATTCACGCCTTTACAGCACTGCACAGCAGCTGCTGGCCTGAGATCAGCTTTTGTCTGTGAATAATAAAACACTAAGAGAGAACAGGCAACGTGCCTGGACTTTATTAGCAGCTCCTTGAAATGCCAAAGAACGCGGGCCAAATTTCCACCTGTACGGGAGTCGGCATCCCATTTCTCAGCTAGCCGAGGGGTTGCCATCATTCGTACGCTTCCACCGCCTTGGGGGAATGTTTCTTGAACAAGGACAGGGAAAAGCAGTGAGATCGGAGCCCGGAGACAGGCTAGAGATCACCCTTCGGCTGTGGCAAATTAAGGCGGGGCAGGAAAAGAACCCCAACCCTTTGGGAGACATTCACAGAGGCTATAAAGTTAGGTTATTTCATTGGGACATAGGAGAGCTATTGGAATATTTGGCAAGATTTACATTTCAGCCATTACAGGGTTAATGTGAATGTAGAGTATTATGGGCTGGATTTAATGTGAAGAGCGAAGCCGATTGGTTGTTGAGATCACACCACCTGGAATGTTCTGGTAGAAGTCTAGTTAGTGTGTGTGCCTTGTATTTTTAGAGAAGAGAAGCATGTTCCTGGCTTAGCAAAATGTCTGTTAGAATAGTTATAGTTAGAAACCTCCCGTGTACCCTTCCCTTCTAGTTAAATAGATTTTTTCATATAGTAACACAAGAGGTGTCTCTCTCATTAAGCAACTAAAAATCATCTGCAACAACCAATCCAACAAAGATCTCCAACAAGAGCCCAGTTCTGGTCCCCAGTAAGCCACAAAACACAGTGGGTCGCCTTGGGTCTACCATTCTCTCTCAGTCTGACCTGTTGTGCCTTTGTTTGTTGCCTTTAAGAGGTTTTGGCCAGGAGGGACCTCTCCTGACTGGGGTGAATGTCAATCCAGCAGCAATGAGGTCTTCCTTCTCGGCCTCCGGATTTTGATGAGAGCGATGCCTCTCTTCCCAAGTTCTTTTCCCAGTCAGACAGACTGTGATCAGTTAGAGCAAGAGCTATGTAGTCTCTGGATCATCAGTCACAAAGCAAGTGGCTCATATAAGATCTCCTCATGCAACCAGGTAATATTTGTATACTGAATGCTATTTGTTTTAATCTACAGTAACCCCCCGCTGATTGCGGGGGTTGGGGACCCACCTCACCCACGATGCACGAATATCCGCAATACAAGGAAGTGGGTGGGGTGGGGGTGGGGGCGGGGGGCGATTGCGCGGTGTGCCCGTGTGGCCCCGAGGCTTCTCTGGGGTGCGTGGGAGGGCCGCACGGAGAGATCGGATCGCTCCCGGTGCCCCCCCGGCTCCGAGGCCTCCCAGAAGGGGCTGGGGAGCCAGGGAGAGCGATCGGATCGCTCCCGGTGCCCCCCCCACCCGGCTCCAAGGCCTCCCAGAAGGAGTGGGGCAGCCGGGGAGAGAGATCGGATCGCTCCCCCCCGGCCCGGCTCCGAGTCCTCCCAGGGGGGCCTGGGGGGTGGCATAGAGCGATCGGCCTGAGGCTTCTCTGGGGTGCGGGAGGGCCCCGCGGAACAACCTCCCCCCGCGCCCCCCACGATTCCGGTACTGCGGTCCCGCGATGTAGTGGGACTGCAATGCTGGAACCGCGAAATGGCGGGGGGGTCACTGTACATAGAACTGTGAGTAAACAGAACATGTCTATTTTTCTCTCTCTGCGTGAATTATTGAGACAGAAGGTGCCAGTTGAGGTAAAAGAAGTAATACTAGATGCTCTAATGAAGGGAGACTTAAAGCTAATTCTGCACTGTAGGTCCGTAAACTTTATCCACTGCATAATTACAAGGTCTTTTTAAAAAGCCAATAGATGTCCACACTTTAACAACTAGGATGACAAACTGGGAAGGAAGGGAACTATGTGTGCTACTTCAAGTTGCTATAGTTATTAGTTACTATATTAGTTTCTATATTGATTAGTTGCTATAGTTATACTGCAATACATTGCAATATAAAAATAACTAAACATAAGTCAATTAATCAGTTAATCAGTCATAATCGTAACTGGTCATGTTAGAATTCCTGTACTATACCTGAACATATAGGTCAAGTGAACAATCATTTAAAGCAGTGGTTCTCTGCCTGTGGGTCCCCAGATGTTCCTGGACTGAAACTCCCAGAAATCCTGCCCACACTTCTGGGAGTTGCAGTCCAGGAACATCTGGAGACCCACAGGTTTAGAACCACTGATTTAAAGGGTCGCACTTCCCCCTGCCCCTCACTGCCTGGTTAGGGAACTTTCCTATTCGTTTTAAGAGAGATAATATTCCCCACAACTTGGAGAATTTGGGTGATTAATGGCAGTAGTAACACCCACTTTAGAAATTGGCCTGAACTGTACTTCCAGTGGGGCTCCTATTTATCTAGGTTGCCCACTTCTGAATGACACTCCCCTCCACTGCCAATCTTTAACTCCCTTTTGACATGAAGCAATCCACCAGTGACTATATTTGTTGCCTGGCCCTGAAAGGCGTCACCTGATGATTTCCGCCAGTAAATAAATCTTGTAGGCAACAGGATTAGGCTAGTTGGCTTTCTTCTAGCGAACTGGCCATCGTACATCCACACAGTCCCTGTTTGTGTGTGTGTTGCGTTGTTACAGTCATGACTGACTCTTCGTGACTCCATGACCATGGAGTTTTCTTGGCAGGAATACTGGAGTGATTTGCCATTCCCTACGAAATCTTAAATCAAGGAGACAGCGTCAGCACACCTAGGGCCCCATGCGGTCTTCAACTTAATTCCATGCAATCTGCAGGTTAATTTCTAAGGCTCTCCTAGAGTAAATAAATCCAGACCTCTCAATCTGACAGAGCAATCCATCCATCTGGCAGCTTATCGGGCAGTGAAAAAGAGAGAGGGAGGCAGGCAGACGGATGGATGGACAGAAATACAAGAGAAAGACAAGGGGGAAAAGGCAGCAGCAAACAGAAAGAAAAAGGGTGGCCATTTTTGTTCCTGGTTCAGCACACCCCTGCCTACATCCCTTCCACCACACAGCCCTTGACAGATTATTCCCAAATGAGACCCATAAAAATATATATATGCCCACTCTAGGTTAAGGCATCAACTTTAGTGCAACAGGTTGGCTTGAGCAGTTTTGTGGCTACTTGAAAGACAGTGTTGGAGTGGCCTCAGGACCAGAATCAGCAGCACACCTCCACTTGAAGGACAAAGGGCACTCATTCAAAGATGAGGATGTACACATACTAGACAGAGAAGACAGGTGGTTTAAGAGAGGAGCCAAGGAAGCCATTCATGTGAACATTGAAACCCCCTCTCTCAACAGAGGTGGTGGCCTCAGGCACAGTCTGTCTGCTACTTATCAGGGTGTGCTTTCAACAATACCCAGACATATCAAAAAGCCTTCACCACCAAGAACATAGCTAACGACCCATATTTTATAGGTTTCAGCACCTTAGGCTACTGTTCACCTTAAGACTATGGATACTATTGTCTACCTAGCAAGCCTATTCAGGCCATTGTTCATCTTATGAGCCTAATTCAGACCAGGGTGACAAGAGGTCATTAGCTGTATTCGGACTGATGAAGCTGTTTGGATGAGCAGTAAAATGTTTCTGTCTCTCAAGAAAAAGCCACAACTTCCAGAGAACTTTCCTGATATAACACCACATAATTGGACCCACTGAAGCCATCGGACATGGATGAAATGCTTACAGTATATGCAAAGTGGGACCGGGTGATGGTCACAGAGGTTTTACCAGCCACCGTGATGGCCAAAGGGCAGCTCGGATCCAATTGGGGGCCGTCGTTTTCCCTCGGCGTAACTTCCACTTTCAGCACTGCTGTTGCTGTGGTCATGCCATCAGTTACTGAAATCTCCATCCTGTCTTCTGCTGTAGAGGAGCCATCGTGGATATACTGCAAAGCATTGTGGGTGATTTCCTCATAAGTGAAGGTGTCCCCTGTCCAGAAGGAAAAGTTGAGATGAGGAGTTTGGCCCTTGCAACACAACACCCATGGGCTGACCTACAGGTGTGGTGAAAGATTTGAGGTTCTAAAGATTCATTTTGAAAGCTGAAGGGATTTCTTTGGAAGGAAGGAAGGAAGGAAGGAAGGAAGGAAGGAAGGAAGGAAGGAATAGTCCTTTCATTTGTTTTTTTATTGCTTATAAGATATCTAAGGAATATCAGTGACATCATGAAGATGGAGGAGGTACCTGGGAGGTATTAAGCTATGGATCTGTAAGACATTGGCTTAGTTTCTTGAGAGGCACCTTGTATGGAGCATAACTGGCAGCAAACCTACCAGACCTCT
>JAHTLZ010000330.1:7137016-7167593 GCA_023846285.1 Phrynocephalus versicolor | reverse complement strand
ATAGATAGATAGATAGATAGATAGATAGATAGATAGATAGATAGATATAACTAAAGCCTCCAGAATACTGACTAGGGGGATGTCTCCAGATTTCTGGGGGCTAAAATAAAAAAAAATGATGTTCCCTGTAACTTTCAGTTCTACTGGGCAGAACCACACTACCCCTGGCCACTTCTGTTGAGAATTCCTTTCAGAGGGTGGGTCCAAGTTCCGAACAGCAGCTGTGCTGCCAAAATTCACTTCGGAACCATTCCGAAACAGAAGGCCCATGCCTATTCCTTAGCGTTGACTCTGCTAGCTAGAGCTTCTGTAACTTGTAGTCCAGCCACACCTGAAGGCCACCCACCCACCCAAACACACCTTGGTTAGTAGCAAAGAAGCACACACATTAACAGCTCAAGACTTGGGCTTGGCCTACCTTCCCTCAGGTGTTGAGGAAATCCAGAACCATGCTTGAGGAGAGCTCCATTGTGAGGCGGCTCCACCACCTCAAAGAAAATATCTTCAGGAGTTCTGTCCACACTGCCGACCGTCAGACGTATGCCTAAACAATGAAGGTGTTGAAATTAAAATGTTTATAAGCAGATTAAATTGTTCTTCTTATATTCTGCCCTGTAGCGCTTAAAACACAATCTGGGGGGTGTCCAAGTAAGAATGTAGACTACACATTGTGCCCCACAGCAAGCTGGGTATTCATTTTACCGACTTCAGAAGGATGGAAGGCTGAGTGAACCTGGAGCCGGCTACCTGGGATTGAACCCCAGGTCATGAGCACAATTGCAGCTGCAGTACAGCAATTAAACCACTGCATCACAAGGCTCATACTAAAGGAACTTAATTTCAAAGCCCCAACTTAAAACAAGAGGGGTGGGAAGCTATGCATTTGGTTTGCATTCTAATTCTCACTGCCTGAATGAATAAGCATTCTGAAACACAATTATGCTACAGTCTTCACGCATCCCCAAATGCTGTGACACAGTTCTCCATTTTAAAAGAAATGTGTACAAAAATGCATGCCTTGTGGCCATTTACATATAAAGATGCCAGCATTTGGAATTAATCCCATAAAATTGGATATGCAGTGGAATCCTGTTTGCAAAACTTGTACTGTTATGTTAAATCACACACAAAATCTGCCGGAGTTCTAATATAGCATGTGAACTACAATATTTACAAGCATTTTCATATACATTTTTCCTATAAAAGGATATTTTTATATACATATATTTTCAGAAACAGGATGGAATTCGTGCATGAGAAACAATATATTTTAAATTATAATCAGAATGTTTATTCATACAGATTTGTTTTTGAAAAGGACACTTAAATATAAAGGTCCCCCAATGCCTGGCTTTGTCCATCATAGATCTTGGTCCATCATAGATAATCACCCCAGATCTTTCAGCTATTAATCAAGTGAGAGCTTTGCTGCTATACAAAACCTAGCCCATTGGCCCAGCTAGCTAGGATAGTCCGCTAGCCTCAGAACCTGGGCTGCTGTTGATTATCTAAGAAGAAAGAAAAACCGAAGGCAAGCTGTAGTAGAGAAATGGAAAGAAGCCTCAGGAGATGAAGCAGGTTTGTGATTCCCTACAGTACATTTCCACACCCATATCCTTGATAAGCCATTTGATGCCTGCATCACCTATCTAGTTTCTCTGGTTCCCTCTAAGCCAGCGGTCCTCAACCATGGGTGACCCAGCTGTTCTTGGACTGCCACTCACAGAAACCTCAGCCAGCACAGCTGGTGATGAAGGCTTCTGGCAGCTGCAGCGCAAGAACGGGTGGGTTACCGCTCTAAGCCTTCCTTACCATCTGAGGCTGCAACGGCTGGGCCTCTTCAGTCTTGAACCATGGCACCCAAGAGGTCACCTGGTTGAAATTTATAAAATCATACACGGTGTGGACAAAGTAGATGAGGAAAAACTGTTTTCCCTATCGCACAGCACTAGAACTAGGGGGCACTCCATGAAACTTTTGGGTGCTAGATCTCAGACAAATAAGAGAAAGTACTTTTTCATCCAGAGGATCATTGGTCTGTGGCACTCCCTGCCAGAAGAAGTGGGGACAGCTGTCAGACTTGACAGCTTTAAGAAAGGATTGGAGAAGATCATGGAGAACAAGGAGATCCATGGCTATCATGATGGATGCCTAAGGACAACCACCGGGTTGGAGGGAGAGGCAGGATATATCTCAATGCCATTTGCAGGGAATTGTAAGCAGGTGAAGACATCTGCTTGGGAATACCCTGAACCAAAGGGAGAGCCACTGTGTGAGATAGAATGCTGGACTGGATGGGTGGTGGCCTGTTCCAGCAATGCTGTTCTTATGCTCTTAAGCCATTCATGGACAGATCCCAAATGAGCTTCTATGGATATGAATTAGAGGGACACTGTGGACCAGGGCTGCTGCCTATCAGCTTCTTTGTACTTACCGATAGTAGCTCTGCCTCCTTGGCTGACCTCAAGGATGGGAGCAGTGATCTGGAATAACGGGGACTGTTCACCAGAGGAGAGCAAATGAATGGTGAACACCATCTCAGGACTTGTGCGCTCTCCATCGGACACTACAAGCAGGGGGGAAGTGAACATGTCATAGGCAGGAACCAACCTTTTGTTTAAAACATCCTTCCTTTCTCTTATTTGCACGTGAAACAGATGACTTAACTACAATCAAATGTGTTGGCTTTGACGTAAAACTGCCCAAATGGCTTGACTAACTATGAACCTATATGCCTTGTGTCAGGTGTCCCCAAAATGCAAGGTTCAAGGGAATGAAGAACAAAGCCCTTTGTTGGGGGCAAAATGGGGGGGGGGTTTCAATGCTGTTGGTAAATTCTACTTTCCTTTAGGCCAGGGTCAGGCCAGGAATGACTCTCCATATAATCCTGGGACTGGGACTTCTGTTAGCACAGCAGGAATATAGGAGACTGCCACTAAATGAACAGCCTCTGCTTCTGTTTCAGGGTGGATGGGGACTAGAGATGGGCATGAAACGAAAAATGAAATGCTGTTTTGTCATTTTGTTAGGTAACGAAGTAATTTGTTACCTAACGAAACAGCAGGACGTGTTTCATTTCATTATGAAATGCCATTTCCCCCTCTAGAATGAAATGATTCATCCTAGAGGGACCAATGGCAGGGGAGCTCAAGCTCTTCCCTGAAAGCCCACAATATTAGGAAAGGTATAGGGGTCAGGGAGCTAGGTTATAAAGCTCCAAAGGAGGTGCCTCTAGGAAAAAAATCCTTCTAATTTGGAACCGGAAGCCAAGCGCTATACTCACCTGTGGCTTGGCTTCCAAAGTTCCGATTCCAATAGAAAGATTTGTTCCTAGGTGCACCCCCTTCGGAGTTTCATAACTCAGCCCCCTGAACCCCAAACCTTTCTAAAATTCAGGTTACCTAGAATCACTTGAGGAAGGTACCCCTGCCACTTTGTTGCCGAAACATGTCTGGGATCAGTATTTTCGAGTGCAAGGAGTGTGTTCGCACACAAAACCAATATCGGGGTTAATTAATCAGCTTAACCCCTATATTGGTATCGCGAACAGAGCACACAAGATGAGGTAAAAATATTCAAAATAAAATAAAATAAAATAAACTACCCGGACCCCGTTGGGAGCTTCATCACTCAGCCCCCTGAACCCCAACTATCTCCAAATTGTGGGGTCTTACCTAGAATCGCTTGAGGAAGCTAAGCCTGTTATTTCCATGCTGAAACATGGCTGCTGCAATCTGTATTTTAACTACTCGGAAATACGGATGGCAGCCTCCATGTTTCGGCATGGAAATGGCAGGCTTAGCTTCCTCAAGCAATTCTAGGCAAGGGGGCTGAGTTATGAAGCTGGAAGGGGGTGCCCCTAGGAAAAATTCTCTCTAATTTGATTCAGAATGGAAGCCAAGCCATGGTGGCACTAATTGCTTGCCTGTGGCTTGGCTTCCGCATCCAATTAGAAAGAATTTTTCCTAGGGGCACCCCCTTTGGAGCTTCATAACTCAGCCCCCTAACCCCCAAAACTTTCCAAATATGGGGGGCTTACAGGGAAGAGTATGAGGAAGCTCCCCTGCCATTTTGGTGCCTCTAGGGGCCCAGGGGAGGATAGCGTTTTGTTTCATTTAGTTTCATTTTGTAACAAAACTACTTTAAAAATGCATTACAAATGAAACTAAACAAAACTACTAAAGAAACAAAACGAAATGAAACGAAACACTATTTTTCTATTTCGTGCTCATCTCTAATGTGGGCTCATCTCATGGTGCGTGAGGTATGAGCACCCGGAAACTGAACGAGGAACAATCTGCTGCCTCTGGTGAAGTCACTCCTGTTAAGTTGACAGAGGTGCACACAAAGATGCTTTCTCGATGTAACCAAGTACAAGCACACAGGTACCTGTAAAACGAAAGCTGACTGATTCAGGGAGACCTAGAGGAAACAAAAACACAGTCTGAGAAAATATCTATTCATCTATATCCCCCCCCCAGTAAAATATTAACTAACTTAGTTTGTGGCGCTCCCAAGTTTCGGAATCTGGGGATTTCAAGACACTAGAGAAATAAACCCCATGCTCGAAGATGCTTGCACAGCCGTTGCATTATCAACAACAAGGGGTTTGGGGCAGAGTTTCCCCTAAAAGCCTTCGCTATAAAATGTTCTGCAGCGCTGAGATGCTCAGCAAAATTGTTAAACAGAGCTTCGAGGCCCAAAGCTTGGACCTGAGCCACTTCGTAGCCATTCATGGAATGGTTTGAAAGATGTACGGCTTTTTCATTTAAAAAGAACCTATATACTGTATACTGTATTAGCCCTGTTCAATTATTTATTACTTTTAATGTCTCACCATCTCTTTCTATCAGTCTGCTCATTTTTTCCGTTTTCTTCTATAACTCCTTTCAGATTCCTCTGTAGAACAGGTCCCAGCTTTTGCCCAGTTTCTCTGCTGGTTGATCCTTTATCTCCGCCCCCCACAAAAAAACTATGCCCACTTTTGCAGCATGTTTCTATCAATTCGTCTTTCGGCATCCCTGTCTCTTTTTACTTGTCTTGATGAGCTAATTGAGAAATTGTCTGCAGCCAAATTGTTCATGGGTAAATCTTGGCCCACAACAAAAAAGCAGATAACCTTCTTATACATATATGTCCACCTGATTCAACCCTTAGATCACATGCCATGTGCTTGGATGTAATGCATCATTGTGAACAGTGGTAGATACAACACATTGCCTTTGCAGTGTTAATTAGAGTTAATGCCGATATTTGGACATTGAGTCATTTCTCCTTTTTAAATTTGTTTTAGGTTAAAAAGAATGTATTAGCAACACATCATTGATTGAATAATGAGCAATAGCAACACTTTAGGGATTTCAAAAATAAAAATAACTGCCAATATATTAGTTGCTTTTGTTGTTGTTTATGAATAACATCCCAAACAGGAAATGTATCTGGGTTTCAGTAGGATTTGGTAACACTGTAAAGTATTTAAAATTGAAACACTTTAGTACTGGACATTAGAACTGCAAAGCTATATAAGTTTCAATACAACGCAGAGAGGTGAACAGCATCTGTTTGTTTTATAAGACACCCAAGAAAGCAATGCCTTACCCAGTGCTACAAACCAATGGCATGCCAGTGAATTTCCATAAATGGCTTTTTTAAAATGTCTTGGTACAATCCAGTGATTTAATAATATAATTGCTCTTGCATTTCATTACCTTGGAGCACAAAGGCCATCAAACAAGACACTGTTATCATCGGAATGGCTTCATGTCATAGGGAGCAGAGTTATGAGTTGATTACACTGCAGAGGCAAAGCTGTCGCCTAACAAAGTCGAAAAGATGCCTGTGACGGAAAGGCCGTCGTGTTTAAACTGCCCTTCCATATTTACCCAGCTCAGAGAGTGACTCTTACTTATTATACAACCTGTTATGATGTCCCAGAGTACCTTGCTACCATAAACAATATGAAAAGGTACTAGTGACCGTTCATATAGCCTTCATATCTCTCATTGGGTTTTTTTTTTTGGTAGAAAAATTGGTTTCAAGAACCTTAAAATAGCCTCATGGGTGGGGAAAGCATTTCCCCCAACCTCCTCTCAAACAGTCTCAACTCAAAGGAGCAAGTATATGTAATAAATAAATAGATCAGAAAAGGACTGTGTGGTCTCCATACCAATGAAGTGCAGGAGCAGGTGATGCCTTTATTAGACCACTAGAAAAAAAAATCAAGCATCTGGACCCATCTAAAGAAGCGAACCTGGTCCTAACAACGGCCCATGAGATGTTGGGATTGTTAATAGAAGCACGTAATATTCTGAACTACCCACAATAACGTGGTGCACTGCCTGAAGTAGATGAATGCTCATTGAAAGCTCATTATCTGTCAATTTGATTTATTTATTTTTAGTGGCCTAATAAAGGTATCACCTGTTCTTCCATTTGTAATGAATAAAGGTTACTCCTTTATATAAAACAAACAAAAAACCCAGCAAACAAAAATCAACTAGTGAGTTTTTAGAACACTTTGCGACAGGAATGTTGCAATGCTCAATGCCATGAATTGTGTCTCATAGCTCAGTGGGAAATAAAGCCTTGATCTTACAATTTCCATGCCAATATTCAAATTGCTACATCAGCCTTCCTTCCTTCCTTTACTAGTCAGCATCTGTTGAAGCCATAGGGATGCTGCTCTATATTGCAAGTGATGCTGCTGAGGACCGAGCACGGGGATTCTCCCAACATCTGTCAGCTACTGCTCATCTACTGGACCATTTTTTCACCTGCAAAGGAGAATTCCATCATCTCTCTCATATGTGGGGCTGCGGCGGGTGGACGGTACGCAATTTTGCCACTGGCGATGTCAGCCTGGGTAAAATACTTCACTGGGGACTGTGGCTTATCCCGGTGCTCAATGATACCTACGCAGATTGAAAGAGAACCTCAGGACTACACATTGAAATAAAAGGGAACCAAGTGGTCGATACAAAATACAAATGCAAGAGTAAGAGATACAGTGGTACCTTGTATAAAGGAATTAATTTGTTCCAAATGAAATTTTGTTAAGCAAATTTTCCTTTATACAAATTTCCCATAGGAATGCATTGAAAACAGAATAATCCCATTTTTATGTTGTACAGAGTCTCCCCATAGGCGATTTTATGTTAAGCAAATTTCCCCTATCTCCGGAATTTTTTATGTTGTACAAATTTTATGTTATACGAGCTGATTGTTATACAAGGGTCCACTGTAGCTTGATAGCCCACTAAAGAAAAAAAGCATTATACAATCTACAAGTTTTCATGAATCAGGACCATTCACTTCACCAGGCACGTACCAGTGTAAAGAAATCCAAATGCAACATGGAGTTTGCCAAGATTTTCAGTCTCCCTCCACCACCTACCCCAGTGATGGTGAACTTTTTAGAGACCGAGTGCCCAAACTACAATGGAAAACCCACTAATTCTTTTGCAAAGTGCCAATACAGTAATTTAACCTGTATACAGGTGGCTGTGAAGGGGCGATGTTGTATGCCCACAGAAAGGGCTCCGAGGGCCACCTTTGGCACCTGTGCCATAGGTTCGCCATCACTGACCTACCCTGTCAAGCAGAGACCTGTCCATTTCAAAGAAAGGCCAAATGGGAGGTCTGCATGAGCATGACCTGTGATATCCAATCCACAGCTGCCTTGTCTGTAACTTTAAGGCAGCCCATATTTTTCCAGGCTTACATCTAAGAAAGATGTGCCTGGCAAGATCCAACTTCTATATTTTTGGACTTCTATGTTTTTTTAAGACTGGAGAAGGCTTGGCAAAGTGTCTCCATGAAAAAGCTTGCAGACTGGGTGATGATTGTTTTTTTAAAGGCAGTCTACAAAGATCTCGCCTATCCTTGGATGACTACACGTGTGAACTTTCAACAAAACTTTAACAAATATATCTTAATAAACCTTTGCCCTGTTCCTCCCATAATATCCTGTGCAGCTCTGATCACTGGATAGCATCTCAATGTAAGGTCATTTTCAGTGAGCCTGAATCCTTTTTGGTCTCTGCACTGGCATCAGTACAGTTACAGTATAAAAGGTAAAGCCCCTCCCACACACACACACATGCGTGCTTGTCATGTCCGACTCTAGGGGCAGTGCTCATCTCCGTTCCCAAGCCAAAGAGCCAGTGTTGTGCAAGTTCATGGCCATGTAGCCAGCATGGCTGCACGGAACACTGTTTACCTTCCCACTTTTTATTGTGGTACCCATTTATCTACTTTCATTTACATCAGGGGTGCCCAAACTTTTTGTAAGGAGGGCCAGATTTGGTGGCTGAGAATGTGTCAGGGGCCAGTTGCTCCCCAACCCTGCCACCCCACTGCAAGCCCCACCCACTTTCTTTTAAAAAAACATGGGGTGAAGGAGGGGGAGGGAAGGGTGGGCCAGCCAGCCACGGGCCACTCAGAATGGCCTGGCAGGCCAGATTTGGCCCCCGGGCCGGACTTTGGGCAGGCCTGATTTACATGCTTTCGAATTGCTAGCTGCTGACTTTGCAGCCAACTGTTTCAGCACTCTAGTCCGCTGAGCCCCCATGCCCCCATATAAGCTTTCAAAAGCTATGTTTCAGATTGTAATTCACAGAATCCCCTGAGCAGCATGGTCAGGCTGCAGTAGCTAGATTATAGAGAATGCATCCCCCCAAAGATAGCTTTTCCAAGCAGTAACGAGTTAGAGCTGTTAACAGAAGGCTATATTTTTATCTTATCAGTACAAGTCTTGGGAATTTATAATCTCATTTGAAATGTATAATATGAACATTATGCCTCTAGAACTCTCTCCTTCTCATATTTTAATCATAGACAGGAAAGAACTGCCTTCTAGGTCCCCACCCCACCCCATTCTGTCTCTGACGGACAGCCACTCTCTGGATCCTATTATTGTGTAAGATCAGCACTAAATGTCACAGCTAATTACAGCAAACAAGGGCAACTCTTGGCACTCGGACTCATTACCAGGCATGCAACTGAAACATATCTTGGAACCTCAACAATTAGCCACAATTAGCAGATGCAAAATGCCAGTCAGATTCTCGAAGACATTTCCTAAGCCAGTATGTGCTTAGAGTTCTGTGTAGCAGAGTGACACTTGCTAGAAAGGGGGAAATTAATCCAAATGGATTTGAGTTACTCTCAGATACTCCCCATCTTGGAAGGGAAAAGACTCTGCGGAATCTGAACCAATCAGATTTGATCCTGGGAAAACTCACTATAAAACATGTGCTGCAAAAGAATCAAGGACAATTCTTGCACTGGGCTAAACAAAGAGAGCTCCTTAACCAGGCTGTACTGAAACTGCTGTACTGCAGCTATAACTATGCTTATGATATGGTGTTCAGTCCCAGGTAGCTGGTCCAAGGTTCACTCAGCCTTCTATCCTTTCATGGTCAGTAAAATGAGTAACCAGCTTTGCTGGGGGTGGGGCAATGTGTAGCCAGTATAAATACAGTGGACCCTCATATAACAATCAGTTTGTATAACATAAAATCTGTACAACATGCACACCATCCTCCTGCCACAGACATGGTTGTGGAAAGCTCTGGTATTCCACAATATTCATTCTCCTCAATAGTAAATGTCCAGACTCTGCCTACTAAATTGGTTGGTTAACTAACTTCCAGCATACAACACGACACAAAAAACGAGAGAAGAATCTTCTCCTTGCCATCATCTTGCCTTGATTCGGCGCCAAGGGCACAGTCACATTGTACACAGTTTCCTCCATTGAGCTCTCTGAGTTGACAAAAGACAGATGATGTGGCTCTATTGGGGTCACGCGGTCATCTAACGCCTGAAAGAAACGGATGATGTAGTGCATAAGGAAATTTAGATAGGAATCCAGAACCATCAAATAACAATTTGCTGTCTCTCCATGACTCTTAAAGTAGCTGCCTGAGATGGCTGTCTGACTCGGCCTTACTAACGCAGGGCCAGCCTTGCAAACGACTGGTTTTGGAAGCGGCAGTGATACAAAAGAAGTACTGGGTGATCCAATGTGTGAACTTGCCTCCGTGTTGAAATCAGTTTTCAACATGGATCGAGAAGTGGATTGAAAAGATTCCCGAGCTCCAGGACGGGAATCTCTCACCCCGCTTGGAGCGCAGTTCAGGGGGCGTGGTCGGGGTGAACTTGTATTGACCCCACAAGGACGTGAGGTTACGTTCCTTTGAACACGGATTGACCCCACAAGGACGTGAGGTTCCGTTCCTTCGAACTCGGATTGACCCCACAAGGACGTGAGGTTACGTTCCTTCGAACCGGTCTCCAGTGGGGCCGCAAACTGCAGCGAGAGGGACGTGAAGTATCAGCCTTTGTGGTATAGCCACTTGGAATAGCAAAATCTCCTACATCTTATAAAAAGGATGAGATACAAAATATAGAAAATGTATACAAACTGATACAAATTTGAACTCTATCCATGAGGATTAAAACCAAACCAAAACAAAGCACTTGCATTCATGGTATTCTGGGGCATTTTCTGACTATTTTTGAAATGGCCATGTATCCAAGGTTGTCACTAGGATTAGGAATGCAATAGGGTGATGTACCTTGCCGCTTCACAGCCAATTTACTAAGAGCACTTCTCTTCCTTAGCACCAAGACGAAAACAAAATCAAAGAACAACAACATCAGGATTATGGAAAGAAAGCAATACATTTTATGGGACAACAGAAGATGTCGGTTCTTTTTGTAGTGCCTGGAAGTTATATGTCAATAAGAAATAAATAACTGAAATGACTTCAAAATAGAAATCTTTGGTGGAACTCTTATAAGTGAAAGAATAAGAATGCTAAACCTGACTTGTGTAAGTTGTTCCTTTTTTTTCTTGCTATGGAAGGGCCTATAAAGTTACATTTTGGGGAGTGTACCTCCCAGAATCCCCCCAGCCAACATGGTTCAACAGTTCATTAAATGATTTTTCTAAGGAAACCCACTTTTGTCTCTATGAAGCAGACCCTTTCCATTCTACTACCTCTAAACACCATAAAATAGTACGTCCAATAATTAGTCCCCACTAGAGATGGGCACGAAACGAACAATTTTTTGCTTTCGTTTTCCTTTTTCGCTTTGTTACGCAACGAAACGACAAATGAATTTTATCTCTAAAATGAAACGAAACGAACACAAACACCAGAAATTTTGTCGTCCATATCGTTTTCGTTATGGCAATAGCCTTTTTTCAACTAGGATACGGACCTGTGGTTCTCCAGATGATGTAGCTGACCACCAACAGAAGCCCCAGGCCCCTTGCTGAGCGGTCAAGGAAGAATAGGCTGTAGCTCATTGACAGAGCACCTGCTTTGTGTGTGTCCCAAGCTATCCCCTAGCATCTCCAGGTTGGGCTAGAAAGTATCTTCCATGAAGTACTAGAGCAGTGGTTCTCAACCTGTCGGTCCGCAGGTGTTCCTGGATTGCAACTCCCAGAAGTCTTCATCACCAGCTGAGCTGGCCAGGATTTCTGGGAGTTGCAGTCCAGGAACATCTGGGGACCCACAGGTAGAGAACCACTGTCCTTGAGGGTGGCTGCCAGTCAGAGTTGATGAAGATAGGCGTGTCAGTGATGTGACACAATCTAAGGCAGTTTTTGATGATTTGGGAATTGTAGGGAAAAAAACAGAACTTTGAAAAGTCGTTTTGTTTTTTACTGCAACTCTTAGGACTTCTCAGTGGATTTAGCCCATGGCTATGCTTGTCAGGGTATTTATTATGGGACATGTAATTTTTTAAAGTATGTTCCTCGTGGCTCTGGATATCCCTGCTTAACACTAAAAGTGAGATCCAACAAATGCCTCCTCTTGACTCTCCTTGTTTCATGGGCATAGGATTGGAGTGCTAAGTTTCTTTGCAAATAAATAAAAATGTGAAATGGAAAGAAATGATACTGCAAAACGTGATCCAACTTCTATAAAGCAATGTGCTTATCATCCATGGCTAGACTTACAGTCATGTGGAAAGAAGACCCAAGGGAGTGTGTAGGTGTTTCCAGGCTGTGGGGTAGGATGGCAATGTTGAGCAGGTGTGTTTCCAGATGGGCTTGTGGAGAGGAAGCAGCAGATACCTGAAAAGGTGGCATCACATAAATGAAAGTGAGGCGAGGATGATTTGAAACCTAATAACGGCAGGCAATGTTCTCAGTTTATCATGTAGCATGGGATCACCAAAGGCAATAACAACAAATTGTGCATCTCCAGAAGCTGCCTTCTAAAAAGGTCTGCCACATAATTTCCTAGAGGAAAAAGTGTTGAGGTAGGAAAACATATGAATAAACCAACTGGTAGCTTCCTTTCAACAAAAGCACAGCTGTTGCATTTCATCTGCAGAGGCACCGTCATTTATCTCCAAGGTCAACCTCAGTTCTCATCTGTTCCAGACTCTGCTACCGAGTGCCTGATATGATAGCCCAGAGGTGTCTGATATCCCATCAAGCTATAACACAGGAGAGAAAAGAGGCAGGTTCATCACGAGCTCTACAGAGACACGCCAGCTCTGTCACACTGCTTCCTCCTTCAAGTGCTGCTTGGCAGCAGCTATGGGACAGACAGGAAATGAGACAGCATCACTGGTTCAGCTGAGAAACTCTCAGTTTTTGGCTCCTTCCCTCCTTGAAGTGTTTCCATGCCAGCTCGTCATTACAAGACTTCTGTAGCTAAGAACTAGTCTCCAAAGCAGCTTTTCTCCTCTGTTGCAACTTGGATTGTAAGGCACAAGCAACCACCTTTGAAAACTAGTTATTTTAGAAGAGGTAGCCACTAGAGATGGGCACGAAACAAACAATTTTTTGTTTCCGTTTTTGTTTTTCGGTTTCATTACGCAACGAAACGACAAATTTTATCTCTAAAATGAAACGAAACGAACAGAAACACCAGAAATTTTGTCGTCCGTTTCGTTTTCGTTACGGCAATACATTGAACTGCTTTAAAAGCTTAAAAAAATCACAAAAATTGAAATAAATGGTAACGAAACGGTAACAAAACAAACGAAAACAAAAACAATTTTTTTGCAAAAATTCACTAAAAATGGAAACGAACCGAAACAGACCCCCCTAAATGACAAACGAAATGCCTTTTTTTTTTATTCGTGCCCATCTCTAGTAGCCACATTCATCCATACAAGCACCTCAGGCAAAAACAAAATCAAAATTAAAAGAAAAGACAAATGATTTGTGACACCTTGAAGGCTAACTCTTGTGCTGTTTTCCACCTCATATATGCCTGATTAAGTCATCTCAGAAAGTCCAGGAAGGCTTACATTTTGTCTGATATATTTAACAGAAAACTATTGGAAAGATTTCAAAGGGGACTACTGCCTATATTTTCAAAATGAATAATCCATGTCGCTGGGTTTTTACTGTTTTTGTTGGTGGGCCACTGAGGGTAGAATCAGGGTTGACACTACATTTGCAGGGTTGACACTACATCTTAAAAGAGCTTCCAGACTGGATATGCCATACCAATGATTTTAAAAGCTCCCTCCCCCAGATTGTGCCTTATTGAGGTATTATCTCAGTATTATGATTTTTGGAACATTTCCATGTACAGCAAAGCACCAAGGCAACTTAAACACTTCGCTTCCATCTCAATTACAGCATTAAATTTCCTGGAACTTGCTTGCTTTCACTGATCAAAACCAGATTATCTAATGTAGCAGAACAGTTTTGACCTTAGATTCAAAGTCAAGGCTAAGAAGATTGTCACATATGGAAGTCCCACTAAGTTCACTTGTGCTTACTAGTGTGTTTAGAAGTGACCAACATCTGAGTAATTGTGTTAATTAGAGCCCATATGAGAGAGGGGGAGAAAGTTCTAATTATCATTTCTATATATTTTATAAACTACATAATAATTATGCTTTCTTTCCTTCTTGCTCATTGTTTCTTTATTACACTATTCCGGTTACCTATGCTTTAAAATGCAGAATGGATAAACAGCGATGCATGACTTGATTTTCTGGTTTTATAATGCTATAATTGCTATTTTTAGACATATTTTAATAGCACATGTGTAGTGCAAAAATAACTGTTTCCATTAAGTGCGTATACACTAGCACTGTGATAAAGTGCATTATTGGACTTAATATTGAGCTTTAGTGCAGATATTTTTAAAATTAGATTATTCTTTTTGTTTTACCAATACCGCCACCAAAATTACCCTTCCATTAACTAGGCCATCTTTACAATTTGATTAAGGGTCCTTTCTGTAATCCTAATTAATGAACAGGGAGATTAACTGCACTGCACAGCCCAACACATCATCCACTGAATACAAAAGGTTTTAAATCCTTTTAACTGCTAGTTAAAAGATATCAGAGTAAGAAAGACTTTTACTCCGAAACCCAAAATCCAGATTCGTGAACTCTGTGAGATTTTGCAGCACTAGGCTCACTGTTTGGAACTTTCATCAGTCTCATCAATCAATATCAGAAGCATTATCATCAGGTGCATCTGATGAGAACACATAAAAGGGCCTTCCCTGTTGCTGCTCCCAGACTTTGGAACTCCCTCCCACTGGAATCTAGACTTGCCCCATCTTTGCTGTCCTTCTGCAAGCAGGCAAAGACCCCTTTCTTCAGGCAAGCTTTCCCTGCATGACTGACTACCTATTATGTGGCTTTTAAATAGACTGTCATGCATTATTGCTTGGACTGAATTTGTAGTACTACTTGTGTTTTCCATTTTTGGTTTTCCATCTCATAGTGACATTTCCCCCCTCTTTAATTTGTTCGCTAACTCTTCTTCGCTTTAATATTGCCTTTTTCAAATGATGTACAAGACCTCTTCAAATTCATTGTTCTTAATCTGAATATTGTCTTTAATGTTTCTGGGTTGTAAGCTGCCTTAGGTTCTTTCCAAGGAGAAAGGTGGGATACAATATATTATTTAATACAATTAATTAATATAAAAATTAAATAAATAAATATCATCTAATTAATGTTAGCAGTTTCAATAAACTGATAGCATTGAAAAGATGACTGGGTTGAGGTGTGTGACTAAACGGGGGCAAGTCATGATCCAAGAAAGAACTGATGCCTCAACCCAAAAACTTGTGAAGGACACTCAACCACCTCATGCGCCAACGGTGATACACTTATGATTTCAGTACCATCCTAAGTCAATGGCTAGTTCAAAGTGTATTCCTGGGCTCCTGGGAAGCTTATCAAAGGGTCTTCCACGAGAACCACAATATCAAACTGGTATGCATTAGGAATTTCCTTCTACAAAACATGGGGGGGGGGGAGGGAAGTTACTGTGTCTGCTCAGGATGAGGAGTGGGCCCCCTGACCTACACAAATGTTGGCCTGCAACTCCTATAGTCTTGTTTACCATTTTCTATGCTGGGTAGGGTTGAGATGGGACATGTTGTGCTGCTTGCTTTTTATTTGTTTTTGGGTTTTGTTGTTGTTGTTTTTTTACTACAGCTCCCAACATACCTCCTGGCTATAGGCTCCTGGGGGATTCCAGAAGTTAGCTTCCAAAAAATAAAACAATAAAACAATAAAAAAAAATCTGGCTCTGGCTTTATTGACCTGCTGGAGATAGACTTGCCTTTTCCTAAATTATAAAGCCTGAACCTTTAAACCAGGGCTGTGGAGCATTCGGTCCCTATGACTGTTTGGGCCTACAGCTCCTGTCAGCACCAACCAGCATGGTCTATAGCAGGGTTTGGGAACCTTTGGCCCTTCAGATGTTTTGGACCGCAACTCCCAGAATTCCAAGCCTACATTGCCTGTTATAAAGGGCTGTGGGGGTTGTGGTCCAAAACATCTGGAGGGCTTAAGGTTCCCCAAAACTGGTCCACAGTATGGGATTGAGGGAACTGTACTCTAAAGATCTAGAGCAGTGGTTCCCAACCTTGGATAATCCAAGGTGATCTTGGACTACAACTCCCAGAAATCCTGGCCAGCACATCTGGTGATAAAGTCTGCTAGGAAATGCAGTCCAGGAGTCCCTGGTTTACCCGAGGTTGGGAACACAACTCTAGAGGATAAACACTCCGGGTGAAACCTTTCCTCATATGGGAGTTGTTATAATCTCCTGATCACTGGCACTCCTTTCTGCACCTTTTCTAGATCAACAACACTCTTTTCATTCTACTGAACCCTTGGGAAATAGTGGCATACTAATGATCTACTGTAAGTAGGGGGGAATGTAAATTGACAAGTTGGATCCATCTTATTAAATGTCACTGAAGGCATATTCTTCAGAGCGCTAGCAAAAATAATTCATCTCCATTTTCTGTGGAGGAACAATTCACTATTCATCACGAACTCAATAGATAGATTATTGTTTTATGAAAGGATTCGGATAATGGTGGCTTCCCCCTCCCCGTACAGTTTTCCTGGCAACTGCGGCAACAGCAACCAAGGTGCTACTGTGAAAAAAACACCGCACAACTCCCTTCAGTCATGCAAAATGCATACAAGCTAACAGCAATACAGCCATTAAATTAAAGATTAGCTTGTTCAACATCCGGCACTTCAACACTTCCTCATTCTCACTTATGTTAATTACCTCAGAAATTACCTTAATTGCCTCCCTTGTGCAACGGTAATGGCTTCAATGTGGTAAACCAAAATGTACAAAATATTGCATGGAAATGTTCAAAGTTAGCTTAGCCTTTCTGGAGAGTGTTAAACTTTTGGGACAAGTGAGCGAAACCTCTCTGAGATGTATTAGCTGACATTTTCGCCTCTCTTGGGGAAGAGGATTTGAGAATCCATAATTATGCATCTGCAGGGACTTTGTAAACAATTAGCCTTATGAGGAATGAACAAGCTCCATTTGTCAAGCAAATTCTGGCTAGAAAAGTGTGGTTTTTTAAAAATATTCTATAACCAAGAAGCCACATAGGCAATAACATTCATAGAATCTTAAGTCTAGATCCAATTTTTTTCAGTTGAGAGTAGACCCATAAAATCAACTGATATCTGGCACATTGGCACGTACACAGCCTCTACATCTTCAGTGGCTGAAATGTTGTTGACCACAGTAAGTTGCAAATGGAGGAGGTCCATTGAATCAGCAGAGATCTGATGAATCCACACCTCCATAAGCTCCATTGATTCTACTACAGTTGCCACTGTAAGCAAGAGGATGTCAGCCTGCGGATCTACTGTATTTGGGACTAACGAGGCCTGAGTAACACAATGAGGATGAACCTGCCTGGAACCGAAGGGAATCACTCTCCATTTCTGACCCAGAATGCTGATACCATATGACCCCTTCGTTGATGTCCTGCTGAGTGAAAGTGGTCGTCGGGCTGGCTGCTCTCCCATCTGGCAATGGCCGCCATATGAATCCGGGATCATCGGCAGGCATAGGGATCAGAAACACCACTTCACCTGGTAAAAGAAAGACACGGAGTAAAAAGACTGCTATTTTTCAGGTCATGGTGAGCTCTCCCATGTGAGGAGCATTCTGGGCTACAGGTTAGACCAGTGGTGGTGAACCTTCAGCACTCCAGATGTTTTGGACTATAACTCCCAGAATTCCAAGCCTGTATTGCCAATGACAAAGGACTATGGGAGTTGTGGTCCAAAACATCTGGAGTGCCAAAGATTTGCCACCACTGGGTTAGACTGTAAAAAAAGTGTCTTCTACTAAGTCAGTCCATTGGCCCATCTAAGCCAATTTTCCAAGCTCTGACTGGCAGATGTTCTCCAGTGTGTTTCAGGGCTACTTGGACCTCTATTGTATTATCTGGTGGTCACTCTTCCAAGTTAGTCCTAACCCTGCTTTTAGTCTCCAACATCAGATGAGGCCAAATGTGTTTTGAGTGGCAGAGTGATGTTCTTCAGAAGAAAGGAACATGCTAGAGTGTGCCCATCCACCTTGGCTTCCTGTTGGGGCAGCTTCAGAGCAACACGTATGGACGTTTCCTGTTGGAGACCTTCCACTCATAGCGTTGACGAAGGAAACAGCCAAACTCCAGCTGTGATAATCCTTACGGAAAACTCCGAAGCCCACACGAAGCTACACAAAAGCTACACTCTTCAAACATCATTACAGACATGTAATGGGACAACTCTCAGCAGAAATCCAATCAAACCGACAAATAATATTGAGATTCAATATTAATGTCACCGCCTACAGTTGTCCTTTGGGTCGGTGACAAGATGCAGCTATTCATGCCCGTAATCTATTCTGACACAGCAGTTACAGATTCCATTATGTTGAAGGCTTGGATTCCATTGTCTTGCCATCTATGTTTGTTCTACTGACAGATCAAATCCCACTTGGGTTTGTATGATGTCTTTTTAATACCTGACTGCTAAATTATTTAAAGTGCACACATCTCAATTAAGTAACCCTACACAGCCGGCAGATCTGTCAGGCAATTGATACCTCTTCTGGTGCAGCTTTCTTCAAAGCCTTTTAAAAATCATGCTGTGGTACAATCAGGATGAATAAATGCTGTGGGAAACAGCAAGGGTGTTGGCCAATTAACAGTGACAATATAATATTTACCGTTGAATTTAGTTTATGAGTTGCAGTTTCATTCCCATGAGTTGAATGCTCAGTTCCAATACGACTAACCATAAGTCAGATGCAAGCAGATGATTCATCCAGTAGATCTCTGAGTGATCTGCAATAGCTCACCAGGGGCTTTTGAATCATATTTCTTGAGCTACATTGAAACAAAAAGCCCACCTCTTTCTTCCCTTATCAGAGAAAGAATGATTGGGAAGGGAAAAAAGCAGTGGATCTTTGTGAGACTGAGAATCAACTCACTTCTGGTGTTGAAGTCAAATTCGTGGGTTAAGCATGCGTTCAAAGGTATCATATGTTGTAAACCACCCAGAGTAGCCTTTGGTCTAGATGGGTGGTATAAAAGTCAAATAAATAAATAAATAAATAAATAAATAAATAAATAATTCCAAGCCTAATAATAAGAGCAAGCCCCATCTCTATTCCAGATGACTGTTTTTCACCAGGCTTCTTTAAGGGGCATCAGATTTATTTAAAATATATATATAAAGACAGAAGGAGAGGCAGAAAGAGAAGCTATCAATCTCTGACTCATGGCATTGCTCATTCTTCACATTGACTTCAACAGTAACTGGGATGGAAGGGGGATACTATAAATTACAGCCCCAAAATCTAATTTTTTTCCAAGATCTGGAAGGAACTCTCAGCACAGCTTCCAAATCCAGACGGGCTGTCACACCGAACAGCCCAAGGACATATTATCTGCTGCTACAGTGAGCATAACTACTTCTATCCGCTTAAATTGCAAAAGGGTGGATTTTAGTCAGACATGGAGAGCAAGTGTAAGTAACATAAAAGCCTCTTCTGCTTTTTTGCAGCTCATTCAATTTACAGAACCTTCAATTTTCAGGAATAAAGGGATTTAGAAGCTTGTATATAGGGCACACGTTACTCCATCTTGCTTTCTGAATTTCCCCGAAGGTGTGTTTATTTAAGTCCTAGGGAGATTGCCCATGTAAAGCTATAGCCATTTCTGGCAATTTTTAAATGCAGGGGTTTTCATATAGTGAGAGTCCCTTCTATCCTGAGGCAATAACTTTTCTGTTTTTGTCATCAATTTGTTGCCAAGGAGATAATTGGGATGAAACAAGTAGAGGAATTACAACTTCAGAAAGCAGACAGTCTGCAAGAAAGTAAGACCCCCCTGAGGATAAAGTTGCTGTCCTGTACACTAATGCTTCCATTCATACTAATGAGCAGAAAGACTCCACAGATGGCACAAAAGACCCTGGTTTTATATCTTAGCTTGCTCACTCTATGCAAAGTTTTGGCTGCTTCACTTGCTTGGCTTTGTGAAAATATTTTGTTTGTAGCAAATGAATGTACCTCAGTCAACAGAGGAGGAGAGCTGCCTAGATGCCCTAAGCACACCTGATCCTGCCTGATTTCGGAAGCTAAGCAGGGTGGGCCTTGGTTAGTACTTGGAAGACCAGGCTCTGTAGGCGCCTGGAGTAGGAACTGGCAAACCACTCCTGATGCTGTGGACTCTTAGTAGGAATTGACTCACTCCATTTGTCATTCTCCTCCATTTAGGCTGCAACACAAGGAGATGCCTTGAGTAGAAACTTGAATCTTGAAACCTTGCCTTCAGTGGAGAGCAAGATACATTGCTCTTCATGCCCCCTTAAGCCCTCTGTTATTTGCACCATAATTATGCATAGTAGAACCCTGTATCCACGGTTTTGCTTACCCACAGTCTGAAAATATACAAATATTAAATTTAAAAAACCCTAGAAATACATAGTTATATACAATTGCATTGCCATAACTGGCACTAGAGAAAACCAGAGGCAGTGTTATGTATATATACAGGGTTTGCTGTTATCTGCGGTTTTCAACATCCACCAAGGGTGGGTGGGTGCTTGTAACCGATCCCCTGTAGATACTGCTGTCCTAGTGTACTGTCCTATCATCCAAAGCAGCAAACACTGCAATACATAAACAATACACACATGCACTTCACATGTAGAAGGAGTCACTAATGTTGAGGAGTGATGTAAAAATGCATCAAATGCTTATTTATTTATTTTTATTTTAGAGTGTTTTTACCCCACCATCCTAGCTTGGGGCAATTCTACAATTTTGAAAATTCACACAACTCCATGTGACTGCTCTGAGGCAATACTATCACTTGCATCAGGAAATTCTTCACCACTCCGAATTGGGAGGAAAGCGGAGGTTACAACTCCTCCTTCTCAAATACAGAGTGGAGAAAAACAAGGATTCACATCCTAATGTTTACAAGGAAACAGGGTGTGTGATGAATCACATATGGTACAAGCTTACACACCTAAGGAGAATGGGAGGTCCCTCAAAATTTCTTGCCAAAAGGTTGATGTGGCCAGGATGTGGGTGAAACTATCTTTCAGACTACATCAGAGAGCAAAGTCACTCTGGTTTACAGTTCAGTTTTATTTCTTGGTTGCAGAACAGAGCAAAGGGGGTGTGGAACTTCTGTAGTTTCTTAAACCACTAGCTATCTTGGGAATTTTATCCATCTTTAGAACATCTCCAGGTTATCCCTGTTGTTTTGTTTGGAGTGAAATTTGAGCAAGGGCAAGAGAAATTTAAGCAAATTTGAAATTCTTGCAGAAGATATTCTGAAAGAAGAAAGTTTCATGCATGCCATCTTACCATATCGCGGTTGATCACTAATGGTGTAGATGAGCGCAGAATCACTGACTCCGGGCATCTCAGCTTGCAGAATTCTGTTAGTGATTTGAAGCATCCCTCCCTCTGGGACCCACACCATTGAGCTGGCAACCAGGCGGGGAACCTCATCACTCTAGAAGAAAGGACCAAAAGCAGGAAAATCGTGAAATGACCCCTTAAGGGATGAAGCAAATTCCAAACAGTATACGAACAAGGATTGAGATTTTCACATTCGTTAAGCACTAGACATTAAACTGGCATATGAAACCAGCTAAGTGGCTCCTTTCGACTGTCCAGGCCTGCTGGGGATTTTGGGAATCGTAGTCTAATTCGTTTCAGCCTCTGCCAAGAAATAATGATGCCATTGCTCTCTCTTGACTTCAATAATTAATTCAGAAGCCGTGAAGAGCATATTTTAATCAGTGCCTAAATTTCCTAGAGAGCAGGATACAGATTAATCCATTAAAGCACATGTCCTTATTCATTATTATCATCACACATTTTTTTAATCGAGCTATTAATTTCTGGAGAACCCTAGCCATCTTGGTGGGAAGTGCTCTGAGATCGCTTTGGGGCCAGAAAGGGCACTTTCCAGACTCTCTCATTAAAGCACCGTTTTCAAACTAGCCTGAAAGGTCCTTTTTGTCAAAGACTCCACAGTGCTTGAGATAAATATATCAGAGACTTCCCAGGGTGTGAACCCTTGGGAAAGTGAAGGAGATTTCCAGAATTATTACAGCAAGCAATAAATCAGAGAGGCTTTGGATGCTTTGAAGTGCTACAGGCTTCAAGATGCTCCCCTGACAAACCAAGGAATATTCTAAACTATCGGTTAGGTATTATTTTAATCCCCAAAAAATGTTCCATCTCTCCGACTAGATTTCTCATCCATTAAAACCAACTCCAATCACACGTAGGCAGCATGCTCAGTGGTTAAGGATGGTAGAAATGAGTTCAACAGACCTTGGTATCCAACTTCACAGATTCCTTATCCTTAGCTTTGCACACAGGGATCTCTCCCCAAGTCATGTATGATCCTCCACATGTATTGCTAATTAGAGATGGGCACGAAACGAGCAATTTTTTCGTTTTTGTTTTCGTTTTTTCGTTTTGTTACGTAACGAAATGAAAAACGACTTTTGTCTCCAAAATGAAACGAAACAAACCGAAACACCAGAAATTTTGTTGTGCGTTTCGTTTTCGTTGCGGCAAATACGTTGAACTGTAATGAATGCTAACGAAACAGCAATTTTTCGTTTTGTTTTTGTTTTTTCGTTTCATTACATAATGAAACGAAAATGAATTTTTTTCTCAAAAATTCATGAAAAACGAAAACGAACTGAAACGGACCCCCTAAACGACAAACGACAAATGAAACACCATTTTTTTTGAGTCGTGCCCATCTCTATGCTAATTGCAAGGAACTAGATCTTCATTGAAGAAAAATAGGAAAGGAACAATCTCGTTCCTATTGAAAATCTATGAAGGGACAATTTTTCCTCTCCAAATCTTTACAGGGGTTTCCCAATTACATTCCTTTTTGACAGTGTTTCTTGCCCTGGTGCAGAATACGGGCAAGACTCCCCTTTGCAAGTGATTGATTTTAATTCAGCTCTAGATTTATTTATTATTTTTTACTTATTATTTATTTTTGTACTTATTAACCGCCCGATTTTCCCATAGGGAACTCTGGGCAGTGTACAGCACATCACCAAAGCGACTACCCAACAATAAACCCCAATACATAAACAAACATGAAACATCATGGAAAATACAAAACATAATAAAATACACACTAATATGGGAATACCATATACCAGTACCAAAGAGGCCAAGAAAAATAGACCTAGCACCACCCACCAACAGGTGAGATCCGGTAAGAGGGGAAAAAAACTTATAACAGTACACTCAGAATTGAACCTAATTTGCATAAATATCATGTCAAAGATGTAGGTTTAGGTAATTCAGGGCCCAGAGTGCCATGTTTAGCCTAGAGAAAAGAAGACTGAGGGGAAATATAGTACCACTTTCCAAATACCTAGTGGTACCTTGTATAAAGGAGTTAATTCTTTCCAAATGAAATTCTGTTAAGTAAATTTTCCTTTGCACAAATTTACCATAGGAATGCATTGAAAATGGATTAATCCCTAATCTTGACCATCTTTCTGTTGTAGGGATTAGCCCCATAGACCGATTCTGTTAAGCAATTTTCCCCTCTCTTTGGAAAAATTTTCCTTTAAGCAGATTTTCTGTTAAACAAACTGCGTCTTATATGAGGATCCACTGTATTTGAAGGGCTGTCATGCAGAGAAAGGGGCAGGATCTGTTCCCCATCATCCCAGAGTGCAGGATGCGCAACAATGGGCTCAAGTTGAGAACCCAGCTTTCAGCTGACTATCAGGAAAAAACTCCCTAACTGTTAGAGCAGTATGGCAATGGAAGCAATCGCCTCAAGAGGTGGAGAGTGCTCCAACGATGGAGGCATTTGAGAGAAATGTGGGCAACCACCTGGCAGATAGCCTTTGATCTGTACAGTGACCCCCCACCTATCACAGGGATAAGGGATCTGACCCGACTCACGATAATTGAAAATCCACAATATGCGGATGCAGGTCAGGTCAGGCCAGGGACACCTAGGTGGGGGTTCTTGTACTTACCCCCAGCCTGGTGCTTTCCCAAACAGGCCTGCGAGGGCCTTCCCGGGTCTTCTGGAGGCCCCAAAAGGGCCTCCCTGAAAACTGGAAGTGACTCCAAAAGGCCCGGGAAGGCCGTTGCAGGCCCATTCAGGGCAGCACCAGTCCTGGAGTAAGTAAGGGAGGCCTGAAACAGGCCTTTCCCCCCTTACCCCCGGGGGCCTTTTTCATATACTGCAGTCCTGCAATATAGCCGGACCGCAGGATATGAACCGCGAAAGGGTGGGGGACCACTGTATTCCTGCATGGAGAAGCGGGTTGGACTTGATAGCCTTATAGGCCCCTTCCAGCTCCACTATTCTATGATTCTATGATTAAAACGGACAACTGCACTGATGGTACTTGGAGTTAGCACCAAGATAACCCAAGCTCTGTGCAAAGAAGGCAAGATTGGGTAGCAGGTGGCATCAGCTCTCTTGGAACTAGTGACTGCAAGCTTTCATCATCCCTGCACACCACTGGCGGGGGTGATTAGCCTCCTAGCCCAGTGATGGCGAACCTATGGCATGGGTGCCAAAGGTGGCACTCAGAGCCCTTTCTGTGGGCAACCAACATCGCCCCTTCATAGCCACCTGTATACAGGCTAAATTACTATATTGGCACTTTGTAAAAAAATTAGTGGATTTTGAACTGCACTTTGGGCACTCGGTCTCTAAAAGATTCTCCATCACTGTCCTAGCCCAAGACATCTGGAAATGGGCCAGGGTGGAGCAAAATGGTCTGGAGCATATTAATTACATACTCGTGATTACCTCTTCATGTTTAGACTGGCTATCAAAACGGGTTGAGCTGTCCCAAGGACTCTGTGAGGTGGAGAAGGTGCTGGGTATGTATGCTTAATCCAATGCAAGTTCTCCCTCAGTTCAGTGTGCAGACAAGATGCACCTCTCCAACCCCAAACCCCAGCCAACTTCCACTCCTGTATATTTTGTGTCTGTAAAAGGACAACATCAGGATCTTACCCAAATCCAAGCAACTCTACCAGCTCATAGCACAAGCTAAATCTTTGCTTGAGTAGTTCTATATTGCTTGGTCTTTGGCTGGGTCTCAGTCACACAGAGAACCAAGAGTGACACAGCATACAGAGTATGATGGCACCCGAAGCTCAAGGAATGCAAGCACTCTGCCTATGTTCAGAGGCAAACTGTCCTTCCGCTTTTTGCTGATAGAAGATTTGCCGTACTCACTGCAGGAGAAAGCACTCTGCATCCACACAAAGAAAGCAGTATTGTTCAAAGCAAAAACTGCAGGCCTTGTGGTTAGTTTCTTAAGACCACACAACTGAGGATCTTTAACAACAAGATTCCTTTCAAATGTGGAATACTAAGTGTCTTTCCAGCCACACAAACACGTCAACACGGATTAAACATTATCTCAAATCTGTGGACACTTTTCATGATTGCCTTGATAGCGAGGCATTTATATGGTTTTAAAACATGGTGTGTGTATGTTTCTTTTTGGAAAAAAAAGTGTATTATACTTTAAGCCATTTTTTGCTGAAATTCTACAAATACCCTTTCAAATCAGAGGGAACCGCTCTGCAGTGGTTCCGCCATCCAGTCAAATAAGCCTCGTGAGCATAAATCAAATCAACAGCGAGAGCGAGAAAAAGAAGAAGAAACCCCAGCTAGTCTTGTATCACGAACGATCTCTAACAGCTTTTGGATAGCAACCAAGAAGAAGGAGAAAGGGAGCCAGAGGAAGGAGAATGAAAGAAATCTTCTTTTATGTATGTCTAGACATCGCTCCTCCAGAAATAAACCTGGCATCTGGTTTGTCTCCCAAGGCTATTGTGGAGAGGTGATAATTAGGCGGTGACACAACTTGGGTAGCTGCCAGTTCTACCTCACACTAAATCCCTAAGGGTTTTTCATGCCCCCCCCTCTCTCTCACACACACACACACACTTTCACACACACACAGCTTTCCTTGCTCTCTTCACAAACTGTTAGATAGTGGGGATTTAGGAAATAATGAGGCAAAGGAGTGTGAAAGTGACTAAGAGAGAAAATTTATCTCCCGCAATCCATCTTCTTTGTTGGCTACGAACTCTGTACGAACAACAGGGGGGGGGAAGCGATGTTTATAACAATGCTGTAGAATCAGGCACCTGAATCTTTGCTGCCTGTTGGGTCTCGATGGGCAGGGCATAGACTGGGATCCACTATTAGATCTCCGGGTGATTTACAGGAGATCCACTAGCAACAGATTTGACTTCCGGCAGTTGACAGCAACAGCAACAGCTCATCTTGTATTGTCTAGTTATTATCCCTTGAGCCTTGCTGTTCCTCATCCGTACAATGGGAATATGAATTGGCTGCCATTTGCCAGGATTTTATACATAGTTTCTCCCCTTTTCCATTCTTGAATATCTACACTAGGCAGCTAGAGCAATTTGGTACCACTTGAACGGCCATGGTGCCATTTTAAAGGACACTGCAGGTTGTTGAGATACATAGAATGCCGTGTGAGAAAGGTCCACTGTACTCCTCTAAACTACACCAAGTATTTTAACCTTATCCAATTAGAAACCCCTGGATTGTGCAAATTGGGAGAGATTGAATTTAAAGTAGTATCAAACGATGCCACTTATAAACACTGGACAGAAAATTTCAAGATCTACTGCAACAAAGGAGAAAAAAACAGTTAATGGAGAGAGGTGGACAAAGAATATCTACAGAAGAAGTATGATCCATGTGAGAACCCACATGAACGACGCACTTTTACTCTAGCTAGATGTAATGTGCTCCCTTTTAATGTCTTATACAGAAGATTCGGCTCTCTACCACTGGAGACTCATCTATGTTCCTGTAATTCAGGGACCATTGAGTCTCTGGTGCATATGATCTTATATTGCCCTCTAAACAAGGACATCTGTGCTTCTCACCTAGAGCCATATCTTGCTAGACTTCCTGGTCGTCAGGATGAGGTCATTTTGCATAACCTTTTGTCAGGCTCAGATAAAACCCACACTAGGTAGATTGCCATATTTATCAACGTTAATCCAGCGACGCAGGCCACAGTTACTCAATGGGCCTTTTGCTTAACACCCCCAGATATAGTCTGTTTATTCTGGATGGTCTACAGTCGACTATGGCTGGATAAATATAATGCTTCATGGAAACATCCTCCAGCTCTCGTCTTGTTACAATTTACCTATATTCCCTCTACCCTTTCTAGTTATTTGAGTAATACTGGTCTGGGCATGCACACTTCCATAATTGTGTGCTTTTATTATCTACTGTCCATTTTCTATTCTATTTATTTATTTTATGCCAATAAAGGTGTCTGACTGACTGACTGACTGACTTTTTAGAGCTGCTCTGTGATTGACCTGGAGAGATGAAAGGTCAGGATGTCACCTTCCTAGGCACTTCCCCCTTCGATACGCCTTCCTTGTCACTTCCCCCCTTCAATGACTCCCTTGGGTGCCGTTGAGTGATTGTCTTTTCTCACTTTGTGTGCATGAAATTTACATTATGGAAGTGGCTGTAATCATAGGTCCGTGCGCCACATTACTAAGAAAGGTGTGGTTAATACTGGAGAGGAATAAGTGGGCTGACATAGAATAATCAACAAAAGATTGCCTTGTTGAATTAAAAATCCAATAAAATCTCAAAATTGAGGAGTGGGATGAGGGAACCTGCTATGACAATCCAGGGTAAATCCACTTTTTTGGAAGATGGATCTATAGCAATTCACGCTCAAGGAGAGGTGCCTGGGCATGCCATGCTCTCTTAGTTCCATGTCTGAACCATCAAGATGCAAACTAAGCCAGTGTTTCAGTCCTAATGACCTCTCACTAAACAAAACAAGCCAATTTGCATGCTGGAAAAGCTAGTAGGGATGACAATCAGATGCCTTTCCAACACTTCGTGAACTGTGGTTTCTCACAGGGTCCTGTAAGAAACAGATGCTTCTGCAGAATCTAGTTCATCCCTCAGATACCTTGCTTGTGGGATTCAGCAGACAAGGTAATTACAGTGGTCCCCCGCCCATTCGCGGTTCATATACTGCGGTCCTGCTATATTGCGGAACCACAGTATATTTAAAAAAGTCCCTCATGGATAATGGGGAAGTTTCAGGCCTCCCTTACTTACCCCAGGACTGGTAGTGCCCCAAATGGGCCCGCGAGGGCCCTCCCGGGGCTCCCTGCAAACCAGAAATGACCTCCAGTAGGCAGCACCAGGCTGGGGTTAAGTACAAGAGCCCCCAGCTAGGTGCCCCAGGCCCAACCTGACCTGCATCCACATATCACAGATTTTCAATTATCCCGGGTCAGGTTGGTTCCCTAACCCCTGCAATAGGCAGGGGGGTCACTGTATTGGCTTAACTGTTTTTTCTCTTCCAATAAGTGAAACCTGGGGCTCTTGCAAAGATGCCAACTAGCTCCTGAAGGCTGTCCATCTTTGTCATACAAAATCGTTCACGTTTTACACTCTAAGATGCAACCTGAAAACACAAAAGGAGCCCGGGAAAGCCACATACAATTTCTTTTGCTCCTCTTGCAATCTGGTAATTTTTGTGCACCTGCAATCTGCCAGCTCATATTAAAAATATAGAAGGTAGAAGAAGAACAAACAGATTCAGAAACAGTTTTTACCCAGTAGCAGTAACCATGCTAAATTCTGTTAAAAATTAAGTTGTTGGGTGTCAAGGTTTGTTCTCAAAGTGAATTGGCATATTGAATTCTGGGAGAAATGACTTTACAGAAATTGCTGCACACCTGTGGATTATTTGTCTGATGGGTATAGACATCCGGTGACATGTTGCACATGCTCAGTTTTCCATATGCTGAATCGTTGCATCAGCCAAGAATATAAAAGGAGGTCTGACGTATAGCACATGTGGTTGGGGTATGTTGGAGGGAGCAGCGTGTCATTTTGCCAGTCGGATTGGCGAGTTCCTGGATCGTTGGATCACTGAACCGGACTGTATTTTGACTACGCTTATGCCTGCCGATTCTACAAAGTTTGCTGTTTGTACATTTTGCAAATACAGATAAGTTTGGTGAAGGGAATCACCATTGTGTCTGTGTTTTTATTTTAAGCACTGCTCAAGGAGGTAAGAGGGATGGCTTGCAGACACAGGGCCTTCTTGGCAGCTGCCCCCAAGTTATGGAATGCCCTCCCAAGTGAGATCCGCCTGGCGCCAACATTGATGACATTTCGGCGTCAGGTAAAAACCTTCCTGTTCCAGAAGTTTTTTTTAATTGATACAACATAGACTGTGGGTCCTTTGATGGCAATTTTAGTGTGATGATTTTAGTATAAGGTTCTGTTGCTGTTTTAATTATTTATTGATATTTGATGTTTTAACTGTTTTAATTCCTTATTGTAAGCCGCCCAGAGACCTTTGGGTAGTGGGTGGCATATAAGTTGTAAAAATAAATAAATAAAATAAATAAATATATGGCTTTTTTGTAGCCCACACCAAGTGCAATTCCACTGGTCAGTACAAAGCTCTACCAGGTTATAACTCACAATTGGTTATAAACCTTGACATTGGGTAATATCAGTGTTGAATGTGTAACGTACATGTTGCGTGGGGGATTGTGCAGTCATTGGGTGAGAGAAAGTAGGGTTGTGTGTGTAAATGGTTGTGTTTTTTAAATTGTAGTTTTTATGTCTTGGGTATGAATGTTGTCAGATGAGACAGTGTAGGGTTGTGTGGGTGTATGTTTGGTTTTATGCCAGTTTTTAAATAATCGGTACAAGTGAGCTTGGGCGAGAGCATGTAGGAGTATGTGTATGGATGCTTGTTTCTTAAATGGTAGTTTTGTGTCTTGGAATTTTTATATTTGGGGTGAGTGATGCAGAGACTGGATGGTACTTTTTAATTTTGTTGTATTTGTACAATGACAATAAAGTGTTCTTTTGTTCTATTCTATTCTATTCCATTCCATTCTATGCTATTCTTAAGGTGCCTTTAAAAAAATGTTTTCGCCTATAATGTTTACACAGACTAACACAGCTACCCACATCTATAACTACTGCTATCCTAGAGTTAGTCTGTGCTGTGGAAGATAGCTTTGACTTATGGTGGCCCCTTTGGGGGCTTTTCCAGGTAAAAGCTGCTCAGAAGTTGCTTCCTGGGGTTGTAGAGTCATCCAATACTAGAGTAAACCATCAGGGAGCACAGGAAGGGGCCAGAGGAACACAAGTCTAATCTCCCAGGAACATTAATGCCATGTGGCCCATGGGTTAAACTGCTGCACACCAATTAAAACTCTGCTCCCAACCAGGGGTTAAATCCCAGATAGCCAGCTCAAGGTTGACTCAGCCTTTCATCCTGGAAAATTACTATCCCAGGCATGCGAAAGGCAGGCTTCGCTTCCCCAAGCAATTTTAGGGGACTCTTTAATACAGTATTTGGAAAAGTTAGGGTTTCCAGGGGCAGGGATATTAAGCTGCAAAGGAGGAGGGGGGGGGCTAAACGGAATGAGTGTGTCTGGCACGCTTTACCAATTATAGGGTTAATTGACATCTTCCCTTCAGCATGCCGATCCACACTCCATCAATTAAGTACCCCTCACAGCCCCTTTGGAGTTTATAACTCCATTCTCTGAAACCCAAAACTTTCCAAATTTCAAGGGGTTACAGGGGAGAGCTTGGGGAAGCTCCCCTACCACTTCCATGCTGATAGATGCCTGGGATTGGTATTTTCAAATTATTATTATTATTATTATTATTATTATTATTATTATTATTATTAT
>JAHTLZ010000330.1:7124287-7136834 GCA_023846285.1 Phrynocephalus versicolor | reverse complement strand
CTGAAAGGGGAAAAAACAACAAAAAGTCCCGCACTACAGCTGTAGCGCAGGGCCTGAACCTGGAAGTGGGGGGGGGAATGAAAATTAAAAAAAAATAAAAATATTTTTTTTTTAAAGGGGGAGCGCCCACTGGGCCCCAAGGGTGGCCTGGTCAGCACCCTAAAATAAAATAATTTTAAAAAAAACATCGCCGACCGGACCACAGGGGCCGTGTGGTGGGCACTGGGGGGAAAGGGGTAATAATAAATAATGAATTAACGAACCAACAAAATGAATTTCTGCAAAAATTCGTGAAAAATAAAACGAAATGAACCAGACCTCTCAACGAAATGAAACGGAACATCATTTTTTTCGATTCGTGCCCATCTCTACTAGCAACAGTAGAAGTTGGATCCTATGATTTAAAAACATAAGAAGAGCCATGCTGGATCAGGCCATGGGCCCATCTAGTGCAGTTTCCTGTATTTCACAGTGGCCCTGCCAAATGCCTCTGGCAGTGTACAAAACTAGATATCTGTTTCCTGATACCTCTCCCTGCGTCTGGCCCTTGAAGTACCCTCTTTTTAATCCTGGAGATTGCACATCCATATCATGGTTTGTAACCTGTGATGGACTTTTCCTCCAGGAATCTGTCCAATCCCCTTTTGAAGGCATCCAGGCCAGATGCCATCACCACATCCTGTGGCAGGAAGTTCCACAGACTAACAATGCGCTGGGTAAAGAAGTATTTTCTTTTGTCTGTTCTCATTCTCCCAACCCTCAATTTGAGTGGATGTCCCCTAGTTTTGGTATTTTGTGAGATGGAGAAGAGCATCCCTCTGTCCACTTTACTCATGCCCTGCATAGTTTTGTACTTCTCAATCATATCCACCCTCAGGCACTTTTTTAAAGACTAAAGAGCCCCAAATGCTGTAGCCTTTCCCCATGATTATGCTTCCATTTTGACTCATGATTAGAATTTGGATATATCAAGATACAAGTATATATACTTTAACAATTGTAGGAACTTATACTGGGGATACATCTGATGGGAGTGTACAGTATATGATGATGCTCACCTTTGGTGTGATCTTGATATGGAAAAGTATATTCTGAAAGTGGTACCCATCTCTGACCTGGAGAACAACTGTATCTTCTATACTGTTGGATCCATCGTGGATGTATTGCACAATACCACTGGAAAGGTCTTGAAGATGGAACTGATGTATCACTGATTGTGTGTCTCCAACACGCTTGATGAACTGTCCATGATGTGGAGAATCTAAAATAGCCACTGTGACATCTTGGGGGTTATCATTGTCTCGAATGTCAAGCAGGAGATCTGTTATGGATCCAGTCTCTCCTCTGTTAAGAAGGAGGCCTTTGTTCCGCAACACATAGGGGGCCTGAAGTAGACAGAGAACATCCATAACTTTAACCTACAATGCACTGTATGACCTGGGTCCTAGCTACCTCAAAGATCGAATCCCACAGTATGAACCGACTCAGGTGTTAAGCTCATCAGGAGAGGCCTTTCTCCCCATCACACCACCCTCACAGGTACGTCTCATGGGAACACATGAAAGGGCCTTCTCTTTTCTGAAACTCCCTCCCACTAGAGGCCAGGACTGCCCCATGTCTGATATCTTTCCAGAAGCAGGCAAAAACCTTTCTCTTCAGGCAAGCTTTCCCTGAATGATGGACTACCTATTATGTGCCTTTCATATGAATCTACAATACATGATCACATAGACTTTGTGTTTATAACCACTTATAACCTTGTGTGATTGCACTGACACTATGTTTTCAATGTTAGTTTCCATCACTCATTACTCTTTTTAACTGCTCGCGTTCTCTTATAGCTTTGATGTCATGTTGTCTTTTAATGCTGTAAAATGTCCTGCGATTCCCTGTTCTCAACACTTGAATATGTCTTAATTGTACTGGCCTGTATATTGTCCCTCATTACTGTAAGCCACTTTGGGTCCTTTTCCAAGGAGAAAGGCAGGGTATAATACTCTAAAATAAATAAAATCCAGTTCTTTGGTTATGGATAGCACTGGCTAGAATCCTATTACGTACTTACACCAGCACATATCCAATAGTATACGTTTCAGTACTGCATTGCCAGCAGTTTAGAAGTCAGCACATGCTTTTCTTCTTGTACACGAAATCACATCATGGCAGGATGACAAGAAAATAAAGTGCCAACTTCTTAACTGGCAGCAGTCAGCTGCTTAAGATTATGCTGTTAGAATGTTAGAATTGCTCCGTAGGCATAGGCAACAAGATTTTGTCCACAGTGTACGTAGCCCGCTTTAAGAATACAAGCACGGTCCTGCTTCATCATCTCCAGGCAGAAGGGATCCTACCTGAAACCCCGAAGAGACAGTGACAATCACTATTGCTAACATTGGGCTACACAACCCAAAATTTTGATTCTGTAAAAAGCAACTCCCTAGATCACTAAAAACACCTTGAATGCAATCTAAATAAGCATACTGCTTATCCAGCCAATTGTCTCCATTCCAGCTGTTTGAGACCCCTCAGATCTGCACCCTAGGCACATCTGGCAAATAATGTCAATAACAATACATACCGATTTCTGGTGTCCATATATACCACTTTATGGTGACCCTATGCACTAATGACCTACAAAAGGTTCTCTCATTATCTGCACTGTACCATTGCTTTTTAAAAAAGGAAGTATATCCATGTAAGATTGCTGGAAGAAATATCAACAACCTCAAATACGCAGATGATACTACTCTAATAGCAGAGAGTGAGGAAGAATTAAAGAACCTCTTAATGAGGGTGAAAGAGGAGAGTGAAAAAAATGGGCTGAAGCTCAACATCAAAAAAACTAAGATCATGGCCACTGGTCCCATCACCTCCTGGCAAATAGAACGGGAAGAAATGGAGGCAATGACAAAGTTTATTTTCTTGGGCTCCTTGATCACTGCAGATGGCGACTGCAGCAACGAAACAAAAAGACGCCTGCTTCTTGGGAGGAAAGCAATGGCAAACCTAGATAGCATCCCAAAGAGCAGAGACATCACTTTGCCAACTAAGGTCAGGATAGTCAAAGCTATGGTTTTTCCAGTAGTGATGTATGGAAGTGAGAGTTGGACTATAAAGAAGGCTGATTGCCGCAGAATCGATGCTTTTGAGCTGTGGTGCTGGAGGAGAGTCTTGAGAGTCCCCTGGACTGCAAAGAGATCAAACCTATCCATTCTGAAAGAAATCAACCCCAAATGTTCACTGGAAGGACAGATTTTGAAGCTGAGGCTCTAGTACTTTGGCCACCTCATGAGAAGAGAAGACTCCTTGGAAAAGTCCCTGATGCTGGGAAAAAAATTGAAGGAAAAGGAAAAGAGGACGACAGAGAATGAGATGGTTGGACGGTGTCATCGATGCAACCAAAGTGAATTTGACAAAACTCCGGGAGGCAGTGGAGAATAGGAAGGCCTGGCGAGCTCTGGTCCAGGGGGTCACGAAGAGTCGGACACGACTGAACGACTGAGCAAAAACAACATATCTATATAATTTTTGGACTTTTACTGCTACTACCTTCCACTCTTCTAAGCATTGCAGTAATACCTTGGTTTAAGAGTACCTTGGTTTAAGAGCGTTTTGCAAGACAAGCAAACATTTCTTCTAGATTTTGCCTTGATCAACAAGCAATGTCTTGCAATACAAGCACTGGAGCAGGTCACATGACCAAAAGTAAGCCTCTCCCCTTCCCCCCCCGCTGGATTGTGGGTGATTGCCTGGAACAAAACAAAGGGCAGCACTGCTCACTCTCTCCTTTCTCTCTTCCTCCTGATGTAAACATTGATCTGCAGGTTTATCCTATTGCTGGTTTTATTGTTTCTATCTGTATGTACACTGCTTAGGTGTTTTAACAGGAAAGCTGTAATAAAGAGCCTTTATCGGTATGAATGGGAGGGTATTCAAGCTCTGAAGACTGCTGCAAAAATCCATTTTTAAACAGGCAGGCAAGTGTTGTGTTGTCACTCCCCGGCATACCTAAACCACAGTATGTCTAAATCAGTTTTGTCTATTCACTGGATTTTTTTTATTCAGCTCTATTGTCACCTACCTTGAATCCCATTTGTAGGGAACTGCTGGATTCAAATCAAATCAATTTTTAAAATTGAATAAATACATAAAAGTACATTTTAAAATGGGTAAAACAATCAATCTGTCTCAGTCCTGTCTCCACTGAGTGGCAGGACTCGACCATGTTTTCATACACCAGTCTTTTTCCCTCCCCTAAAGCCTAGCTGGGGTCGAACCTGCTTTTCTGGATGAAGCCTCCTTGAATCCCTGGCTGGTTTGTTTTCCATGGCTTCAGAGACTAGGACTCAGGGCAATGGTTTCAAACTACAGGAAAAGAGATTCCATTTGAACATTAGGAAGAACTTCATGACGGTTAGAGCTGTTCGGCAGTGGACTATGCTGCCACAAAGGGTGGTAGAGTCGCCTTCTTTGGAGGTTTTTAAGCAGAGGCTGGATGGCCATCTGTTGGAAATATTGTAATGGGCTTCCTGCATGGCAGGGGGTTGGACTGGATGGCCCTTGAGGTCTCTTCCAATTCTATGATTCTATGATTCTGGTGGGTTCCAGAAGTTGTCCTTCAAAAAAAGGAACTTTTTAAAAGCTCTGCTACTGAGCTTCAGCCAACTCAACAACTACGCAGACTAAGTGAACGGCAAGAGCTGAAAAAATTTCAAGACCTGGAGGTGGGTAGCCAGGAGCCCATCTAGAAGAATTCAAAAGAGCAGCTGGGCATCCCATTTGTAAAGAGATAAATACTGCTAAATATGTTCATGTTTCCATCAGTGGACAATACATTAGGGCAGGCATGTCCAAACCTCAGCCCTTCAGATGTTTTGGACAGCAACTCCCACAGTCCTTTGCCATTGGCAATCTAAGCTTAGAATTCTGGGAGTTGTGGCCCAAAACATCAGGAGGGTCAAAGTTTGGACATGCCTGCATTAGGGCCTCCTTGTTCGCTGATGGAATATTGGTTCCAAGCCTCCCCTGGCAGATACTGGAATTATAAATGTGGATTATAGCAAACACGATTTTAATAGTGAATACATAGCATTCCTCTTCATCATGAGAAATATATATATATTTCAAAGAATGTTTCTTTTAATATTGTTAATATTTTCAGACTGTGGATATGTTAATTTGCACATACTGATTCTGTGCTTACCAGGGGTCCTACTGCATTATATTTCAGCACTGTATCCAGAACAATCCACTTAACATTTCATGTAGCAAATAAGCTGTCTAACAGCCATCATCACCTCCATTTGAAAGTGACCCTGAGCTTGCTGGCCTCGCTGCTAATAAACCGAGGCTTCGGGCACTAAAAGCCTTGAAATCTGAAGGACTAGCAAATCGAGAAAATCCCGAGAAACCATCACATGCTTCTTCCAGTGCAAATGCCTTGGAAAAAAAACTCAATTCCCTGCTGCCTTCAACTGCTGGACTGTAAGAGGCTGCGGATCAAGTGCTCGTTTTAAGAACCTAGCAGGCACTTCCGATGGGGGATATTATAGAAATAACCCATTATGAAAGACAGAGAGGGAGGCTATCGCTAAAGAGTAGTGAGGAACTACACGGCATATATGTTCCAAATGGGAAGGAAGAGATTTATTACAGAAGCACAAAACTGGAGCTGGAAAAAAAGAAACAGCACTGAATTGAGACGATAGCAAGGTCCGAGATTATCGGGCAGAGATGCGAAAGAGAGAGTTACACACCCAGGTCTGCTTGGAATCCTAGGTGAGTGAGATAGCACACTGGCTGTGTGTTTTTAAAGTAACTAAAAAGAATTATTTGCATTACATTCAAATTACTAGAAAAGGTATACAATAGGACCCCTGTATCCACTGATTCATTATCCGCTGATTCAGTTATCCACAGTTGGCAGAGGAAAAATAAATAAATAATTCAGCAGCCCCAAAGCAAACTACTGTTACATCACAAACAGCCGCTGTAAAGCAAATTACTGTTGCAAAACAGCAGCTGTAAAGCAAGTTACTATCACAAAACAGCAGTTTTGGGGACATTTTGGCATTCTCTCTTATCCACGGTTTTCTTTATCCACGGGACGGCTTGGAACCAAATCCCCGGCGGATACTGGGGTCCTACTGTAATGGCTTTTTTAAAACTGTAACTATCATCTTCAATCGTCATCATAATCTTAGAACTGCAGAATTGGAAGGGACCCTATGGATCATTTGGTTCAGCAGCCAGATATCTAAATCAGTGAGCTATCCAAAAAGGTGTGTATTTAAGGGTCATAGGACGCGACTGGTATGTAATCACTCTTATCCAAACTTTTCACAACCACCGTGTATTCCATGCCATTGCTGTTTTGTTTAAGGTATCTTTGCCATTCCTTTCTACGGTTTTATCCTAAGTTTCATTGTACACTTCCCTGAATGCTTTGTTGAATATCTTACAAGAAAAGGTGTCCATTTAGTACAGGATGTCTAGAAAATATTTCCAAGGAGGAATGCATGAAACATCTTGTTCGTCTTCCCAGAATATTCCACTTTGATTTGCAAAGGCCTCTTCTCATCAGTAAACAATGGATGCTCTTAGGGGAATAAAAAGGGCAGGAACTAGGGTGAGGGTTAGGGTAAACCCTCTGTTTACAAAGCAAGTATTCTGTGCTGAGCTGCAGTCCCTCTGTAATGAGATCTAATTATTCAATTCCTTGAGGACTAGAGACATGCTTATTTTTAAATAGCACCAAAAGTCTCAAAATATAAATACTGCCATCCAGTCTTCAGCTGTTGTCAAAATGTCTAGAATACATGTGGTAAAACAGGGGGGAAAAACTTTATAAGGCTGGGGCGGGGGGGCAGAGTGAAATGAATAAAAACAAATGTTAAAGGGAATATGACAAAATATAATAAAAATATAGAAGGATGGGCAGAATTAGGATTGACAATGGCAGGTGATTTCTTGACACAAAGCAGAGACAGAGACAAAATGTAAATCTAGATAAATAAGGGAAGGGGTTTGTCGTAGCACCCCAGCTGGGCAATGCCCTCCCACAGGAGACTTGACAGGCACTAATATTGGCATCATCCTGACTTCAAGTGAAAACATGCTTATATACTAAAGCCATTGGGGGTTGAGGACCATGGTCCATAGAGGTGTTTTTTTTAATATAATGGTTTTAATGTTTAGATTTTACATGTTTCTTTCTAAACTGTATAATTTTAATCATTTTCAATGTGTTATGATTTTAACTTGTTTCATACAGCTTTTTAACCTGCTTTGAGATTTGTGATTAGAGATGGGCATGAACTGATTCGTCCGGTTCATGGCTGTTTGCAAAAGCAGTGGCATGGGTCCTATTGCTCCTAACCCCTGTCTTCTCAGCAGATCAGCCATCCATCAATACCAGGTTGCTTTCTTTTTCCATCTCCCCAGCTAATCTCCCAGTCACAGGAAACAGCACAGACTTCCATGTCCCACCCATTTGTCTGAGTGGGAGATCAACCAAGAGAGTAGGGCAAAGAAACCTGAGCAGTTGCGGAGACTGGAAGATCAGTTGAGGAGGTCTAGGGAAGTAGCATGCCTGCCCTTGTGAGATTAGACCAGAGGATGCAGGGGAGGGGAATAACAGCAGTTGTGCTGCCCCTTTTATGAAGTGGGATAAACTGAGATGAACCCATTCATGCCCATTATTTGCAGTAAAGACATTTTAGACAGTCGGACACTTTTATGTTTTGGAAAAAAAATACCCAAACCACAGCTCTTATTTTTATTACCTGCGTTGATAAGGCTTGAACAGTAAATAATTCTGGTTCAGAGAAAGCCTCTTGATGGCTGATCTTTAGGGAAAATTTGCCATTCCTGCATAGAACCATCCCCACAAAGAGAAGAGCATATAGATAGATGTTACTATATACCTGTATAATAAACATACGGCAGGAATATGAGAGAAGTTTTTCACATGATTTGAAAATCTGCTAAATGTGTTTGGACACTGAGCACAGTGAGCCAGAAAAGATTACCTTTCTTATCACGGCCAAAGGAAATGGGCATTTTATACCACCTTCAAATCTATACACAAACTCAATTTTCAGCAGCACTGTAGACATAGAATCATATAAAAATAGTTGCAATGGGCCTATAAGACCATTGAGTCCAACCGCCTAACTCAGGCATGTCCAAACTTCAGCCCTCCAGATGTTTTGGACCACAACTCCCACAGTCCTTTACCGTTGGCAATCTAAGCTCGGAATTCTGGGAGTTGTGGTCCAAAACATCAGGAGGGCCAAAGTTTGGACATGCCTGGCCTAATCGGTGCGGGGCTCCTAATCAAAGTTTAGCTGACCAAGAACTGTCTAACTTTGTCTTGAACACCCTCAGTTCTGGAACACTCACCACGTCCCAAGACACAATGGACCTTTGTATAACAAACAGCTTGTATAACATAACATTTGTACGACATAAAAAATTCCACAGATAGGGGAAATTTGCTTAACATAATCATCTATGGGGAGAATCCGTACAACATAAAAATGGATTACTCCGTTTTCAATGCATTCCTGTGGGAATTTGTATAAAGGAAAATTTGCTTAACATAATTTCATTGGGAACAAATTAATTCCTTTATACAAGGTACTACTGTAGTTGGTTCCATTGTCAAACAGTTCGAACAATTAGGGAGTCTTTCCTGATCCTCAACCAAAATCTGGCTTCGGTAACTTAAGCCTATTAGTATGTGTCTGGCATTCAGGAATGTTTGGGAACCTGCCCTTCCTCTGTATGATAACCTTTCAAATATTTGAAAAGTGTTCTCCTGTCTCCCCTCAGTCTTCTTTTCTCAAGGCTAAACATCCTCAGTTCTCTCAATTTTTCTTCATACATTTTGGTTTCTGGTCCTCAGTCACATTGGTTGTCCTCCTCTGAACACAGTCTTTTTATACACGTTCTACCTTTCTGTGCTGGCTGAAACAAAACTGACTCTTGTGTGTTTATCAATGGGGAAACAGTATAGAACACCAAATTCTGTCCCAAATGTAAGTGAACTTCTTACACTGTCCTTCAATGTACAGGGAGAAGAGATGTAGAGAAGCACCAAATCACCTGGACTTTTTCTTGTCGTGCTCAAAGAGAACTCTCTGCCCTTTTACATCCTCCCCTGTGAAATGGTCGCCCTGGCTCAGCTCTGTCTTCTTTGCATTCGCCACAGTCACTAGCCTGCCATTGGTGGGAGGATCAACCACATGGAACAGGAGGTCTTCTGTGGAACCACCAAGGCCTGGCACCTCCAGGAAGGAGAAGTCAAGAGGCTTCGTGCCGCCGATTCCTACCCAGAGGGAGCCATTTGCCTTCAGAACCAGTGTGTTTGTGACACCTGGAAGAAAGCAGAGAAATAAACCTAATGCAGAGACAGAAAACCCTCACCATGGACAGAAAATCTTCTATGAAGAATGGCCTAAGGACTTTACCATTACTTCAGTGTTTGAATGCTTGGGATATAGATATGTAAATGATGGCCTTTTCCCCGAATGTATGCTTGTATCCTTCTTTGGATACTGGGACTTTTTATTTTCTCTTTTTAAACTGTAGTGGTATTGTGGCTTATCTATTCCTAGCCCTCTCCCCCCTTAAAAAAAACCCAATAATTACTTCTAGCTACAGTGCACCCTTGTATAACAAAAGGTTTGTATAACATAAAATATGTACAACATAAAACATTCCGGAGATAGAGGAAATTCGCTCAACAGAATAATCTGTGGGGCGAATCCATACAACATAAAAATGGTCGTGATTAGGGATTACAGTGGTACCTTGTATAAAGGAATTAATTCATTCCAAATGAAATTATGTTAAGCAAATTTTCCTTTATACAAATTTCCGATAGGAATGCATTGAAAACAGAGTAATCCCTAATCACGACCATTTTTATGTTGTACAGATTTTATGTTATACAAACCATTTGTTATACTAGGGTCCACTGTACTCTGTTTTCAATGCATTCCTATGGGAAATTTGTATAAAGAAAAATTTGCTTAACATAATTTCATTTGGAATGAATTAATTCCTTTATACAAGGTACCACTGTATTTGTTTTGCTGTTGCTCTACTTGTACACTTAAGTTTTGAGGGGCCCAGTTCGTATTTAAGGACCATAAATTTTTTTTGAAAAGTCCTCAAAAAGAAAAACCATTCCCAGATTTCCATAGGGGTGATAAGGAGAAGTGAGCCTACTTGTTAAATTAAAATTTCCTGTTGTCAGCCTTTCTCTCAATATATGAGGTACAGTGTAAGCATCGCAGATGCCATAAGAAAATAAACTGCTATTCGGATGTAAAGGATGCGGAAAGACACTTACGTTCGCATTCCCTGCTCCGAGGGTTGCCGTAGAAGCCGTGGGCACAGTGGGAAATGCAACGGCCTTCGTGTAAAAACCCAGCACTGTCGCAAACAAGGCAATCACTTGATCCGTCACATTCTAAACATCCGTTCGGGCAAGCTAGGGTGAGAAAGGAAATACCAGTCCTTTCAAGAAAGATCAGAATCTACCAGTGGCATCCTCTTTGTTTTATGTTACCTCTTTATGAAGGGTGAATGGTGCAGAAGAGCAAATGCAAAGGACTTGCTTGTCCAACATGGCTCCAACCTCACGATGCAAGGGCAACAAACTGAACCGCATACTCCTCCCCTTTCAATTCAGAATGCATGCTTTTCTCTGCATGAGAACAGCCGTTCTTGGCTGCATAAATATGGATGTGGCTTCCTGATTATTCTTCAGGTCTTGATACAGTAGGATCCCCATATCTATGGGGGACTGATATCCAGCCCGCCCCCATGGATTCAGAGGAATGTGGATTGTTAGTAACGCTGTACATAGGATGATCTCAGGCTTCCTCTACTGGCCAGTTCAACTAATGAGACTGTAGAAATGCATTTCTTCCCAACCTTTTAGCCACCAGGGACAACTTTCATGTAGACAGTTTCCTGCCAAACTAGGTGTAGGGATGGGATGGTTTCAGAATGATTCTATTCTCTCTCTCTCTCTCTCTCTCTCTCTCTCTCTTTCTGTGCATGGGGATATTTCTTGCACAAGCATGCAATACCCCCTCTTCCCACAGGTTCTGTTGCAAGCTAAACAAAAGTGGTTGCGACAGGCACATGGGTTAGGGAAAGCCCCACATGGGGAAGGGGGTGTGCCTTGCTCAGCTGTGCACCTCTGAGGGTACCTTGCTAGATACAGAGGAGGCTAGGTAGCGAACAGGGATGGACCTTGCACCCTTATTAATATGGCGTTCTGCAGATTGGCTCCTAACAGGACATGGACCAATCCATGGGCCAGGGGTTGAGGCCCCCTGTTCTAGTGAATTCTCTATGACAGGCATGTCCAAAGTCTGGCCCGGGGGCCAAATGCAGCCCAATTTAAAATTCTGAGTAGCCCTCAGCCTCTTCTCCCTGCCGGCTCAGCCTGTCACTCATCCCCGCTGGATGACCCTTCCCTGTGCTGGCTAGAGATGTCAGCTGCATTTTTATGGTTTGCCTGCCCTCCCTGCCTCCGTCCGTCCCCTCAGCCACCCATCCTGCCTACCCACTCCTGGCTCTGTTGCTGCAGTGCCTTCCCCACTTCCTTGCAAGGGAGGGCAGCATATACGAGCAGTGGTGCATCTTGGGTGCCCGTGGGCCAATTCCCGGGATGTGCAACAGCCACTGGGCCCTTGGGCGCCTTGAAACCGGAACATTTGTGGCTGTTGCAGATGTGAACAGGCCACGCCCTATCTCCCTCCGTTCAGGCTGAATGGTCGGCCCCCACACATTTTCACCTCACCAAATCTGGCCCTCATTGCAAAAACTTTGGACAACCCTGCTCTATGCATTCTGGCTCCTTCTAGTGACTGGTTCTGGTAACTTCATCTTTAGAAATATATATTTCTAGGAGATTTAATATTTTTCAGACCAAACATAAGTGAATCAGTGGATAAAGGGGTACTACTGAACTTCTCTCATTTCTCATTGATGTTTTAATTCTGCATATCAGCTGTTATTGGTTGATTCCTTGGCTCCCCCCCCCCTCAACTCAACACACACTCACTCACTAAGGCTGCCTCTCCTATACCTAGGATTGATCTAGATGCTTACCTCTAATAAAACTTACTCAGAGCTAGAGCTATCATTAAATATCGGGTCTGGTTTGATTTGACATGCCACACCACAACATGGGGAAGCAATATTTTCTTCCGCTCCCCCTGCTTTTTGCTCAAGCTGATATCTGCACATTCAGTCGTGTTTTCAGATGGACCTTGTCTTTTTTCACCTGAGCATTTTTGCTCTCTGCGGTCTTCGTAGAATCGATTCCCACATGCTGAGACACACTGTGAACCCAGGAGGAAGAACGGGGCTTCGCAGCGGGTGCATGCACTGGCCACCTGACACTGGAGACAGTGCTTGTCATCACACGCTGAAAAGTCACAGACAGGGACTTTAGAAACAATTCCTCCTGCACTTATCTATCTATCTATCTATCTATCTATCTATCTATCTATCTATCTAT
>JAHTLZ010000330.1:7106041-7124277 GCA_023846285.1 Phrynocephalus versicolor | reverse complement strand
TCTATCTATCTATCTATCTATCTATCTATCTATCTATCTATCTATCTGTCTGTCTGTCTGTCTGTCTGTCTATCTATCTCATCCAAACACTTTCATTCATCACATTAAAGACAACTGAGCATTAAATCTGCAGTTGTTTTTTTTCTTCTTTTCCTAAATATTCAAACCACTTTAAGGGTAGCTCGGCTGTGAATTTTTTTTAGCCCGACAAGGGTACAGTGGCAAAAACAACTCTGAGAATCTAATCAGCCTTTTTGTGGATCACTTTCAGTTTTCTTGGCCTGATGTTGTGGGCAAGACATTTGCATCAGTCTGTCTCACCACATGTTTACTTGACCTTTGCTCATCATGGTTGATAAGATCTAGCAGGGTTGGGTTGACTAGGTGGGTCCAGGAGGAGCTAAATGCCTCATAACAGCAGTAGGTGATGCTTTCCACCTAGAAAGAGGCATGGGTACACTCTCTCCTGAAGAGGACATAAGAACATAAGAAGAGCCCTGCTGGATCAGGCCAAAGGCCCATCTAGTCCAGCTTCCTGTATCTCACAGTGGCCCCACCAAATGTGTCCAGACCCAGAGTCATGTGGCAACATCATTCCAAATATCCCCTTTCTGGACAAGGTTCAAATCCTCAATTAAGGGTTAAAATACATGAAACTCAGTTGGTGGTGCTCTGTTTCCTTTTTACTGCACTTGGAAGGGAAATCACTCAACTGACTAGGGCTAATCAATGGGTGAAGTGTTGGACACAGGGCTGGCACATGACCTGACACAACAGCAGGTATGTGACCAGCACCTTGTCATTTAGCCATGGGCCTTTCCATGATTACCATTCTGTGTGTAGCAAAAACAAAAGAAAATATCAACAAAAGAAAACAAAAGGATATTGGCCTATTAGTTCTAAAGGAAACACAGAGACCAAGTGGCACTTCTTACTGTGATTGAATCTGCTTCCCATAGTGACATCTTGTTGTTCAAACTGAAGCACTTTATAATTTTAATGGGGTTCCCCAAGTCAGAACTTTCCAGATGACATAGACAACAAATCCCATAATCTAGTTCTTGCTTGGGGAAGCTTTTGTTGCTATGATTGCCCCGTTGCTTCTCCCGGCTGTTCCGACTCTGTCCATGTCTAATCAACTAAAAAGTCTTAAACCTATTAAAGCTGTTGGTAAATTTTAAATTAATTAGAACCCAAGTCAATTAAGTCACCATTTTGAGTGCACTTAACACTCACCGGTACAAAAATGTTAAAAGCGTAGCTTAATTAATTGACAAATAATTCATTTATTTCCAGCTCTGTGTACAAATTCAATCCCCCAACTCTCTCTCTTTTGGATCAGTTCATCACACCAGAAAAGCTCAAAGAAACACACACACACACACACACACACACACACACACACAGAGAGAGAGAGAGAGAGAGAGGAGAGAGAGAGAGAGGTTTACTTTAAGAGCCTCAAGAAAGACCAAATATTGGGCAAATAAAGTGGCTTCCACCCTGGTCAGCCTCTGGATATGTTCCCCACAGCCGCTCTACCTCTGGTGAATACCAACACAACAGACAGTGACGCTGATAGACCCACTCCAGATTCACCCATGGAGGTGGAGTAGCCAAAATCATTGGGAAGAGGCTGTCCTGAAAGTTCGGGAGATAAAGATTTTTTTTGGAAGCATCAAAACTCAAGGAACTCAAAGCAAGTAAAGACATGGTGGGAGGCCAGGTGTGGAAGAGAGGAAGAAAGGAACAAAGGTAAAAAAAGATAAGAAAGTGGGAGATGAAGGCATATAGTGATATATGAGGAGGAGAGGAACACCCAGGTGAAGGCCCTGGAGTGGCCTCAGTGAGACACCAAAGAAGTTCTACAACCTTCATGCTTCATTTGACCCATGGATACCATTGTGCAGCAATGGCATAATCAACCTCCTGTCAACACCACACCAAAGAATCTGTTCTGTCGCAGAGGTGAAGAAGGCAGAGGGAGTATGAATGCCTCTGGAGCCTAGAAACAGGGTCTGTCAACAGGACCTGACCTCTTAACTATTCCCCATCTTGGAACCAAGGAGCAAGTCTGAACATGACATAGCTTGGAGCAGAACAGGAAATTTATGAACAGTTGAGACAGCAGTGTGTTCTAGGGTTGGTTTTGCTAATAAAATTGAGCTGAACACCATTTTTGACTCCAACACTCTTGTCAGAACCTGTGGGACCTTTTGAATGCACACACACACACACACACCACATCAACTGCAAGCTTACAGCTTTTTACCAGTGATCCAACGGAGGAGGACCATGGTGGGAACTCTCAGCTTCATTAGCCACCAGCTGGCTAGAACCAGAGCAAAATCTCCAGCAGGAGTAGAAACGTGACCAGTAATTTCTGCCTCAGAGTGAGAACTGAGATACCATCAACTCAACAGGAAATGAGTGAATGCCTGTGGCAATACCTGTCAGTGAGGAATGGCGTTATCTGAGGAGAAGAGAGCTGTTCGGATGACATTCCACACTGACCCTAGGTGTCAAACTGCACAGACTTACGTTCACACCGGTCGGATGCCCTGTAAAAAGCGGGTGGGCAGCGGTCCACACAGGCGCCATCTTGGAGAACATATCCGTCCATACACTGCGAGCAATCAGTATTCCGAGGCCCGTCACAGGCATTGCAGCTCCAGTCACATTCTTAGAACAAAGAAGAAACAAAACATTCCTCAGTGAAGGCAGGGTTTGCTCACTTTCCAGCCAGCCGTTTTAACATATACCACACAGCTAGTGACTGCAGAGGCGTTGAAGGGCAAAGAACAGCACAGAACATATGTTGGAGAGGAACAAAAACGCCTAAGGAGATTGTATTAGAATAATGCAATCTTCCACCCTCCCTCCTCTGGAGTTCAGTGTTTCCCAATTATGTTAAAGATGGGCACAGGTGGTGGCTTTTCAAAGGGCAATTACAGCACTTTTCTCCCATCCGAACACTCGCGGCTGCGATCGGGCAACATTGTGGCCAAACATGTGTTAGTCCCTGGTGAATTTTGCCACGGGGAAACCATAAATCTCTTTCACTTGCGGGGATTTCTCACAAACGGTCCTAATTAAACAGGCCGAATTGATGAGGAAGGTGACTTTGGGTTGCAGTCGGAATGAATTTTAAAGAAAGGACGGAGGCAGATTAACAACAGAAAGGCTGAATAGTTTCTCAGGCAAGTCCAAGCCACTGGCAGAGAACGGTATCGAATGAGGCACAGAGGGGGGAAAACTACATTGTCAATAGGAATACCAGTTTATCAGGGCACCTGCCAAAATATCAGTGAATTTATTTTTCTCTGGATCTCCACATGAAGAGACAACTCTGAGGGTAAGCAGCACCAGAGAAAGAGATTCTCTGATTTTGCCTAGGACAGTGATGGCGAACCTTTGGCACATCAGATGTTTTGGACCACAGCTCCCACAGTTCTTTGCCATTGGCAATACATGCTTGGAATTCTGGGTTCAAAACATCTGGAGTGCCAAAGGTTCTCCACCAGTGGCCTGTGAGGTTGCTTTAAAACATGAGCACCGGTTTGTATCTATTCCCAAGTGGAATCAAGACTTGGGAATCTGGGCTGCTCCAAAAGGCAGGTAAAGCAAAACAAAAAACAAAGTGTGATGCCCCACAGTTCTTGAAGCACCAGCCTCAGAAGGATGGAAGGCTGAATGAACCTTGAGCCGGCTACCTGGAATTGAAGCCTAGGTCGGGAGCACAGTTATAGCTGCAGCTACAGCATTTTGAACAATGCACCACCAGGCTCTTGAAGGAACAAAGTGCATCCTGATGTCTTCTAAATCTGTTGGACTAGGGTCGCATTATCCTCACCCACATGGCCAATGAGCCCCAGGTTGGGGAGGGGGGTAAAGGTAGAGAAGTGGGCATCAAGTATAGTACAGTATTAAACTTGCTTCTCCAGATGTAATGAGATCTGTTTGGGATTAGGATGACTTTTCCTCATGCTGCAAATCTACATGTGCCCCCCTCACTTTCCAGAAACTAATAACTATGCTATCAAGACTACAACTCTCAGAATTGTTCAAGTACAGAAACCTGCACACTTTTGCTAGAAATCTTCAATGGGGCTATTGGGATACATGACGATGATAAAGATATCCATAGCAAATAGTTCTGTATGCTACAGGCAGCGGAGATCACCTGCTGATATGGAGGGGTATATTTTAACTTGACAGTCAAAGCCACGGTGTTGCACTCATGAAAGTCACGTAAAGGATCAGCTCCGCATCAGCTACTTTGAAACTGAGTCTGGAAGATGCTGCATGCATCAAGGCAAACAGGTGAGCACAATGGGACTAGCTTCAGTAGGACCTCCCCCTGCAACTATTACAATAGTGCATGCACTACACTACTGATGAAACTACTCTAATGCTTTACATCTAGGGCTGCCCTTGAAAACAACAATGAAACTATGGTGAGTGCAATATGCAAGCTAGACAAGCTGGCTGGAACACCAGAGCCCAAGTGACACCAAGGGCCAAAGACAAGCTAGCTGGAACACCAGAGCCCAAGTGACACCAAGGGCATCCTTTTTGGCTCTCCTGCTCTCCTATTTTCACTTCTGAACTCAGCAGCTAACAGCTTAGCTTCAGATCTATAACTCTGTCTATATTCTCAGGTCCATAACTGTCACGAAGCTGAAGGAAGAACCTTATAGTGCTTTACAGACTACTTGTAAGTTTTATTTGGCATAGACGTTGATCAACTACAGCTCACTTTCCCTGATGGCACTGTCTCAAAATGGCTAACTGTACATAAAACCCTTGGAAGAAAATGACGATGACAACGCCCAAAATAACATATTTGAACTACTGCTTTGTAAACATATGAAAAATGCTTGACCAAAACATTATTTTCAAGTCCTTTTCTTCTTCTTCTTCTTCTTCTTCTTCTTCTTCTTCTTCTTCTTCAAACATGCCATTCAGAAAAGCTAGGATCCCTTCAAAGTAAACCTTTCCTTGAAATATATATATTCAGCCTGGCAATATTTCTCAATCAAGAGAAAATTCCACTAAATGTCCAGGGGCGGTTTAGCAAGCTAATCTCACTCATCCTTCAACTGAAGTGCTAGAAGAGTAAATTACAAATCCTGACCCTTGGAAGGGCTGGATGGTTTGCTTGCTCAGTCATTTACCAGGGAAGGATTAACAATAATCCTTGATTTTTTCACTGGAAGTAAACCCATGACAGAAGATAACAGGAAGAAAAAGACTCAAAGGAGGCAAGGTAGGGTAAAGAGGGAGAAAGACGGAAGATGATGACCAGTAATTCAGTAAAAATGGGTGCGTTAAAATTTTAAAAGTTGCAGATTCCTCCATCATACAGGACCAGTGGCCATCTTGGCTGGGAGATTGTGGAAGGCACTTGGTGGGGAGCAGGTAATTTTTCCAAGCTTTTGTGCTAAAACCAGCTAATTTTTCTCATTACAGTGTTCCCCTGCCCTTTTGCGGTTCATATACTGCGGTCCCGCTATATTGCGGGACTGCAGTACAGTGGTAGCCCAAAAGGGCTTTGAGGGGAAGGTTTTAAAAGCCTGGGCTTTTTAAATCTTCCCCCCACTTCCCCAAGCCCCGGACTCCATCTGATTAGCGCTGAGGTGGGGAAACAAAAGTGCTTGGCTCCGTTGCTTAAAGACATTTTAAACATCGCACACCGCACCCACCCCACCCCCAGGCCCGACCCGACCTGCATCCGCATATCATGGATTTTCAATTATCGAGGGTCAGGTCAGGTCCCTACCCCCCGCGATAGACAGGGAGTTACTGTATCATCCGACCCAAGAATCGGGTCTGTGCATTTCTTTCACCTTTGCAGGTCTTGGTGGGGAAATCCAGGTAGTATTGTGGAGCACAGTTGTCCTGGCATTCCCCAAAGAGCAAAACTTTGGATGGGTCTCTGCAGGATGTGCAACGGGCTCCTGAATCACAACTCAGACATGGGCTGCTGCAAGCTGGAGGAGAAGACAAAGACATCAAGCCAGGGGGGCAGTGAATCTGAAATGCTACACAAATACACCAGCAAGAAATAAGACCTAGGAACCCCTCCATTCAACGCCTGTCCTGAGCCGCTACCTCCCCATCTCCTCTGTCTGTCACATGGCGACAAGACCAATGCTGAATCCCTCAGCTATGCCATATATAAAGTGCACTTAATGCTTCAAAGTGTTCACTTACAATTTGGCTTCAATGGACATTTATAAACTACGGTGCCACCTAACGTTTAATCCTTGCACATCCAAATATCCCATAAAAATGTCAACCACTGCAAGATTTTTCATTCCTGTAGAACAGTAAAAAGGTTAACCCTTTTGTTGTCTCCAGAAGCAGTCGCCAACACAATCTCAAAAAACAACAATATTCATTATTTATATATTTATATAATTGTTATTATATAATTAAAAATATTATTATATAATAGCAATCTCAAAAAAAAAATACAGTAGGACCCTGGTATCCGCTGGGGATTGGTTCCAGGCCTACCCGTGGATAACGAAAACCGTGAATAAGAGAGAACGCCAAAACCTCCCCCCAAAACTGCTGTTTTGTGACAGTAGCTTGCTTTACAGCTGCTGTTTTGCAACAGTAGCTTGCTTTCTGGCTGCTGTTTGTGACAGTAGCTTGCTTTACACTGCTGTTTTATGAAAGCAGTTTCCTTTATAGCTGCTGTCTGTGACAGTAGCTTGCTTTCTGGCTGCTGAATTATTTATTTAATTTTTTCTGCAAACCGTGGATAACTGAATCAGTGGATATGGGGTTCCTACTGTAATACTGTATTTTGTGTAAAATAAATTATTCCCCCAGCATAAACTACAAATGCTACGATCCTACTGCAGATACACAGAGTGGAAGAACAATGGCATAAAGGTCTCTCCAGTTCCTCCAAGCGCCCTCTCACTGCACTGCCATTCTCACACTGGTTGAAAGACCAGTACTGTAATCAAGGCAGCCAACAGGATGCCCGAGATAAATGCAGTTGGGCACTTCTGTAATTGCCCTTCAGATGGCACGTGTACAATGGCTATGCTTGCCCAAACGGCATCATCACAAGCTACTTCCCTGGCAGGACTTTTCAGCAGCACTCTGCAAGACATTGGTCATGGAGTTTAGGTTTTCCATGGGACTCAAGACCCAATATAACTGTCTAAAAGTGTACAACAGGCCTGCTCAAAGTCCGGCCTGGGGGGGGGCAAATCCGGCCCACCAAGCCATTCTGAGTGGCCCGCAGCTGGCTGGCCTGCCCCTCCCTCCCCCTCCTTCGCCCCATTTTTTTTTTTTTTTTTGAAAAAAAAATTCCGCCAACACTGACACTGCTGGGAAGCTTGGGCGGACAGGTGGTCTGCCACCACCAGCACCGCAGAGGGAATGTGTGGGGTGGGCAGGCCAGCGGGCCTCTGCTACCGCCAAGGAGCTTTGGGGTGGGCTGGCAGGCGAGCCACTGCTGGGGAGCTTGGGGGGGTGCAAGGTCGCACAGATTGCCTCTTCCAAGGGGCGACCTGTGGCTACGGCTCCCTGTGCTTCCTTTGGTCCCCACCTTCCTTCCTTCTTCCCTCCCTTGGTCCCCACCTTCCTTCCTGCGGGTGAGGTTGCAAGGGGCCAGTGGGTGGGGCTTATGGGTCAGTGGGTGGGGTTCCAGTGGGGTGGCAGGGGTGGGGAGCAACCGGCCCCTGACACATTCTCAGCCACCAAATCTGGCCCTCCTTACAAAAAGTTTGGGCACCCCTGGTGTACAACATAAAACAGAGTCCAACGTTTCACAAACATTATATTAAGATACATCAAAAATTATCAAAAATTATAAAAATTGCTACAAAACTGGAGATTTATTTTTTTAAAAGGGGCTTCTGCTTATATACTGCCCCATACCACTTCAAGTAATCTCTGGGCGGTTTACAGTTTAATTATAGTATGCAGGCTACACATTAGACCACATTCAAATGACACTTTGTTGTTAGAATGCTTCGGCAGGCTATAGCGGCTACACAGAATCTGGCCACTTAATATGTAATACGTGACGTGATGTCAGAGAGCAGCAATGGGAAATAACATTTTTGGGATCTACCTGGAAAATCTTGACAGATAGGTAAAAGCAACTTTTTGTGCAGGTCTCAATAAAAAGAACAGTATAAAACAGTGATGGCAAACCTTTTAGAGCAGGCATGTCCAAACTTCGGCCCTTCAGATGTTTTGGACCACAACTCCCACAGTCCTTTCCCACTGGAAATACAGGCATAGGATTCTGGGAGTTGTGGTCCAAAACATCAGGAGGGCCAAAGTTTGGGTGTGCCTGTTTTAGAGACTGAGTGCCCAAACTGGGATTCAAAACCCACTTATGTTTTGCAAAGTTCCAATACCCCAATTTAACCTTAATAAGGTGGTATCCTGGGTTACAATTGCTTCGGCTGCTACCCTTCTGGAAACTGAGGATCGAAGAGCAGGGGTGCTACCCTTCAGTAAAGCAAGGGCTGAAGAGCAGGGGCGCTACCCTTCAGGAAAGTGAGGCAGTCTCAAAATGGCTCTGTGAAGAGAGCGAGACAAAGGGGAGGCAGCTGTTTGTGTGCTCCTTCATAGCCCCAGTTTACTCTCCAGCCACGCTGCTCTGGGTATCCCAAAAGCAGTGTGGCTGGTAAGTTAACTGGGGCTATGAATGAGCCCACAAGCCACTGCCTCCCCTTCTCCTGGATCTCTGCATGGAGCACAGTGGCATGCTCCAAGCGGAGGAAGAAGTGCCATGGCTATGAAGGAGCGGTGTCAGGTGCCCACAGAAAGGGCTCTGTGTGCCACTTATGGCACCCATGCCATAGTTTCAACAACACTGGTATAAAAGTACACGACCCCCAGTTTCCACTTCCCCACTGTGGCAGGGGCATAAGCTCTCTTGATAAGGAATCCCCTCATGTCTTCCCTCCAAAAGTGTGGGACTCAACACCCCTTCAGAACAGTGTGAGGGATTACTTGCATCAAGAAGTATCCAGAGCAAAAACTGCCCACTTGCAGGAAGCTTCCACATCTGAGGAAAAATTTCTCCATTACATGTAGATTTCTATGGAAGAAGCAAGATGGCGCCTTGCAGCCAGTCTGATGGGATGCAGTTCAAGAAAGGAACATCAGTACTCACTATGAAATGTCCATTCTATGTAGTCAAAGCAGGATATCCTCAAGATGAAAGGATGACCTACTTCCACTAAATGAAAAGGACTATCTTTTTTCTCTGCTTGGTAAACATTTGAATAGGCTCTTCAAAGCAAAGCAAAAACAAAGTGTGCTACTTATATACCACTCCATAGCACTTAAAGCACTTTCTGGGTGGTTTACAACTAATTATGAAGGCTACACATTGCCCCCTCAGCAAGCTGAGTACTCATTTTACCAACCTTGGAAGTGAACCTTGAGGTCATGAGCACAGTTACACCTTCAATACAGCAGTATAACCACTGTGCCACAAGGTTCTGTCAGACCAACACTGGGTTAATCATTCCAATTAAGGTTAGTAGCAGATTTTCATACCTTGGCTCAAAATAAACAAAACCTTTTCCACACAAAGTTGTTCCCCACTTAAGGGTATGCAGCTCTTTATCTCCTGCTGAGACACTTCCATCTCCTACCACTGCATCTAAAAATATCTTATATGCGTATTTTCCTACACTACAAGATCTGACTCATTTTAACAATTCTAGAGGGGCACCACAGATGTTAATTAGCATTTGCAACACATCTAAAATGATGTGTGGGTTAGCAGTGTGAAGAAATAGATACTAATTACATGCGTGATGAGGTACATTTGGAAACTTCAAAATATAATGGTGACTACAAAACATGACTACAAAAAGGCAAAATGAAACGTACACTACTTAAGAGACGGCTACCTTTGTTATCTCTGCCTTATAAACATTACCTGACACACAGTACATATTTAATAGTTGTTGTTGTTGTCATTATCATCATCATCTTAGTCAGAAGAAGAGAGGGCATCTTTTGTGTAAGCTTCGCATGCATACAAAAGCTGAATTTTATTTATTTATTTAGAGTATTTAGAGTATTTTTACCCCGCAGTCTCCACATGATCAGAAACCGTTTACCTCCAAATCTGGCACTGAAACCATGAAGAGTATCACAACAAAAGTTGGTGGGGCTAGGCACTTCCCTCCAAGCATGCTTATGGTGCCATTTATAATATCTGGATGGATAGGGCTGCCATCTATCCCAAATCCAGAAACTGGGGCCATTTCAATTAATCCCAGCTGGAATCCTATTGTGCAATTTCACATGTGTAAAGGCTGTCAATATCAATCAATTGAAAGTGTCCTATTTCCACCCTCAAGTTCTGAGGCTCTCTAGGGATCCCTTTCAACTTCGGAAAGTCTTTGGGAGACTCCGGTGGGGACCCTTCAATATACAAAATTCACTGCAATCTGATCTCTTAGAGGCTGGATGGGAGTCCTGTGATGGGGGTTCCTGCATGGCAGGGGGTTGGACTAGATGGCACTTGAGGTCTCTTCCAACTCTGTGAGTCTATGATCCTTTCCTGCTTCATTTGCTTTCCCCTGTTCTCCCTTCCCTTCTCTGAGAATCAAAGTAGGCAGTTACAGTTTACAATATCTTGAATACAAGGATTCACTTGCACGCAATACAACTTGTAGCACCCACAAGCAGCATTCAATCCATCATTCCAGTGTGTTTTATGGGCAAACTGTTAAGGACAATACAGGCCACATTTGCATGGTACATTAAATCATAGTTAGTACAAAGCAAAGTAAACCAAGTGTGCTGCTTCTAGTGATAAAAACTTTCCCTGGGTTTAAATTTCAGTTATACAGCCCATACAGTTGCTCTCCAGTGAGCTGGGTATTGAGTTTACCCACCTCAGAAGGATGGAAAATTGGTCAACTTGGGGCCAACTACCTGAGCCTAGGATTGAACTCAGGTCATGAGCTGAGTCTTCACTGAACTACTGCCATTTATTCACTGTGTTACAAGGCTCATAGTGTAATTCTCCTAAATCTAGGAGACTCCTAATTCAGATTTCTTACTTAACTGACATAACATAGATTGTGGGTCCTGATGGCAATTCTAGTGTTTTGTGTTTAAATGTGTTTATTGTTTTTAATTGTCCATTGCCTTTTTAATGTTTTAACTGTTTTAACTGTTCGTTTTAATTGTAAACCGCCAAGAGACCTTTGGGTAGTGGGTAGCATATGCGTTGGATAGATAGATAGATAGATAGATAGATAGATAGATAGATAGATAGATAGATAGATAGATAGATAGATAGATAGAATTTCTACCAATCCCAGGCAGCACAAAGAATAGTTAACTGCAAAAATTCAGCCTAAGAGACCACAGTTTGGTGCTGATGTCTCTTTGTCATAGTCATAATCATGCATGTCTGTGAAGATTCTCGGTCATCCAGGTGAGTTTATCAGGAAGTTGAGTCATGGCTACTGGACCTCTTTTTTTGAGAGATAGAAACGTTTCGCTGCTCATCCAAATAGCTTCATCAGTCTGAATACAGCTAGTGCAAGTCCTCCATCTTATAGTTAGTCAGCTTCACCACCAAGGCCATAGCTAACGGCCCATTCTTGATAGGTTTCAGCACCTTAGGCCATTGTTTACCTTAATGCTATGGATACTATTGTCTCCCTAACGAGCCTATTCAGGCCATTGTTCATCTTATGAGCCTAATTCAGATCAGGGTGGCAAGAGGTCAAAGGTGACTGACTATAAGATGGAGGACTCGCACTAGCTGTATTCAGACTGATGAAGCTGTTTGGATGAGCAGTGGAATCATAATCATGCAGTTTTTATTCTTGCTCCAAATGACATAACGAAAAGAAAGAAGGTGTGCCCTTGTTCTTGGCGCTGCTGCACAACCAGAAGACAGAAACTCTACTGAGATATTGCAAATTACTCAGCACCCAATCTCCCCCAGTTTGACAGCATGGTTACATGAAAGGAAACAGGATAAACCAGAAGCTTCTTCTGAGCCACACCACTGGAAAACACCTACGTTTGCAGTGCAAGTTTTTGTCCTTGTAGAATCCGAGGAAGCAAGATGAGGTGCAGCTGCCCATGTGAGAAAGCACAAGGTTGGAGTCGCAGGAAGTGCAGGCGAGAGGGCCTCCCCCTTCACATGTTTTACATGAAGGGTGACATGCTGGAAAGAAAGACAAGGTGAAAAAAGAAACGTGTAGGTTATTTTTCAAAACTGGCCACTGGAGCTCCATCATACTGTCGCCCATGCATTTGGCCTTCAGCCACAGAACAAATGTTGGACGGTGGCCTGGATGAGGTTTGGGATTGAATCCTGGCCTAGATATGAAGCTCTTGGTTCAGTCGTTCCCTCTGAACCTGACGGCACAAGATTCTTGCAAAAATAAAACAAGGGCAGTACCAGCGAGGGCAACGCACAGTGACACAACAGACACTGTAGGAATGGCAATGAATGCTGCTCCTGGTGGTGCTTCAGTTGCCACTCTTGTCGAGGAAAATATTCAATCCCTATTCAGTCTTGATCAATGCTGCTGTTGTGAACAACTTGGAAGGCAGCCCCTGGCCCCATCCCCTGTCACGTACTTCACTGTGGGAGCACTGGGTCTAAAGAAAAAAGATGGGGGAGTCCTGCCACCATATAGACTCTGCTGCATGCATGGAAAACCCCATATTTTGTTGGCTTCTTATTTACACACACAGCCTACATAGGAGCAAGAAGATTTCCACTCCAGGGTGCAATGCTGAAACCATAAAGGCAGAGAAAGACCAGAACAGCCGCTCCTTTCTAAATGTTCAAAGCACTATTTATAACCTTTGAACATGCTGTAGTTTGTCTGGCATCTAGAGATGGCACTTAATTTAATGATTTGGGGTTCAACCATTTGCTATTCATTGTGCTTTGGTTCCATCATTTAGTTTGGTTATGCTGGCTATGGAATCTAGAATTAGAAAAAAAAAGTATTTTTTTAAAGCAGCCTTTCCAAACTCTGGTTAAAATAATGTCTGGGGAAAATATGTTGCTATAGCTCCATTGTAAATTTCAGCTGGTCATTGGTCAGCCATCTATTAGTTATGTCCATTGGTCTAACTAAAGTAAATCTTAGCAGGAAATTGCCACCAGTTAAGAAGTCAGTGTCAGCATTGGCTGTTGCATGCTGAATCCCTTAACAGGTGTGCAACAGCTGCTTCCTACTCTGACGTCTTATCTGGTGGCAATTTCCAGCTGAGATTTACATGAACTAGGCCAGTGGAGATGACTAACAGATTTCTGGCCAACGACTAATCATTTGGAACTATTGCACATTAAAGTTGGTGGCGATACCGCCAGCCTCAGGTTTTTAGGACCACAATGTCAGATTTGGACATGAAATATAATTGGAATTGTATCAATCAATTAATACATCTTTCACCATTACTGTTTATCCCACCCCATACTTACTCCTTTACAAACATCTCCAATGAAACCCTGAAGTATGTTAGGAGCTGAGAACCTACACCAGGAGGCAGTAAAAATATCTTTCCCTTTTTATAAACCCTTGAATCATCCTGCACTTAAAAGTTTCTGCAAGTGCCTGCATAAACTGGAAAGGCGCATCTGATGCAAAATGACAGATAAGCAGGCAAAAGTCTCCCTCGTTTTAAGACATTACTTACCTTGACACATTCCGTCAACCTTGTAGCATCCTGCAGGACATTCAAGGACACAGTGGTCCTTCAGGAGCAACTGATCGAAGTTTTGGCACTTCAAGCAAATGCTTCCTCTGTCCTTGAGATCTGCCACACATTGACTGCACGACGGATGACAATCTGCAGAACAGAGAGGCCACCGTTGGTATGGAAATGAAAACAGCTTGCAGAGAAGACACCTTCCAAAAGGAGCCCGTATCTTCGCTGCACCGCTAAAGTGCTGCAAATAAGGCGAGTTTCTGAGTTCCAGAGAACTCTGCATTGAGCAAAGATGGCTTCAAGCTTGGGGCTCAAGTAGAAAGTCCTTTAATCTCCCAGAAGGGACAACTGATGAAAACAGAACCGATACAAAGATCCCAAATTTTATTAAGAGTCTTTTGGGCAAACACACATGCCCAGAGTGAAAATGGATCCGTTCTTCCCAGGCCCTCTCGCTCCGGATTGCCACGCCGAGGGAAGCCCGTAAGACAACCACTCGTAACCGGGTTTTCTCGGTGGTTGGCCTGTCTGTTTGGAATGCCTTGCCGGTCGAGTTGCGGCAAGCTCCATCGCTGGCATCCTTAAAGAGAGCCTTAAAAACATGGCTATTTAAGGACGCCTTTGGTAACTTCCAGGGGTAACCTTCCCCCCACCCTCCATTCGCTGCCCTTCCTACATTGGCTTGCCGTCCTGGACACCGCTGTTGATTGTTTTATTGTTTTCTCTGTTTTATTTGCTATGGTATTGTGTAAACCGCCCTGAGTCCCCTTTGGGGAAATAGGTGCGGTATATAAGTTTGAAAATAATAATAATAATATTTTTAGAAATGTTTAGAATAAAAGCCACATACACATAATTCCTTTGATACTGCTTAGGAAATGATGCCACCCTCTGCAGGATGGCCCATCAGCATTTACGCAAATCCTATGTACTGAAGAGTAACTTTAGGACTCCTGCAGGGCTAGTGCCCAACCTGTTAACCTCCGACGGCCTTTTCTGTCTCTTCTTTCCTCCTTCCAATGTCAAGCTCGTACACCGATCAGCTTCAAATGCTTGCATACCATCTCATGAACCAACACAACCATGGGCAACAGCCCAGCCTAGGCGCCTGAAATTGACACCAGGGAGACGGTCAAACTTCAACTTTCCAAGAAAATGAAGAGCAGAGGGACAACCCTCAGGATTTCTCCCAACTGCTGCTCTGGGGAATTTCCCAGTCTGTCAGAGTCCCGAGGATTCCCATGCCAGGGTAAAATTCTCAACATTGTCAGGATCAAAAAAAAAAAATGCTTGCTAGAGACATCAACTTGTAGTTTTATAGTTTGCCTCTCCTCCCTGCCTTCGTCCATCCCCTCAGCCACCCGGCCTGGCTACCCACTCCTGGCTCCATTGCTGCAGTGTCTTCCCCACCTCCTTGCAAGGAAGGGCAGCATATGCAAGCAGTGGCGCATCTTGGGTGTCCGTGGGCCGATTCCCGGGCCGTGCAACAGCCACCGGGCCGTTGGGCACCTTAAAACTGGAGCATTTGCGTCCATTGCAGATGTGCATGGACCACTCCCTTTTGCCCCTTCAGGCTGAATGGTCGGCTCCCAAACATTTTCACCTCACCAAATCTGGCCTTCCTTGCAAAAAGTTTGGACACCCCCTGCCATAGCCTGTTCTTTTCTACTACTTTTCTTTGTTCTTTTCTACTTCTTTTCTTCTGCCTCGGGTATTTCAACACCTTGGGCCATTCCTAAATAACTTCTTTACCCAGCATGTTGTTAGTTTGTGGAACCCCTTGCCACAGGATGTGGTGGTGATGGCATCTGGCCAAGATGCCTTTAAAAGGGGATTGGACATTTCTGGAGGAAAACTCCACCACGTTATAAACCATGGTGGGGATACATGTTATCTCCAGGATTAAAAGGAGGATACCTCTAAGTGCCAGATGCAGGGGAGTGGGATCAGGAGACAGGGATCTTTTCACATGTGCTCCCAGAGGGATGTAGTGGGGCCACAGTGAGATACAGGAAGCTGAACTAGATCGGCCCTTGGCCTGATCCAGCAGGGCTCCTCTTATGTTCTTAAAGCTGCCACTTTTCTTGTGTTTCCCAGTAATCTCTGGGATTACTTTTTCTCCAGGACACTCAAGGTTTGTGTCCTGCCTCACAAGGATGGAACATGTAGCAAAATGGGGGCGGGGGGGCAGCCTCAAACATTCCCCTCCCTTTCAGCAGCTCATCAACAAATGGCTTCTGACCTTCCCATGAACCAAAGCAGTTTCAAAAGGTTTTACAAGAAGTCTTTTGTATTTCGATGAAGGGACCACGTAAAGGATCCTGGAAGCCAAATTAATCCTCATTACCGTGATTCAGAAAATTATAAGGGGAATGATGGCTGTCTTGAAAGCCACGCAATCATAGGACTTGATGTCAAGTTTCCTCCTGGAAGTTAACCTCATCTCTTTCTCTTTTCTGAGATGTGCACTATAATTGGATAACAGGGTCTTGAGATTCCACAAACCATATCTGGCATACCAACCAACAAGAGTCTAAGGAAATTATCAGCTCAAATTCCAGGGAATACAAGTTGGCCATGAATGAACAAAGCTATCTCTACCCTTCCCAGTTGGGCACAATCTAGGCTGAAAGGAAGGAGCAATCTCATCCAAAGATAGGCACTTTGGACCTTGCTTCTTTCTATGAGAAAGACAAGAATGTTGTACTTAACGTGCTTTGTTCAGTGGTTGTTGAAAATGCTTATGATTTGACTGGCAAGCTTCCTGCCTAAGACGAAGAATAAAATGGCGCCAATTCCCATTCTTTCTTCAACCCTGATTATGGGATTACAGCATTCATTGCACCAGAGGGTGGCAATTTGACGAAGGGGGAATAAGGCACACAAGTCTCACTGCCAATTATCCACTGGCCAACCCACCCTGAAGTGATTGCTTCAATTTCCCAATGGCAAGCCAAGTCCTGTTGACTGGATGCAGACGCATATTCTACAGCTAGGTTCTGAGGTGCTGCCAGACACAAAGAGTGCAGGAGTTAATGTGATCCAGTCCCATTTCCCTGCTACTTGTGTCATAAAGACAGGTGCTGCGGGGGGGGGGGGCATTTCAACCAAGAGATGTACCTTCTGGCTCCACATCCCACTGAGAAGCTAGCTGACAAACACTGGTGGTGAAGAAACTTCACTTGTTTTTAAATTCACAATTCTTAAACTGCTGTCACAAGCAAAAAAGATTGCTGCTTATATACTGCTCCATAGCACTTGAAGCACGTTCTGGGAAGTTTACAAGTAATGATGCAGGCTACACATTGCGTGGGGCGTGATGGGTCAGTGGACTAAGACTTCCGAAAACTGTCGGCTGCAAAGTCGGCAGCTCAGCGGTTTGAATCCCGGGTGCCATGCAGCGGAGCGAGTTCCCGCTGATAATCCCGGCTCCTGCCAACCTAGAAGTTTGAAAGCATTAAAATGCAAGTAGATAAATAGGCACTGCTGTAAAAAGTGGGAAGGTAAAACAGTGTTTCCTTACAGCCATGCCAGCCACATGGCCATGGACTTGCACAACACTGGCTCTTTGGCTTGAATACGGAGATGAGCACCACCCCTAGAGTCGGACACAACTAGCACGCATGTGTGGGGTGAACCTTTAGCTTTTACCTTACACAATGCAACCCCCCCAAGAAAGCTCGTTTTACTGACCTCAGGAGGATGGAAAGCTGACTGAACCTTGAACTTGTTACCTGGAATTGAACCCAAGGTTGTGAGCACAGTTACATATGCACTACAGCATTTTAACGACTGCCCCACCGGGAGCAAAGTGCACCCTGGTATCTTCTAAATCTGTTGGACTATGGTCCCATCATCCTCACCAACATGGCCAATGAACCCCAGAGCACAGTTAAAGCTGCAGTACAGCATTTTAACCACTGTGCCACGAGGCTCCTCTGCACTTTAAAACAGCTTATGGAGAGTTTCTTACCTGAGATTTTCTGACTTCTAATGAGATTTTCACAATTTGTGTGAAGTGCCTCTGTACAAATGTAGTGTTTTCACTTTGTGAAGTAAAGCGTGTGTGGTCCACATGTGGTCCCACACTTCTTGTGGGAACACATGAAAGGGCCTTCTCTTTTGCTGCGCCCAGACTCTGGAACTCCCTCCCACTAGAGGCCAGGACTGCCCCATCTCTGATGTCTTTCCGGAAACAGGCAAAGACCTTTCTCTTCAGGCAAGCTTCCTCTGAACGATGGACTACCTATTATGTGTCTTTTATCTGAATCTATCATACATGAAAACATAGACTTTGAGTGTATAGACTTTGTGATTGCATTGACACTATGCTTTCAGTGTTAGTTTCCCTCACTCATAACTTTACATGGAATTTTGCTCTCTCTTCTCAATACTTGAATATGTCTTAATTGTACTGGACTGTATGCTATCCCTCATTATTGTAAGCCACCTTGGGTTCTTTTCAAGGAGAAAGGCGGGGTAAAAATATCCTTAAATAAATAAATAAATAAATAAATAAATAAATAAATAAATAAATAAATAAA
>JAHTLZ010000330.1:7066479-7106031 GCA_023846285.1 Phrynocephalus versicolor | reverse complement strand
AAAATATTATGAATGCAAAATTTATACCAATTGCATAAATAAAGTACACCATTCCATGCAGTGGTTCCCAACCTTGGGTCCCCATATGATTTTGGACTGAAATTCCCTGAAGCTCTGGATAGCACAAGTAATGGTGAAGGCTTTCAGGTGCTGCAGTCCAAGATCACCTGGATTCTTGAGAACTTGATTTAACGTTTTAGCTCCATACTTTTATCTGACAGCTACCTGGGTACTACTACTTGGACACACAAATGTATGTTGAGGGGTACATAGTGACATCCCTATAACTGTTAAGAGTTGGGGTTGCTGTAACTGTGGATGGAGGGAGGGACAACCCTTCATTACAAGCGAAAACCCAACTTACCATAACAAGACAAGTCAAATTAATTCCACTTGCAAGGAGCCAAATGATGTATGTAAATTATACTGTTTGTAGCACTACAGTACATGACTATCTGAATCAATCAGATTTAAATAATTAGACGGCAAGGATGAACAATGGAACGTCTCGGAATGCAAGCAGAGTGATGCGGCATAAAATTGGCACATGTCATGTCAACAAGTCAGTAAACCTATTCCTGACTGAGAGTTTCTTTGAAAGCTAATAGAAACACAGTATTAAATATTCTATGCATGAATAGCACCTGGAGCTATTGTCTATAGATGCCAACTGAACACTCAATTTTGCTTTCTACATTTCCAACCTGTTCTTTCAGAGAAAGCATTCAATTGCTTTGCCACAAATGTGCCCCACCACCCTATCGTAACAGTAAGAGTGTGTTGCCAGTTACAACTTGAAGTGACCCTTTTCAGGGTTTTCTAGAGCTCAAATGATGTGAAGTGGTTCACCATTTCCTTGTTGGGGTGATCTGGGGTGGTGCAATTTACCCAGCCTGGTTCCTTTCCTGGGGCACAAGGAGGGAATTGAATTCCGACCCACCCCTGGGCATTGCAGCTCACTGAGCTACACACTAATTTTAGCCAGCAGAGGAGATGAGTTTCCAAAATTCTGCTAGACCAATTATTCAGTTCATGAGAATTCACTGCCCAAAATCTTTTTGAAGCTGACATAACACAAAGTCACACCTCTGGAAGTGTGCAAGGTGCTACACCCAGGAAGTCTGCGTAGTGCAATTTGATTGTGGAAGTGATTCCAAGAATCACAGAGGACCTGTTGCACACCACGCACGCAGAGCTACTTTGTGAATATGAGTTCTGCCCTGGCACAACTTTTTTTCTACAGCTTTGCAAAGTTGCAGCATGCAGGCAAAGCTACAGAACAGAATTTCAGGCACTGTAGCATTCTGACATCAAGGATCAACCGTGCCTGGCTAAAATGGTGCACAAAAATCAAGCGCTATGTGTGACAAAAAGATCAGCAACCATTTAAAGTCAAAGCTCTATTGCACCATTGTATGACTTGTTGTGCTCTATGGCGCAGAATGCTGGATGACGACTAAAGAAACTGAAGGTCGCCTTGGCGTCATGGAGACAATGATGCTGCAATGGACCTCCGACCTCACGCTCAAGGATCATGTGCGCATTGATGAGATCCAAGTAAAATATGGCTTGTTGCTAGAGATGGGCACGAATCAAAAAAATGGTGTTTCGTTTGTTGTTTGTCGTTTAGAGGGTCCGTTTCGGTTTGTTTCCATTTTTTGTGAATTTTTGCAAAAAAATCGTTTTCGTTCATTTTGTTACCGTTTCGTTACCATTTATTTCAATTTTTGTGATTTTTTTAGCATGTAAAGCAGTTCACTGTATTGCCATAATGAAAACGAAACGCACGACAAATTTTCTGGCGTTTCTGTTTGTTTCGTTTTATTTTAGAGACAAAATTCGTTTGTCGTTTCGTTGCATAACAAAACGAAAAAACAAAAACAAAAACAAAAAATTGTTCGTTTCATGCCCATCTCTACTTGTCATCTATCAGTGACAAGATGCGCAAAGCCCAGCTGTGCTGGTCTGGTCATGTCCTGCATACCATTGAGGAAACTCTGGCCAAAGAGGGTCTCACCCTGGAGGTCAGCGGATCCCAACTGAAGGGATGCCCAAAACAGTGCTGGATGAACAAAATTCATCCTAGAGAATCACATGGAGTTGTCCCGTGTTCACCTGGATCTAGCCCATGACCGTGCCAAGTGAAAGACCAAAACAAGAATAGCGGTGGTGAACAAGTGAGACAAACGCTAAGAAAAAGAAGAAAAAGAAGTAGCATCTGATATGCTAATTGGAGAGCATTTACCAACATTAATTAATTAATTAATTTTAGAAGGGCAAATTAGCCTCTCTAGTCTTTCAGGTCTGCTATAAATCTAGATGTTCTGAAACACAGTTACAGCTTCCTTCTGTTTTAATGGACTGACTTGTGTTGTTTTCCTTTGGGTTCCTCCTATGATACAAATGGGGATCCCTACAAGAGCATGAAACTCAAGCAGATTCTGGATCAGAAGTTTCAGAACAATAAAGTACAATCTTTGGGGGATGGTGGGGGAGTTTTTCCAACTTGAAATCTAAAGAAGTAGATCTCCTGAAGTCTGGTTATCTTTTCCCTAAACTGAGAAGGTTTCACAGGTGGTGCTGTGGGTTAAACCGCTGGGCTTGGTGAACGAATACAGTAGTCCCAGGTTCATATATATCACACATTTCATTTAGAGATAAGTTACCTGCACAGAGCCTCTAATGTCCCCTGCTGCAGCCTGGATTCCAGTGTTCTAATCACCTCATTTGCAAAGACGCTTCCACAGAGTCTCTAACATCCCCTTCTGCAGCCTGGACCCCCCCTCAAGTCCCAATCACCTCATTTGCAACCCTTCCCTTCTGCAGTCCAAATCACATCGTTTGCAACCCTCCCCTTTTGCAGCTTAGATTCCCCAGTCCCAATCACCTCGTTTGCAAAGAGGCTTCCACAGAGCCTCTCCTGTCCCCTGCTGCAGCTGGGATTCCACAGTCCCAGTCACCTCCTTTGCAAAGAGGCTTCCTCCAGGGAGCCTCTCCCCAGCCCTTCCCTGCTGCAGCAAGTATTCCCTAGTCAAAAATAACCTCGTTTGCAAGGAAGTCTCCTCCACAGAGCCTCTGCCCTCCCCTTTTGTAGCCAGGATTCGCCCGCCATAAAACCTTAGGCTAAACATTTTTCTTGTTTTCCTCCTCTAGAAACTAGGTGCGCCTTATGGTCAGGTGTGCCTTATAGAGCGAAAAATATGGTATTCAACACAGCCACTGTACCTTTGCTATAGTACAAAAGGTTATATCAACTATTTTGACAGGTTCCAGCCTCCCTCCTTCTATGAAGTCTTTATCTGCCTTCCGCTCGTGGAAATAATTGAACAATTTTCCTGACAAGCCTTGCTGCAAATCCATAATATATATTCTTACTGAAGATACAGTTGAGAAGAATCCTGCTGAGCAGTCAAGAACAGGCTTTCAGGAGGCCAGGCTGCCAAGTCAGAACTCCTTCCCATCTGTAATTAGAAAGCTGCAGACAAGGCAGAAGTGGGTGGATGAAAAGAGAGACAGAATAATCTCTCATCACTTCCACTTCTTTCACAAGCACACAAGAGATCTTTATTCGTATAAAGCTCACCTGTTCAGGAGATGGGCCATCTAAAAACCAGGTACATGGCCTTAACAACACAACACCTTTCTTGAATCTGGAAAAGTTACATTTTGGGAACACAACTGCTCTAGAGCAGGGGTGCTCAAACTTTTTGTAAGGAGGGCCAGATTTGGTGGCTGAGAATGTGTCAGGGGCCGGTTGCTCCCCAACCCTGCCACCCCACTGCAAGCCCCACCCACTTTCTTTAAAAAACCATGGGGTGAAGGAGGGGGAGGGAGGGGCAGGCCAGCCAGAATGGCCTGACGGGCCAGATCTGCGGGCCACTCAGAATGGCCTGACGGGCCAGATTTGGCCCCGGGCCGGACTTTGGGCAGGCCTGCTCTAGAGGATCCTGGGAGTTGTCATATGACAACCTAACTCTTCCAAGACTGTTCCAAGCTCTGGGGCCTCTGTGGGTATGGGTTGCTCTGCTTATGGCCCTTTCCACAACGGGACCTGTAGCATATTTCTGAGGAAGCAACCAGTAGCAGCCAGGTAAGGTGGTCTCCTGCAGCCGGGCATTGTGGGAAGGTGGTGTGAATGGTACTTCAGAACTATATTGAGCTATTTTTTCCTGGTCTGGTTCTGTTAGAGGGGTAAAGAAATCTTTATGAACTCTGACATGTTTTCTTGTTAAAGTGCTGGGGAAAGCCTCCAGGTTGACCTTTTGCTCTGTTTCTAAGCAAAACCGCAAGACTTGGCGACAAGGAATCGTCTTCCTGTTTATTGTCTAGCAAAGAGTGTATTTTGGGGTACTTGGTTTTGAACGCCTGTTCTGAGAGGGTTTTTTTCATCAAAACTTGCTCGCACAGATGGTAGAAGAACCCAAGGGGAGAGAGAGATGTACCTTCCCACCAACCAATGAAGATTCATGTGTTCTATATAGAAGAGTATAGGAGTTGGTGTCTAGGCATAATTCGAGGTCTCCTCCATCTATTTATGGATAGACCCATGTTTAAACATGTCTTTTTTGATGTCTTTTCAATAACAGTTTTGATTTCATCAAATGGAATCTTGAGTCAAATATTACTTTATGAGGTGGTGTTTGCCACCCCCGAATCACAAAGTCTGGGTGACAATGTAAGCACACTGGGTAACCACTTTGCTACCTATAGCTAGAAACAATTCCTGGTGCTTTCACTTTATATCACCATCTGCTCTAGCGACAGATCCTTCATCTGCTCCTTCCTATGCCTCTTTCTCTGTCCAGTCAGGGTATAAATAATCTCCACACACATTTGTTGCTGTTCTTAGGTGCCATCATGCTGCCCCTAATTTGTGGTATCAGCTCTAGCAAGCTCAAGTCTGTGGCTCCCTTAGGATATCAATCCTCCTCATATTTAGACTCCCTCTTTTCCTGATGGCTTCAGCTTTTCCTGTCTTCTCTGTGGGGATTCCATGCCCCAATAGGCTCTGAACCCTGAAATAATCTGGCAGCACTGAGGATCATCCTTAGGCCTGGGCAGGCATTTCCAGAGAGCAAGCAGGAAAGCCCAGTCTGCGGTTAAGGTGACCTAGAGCTGACCTAGCTCAGGAGGCCATGGGAAAAGCAGATGGCAATTCCAGATATCAGGATATCAGGCACATCTGGTCTGTGACCAGCCCAAAGCTCCTTCCTCTCCCCTCATCAATGAGTCCTCCTAGCCAGCATTTTCTTCCTAGATAAGGGTGCATACTCCCTCCACCAATGGAATGTATCATGTGACCAAAGACCATCCTTCCTCTTTCTACCTGTTCTATTGTCCATACTTCTGTCTACCCCTTGGGTACTTATTTACTGTTACCAATAAAGACCTCTGAATCCCAGGCACAGCACAGAGACACTCACACACACACACACACTCATGCTCACTCACACACACACACACTGACAGACACCCACACAGAGGGAGACGCAGCCTGGGAGGAGGAGATGGTTGTACCCCAAAACGACACTTCTCATTATACACCACACACACAAACACATATTAATCCCCAAAAGTTACATTCACAAGTGATTTAGCAGCTCTCCTGTTACAGCTCCGTTCTGCCGAGGATCCCAAAAATAAAAAGGGGAAACTTTCATGCAAAATGTTTGCTATGCCACTGACTGCAGCCTCTTTAGATGTCCTGAAAGAATGCTGAAAAATTAAATGGGGTGCAACAATATTTCCCTCAGATCTGGATTTTATTGTGTGGTGTGTGTTTTTAAAGTGTTTGTGATCTCTTCTTTCCAAGCTTCTGCTTGAAAAAGAAAAAAAGCAATAACTCTGCTGTGGGGGAGAAAAAAATAAGCTGTGAAAAATGATTGCTTGAGATCAAAGAAATAAGTCTTGAGGCTCAAAAGAAACAAGAAGACTGTTGTGAAGGGGAGTTGTGATGATGAAGCTGGGAATGATACTGTTTGAATCCTTTTGCATCCTTCCTTGCTGGCTTTGTGTTTTGAGGGGGATGGGTTATTATCTTTGTTGGAAGTGTTTGTCTATTGGCATAAGATTTGCAAGTGTTATCTCCGTTTGATAAGCTTCAGGAAGAAGGGAGAGGAGGAAAAAACCTGGCCACGGGAAAGCCGTGAAGTAACTGGAAAGATTCCCAGGCAGTGTCTACACTTACTCTCCTGACATATTAAAATGTGATTCATCTTTTTAAACAGGCAAATGCAATTAGCAATTTCTGGCTGAATTTACCACAAATGTATAACACGGGCCATACGGCATCCATCAAGAAAGGTCTCCTACATAAATCACACAAAGCAAGGTCTTTGGCATCATTTATTGTACTACAATACCCAGAATCCTTCAGCTAGCAAAAGGTGTCAACACGCTTGCCAGAAGAGTCTGGATTCTCAAATCCAAAAATGCCCATTTTTCTGGACACTCAGTTCTCAGCAGCTGAGAGGGGCTTGGAAAGGCAGGATATGAGTAGCTACTATATCAGTGGTTCCCAACCTTCCTAATGCCATGACCCTTTAATACAGTTCCTCATGTTGTGGTGACCCCCTTGCCCTGCTTGGAAGAGGCCACAAGCCCCCTTTGACAGGCCAGTGCCACAGGTGCCATAGAGAACTTCCCTCTATAGGCACCCCCAGCCAATTGCAGCCTCCGGTGCCACTGACTGACATCCCCTCCAACCTATCATGCTTCCCCCCTTCCTTCCCACTTCAGTAGGTATGGGATGTGGACTCTTCGGGGCACGAAGACCTAGTGCAGAAGTGAGATGCCTCATTGGGAAGGGCATGGGTGGCTTTAGTGAAATAGGAAACAGGAGCATTCTGCATGCTATGCTTTGTTACAGGTCTTGGTTGTATATTACACATGATCTGCCTTCTACCTTTTCTCACCCCTTTGTGACCTATATACTGAATGTCATCACATCAGCTCTTCTGATGTTTGTACCCAGGCATTTTCATTACGTAAAAAAAAAAAAACAAAGGCAGCTTTATTCAGACCCAACCAATTTATCTGATAGAAGATCAACAATACAGGCTCAGTGAGACATTTTAAAAATGTAATTTACCGAGGTTGCAGCTCAGCACATCTTATACGATTATTTATAAAACCCGTGTGAAAAGGAAGGGACCCTGACTTACCAGGGTCCCACATTGATGCCAGCAATAGCGGCCGCCACGTGGGGGCACTGCCGGAAGAGAAGGAGTAAGCCCCGGATGTGCTGCAAAGCTGGGATTGGCCAGGCAGCTTCCAGAAAGGAGGGACATCAGCCGGAGGACATGACACGGTGGAGTTTTCAACGTGGTCCTCCAGTACACACTCCGCCCTGCAAAGCCTGGCTGGATATGAATTGGTGGCTGTGGGGATGGGGTAGTACTTTGCTCACCCAGGGGGAGGGACATATGGCCCACTCCCGCCCCAGGGAGGAGGACAGTGATGCCATGTAGTGGCTTACGTCCGCGTGGTGCCTGGAAGTTCATCCTTGGGAGACTCTTAGGGCGCTTTTACACGACCCCTAAGATCCGCTGGCCACTTCAATTGGGACCAGAGATCTTGGGGGTTCGTCGCTCTTCCTGTGTTCCCACTTCCTTGTTCCTGTCTGCGTGAGGGGAGGGAGAAAAAAAGGGAGAAAAAACGCAGGCTCACCTCTGTCTGCCGGTGAAGCCCCCCCCCCCAAGCCCCGTCGTCGTCATGATTCCTGTCTCTTAAAGGGGTGGCGGGGGGAAAAACAAACACAAGGCGAGGCGAGCCTGGCACTCACTACTTTACATCCGCATCAGAAATTTTTCAGCTCCGGAGACCAGGTACTTGAAAAGTGCGCTGGGATGCGCTTAGGTGGGCGTGGTCGCACTTAATTTTTTGTAAACTCCGGAGCTGGTGGGGAAACAATTTTAAGCTCTGGATCTGGGAGCCATTTGCCGTGGATTTTAGGGGTCGTGTGAAAAGGCTACTCAAGAGACAGGCTACATCGTAGAACAGTGGGGTTTATCGATGTTGGGATCCAAACCAATGCCTTGCCATATTCGCTGTGCTGTAAATAGTTAATAAAGTTGTGGCCTGTTTTTCTCCAGAGTTTATGTGTGGGGGTGAGTTCTTTCTTCACAGACAGAGTAAAATTCAGCTATAGGCCATGAACATTCCAACCAGGCAGGCAGCAATGAAAGAACTTACCACCCATCCCTATAATATTTGCCTCCAACCAGTACTCCAAAGACAGCCTGCATAAAACATCTAGACACAACTTCAAAAAGAATCTCACAGCCTGATTTACTCAGCAAGGTTAGAGGGAAATGCCACATTGGGACTGTGTTTCTTACAAAGTAGGGGTGTAGAATCTGCTACCATATAGAGATGTTTGGTTCAAAGGCAAAACATTTCCTACAACACACCTGAGATCCCAGCCAAGCAAGAATCAAAGCATAGGTAGGAGAATATAGTGTCACTGCACAACCAAACAGTTTGGGTATACGGTATAACAAAAGTCAGCACAAAGGGAGGAGGTGTCGCCCTCACTCTGAACTTGCTTCTTGACAATGTTTAGAATTGGACAGCCATTGAATGGACAAAAGTTTTTGTGCCGTTCCCATTAAAATCACCCAAAAAAAGGGGTGAAACCATTTTCTCAGTTGCAAGCAAGTTCCTAAAGCAGATATGCAATTTTTGGCTCCATCTCAATCAGAATGCAAGCAAGGATCACTTCTCTGACTTGTCCTCATGTCTAGTTGAACAAGTACAAAATATTAGCATGTCAGAATGTGAAGTTTGATCCTATAATTTTGGCTGTTAAACATGCATGCATCTTTGCTCAGGTTTTACTGCCTTTATAACTCATCTTTAACATACTAGCAGGGAAGTTATACCATGTTAAATCTTTCAAACATGTGATGAATTCTACCAATAAACATATTCTAAATTGGAAAAGTGTTAGGAGAGTTTACAGTTTTTCTGAACAAGTGAAGTGACTCTCAAATTAGAGTTTTGAGAACTACCCAGAAACTGAGACTGGAAAGACGCTGCCACAGAGGTTACCTTCCATCTAACATTGTCAACCTAATATGCCCAATTAACTTTAAAATGGCTTTAAGTCAACCTTGGAAGTTAAGATAGTGAATGGATGGTAAATGGGGATGCCCAGCAACGTAACAATGGTAAACTTGCTTGTAAATCAGATTCACGTTCTTACAACATTTTTAATGCATACAAAAAAAAAATGCCCAACAAAGACGATCCAAGGCTATAAACAAGAACATATGTCAGTAAGGAATTGTAAAGTCTGTAAGGAAGTGAATACACAATGTACGGTATTTATTTTTAAGAGAACATTTACATTACAGTGGCAGTGTGCTAAGTGATATCTCCTCAATTCAACTCAATGGTTCCATTTTTCAACTTTGGGCGTTTATACACGACTCCTAAACTCCGTGGCAAATGGCTCCCAGCACTGGAGCTTAAAAATGTTTCCCCACCAGCTCCGGAGTTTAGAGGAAATTAAGTGCGACCCTGCCCACCTAAGCACGACCCTGCGCACTTTTCTTGTACCTGCTCTTGTGAGGTGAAAATTCCTTGATGAGGATGTGCCAGGCTCTCCTTGCTTCTTTTTGTTGTTGTTGTTTTGCCTCCCGCCCCTTTAAGAGAAGGAATCAGGAAGTGACGGGGCTCCCTGGCAGCTTCCACCGGCACCGGGAGGTAAGCCTTTATTCTTTTGTCCCTTTTTTCCCTCCCTCCCCTCACCCAGACAGGAGCAAGGAAGTGCGGAGGGGTGGGAACGGAGGAACAGCAACGAACCCCCAAGATCTCTGGTCCGAATTTAAGGGGCCAGCGGATCTTAGGGGTCATGTGAAAAGGCCCTTTGTGGTAAATTGTTAGATTTTCAATCTCTTTGTCAGTTTTTGCACAGTTATGATTATGAAGCTTACTAAAAAGCATGGGAGTAGTCGCAACCTCTGAATGTCACCCTGGGACAAAATATTATTACTCTTTCCCTCCATTGCCTTGAGTTCCACAGGGAAAGAAAGGATGGAAATAAAGTCGAGATAAAGCTCAACATTGCAATGGAAAGCTATTCACTCACCAACACAGTATCCCACCAGGTTGAGATACTGCCCCTGCTTGCAGGGTGTCTGGCATCTTCCATTGGCAAAAGGAGCATGGGGCTGGCAGGTCACACATTCAGCTTCTGAAGGCCCATGGCACGTCTTGCAGGATGGATGACATGCTGAAGGAGAGAAAGATGATGAAGTGGTCTCCTAAGGCAGCCCACAACTTTGCCCAAAGGCAACAGTTTAGCCCAAATCTTGTTCCATAGTGTAATAAATCTTAGTAGAGTAGGCCCATTGAATCTGTGGAGATTTGACAAATCTGCCCCTATACATGCCATTGATTGAAATCAGCCTATTCTAGCTGAAACTTACTATGCTAAAGGCGATACCTTTATAGGCCACTAATAAACAACATCAAAAAAAAAAAACCCATACAACATGCAAACTTTCATAGGGAAATCCCACTTTTTCAAAGCAAGTGCCCAAAGACGAAACACTCATGGCATGATGGAGTTTTCCAGGAGATGACTCTTAGAAGTCAAGTTCTTGGCAGGATGAATTTCACTAAGCAGGTTTGTCTTAGATGAGGCAGTTAAGTAGTAAAGCTGTGCTTTTAAAGTTACAGCTGAGTCAGTTGTTGGTTGGATTTCATACACCCGTTTTTCAAACAAAGGGAATCAAGGTATGCATGTACACACACATGTCTACTCCATTTGGCTCCTATTCAAAACAGACACATTTCTGCTGGGCCAGGGAGGCAGGGGTGACGCATAAAACTCATGCCCTCCATTTAGAAAACCCACTAGGTCTAGCCAGTTGGGGTCAGGCTAAAGTAAATCATGGTTTAAAGTGAACTCAGTCAAGGCTTGTGTAAGCCAGTTTGAATCAATGGAGCTTATGGAGGAGTTGACTCACCAAATCACTACTCATTCACTACTCTAGTATGATTTACTTTGCTAAGTGGCAGGATTTTGGCTACTAACTTTGTGTATCGCCAAAAAGCTAGGTATGAGTGCATATTCCATGCATTTTATATTCACACATACCGACATTCATTGGGTATATAAAAGAGTTCTAATTGAGAATACCTTGTAGAAACACCCTTCTGGTATGGAATGCATAGCACAGAATACACAAGTGAGAGCTCAGAAAGGGGTCAGAAGCATCCACACCTTAGCATGACTCATTCTAATTTCATTCAAGACAGTACTCAGTTAGTTTGGACTTCTTTGTCAGACCTTCTTCCTTAGTGCATACATGACTGGATACAGGATCGTGGAGCCGTGCACGCAGCGGAACCCTGGAACTAGCACACCCACCACTGTGAGCTTTGTACGCATGCACAGAGCTCCTGACAAATTCAGTAGGAACTACCTACAAAATGGTGTGCTCTCTTATTGGGAAGCATCTAGTATTTCGGTAGGTCTGGATTAACGTCTGTGTAAGAAAGCGACAGAGCTGGATCCCGGCTCCATAAAGATCAGTGTGATTGGACAGCTCCCTAGAGATGATTCTGTCCTTTCCCTTATAAAAATTGAAGGTGCAGCCATCTGGAGCCCATATGGTCTTAGATCTTCCATAGCTTTCGGAGAGCATGCTGACCGCATAAGCAACCTTTGAGATACTATGATATTCCTAGAGACTCTTCTCCCTGCATCTTTGAAATATTTCCTCCACCATAAACTTGAGATTTTGTAGCAGACTCTAAATGAAATACAATAACGCAATCTACAGTTACAAAAAAAAGAAGTTTATCTCTCCTGTCGACTTATGGCAAATGGAGTATTCTTGCATCCCTCCACCTCCTCCCGCAGGATCAGCTGTACACTTTCACAGCCATTGCCATTAATAAAATGAAAAGAGCCATTTATTGCTATCTATACACAGCTAAGGGCCAGACACTCCTCTGGATCCATACGCACAAAATGAGCCAGAAACTAAATGGAATCTTTATAGAAGATTAAGGTCCACATTAATCGTGGCTTTGAAGTTTTGAACAAACTGGCAATAAAGCAAGGAGGCACTGTAGCTACCAATATTACCATGATTTGGGGGAGGGGAGTGTTTTGCTTTTAAATGTGATAACATTTTTATATATAAGAAGCACTCAACCATTTCCTCCACCAAGATATTTTTGGAATGTCTTCTGCTAAGGGCTCTATCCCATGTCCCTTTAAATGCAGATTAAATCTGTAGATAAACCGTGTTCAAAAATGTCCTCCCCAGGGCCACTGGGCTTTTTGGGGGGGAGAGAGAAAACCCGGTAAAGCCACTTTAAGCGAGGTTTCCAAGACCTACTGGAGAGGTAGGGAATTTTTTGCCTCACTTAAATAATCCACCTTTTAAAGAGGCAGATGTTGTGGGACCGCTTAGATGATCCGGGTTTTATTTTATTTTTTTCCTCATAGCACTGACCAGCAATTCCTGGGGCCAGTCGGCTTTTTTTGTTTTTGTTTTTAACTTCCCCCCACCGCTAGCCCCAGTCAGCTGGTCCTCTGGCTGGTCTGGTGCTTTATATATATATGGGAACTGCTATCCCACATCTTCAGTCACGTGATGGGAGAAAGAGGAAAAGCCGGACCTTCCGAAGATCAGGATCTTCCCCAGGTGAGATAGCAGCCTATGTCTAACCAAAAGGGATTTGGGGTGGAGCTCCATGGGAGATTGTGTCATTTTATACGAAGCACTCAACCCCTGGTATTTTCAATTGAAAATACCCAGTTGCAGGTAATTGGAAAACTGTGGGTTGAGACCCTAGAGAGCTGCGCAAGAAGGCAACTAACCTCAGGCTGGCAAATAGCCATTGGAGTGGATTCTGATACCACAGTCCTGGGTTTGAGAAATCTGGTGCCTTATAGCACAAGGGCCTATCATTGTATAAGAACTCTTGGCTGGCATTATAGAATAATACAATCATGAAGTTGGAAGGAGCCTATAAGGCCACCAAGTGCAACCACCTGATCAATGCAGGAATCCAACTCAAATCAGATCTGGCAGATGGTTGACCCAATTTTCTCTTGAATGCTTCCAGTGCTGGAGTGCTTCCTACCTCTTGAGGTCATTGGCTCCACTGCTGTACTGCTCTAACAATTAGGAACTTTTTCCATTTATCCAACTGAAATCTGGCCCCCATTCACTTGAACCCATTGTTCACATGTTGCACCAGTGGTGTCACTTGGGAACCTCTGACTCTCAGGACACTGCACCATTTTGTAGCTTTTTAAAATCCGGGCAAAAGCCTGGCAACTGATGCAAGGAGGCACGTGGACCCATGGAACCAACCCCAGTCCTCAAGTATCCTCAGAAAGAAAAAGTGAAAAGTGGAAGACAGCACAAAGAGCATCGTGGCACCTGACGAAGTGGGATGCAATCCACAAACATGTATGTCACAGATAAGTTGTGAGTCTCCAAGGCTCATTGTGATTTCTCTACTACAAAAACAGCCTGTCTAACATGGCATTTCCCCTTGGGATTCTTGTTTCTCCTGCCTTTTTCTCTCTTCATTTATCATTTCTAACTCACATGGCTTCACCACCCCAAGCATGATTAAATTTGCATACATAGACCTTTCTCCTAAGTGCGTCCCTGCTATATTGCACAAGAGCAGAAGAATTGAGGAAACCCAGGGAAAAACAGAAACTGTGCATCCTCCATAGTAGCAGCCTTGTCCCTTCTCTCCCTGCATAAAATCTTTTGGAAGCCAATTGTTCTAAAAGCTATGTGGATTTGTTTCCATCCTTGTTTGATTTGTCATCTGGAAGCTGTACATATCCCACCTCTGGGAAGGGAAGATAACGCTTTAAAGGCCCATCTGCAATAAAGAATTCTTGATAGATCTATTTATCGCCAAAGAGAAATGTACAGAGAGGGGAGGAGAGGAGGCATGACCTATGGTCCAAGTGGAGGCATCACTCAATCCCAAATAATGTTGAGAGCCTTCTGGAGGTCACTCGTATGGGTTTTGTCTACAATGGCAGTGTTGATGGCAGCACTGAAGATTTTGGTCTGCTTTTGGTAAGGAACCAGGTCAAGAATCAGGTATTAATGAATGTGGACTCACCATAACAGTGGTCCTCCCGATGATACCATCCTTCTGGACACTCGGAAAGACACTTGCCTTCATGGAGGATTCCAGGAGATACACATGCTGTGCAGTTCCCTGAGAATTCCTCTGTGCACGACAGGCAGGAGGCATAGCATTCTGTAGCAGAGGAAGGTACAAGTGGGGCAGGGCATTATGGTGAGTCATAGGGGGAAAGAAACTAGACTCTTAAATTAGGTAGCTCATGTTCTGGAAGCAGTGAGTTGCCGCAGTGTTGCTAAGCCCGAAACATCAGGCTGCAGGGCGGGAGCTAAACCCAAGTTGCCTTTCAACAATATGACAACCTCAGAGCTTAGGAAAAGAGCGTTTGGTTTAAGTGTTAGCATTAAAACCATTCCTCGTGTGTTATAACACGTCAAACAAATTCATGCATTTAATCTTTTAAAAAGAGCATTTTCACAATAACCTTATTAATAATAGAATCAATGAATAATAGAGTTGAAAGGGGATTATAAGGCCACTGACTCCAGCCCCCTGCTCAGTGTAGGGATCCCACTCAAAGCAGACCTGACAGGTGGTTGTCCAATTTTCTCTTGAAGACCATAAATGCCTGTCATCCTGTTGAACTAAAAAAAAAAGGATGCCTAGCAATTTGTTGATATGAACGCCTTAAAATCTGATGTGTTGTTTCCAAGCTCTATATACTCTGCTATCCCCAGCCTAACTAAGATGCTTGAAATGTCCTTAGAATGATGTGGGAGGATGCATCCAGGGATGTTTAGCTTGAAGGAGCAAAAGTGCTAGGGATGGGAATGCAACAAGGTACAAGAGAGCAAACATCTGTTGTGCCACAAGGGACAAGTTTTGGGTGAACATTTGCAAAACATGCTTAAGAGTAAATGCAGCCTGAGAATAAGATCCCATGACCAGTGGCGTAGCTAGAGTTTGGAGCGCCTGGGGACCAGGGGCATATCTGGGGAGGCAGAAGGGTACATCTGCCCTGGGCGCAGCAATCTGGGGGTGCCTAGCCCACCCACCCACAGCCATGGTCCCCCCGCAGGAAGGAAAGAGCAGCAGCGCTGCCTGCTCCTCCTTTTCCTCCTCCTCCTCCTTGTGGTGGTGTTGCTGCTGCTCGCGGCATCATCACCCCCCATAAGGGTCCATCCCCAAGCTGGCATAAAGGATGCCCAGCCACCCGGGAGGCTGTCTGGCTGTCTGGTGCAGCACTCCCCGTGGGCAGCCCCCCCTTCATGCGGGAATGGCTATGGTGGTGGCACAAGCATGAGCCTGAGTGCCGCCAGCTGTGGCCCCCTCCTCTCTCCGCCTACTGCTTGGCCAGGACAAAGCTGTTGTGTCAGCCACGATGAGGTTCATGTAAGGCTGCCAGCTCCGGAGGTGGTGGTCGAGGCTGGAGGGGGGCACCAGGACCGCCCCCCATCAGCAAGCAGGAGGTGAGGGAGGGTCACAGATGAAGGAAGAGGAGGAAGAAGAAAAAGAGGAAGAGGAAGAGGAGAGAGATGTGTTGTCTCCCCCCCCCCCGCTGCCACTCCTGGAGGCTGGGAACTGTGCGAGAGAGGCGGGCAGGGAACAGATAAAGGATGTTGAGGTGGTGGAGAAGGAGGGCTGATCCAGGCTGGGCTGGGCTGGGCTGGGCTCGGGATCCACATGTGCGCGGGCATGCACGAAGAAAGCTCCACCCCCACCCCACCCCCACCCCCACCCCCGCAGGTCCTGCTCTCTGAATGCCCTCCTCAGCTTTATGGTTTGGTGCTTAATATGAATGGCCTTGGGTCAGAGTCATTAGATAGACTGAATACTTAATAGGTCACTCTCCCCCATCCGCAAATCCATATGATAAACGATTTTGTTTGTAGCCAAGCAAGCTTTAGGCACCAACACTGAACAACTGCTTTTGAGAGGAGACCTGATGCGGCATTGTTGGCAGAAAACCCTTGAGCCCAACAAAACAGTCTGGTACTACTTTCGTAAAAGGTTTTTCTCCAATAAATGTCAAAACAAACAAATACGTTGAGCAAAATAACTTTTTACTAGCCCATTATTCCTGAGCTATTTATTAGACAATATCTGGAACAGGGAGAGAAGCCATCTGAGTCAGCAGAATTTCTTGTCTTAAACATCAGCAGTGCCTACAACCATTCAGGATCCTCTATTGAGTCTTTTAGTACTTCTGTGGCTTTACTGTTTGCCTCCCCTTAGATCAATTGCACAACCGGTGGCCATTTCTCACTGCTCTGAGTGGCGTTAAAACACACATAAGAACCTACGTGGATGGTTGGAAAATTCAGATCTTTCTCATTCCTGCAAGGAATCAGATGATCAGCATCTCCTGAACTGACCTTCCGGCTGGAATCTAGCTATCCAGACTGCATTTGGCCTTCCCTAAATGCTGCAGTACAAATCTTGCTGGCTTAAGTATAGTTACAACACATCTTTAAATATGCATTTTGAGAGGGCATGCACATTAACATAAGAACATAAGAAGAGCCATGCTGGATCAGGCCAAAGGCCCATCTAGTCCAGCTTCCTGTATCTCACAGTGGCCCCACCAGATGCATCTGGGAGCTCACAAGACTAGATAGCTGTCTCCTGATACCACTCCCCTGCATCTGGCCCTTGACGTACTCCGGTTTTAAGCCTGGAGATGACACATCTCCATCATGGTTTGTAACCTGTGATGGACTTTTCCTCCAGGAATCTGTCCAATCCCCTTTTGAAGGCATCCAGGCCAGATGCCATTGCCACATCCTGTGGCAGGGAGTTCCACAGACTGACAACACGCTGGGTAAAGAGGTATTTTCTTTTGTCTGATCTCACTCTTCCAGCACTCAATTTGAGTGTATGTCCCCAACTCTGGTATTTAAATATCTGTTTTGGAAAATTTATTTTAATTCACAAGTTAATGCAGAAAGAAAACAGAATTCTGAATATAAATAGAAGGAAAGTGAAAAAAAATGTGGAGAAAGTGAAAAAAAATGTGGAAACAGGTGGATCTACCCAACCTGACAGATACTGGACAGTTCCAACAACTGCCCAACAGGAAAGAAATCACACTCTCTTGTAAGTCAAAAGAAGCTGTTAGGTGGTCTCACCAGCTTCATGTGTGGCAGCCAGGGCCGGTGGTATGGTTTTTTTGCGCCCTAGGCTAGGGGCGCGGGGTGGGGCAGGCGGTGGCGGGCGGGGTTGGGTGCGGCGCCGGGGGCAGGGGACAGGCAGTGATGGGCACGGGGGCGGCGATGGGGCGGCGGCAGGCGGGCAGCAGCGGCTGGCAGCTGGCGGGCAGTGGGGGGGGGGCTGGCGGTGGCCAGCAGAGGGGGGGCGACGGGGGGGGCGGCAGGCTGCCCAGTGCCCTCTTTCCATTTTGGTGCCCTAGGCAACTGCCTAGTTCGCCTTAATGGACGCGCCAGCCCTGGTGGCAGCCAACGAGAGAAACTGCTATTTTACCAAACTAGGCTATCTTTCCAGATCCAACAGGTCTTGTTCCTCTGTGCAACACTCCGCACTTCTCCTTCTCTACGTCACACCTCCCTTCCATTCTGGATGTACACACAAAGGGTGAAACTAGGTGAGACGTGGAGTTTGTAATTGCCAGACCAGTTTCCCCTCCAGCAATGCAATACACATCTAAACAACCAGACTTGCAAATGTTTACCTCCCTGTTTACCTCCCAATGATCAATTACAGGACAAAACAATTGGAGTTGCAAAATGCAGAGATGAGAGAAACTCAGGCTAGGGCCACCAGTGTTTGGAAAGTAACACAGACCAGCACTGGAAAGCTTCTCCTTGTTTTAACAAACAAGCAGTAGCAAACACAAACTGCTTGAATGTGAGAGGGGGAAACCACAAGCCACAACAGCTAGTCAGCACCAGGAGTGTCGACTCTGGATGCAGGAAGACACGAAGAATGCAATTAGAACTCACTCAAAAACAATTCAGATATGACTTGCAAATGTTTGCATATCCAGTTTTACACATAAATATCCTAAAGTTGCAACACCCCTGTTTGGGGCAGTATAAGGTGCTACCCAACCAATATGGAAAATGTTGTGCATCCCTAACCAGGAAAGCAATAAGCATCTCAGCCTTGAGCAAATATTTCCCATGGTGTTTACTAAGAACTGGTTTTGTTTTTAATTGCTTGACTATAATGGTTTGTTGTTCAGGTTTTTAAAAACTGCAAGCCACCTTGAGTGTTATTCCTTAATGGAAAGGTGTGGCAGGCAGGCAGGCATAGAAACAGACATATATTGTTAGGTTACTTTCCATACAAATCTTTCAGTGTCTCAGGGAAATGTAATATATGAGTCCACTTTATTATTATCCTGGGATATTCCTTTGCTGACCTTTGCATATCCCATCTTTATTAAGGTAGAACTGAGGTTTGCACTGAGGTAAGCAAATGCCAACAGATGTCCCTTCAAGGTTCATTTCTGGTTGCAGACCCTCCTCTAGCTTCATGCAACGGGTACAGTGGAAATACTCTGGGCCAACACATTCACGACAAGATGAATGGCAACCTATGGAAGAGAAATGGGCTGTCAGCCACCAGAAATGTCTGCATAATATTTTAGGAGCAACCAGACCATGCATTAAAATTGAGAGAGAGAGAGAGAGAGAGAGAGAGAGAGAGAGAGAGAGAGAGAATGAACTATAGGACTTCATTTGTAGGCCTCCAACAAAAAGTCAAGTTTGGGTTACCTCTGCAGATGGTATGATCCTGATAAAAGCCTTCTCCGCAAGCAGCAAGACACTGATCCTGACGTAAGGCAAGAGGAAAGGAGCAAGAGGTACACTGAGTTGACAAGGGTCCAGCACAAGTGGCACACGATCTGTGGCAAGCTGTTAAGAGAAACCGAATGAGTTGGTGAGTTGGGTGTTATTCAGATGCTGTACCTCCCAACCATAATGGCCTGAATCCTGCTGGCGTTTTCCATAGAGAAACTGAGGAATCCATCGTGGCTAACTGAGGAGGTGCTAACTGTGTCTCAGGTCCCATAGTATGCAAACAGCACCTCGTCAATTAGCTGGAATTAGCTGTAGCTAATTTTGCTTCTGGGCAAACGGAAAAACACAAAAAGTTTATGGTTAGCGTTTCTTGTATCCCATGTCCAGGAAATCTTCCACTGCAATAATTCCTGGTATGTGTCATTTCCACTATGTTTGAGCCATGGTTGAAGAAATGGGTCACCATTGCTAACTTTCCCCTGTGAATTTTCACAGTCTGGTTGGATCCGAACCCTGATCTGTTGACTCTACACTCTATTCACTATCCAACATCAGCTCCCATAAGCGTAGGTACAAACAAACAAACAAACAAACAAACAAACAAACAAACAAACAAACAAACAACGCAATCCCTACCGCAAGCAAAACTGGGATGTTTATCAAGGCCCACTGAACTTGCAGAGATTCCAGAATTTAGAACCTTGCTTCCGAACTTTTCTTTATACAATGTTTGAAGAGTATCCACTGTTATTCATTAAAATTTTGAGGAAATAATTTGTGTTTCTTTGTTATGGTTTTCTTACTTTTAGAAGAACTTAGTGTAGAAAAGAGAATTGGGGGGGCGGTCTGAAGAATTCCTCTTTAAAATACCTTTAAAACAAACAATTCCAAGACATTAAGGTAAAGGTAAAGGGTCCCCCCGCAAATGCGTGGTAGTCATGTCCAACTCTAGGGGCGCTGCTCATCTCCGTATTCAAGCCAAAAGAGTCAGTGTTGTGCAAGTCCATGGCCACGTGGCCGGCATGGCTGGAAGGAAACACTATTTTACCTTCTCGCTTTTAACAGCGAAACCTATTTATCTACTTGCATTTACATGCTTTCAAACTGCTAGGTTGGCAGGAGCTGGGTTTATCAGCAGTAGATCGCTTCACTGCATGGCACCTAGGATTCAAACCACCGACCTGCCAAATGGAGCCTTAGTCCGCTGCACCACCACACCCCTCCAAGTCATTAGAAAACCTCTGATACCAATAAAGTCACTTTAATCCTGCTAATTGTGTTTGGATAAATCGTTTGTTATGTTTCATTGTCCCCAACTGCAGTTATAGAAGAAGCAGCCATATCAGTCTATTTATGCCAAGCATTATAAGGTGAAAACAAAATAAAAACAAAAGAACAAATCCAAAAGACAAAAACTTTCTGGCACCTGAAATCCTGTTTCCATGGGTAAGCCCACTTCCTCAAATATTTGGAGTGAAATACAATTGGGTATTATGCAGATTCTTCCCAAAGCCAGCATGAATGTTTGACTTGTGCACTCTGTATTTGACTTGAAAGCACATGATTATTTGATTGCTATTATATGCTGTCAGATATTAGTTAGTGAAATATATGTATTAGACAGGATGATATATATATATATGTTTGATATGTATTTAATTGATTTAAAGAAGGAGTCTGTAAAAGTGCAAAGCCACAGTGACTCAATGTATAGTTTTTTATAATGGAGTACAGATGTTAAGAATGAGCATAATAAATTTTGGCTGATGCAAGGGGTTGCAATAGCTATGAGGTAATGTCATTTATGACTGGACAGACACATGTATAAAAATGTTCTTCAAATCATTGTTCATTGGGCCTTCCATGAGTAAGGCACCCACTTTGTTTCTCTGTCATATATTTTGTCAATGTAATGTATGCTGTTATGCTGTTATGCTGTTGAATTTTGTATAAATGTACTAATGTGACTTTTCCCTCTATGCTTTGTTGAACTATGTATAAATTCTGTGATGCTGTGATATATTTTTGTACAGTTTGTAATATAGCTGTTTGGTTTTAAGAAAACTCTGTCTCTGGCTAACTATTTGTTCAATAAGTATTGCTTCTGCTGGCTGATCAAATAGCACATACTCTGACATATGCGGTATGGGAGAACCTGAACCAGCCCAAGCTTGCTCCATCCCTAATCTGGACCCATGTGGTCCAATGGCAGGACTACTCCTTTTTTTTTTTAAGAGCAGGGCTGTAGTGACTGGAACCTGATTGTATGTGCACAAAAGGAGCCGCTCAAAGGAGATTGCAGCCAGCAAAGCAATGCTCTCCAGTAAAGTAAAACACAATCCCATATCCCTGTCCGATCGCAGCCTTCACCCAGATTAGATAGCTATTTATCCTGGCCATTATAAAGCCATACTCAGCCTTGAAAATCCTCTGGCAATTTATTAATGGCTGGGGTGAAATATTATTTGTTTTCTTGGAAAACACAATGACCTCCTTTCTTATCTCTGAACTGCCACAGGAAAGTCGCTAGATGTAGCATCGTACAAAAAAAAATTAAAAACTGGAGTCTTACCTCTGCATCTCTGAGTGCTATCTGCATAGTAGCTGCTGGGACATTCTAACACACAATGCTCGCCATGGAGAACTCTGCCTGCAGCACAGTGTATGCATGCAGGGCGGTCTGGGTAACAAGTTTCACAGTCCTCATGGCAAGCTGTCGGGAAAGAAGAGAGACCATTATCGAGCAGCATTTGTCAGAGGGAAAGTGGCAGAGCTTCACAAAGCTCCTTTTAAGAAACCCTCTAGCTCCCAGATTCCTCCATCCTGTGTGTGTGTGTGTGTTTTAACTCTAGAAGGCACACAAGGCCAGACACAATGGATATGTAAAGTATAGGGGCTACAGACTCTATTGATGGATGGTGGAGTCTCCTTCTTTGGAGGATTTTGATGGGAGACTGGTAGAGTCTCCTTCTTTGGAGGTGTTGAAGCAGAGGCCGGGTGGCCATCTGGCAGGGGTACTGTGATGGGGGTTCCTGCATGGTAGAGGGTTGGACTGGATGGCCCTTGAGGTCTCTTCCAATTCTATGATTCTATGATGCTGAGGAACTGTAGCTGGCAATTTTGATATCTGAGGTCTCCCACCTATATCTTCATGGCATGTGAGTGAAAAAAAAGCCTATTCCCCAAAAGCATCAGGAGGAGAAGCTGATGCCTCTCTGTAAAAAAAGGTTTTGAAAAGGAAAAATGTAGAGGGTCTGAAGGTGTCACCCTTTATTTTCCTAATATTCATGAGTAGACGGACCTGTAAATTCTAGTGCCCTCTACATTTTGGTGTCCTGGAGAGAGACCCCACTGGCTCCACCTTCATAATGTCCCTGCGTGATGTCTTTAGAAACAATTGCCTGATGACCTACCAAGCTGGAGACATCCAATTAACCAGACACGGAGCCTTCCCAAGCCACTGATGAGTCCTTGTGTGCAGCTGACTAACCAGGTATGAAGACAGAAATGCCTACAGTCCTTTCCACAATCAACTAAGCAGCAGCCAAATCAGTTATAGGCCCAATTAAAATGCTGGTTCTTAACCTTTAAGAGATTGGGACCCATAAACCACTCCCCAAGCTGTAGACCCATTCCTGGTTTACAGGATAGACTTTTTGTTGCTGTTGTTATTGTGCCTGTGGCACGTGAGATGGAGGCGTCTGCCTCAAGGAACAACCTCGTTCCCAACAATTGACAACCAGTGTGGTCTAACATGCCCAGCCCTCTCCAGATCCTTTTTAACACTGCCATATGCCACAAATATTTTTTTTTCAAAGAAAAAAAGTCTTAAAGGAACCTAACTGTCAACACCACACAAATCACTGGCCCCCCAGAAGCTTCACATAACATAAATGAAATATCTTTGGATTATACACCTCTAAATCCCCCCAGCCACCAGGGCTGATCGAAATATAATCCACCTATTAAACCTTCCATCTCTTGCTGGTGTTTTAATGAATCTGTGTCACTCGGAATCCAGACCCTAGTTTGCATTGCTAAAAACAAACGTGTGGTGCATTGTTTTGTACATCTGGAAAAAATGCATATGGTACCAAAACAATGAAGCATGTATGCATACTTCAAAGGTTTCTCTCATTGTTTTCTTTTTCCCCTACTTCTCCCTATTTGTTGCTCTTTTCATTCTTTTTTTAAAAACAAACCTCAGATAAACAGTCAGCATGCTGCTTTTGTATGTCACAGCTGGAAATTGACTGTTGACAAATGCTTGTTTTTCCACAAGGGTGTTGACTTGTGGAGCCTGAAAATAATTTCATTAATGCCTGTACTTCCACTCAGCAGACCAAAAGACCTCCAGTGTTTTAGCCTTTGATTATTTAGAATAATCAAGTTGCATTTTTTTTAAAGTACTATTGAAGAACCAATATTGATGCTAGCAGGCGTGCCTGTCTTTGGGAGATAAACCAGGCTTTACACGCAGATAATATTATATTTGTTGTCTGCCTGAAAGGAGGGTTTCTGAAACAGGTATGGCCTCTTAAATCTAAGGAGTGCCTGACCCTGAGGCAGAAGGTTGGGAAATAAGAGATTAATTCAAAAAGGTATGGGGAAATGATTAAAAAGAAATGATGCTTAAAAGTGATCACAAAAAATCCCCTATAACAAGGGGCCGTGATTTAAAATGATATATTGTGCCTTTGTTGGTGGTGATCGGCATTTTCAGGCATGTCAGAGACGATAAGACGCATGCATTAATGAAATATAAACATGAATAAGAATTATGTTTGCAGAACTCTGTGCAGGAGATACAGGGAAATCTCTTAGAGGAGCGGCAGTGTTTACCTTTGCAAACGCCATCCTTAATGTAGAACCCCTGGCCGCAACTGGCAACACAGAAGCCTTCCAGTACAACATGAGAGGGCTCTTTGCAGGTGGAACAGTTGTATGCCGTGGGACCCCAACAAGTAGCACAGGATTCATGGCAAGCTGTAATTCAGGAAAGAGTCTGCAAGTCAACCAAGAACTACCATCTATTCATTCAACATCTATCTTCTTTATTGACATTTAAAGCAACCTTTGCAGGTACACTCAGTTATTTTGGCCCCATAATGAGAGAAAAGATAAGTGTAGGTTGTTACAGATGACCGTTCAGGATAAAATTGATAGGAGAAAGTGCAGGAAAAAGATTTTTTTGACTGAGAAGCTTTGAAGGTTGATTTGGATTTAACACATCATCATGTTTTACATCTGCCCCATCCAAAATTCAAACAGCTCTGATGACATAAAGTGTTCTGCTTATATACCACCCCGCAGCACTTCAAGCACACCATAGCACTTCAAGTATGGTTTACAATTCAGTTATGTAGGCTACACATTGCCCCCCCCCCCAATCAAGCTGGGTACTCATTTTAACAACTTCAGAAAGATAGAAGGCTGAGTAAACATAAGGTGGCTACCTGGAATTGAACCCCAGGTCGTGAAGCACAGTTTTACCTGCAGTACAGGCATTTAACCACTGCGTCTCGAGGCTCCTTAAGCTTCCAGAAGAAAAGGAATGAAAAGAAAATGATCCCACCCCAAATTCCTCCGTTTACGTAAGGCATTACGAAAAAAAGTACCCAGGACGCATTGCACCCCTGTGCATTTTCAGTTTACGGATTTTCCAGAGCACAAAATGTCCCAGAGAACAGATTAACTTCGTCAACCGAGGTACGCCTGTATGTGCATAGATAACAGATTTCAGAATACTCTTCTTCTTCTTTAAGGAAAAGCAGTATCTTATGTTGAATTTTGTACTGCAACATGGAGGGAAAGTAAGGGAGTTGTGGACCTCCAGATGTTGACTGAACACCGCTCTTTCATCGCTGGACAGTCATCTTTCATCGCTGGACAGTCTGTGGGGGCAACACATCCTCAAATCACCTCTAGTTTACAGAAACCCTATGACTGGTCTCCAAAATGTCTGTCCTCAACAGCTGTGCTCTGCTTTTGTAAACTCCTTTCCTTTGAGGGAGTCAATTCATCTCACATTTGGTCCTCCTCTCTTCGTGTTTGACCTCAGGTTTCTCCAGCATTGCTGCCTTTTCCCAACCAATCTTGTCTTCTCATGATGATGCCCCAACTTTGGATGGTATCAATGTGATTATCAGCTCAGTAACATCTAGAGATCCCAGAGCCTGGAAGAAGGTTGAAGAGGCTGGTAAATCCAAGAATCTCACAGCGAACAGGGAGATTTGTCATGCTGGCTGGTGGAATCTAGGATGTTGGTTGAGGAAGTCTGGAAACTGATGTTGAAGAAAGGGAAACCCTTTCCAAGACCTAGGACAGGCATGTCCAGACTTCGGCCCTCCAAATGTTTTGGACCACAACTCCCACAATCCTTTGTCATTGGCAATACAAGCTTGGAATTCTGGGAGTTGTGGTCCAAAACATTAGGAGGGCCAAAGTTTGGATATGCCTGACCTGGAAGACCACAGAGACCATGATCCTAAAATAGAAGAGTGTTACTGACATTAGTTCTACTGTAAATGGTATCTCTCAATCCCATCTATGTCTGCAAATGGTATCTCTCAATCCCATTTGCAGGGAATCTTAAGCAGTTGAAGACATCTGCTTGGGAATACCCTGAAGCAAATGGTGAGCCACTGTGTGAGACAGAATGCTGGACTGGATGGGCTGCGGCCTGTTCCAGCAAGGCTGTTCTTATGTGCTTATGTACTCTAAGCCAAGCAGAGAGAGCACTAGGAAAAAGTTGGCATGCATTCTGATTCATGCAGGTGTATTTACAACATGCAGAATGGTTATGGCGTGTTTAGTCATGTGCAGGCAGTAGTTTAAAAAAAAAGTCCAAAGCCACATTGTTTTTTTTTTAATGTGTAATTACTTCAGAAAAGAATAATTGCACCCACATTTTGTCCTCAAAATGTTCTGAACTTTTATTATTCATCCACAAGGCACGTACCTGCTTGCTGATCAAATAGATATGAACACCTAGAGGCAATTTCTCCTGACTTCGTTGGGTTGGAAGACATGCACACATGAATATAAATCCATCAGGGGAGGCGAGGGAGGAACCCTACATTTGCTGTTTACAGGATGGGTAAATCCACCTTTTGGCACTTGATAAATGATGTAAAACAAAGGTCAGCCACAGTTTCCAGTGTAATGCCAAGCAAACTTTCTTCTTGTTCATGATCTGAGGGCATAGACTGCTGATGCATTATTAAAGCAAAGTAGATTTTGGCCTCATTTGGCTTCTGGATAGCAGACCTCCTGGGAGATCCATTAGAGATCCCCTCAAAGAAAGAGAGGAAGGAATAAAACTTTCGAAAAGGGATCGGATTAGGCATACTGTTACATTTAACAGTACAGTACAAATCTGACCCTTCGGGACAGAGTCAAGTCAGAAGCAGAAAGACGAGAGCCTGGAAATTTTGTTCTCTTTTCAGACTGCAACTTGACCAGCAGCCCTGCTAGTTAAGGTGTTTGGGGTACTGCAGTATACAAATATTTTCCAAGCACCAGAAGCATAATATGTTTTTTAAAAGGACAGAATTACTCCTTTTACATAATATAGGAAAATTACAGTAGATTCTTCCCTTCCGTCATAAGAATGTGCCAGATTTCTCTCTCCTCTTAGGTCAGTTCTGCCTCCTCTACTGGAAGTACCTCTTCGGGACTTGAGGTGGAGAAAATACTTTTCCAACATGGCTTGCAAATGGAGATTTTTCACTTCAAGGTTTAATGACAACATTAGAAAGCCTAAACGGTCTGGGACCTCGTTATCGTTCATAGCGGCTTCTCCCAAATAGAACTGCACGGACTACTCGTTCCTCTCAAACTGGGCATTTGAAGGTTCCAACACTGAAAGAGGCCCAACACACATAAACGAGAAACTGGGCCTTCTTGGTAGTTACCCCTCATGTATGGAATAATCTCACCCCTGGAATATGCTTTGCTCCTACAACTCAAACATTTCAAACAACAGTTAAAAACTTGGCTCTCTAGGATAACTTTCCTGGAATCTTAATCTCTATAATCTATAATGCCTGGAATTTTCTTTTCTCTGCCTCTTGCTCTGCTTAGTTGGTTTTTCTGGTTTATTTTTGGTAGTACAATCTTATTTTTGTCAATAATTAATTCGATTCTAGTTACTTTTGTATGGTTGTATTTTTTATATAACTTTGGATTAACTTTGTATTTCTTTTCTTACTGTTCTTATTGTTCATAATTTGCATTTTTTCTTGTTGTAAACCTCCCAGCGTAGTCTTCAGTATAAATATCTAATACTGTATACAAATATAGAAATAAATACAATTTGAATATTAGAACCGGGATCCTCTCTGTACGCAAAGCACTGCTCTCTGAATACTGAGTTCTGTCCCCATCCTATGGTTCATTCACCTAAAGACCTGAATACAATCCATATTATTTAAATGAATTAAAATGAATTATGTTTTAATAAATTAAAATTAATTAAATTTTAATTAATTAAAACTTAATCAAAAATCCCTCCCCCCAGTTTTAGGTTTCAAGGCTGCCTACTTTTTGACTTGGGGAAGCCTTTGGGAGACTTGGAATAAGAGGTGGGGGAGTCCTTAATCACCAAACAGCACAGCGGGATTACTACAGGTAATCCTGATTCCAGTGGTGGTGATCCAGCTCTCTCCCTCTTTTGCACACATACACAAACACATACCCACCTCATTCTCACTGTCTGCTGCCACCATGTCTCTCAATATTTTCTCAGCCTTTCATTCCACCACAATTTCTTTCTTTCTGTTCCTTGTCCCCTCTGTTCTCCCTCTCTTTCTTACATACACACTCATGTCTCTTTCCTTCTCTTCTTGCTACTTCCTCTCCTCTTCCTCTCCCTGCCCAGCAAACCACTAACAGAGATGGGTTTCACACGACCCCTAAGATCCGCTGGCCCCTTAAATTCGGACCAGAGATCTTGGGGGTTCGTGGCTGTTCCTCCGTCCCCAACCCTCCGCACTTCCTTGCTCCTGTCTGCGTGAGGGGAGGGAGGGGAAAAAAGGACAAAAGAATAAAGGCTTACCTCCCAGTGCCGGTGGAAGCTGCTCCGAGCCCCTCACTTCCTGATTCCTTCTCTTAAAGTGGCGGGAGGCAAAAAAAGAAAAAGAAGAAGAAGCGAGGAGAGCCCGGCACATCCGCATCAAGGAATTTTCACCTCCCAAGAGCACGTACCTGAAAAGTGCACTGGTCGCGCTTAGGTGGGCGGGGTTGCACTTAATTTCCTGTAAACTCCGGAGCTGGTGGGGAAACATGTTTAAGCTCCTTAGCTGGGAGCCATTTGCCCCGGAATTTAGGGGTCATGTATAAACGCCCAGAGTGACAGATTTCTCTTGCCAAAGACCTCAACTCGTCATTTGCAAATTGTGGTTGAAATGAGACCATGGGCCGCAGCTTCAGATCTTGTATCTATTAATTTTACCCTTTGGTTAAAAAGGAAGTGGACCCCTGCCTCTTTCTTCTAGCAGGGTTTTTTCAACCTTTATTTATTTATTTATTTATTTATACCGCAACCATCTAGCAAAAAAGCTACTCTGGACAGTTTACATACATAGGCAAAATACAAAAACAGATTAAACAAATTAAAATAGGAAATAAAAACTAATCAATCAGAGTCCCACTTTACAGTCCCACTTTAAGAAAACAAAGCAAAATGTTCTGCTTATATACCTCTCCATACCACTTCAACTAATCTCTGGGCATTTTTTACAGTTTTTAATTACAGTATGCAGGCTACACAATTGAAACCTTAGCAATTCATATACAGATTTTTGTTTATATTGGAAGTCAACCTGAATCATCACAATATGCTAAAAGGAAAGAAAAAAGGTGGAGAAGCATTGCTCCCGGTATCAAATAAAATATCAAGTATGCTGAATTAAATATCTGGTTAAACTGCTGTTTTAGGCTCGGCTGCAATCCAAATCATGGTCAGCGAACGTTGGTCTAGATGGGAGGTCGCTGCGTCACTTCAAAAGCAGTTTGCTTCTAAGCATTAATTTTAACATAATGTGCACACAAGGTAAATCAAGGCAGCATACATGTTAGGCAGAAAAGCTAACAAGACTTCAAAGGAAACCATGATAGCCAAATTATAGTAGCAGGTTCTCCTCTCTGGAATAAGGTCATCCTTACCAGATGCCCTGTAGAGCCATCAGAATGAAGGACAGGGGCTGGATATTTAAAGTGTTTGAGAAACAAGTGTCAGGAATCAGATTGATCTGTTTACACGTAGACAAACTGAAGAGTTGTTAAAGGAAAAAGCTAGCATATTAGTAGTCTATATTGTTTCTAATGTATTTCACTAGATTGCGCTGGACGATGGCCCTGATTCCAGCAACTTAAACAATAAACTTTCATTAAAGTGTCCCTGGACCAGGCCTTATCAAATCAGTGAAATATATCTTTGTTTTGTACCAAAATGTTGGCAGCATAGTTAGGATCCAGTACCTGATCAGGAGGATCAGGTATTTTCTACTACTACTCTCAACAATTTCTGAAACTATACACACTCGTAACTAGAGATGGGCACGGCTCAAAAAAAATGGTTTTTCATTTTTCACTGAGGGGTCCGTTTCGGTTCGTTTTCGTTTTTGTGAGGTTTTTCCAAAAAATTTTGTTTTCGTTTTGTTTCGTAACTAAAATGAAAAATGAAAACAAAAACGAAAAATTTGTGTCTCGTTTCCATTCAGTGGCATTGAATGCTGTTTGCTGTAACGAAAAACGAAAACCTCGATAAATTCTTCGTTTCGTTTCCATTTTCGTTTCATTTGGGAGTCAAAATTCGTTTTTCGTTTCGTTTCGTAACAAAAACGAAAAACGAAAATGAAAAGTCGCTCGTTTCGTGCCCATCTCTACTCGTAACAAAGTCCTAACAATTTCCTGCTGAGGCCGGTCCTTGTGTCCATGAACTACAATGTATTTTTGTGCATTTTAGAAACAGGGATGCCTGGTGCAGTTTTAGTGTGTTTCGTGAGCTGTACAGGTTACAGAACACAAACTCGGCTGTGTCAGAAGGACGAGATAAATCTGTAACCAAGCCAAGCCTCAACGGAATGGATTCCTCACACATTCATACTCCCACCTGCCATCCCACTAGCCAGTCTGTGCCATAATCTTCATGATGACAGCTGGTGGTAAGAAACACAGCAAGTGTCCTGTGGGACCACACTTACACCCTCCTGGAGGAAGGGACAGAAAAGCCCTTGGAATGCCTGCAGCTGTTGCTGGTTCAGGGAAATAAAAACAAAAGGAGATGTAAAGAGAGAGAAGGATGGAAAATCAGACTAAAGTGCCAAGCAAACACAATGAGAGAGAAGCTAAGTGTTGAAAGAAGGGAAAATAAAGTAGAAGAGAAAAGAGCCCATCCTTTGGTTTTAATATGTCTGTGAATATTCTCAGTCATCCAGGTGAGTTTATCTGGAAGTTGAGTCATGGCTACTGGACTTCGTTTTGAGAGATAGAAACATTTCGCTGTTCATCCAAACATGAAGACCGATGAAGCCGTTTGGATGGACAGCGAAACGTTTCTGTCTCTCAAAAAGAAGTCCAGTAGCCATGACTCAACTTCCAGACTTTGGTTTTAATGCTCACTAGATATTATTATTTTATTATTATTTTAGAATATTTTTACCCCGCCTCTCTCCTTGGAAAGGCTATTGCAACTAGATCTTCATAAAGGGCAAAATGTTTCCCCATCATTTGTTTTAAGTATGACCCCACCCATTTTTCAGTCCCCAGTGCATGTTTGTCCAGTATACATTATTTATATTATTATTACTCGTAGACAGATGGACAGCTAGAAAGATACAGTTTTCTAAACAGCTGCTCTTAGAAACCTGCAAGAGGAGGGATTTTTCTTCTAAAGCAAGTGGAAGATATTGGTTTAGCTTTTTCTTTTTTAAAACCAAAAGGGAAGCTCTGATTGTTACCAAAAAAAGATGTTTTAGGGACATCTTTGAGGGAATGTGGTCCACAACGGTGCAAATCATAGAATCATAAGAGTTGGAAGAGACCAACCCCCTGCCATCTCGCTCTGATTCTGACAAAATCGCCCACCTTGAGTTTAATCTGACAACGGAGAGAGAAATATTTGCTAGCCATGAACACCTTCAGGCGTGAAGCAGAAGGAAGCTACACCTCTGCCTGCAATCGTTGGAGGGTCACAAGTAGAAGTGACAGGACCAAACTGAAAGAACTTTAGGAGGAAGCAAGGGTCGGTAGTGTACCCAAAAACCCATCACTGCCTCTTTTACATAGTGAAAGACTTGAGTATCTTTGAGTGCATGGGGTGTGAATTAAATCCTCCCTTTATTTATCCTTTTAAAATGTCAGCCCTTGGAATAGTTGAATTTTTGACCTATTGGCCCAGTTGTGACCATGTCTAGGTCTTGTGCTCCCATGAAATCAATGGGAGGCCCTTTATCTTTGCATTCTTTTGAATTTGGAAAAGAAGGCTAAGTTTGGAAAAGAAGGGCGGGAGCATCATCATATTGATTTCTCTCTGCAATGTCTCTTTTCTACTTGTCTACTAAAATCTAAGAGAAAACGTATTGGTAGGAATGAGGCAGGTGGGAGGGTGCTCTTCTCCCTCTCACAAAATACCAGAACTAGCAGACATAACACTCAAATTGAGAGCTGGGAGAGTAAGAACAGACAAAAGAAAATATTTCTTCACCCAGCGTGTTGTCAGTCTGCGGAACTCCCTGCCACAGGATGTGGTGATGGCATCTAGCCTGGATACCTTCAAAAGGGGATTGGGCAGATTCCTGGAAGAAAAGTCCATCACAGGTTACAAACCATGATGGAGATGTGTAATCTTCAGACTTAAAACTGGGGTACTTCAAGGGCCAGATGCAAGGGAGTGGTACCAGATATCTAGTCTTGTGCGCTCCCGGATGCATCTGGTGGGGCCACTGTGAGATACAGGAAGCTGGACTAGATGGGCTGTTAGCCTGATCCAGGATGGCTCTTCTTATGTTCTTATGTCACTGTCTGCTGGTTTTGGTTCAGATCTTCCTTGAAAGATGGGGGAAGGAGATAGAGTTTACCATAAAGGTGGAGAAGCATGAATTACATAGGGAAGAGAAGTAGGAATGGAGCCTGACAAATTGGCATTCATGCCAAATGTGTTTGAATACAACCCTACTACTGCCATATAATTCCTCCTTGCTATAGCTCTTAAGAGCCTAGCTGGATAGTTCAGTGGCTTAGGTATCTAACTGTACAGCCAAAGTTTGGGAGTTTGATTCCTCACTGTTCCTCCTGAAATGATGGCCAGCCTATGTGGCTTTGGGAAAGCTGCACAGTCCTAAAGTGCTCCCAGAAGAACAGAAAGGTAAGCCAGGTGTGGGCTGGATAAATCAAGTGTAAGCTGGATACACAATTGGCTGCAGAATCATACTCAGAGAGTGAGGATTAATGGCACCTTCTCTAATTGGGAGGAGGTAACAAGTGAGGTACCCCAAGGGTCAGTCCTGGGTCTGGTGCTCTTCGGCCATTTTATTAGTGACTGGACAAGCAAGGGCAGGAAGTGCTTGCCAAATTCACGAATGACACAAAATTGGGTGGAATAGCTTTTAGCACAAGCCTGCAGCAAATTCTCTTAGGCACAGAAAGGAATTGGGAGACTGGATTATCTTGAATTCACTGATTGCAGCATATGACCCATCCGTCCACCCAACCCATCCTCTGGGGACGGAATTTGTAGTCAAACACATATGGAAGCCAAACCCATGATGGGAGTCTCGGTCAATTCATCTCAAGCACAAATACATGCTTGGAATAAATGCACCAGATTGAGGGAAGGCCTTCTTACAGTTCTATGTTAAATAAGGGGAAACACGCACATCCCAGCTGCTCTTTTCTACACAACTGCCGTGGTTTATATTCCCTTGTCTCCCTGTTCTTAGTAAGGCAATTTTTCTTCTATTTTTCTGCAACATTTGACTCCTCCTTCAAACAAACCCTTCTTTTTTTAATCTCCTGAGCAGAGCTGAATGGAGAAGCACACCTGATGCAATATCCCATCTTGCAAAGTCTTAGGGCCACTTTAGAGAAGGTCTCTTTGTATCATTCCTTACCTTACTAATCGTCTGTTAGAAAACCTGCAGCCTGTATCGGGAGCCCTGTTCAGGCGCAGTTCATAAACCAAGCGCTGTGAAATTTAAATTGGTAGCTAAGGCTTATCAGAAGGGGAGCTCTTGGTAAAACACACAGTTCCTCCCCTATGTCTGTACTTGGCTCTGTTTGTCACCCTTGGATGCCATGAATATTAGTCATGCTGTTAATGCTCCCTGCACACTTCCAATTTCCCTTTTTAATGAGTTTTAAGGTTCTTTTAAAAAGAAATGTCTATCAAGAAAGAAAGAACCATAACAAATTAGTTTGCATAGAGGTCATCATTTCAGAAGGAAATTTGTTTGGGTTGCGGGAACATGGGAAGATGGAATGATGAAAGGAAAAATGAGTGGTGGATTCTTGATCAACCAGGGAGGAATCTTGGGGACATGGTGAACATAGAGGTCAGCTTTCTGGCCTACAGCCACAGCCTTGAACATCCAAACCCATGTCTGACATTGTCCTTAAGCAAGGATGATCTCCAGAACGTGGCATTCAGGCCATGGCTTCGTATTTATGGGAATTTTATAAACGCCATGGTATGATGTGCTCAGTGATTAATCTATGTGTGAGCATGCTTGTTCCATTTGCAACAATATACAGAATGCTAGTTAGCACCAATACTTTGGCCATCTCATGAGATGGAAAAGTGCCTGATATTGGGAAAGATTGAAGGCAAAAGGAAAAGGGGACGACAGAGAATGAGGTGGTTGGACGGTGTCATCAATGCAACCAAAATGGATTTTGACCAAACTCTGGGAGGCAGTGGAAGACAGGAGGGCCTGGCATGCTCTGGTCCATGGGGTCACAAAGAGTTGGACACAGCTTAATGCAGGCATGTCCAAACTTCGGCCCTCCAGATGTTTTGGACCACAACTCTCAGAATTCCAAGCTTGTATTTCCAATGGCAAAGGACTGTGGGAGTTGTGGTCCAAAACATCTGGAGGGACGAAGTTTGAACATGCCTGGCTTAATGACTGAACAACATGTTAGCATGGGGGGACTTGACTCACAAGTTTTTTGGTGGGATTCTCAACTCAACTTGTGACTCAAAGGAAGGAAGGAAGGAAAGAAGGAATTGTAAGTGACTAGAAGGAGTCATTAACATTTCCAGAAGCACTAATTAGCTCCTCCAAAAGACAAGGGTTCCAACCACCATTGGTTCCTTTGGATGTGGCTCTTCTAAAGGTACAAATGGGGCTTTTTACCAGTGACATAGCAATGGCATGGAATGTGTCTGCGATACAGCAATGGTATGGAATGTCATTGTGTCTTCTCTGCTCTTTAACCACTTGGCTACCACTTTTTTAAAGCTTACCCTGCAGAAGTTCCTTTTTCTGGCCAATGCAGTTCTGGCCCGTCTGCATTGATTGCCCGTTGCATCCCCAATCAGATTCAAGGTCTTGGTTTTAACTTATAAAACCCTCCATGGCCTGGGACCTGACTACGTGGCAGAGCGAATCGACAGGCGGTCAACATTGGCTCGACCGACCAGGCTGTCGCGGGCACACATGCTGTGGGTGGCCACGCCCAGGGAGGCTCGAAAAATATCCGCTCGTACATGAGCCTTCTCTGTGGCTGGCCCTACCTTGTGGAACCATATCCCCAGCAAAGTGCGCCTAGCAGAGTCCCTGCCAGCCTTTCGGAAGGCATTAAAAACTCTCCTTTTCTGAGAAGCGTTTGGTGACTAAAAATGTTCTCCTCCCCCCCCTGCCATCTGCTATTTCCAGTTGTTTGGTTTTGTTTCCTGTTTTAAATTGTTTTATTTAATTGTTTGTTATTGTTATACAGTATTGCCTTTTTGTTGTAATCCGCCCGTAGTTCCTTCGGGAAGATGGACGGTATATAAGCCAAATAAATAAATAAATAAATAAATAAATGAAACTTGCTAAATTTCAACTTTAGTAAATCTCAGTTTACTAAATCTCAACTCTAGTGGTAACTTCCTACACTAAGAAACAGGATTTCAGCCAAACCATTTTGCAGTCCGACAAGCTCAGGTTGTAAGCCCTTTTTGTGAACTGCCTTGGAGAGTTTTAATAGAAAGTGAAATATATGCTTTTATTTTTTAGGAAAAAAAGTGATAAATTATTGCATGTATTCACATTGAAAGCTGAGAGTTTGTAATCCCCTGCCAACTAGAAGGAAGAATGTCACACCCAGTTCCCTAGCCAGATTTTTGATAGCACCTTGGCACACTTCTTGTTATCTTCAGAATAGTACAGAATGATGATGACTGTCAATTCATTTGGTTGTAGAAAGTGCTTCTTCAAAAGTTACTATACAGTAAATGATCCTGTTTGTTCCCGCAACAGTTAGGCAGAGAGTAGAGAATTAATGGTTGTTTGATATCACTCCTTCCTTTTTGTGCCTTAAGTGAAACAAACACATAATAGGGAAGCGGATAACAATCAAGTGACAATCAAATTATGAAACCTAATGCTTATTCCACAGGCTTTTGTTTTTATGCAGAAATATGCAGTCAGGCAGAACTAAAGCAAATTGCTTCAGCTCCCTGGAGAAAAGGCAGAAGAGAATTTCCCAGCAACTCCCTCCTTCAGACATGCATGAGTGGAAATATAGATGAAAACACAGAATGAGTGAGATGCATTCAGTAATAAGGTGGAATGAATAGCTATCTTTGACTGCAAGGGCTGGGGAGTCATCGTCAATTAGACACACCAAAAATGTCTGAGAAGGAAAATGTCAAGTGTACTAAATGAAGCCCTCTCAGCCGCATGGAAGAGGACAGTGGTCCCCGTCCATTCGCGGTACATACAGTATACTGTGGTCCCACTATATCACGGGACTACAGTACATGAAAAAAGGCCCCCTTGGGTAAGGGGGCAAAGGCCTGTTTCAGGCCTCCCGTACTTACCCCAGGACTGGAGCTGCCCCGAACGGGCCGGCGAGGGCCTTCCTGGGTCTTCTGGAGGCCTCAAAATGGCTTCCCTGTGTACCAGAAGTGACTTCCAGGTTGCCAAAAATCACTTCCGAGGCCTCCAAGGGCCTTTTTAGTCCTGTCAGAGACCTCAGAAATGATTTTTTAGTGGTCTGGAAGTCACTTCTGGTTTACCGGAAGTCACTTCCGGTTCACATGGAGGCCCTTTTGTTGCCTCCAGAAGGTTTGGGAAGGCCCTCGCAGGCCCGTTCCGGGCAGCGCCACGCTGGGGGTAAGTACAAGGCCCCCCAGCTAGGCCCCCCAGGCCTGACCCAACCTGCATCTGCCTATTGCAGATGTTCAATTATCGTCGGTTGTGTGTTGTGTCTGGTGTGTGGATTATCCCCCAAGGAGGTGAAGGAGGGAAGCACACTGCTGCTGGTGAGTGGGAGATCACCCGAAGAGGGTGGGGGAGGGAAGTGAGTGGCCCTTGCAAAATAATGGTGCAGGTGCTGGTTTTGTTGAAAATTTAATATGCAGAGAATCCTAGCTTCCATTCTAGACCCTATGGCTCCTCCTTTGCAAGAAGGAACACAACATCAATCATGAAAGGTAAGAATTAAAAAAAGAAAGGGACTTCCTGCAGAAATGTGGCCATTAGAGATGGGCACAATACACGATGCAGCACTTGGTGTTGAATCTCCAGTGCAGCACCTTAACCTTTCACCTGCCCCAGAGCCAGCAGGGCCACCCCTTGCTTGGGGTGCCACCAGGGTCCTCCTTTCCTGGCAGAATTCCAGTCCAGAAAGGAGCTCAAGCTGCCCTTCCCTGCTTCCTCAGGCAGGAAAGGGACACCCACAAGCAAGAAACATCAGCATAATTGCAGCCCTCCAAATATTTTGGAAAATTGACTGACTCCAGCACTGCAGATAATATATGAGGTGGTAATATGAAGAGGTGCAATATAAGAACATAAGAACATAAGAAGAGCCATGCTGGATCAGGCCAAAGGCCCATCTAGTCCAGCTTCCTGTATCTCACAGTGGCCCCACCAGATGCGTTTGGGAGCGCATGAGACTAGATATGTCTCCTGATACCACTTCCCTTCATCTGGCCCTTGAAGTACCCCGGTTTTAAGCCTGGAAATTACACATCTCCATCAGGGTTTGTAACCTGTGATGGACTTTTCCTCCAGGAATCTGTCCAATCCCCTTCTGAAGGCATCCAGGCCAGATGCCATCACCACCTCCTGTGGCAGAGAGTTCCACAGACTAACAACACACTGAGTGAAAAAATATTTTCTTTTGTCTGTTCTTACTCTCCCAGCCCTCAATTTGAGTGTATGTCCCCTAGTTCTGGTATTTTGTGAGATAGAGAAGAGCGTCCCTCTATCCACTCCATGGATAGAAGAGCATCCCTCTATCCATACTCCATGAAGTTATCCCCTGTGTAATCCAAACAGACATACTCACTCAGATACCACCACCACCACTCCTGAAAGAAGAAACATCTTCTCTAATGAAGCTGATGAGCATTAAGATTGGAGTATGCAATTTTCACAGTTCAATTATATTCGTTCGGGAAATGTAAATGATTATAATTGAACTGCCCTCAGTCCCTCACCTTCCTTCTTCATTGGATCAACCCCCCCCCCCAGTTCAAATATTATAAGAGAGGCAAAGAACTCAAACAAACCTACAGCAACTCTCATGGAATTCAAACATGATATGCATCTGGGCAGAATAGAGTGGAATGCAATACACAACATTATTAATTGTAGAAGTTAAATTAAGGTGGAGATGGCCATTTCATACCTCCTACTCTTCTCCCTATCTCATCATATTGTGCCAAGGTCCTCCTCATGGTCTCAATGCCCTCTCATCCTCTTTGTTCTCTCAGTCTCCACCTGGATCGGCCTTTGCCAAAACACATTCTAAATTCCTGGGATGTCAGGATTGTGGAAGGAAAGTGAGTTATGGTTTCTCAAGCCCCTGCAAGTGTCCTTGGATTAAAAGAAGGAATTCTAACCAAAGAATTAATGCCTCTTCAGCAAAAGGCAATTTCAATCCGTTGTCAAGATCTGTCGAATAAGGCCAACTAAAACAACTGTTGACAAATGGAATGGAAAACGATGAGCTCTCACAGCCAGACATACCAACTCATTTCTTCATGTGATTAATTGTGAATATCCTTTAATTGCTCAAACACAGAGAACGTCTTGGAACGTTCAAAGGCAAATGGCAGATTGGAAGACATTAAGTAATGGCCATAACTGAACTTTGGAAAGAGCCTAGAAATGTTACTTTTTTGGATGACAACTCTAAGAATTCCCCAGTTGGAAAGTCCTAACAATAAATAAACAACAAACAAACAAAAACATTTTTAGGGTTTACATTAAGGTCAACATCCCTCTTCAGTTGCCCTCAGATCAATAACAATTAGCATTCTGTATTTCTCCTCCTTCATGTGTTCATTTTTTATTAACAAACTCCTGCATGAAAACCAAACCCTGTTGGTTCTATGCAGCATCAGTAGGGAGCTGCCCTAACAATCATGTCATCAGGGCTGTCTTGAGTTTGGATGGGACAATTCAAAACAATGACAAACCAGTCTCTAAGATTCAGTGAACATGTTTTTAACTGCCAGCACTTTCCCCCCTAATTTATAAACAGTAATTACTTTAGTACAGTAGGATCAGAATCTGCTGATTCACTTACCCATGTTCTGAAAATATTAAAAACTTTTTTTAAAAAAATCCTGGAAATATATATTTCTAAAGTTGAAGTTATAGAAACTGATCAGTAGAGGGAGACAGAGAGCAAGGTATGTATCATGTTTGCTAAAGAAGTATATTTCCATGAGGTCATTACCAGAACTGGCCACTAGGTGAGCCAGAGACTATTCTATGGCATTCACTATTAAAATATTGTACATCATAATCCATACTTTTCAGCATCCGAGGAGGGACTTGGAAATGATTCCCCATGGATACGGAAGGTCCTAATATCACGTAAGCAACAAAACCCCATAATATTACTACTGATGACATTACCTATGCACTTGAGTGGTCCTGGGAAATATCCTTCCCCACAGGAAGCCTCACATTGGCCATCCTTCAAGTGTAGCAGATCCTTGCAGGAAGTACACACATACCCATCACGACACGTAGAGCAGGTCTTCTCACAGGCTGCCCACAACAGGGAGAAAAGGAGACAGGATGTTATTGTTCTAGAATGTGGGAACCAGTGGCTTTGGAGCTAAACTCGCACAGTTTGGGGCGGCGCCCCTCCTTCCCACTCCTTGGTGCGGTCTTGTAGCTGATTAACAGAGATCTCAGAACTTCTTGCAGATTTCAGTCATGCTGGGAAACGGCTGCATGTGTTAGGGAGACTGGAACAGCTTAATTTGCAAATGACAGAATTCCTAAAATCATGCCGCCAGTAAGGTCTCTATTATCTCTGATTAACAAATGTTAGTTTTTGTAGATTTACAGTCCCCAGAATTCCCCATATAGTAGCCGCCATGTTGACTCATCCATCTTGGGAGCTCCATTCCAAAAATATCAAACAAAACACCTCTCCCTATCTTATTGAGAATGATGTAAACATTGTCAGGTTCCTTGATATGTGTGTGTGTGTGTGTGTGTGTGTGTGTGTGTGTGTGTGTGTGTGT
>JAHTLZ010000330.1:7054184-7066469 GCA_023846285.1 Phrynocephalus versicolor | reverse complement strand
GTGTGTGTGTGTGTGTGTGTGTGTGTGTGTGTGTGTGTGTGTGTGTGCGTGCATGCGCATGCGGGGGAGCTCCCTCAAAGAATCAAAAACCTGGGTTAGAAAAGAGTGACCAATAAGGTATGTGTAGTTTTCCTGTGCTCCAAATAGCCCCCCACCCCATTTTTTTTAAAAAAATGTATAAAGCATTCAAAGCATTTTTTGCTCAGAATGTTCTCTTTCATTTTCCAGAGGTCAACGCTTCCACCTTTCCATTTATTTTATTTTATTTTATTTTATTTTATTTTAAATCGCCATGAAGAGAGTTTTTCTATTAAAACAAAAACAAACAAAAAATGAGAGGAATTGTGGTGGGTCATGAGCGGCTGTTGAAACATAGGTCTAACCTGTCCGATACTTCAAAGCAATAATACTTCATCCTCAGAGGGAAAGCTAGTGGGGAATGGTACCTAAGCAACGCCCAGCTTCCTGGTAGAATCCAGGTCCACAGTTATCCACACAGTGCCCGTTCTGTAGCTGCTTAGCTGCATCCCGGCAGGTATCACAGAGATCAAAAGACTGTGAGCATGTCAAGCAATCCAAATGGCACTGCCCTGTTGTGAAGAGCAGAGAACTCCATTTCACTGCATGAAAGGGTATTAGACTCACTAATGCATCCATTTAGATCAATAAAGCTACCAAGGAACCCATAAAGATCAGACGCAGTGGTTTCAATACTGTATTCTTTAAACAAGTTTTCAATGAGGAAGTTGGCCATGGTAGATGAGATTCTGTGATACGACAGTGCACTGCATACTATGGGTGCTTCTCCACAAAGCATAATCATAGGGAGATTTGGGGAATGATCTAGGTAAAGAAGGCAAGCTGGGAGTGAATTCATTTTGGTTTACATTTAAGAGCAAACCAACCTTATTTACACCTCCCCTACTAAATTGTGGGCTGGATACCAGTTACCTTTTGGTTCATGTACCACATTTTGTTATGCAATTCTCCAGTAAAAATTGCATATGGAAATATGTCCAGTAGACCAATTTGCATGCAACAGCACATATATCTGGCTCATTGTGCACTAAAGGGCATACATTACACGAAAGTGCTGGCAAGAAACTAACAAGGCAGGTGAAAAGGCTTGCACAAACAGAAGCCAATGCTCAGGTACATGAAAATACATTGAGAATTCCTATGCAGCAGACTTATTTATCCACTCTGGTCCAAGGGCACACTCTTAACTGACCAAAGGCAAGGGGGAGACCCAGCAGACTGGACAGTGTCTTCTGCAGAGGTGTCCAAACATTGCCTCTCCAGATATTTTGGAGCACAACTCCCAGAATTTCAAGCTTGTATTGCCAATGACAAAGGGCTGTGGGAGTTGTGGTCCGAAACATCTGGAGGGCCTAAGTTTGGACACCACTGAACTAGAGAAAATGAGTACAGTAGGACCCCCATATCCATGGGGGATTGGTTCCGGGCTGCCCCACTGATACGAAAATCAGTGCATAAGAGTGAACACTCTTATCTGAGGGTGGTGGCAGCAATAGTGGCGAGGGGTTGGCAACAGCTGTGGCAGGAGTGGTGGGGATGAAAGTGGTGGTGCCACATGGCTGCCAAGCCTTTGCGTCCCCGGGGCTGCTGGGAGGGTGCTCGCACTGCTTCACGCAGCCTTGGGGTGCCAACAGGAAGCCTCATCTGGCTCGCGCAGCCTATGGTTGCCGGCAGGAATCTTCCTCCGGCTCGTGCAGCCTCGCAGCACTGGCAGGGCACTCACACTGGCCTATGCTGCTGGAGCCACCAGCAAGACCCTTGCCCAGCGCCATCCACGGGTAACTGAATCTGCGGATGGGGAGTCAATGGGTACTGGGATCCTACTGTAACATGAAAGATAACAGTGGGCTAAGAAGTCTCTAATCCTCTCTCACTTCAACTCCACACAAATTAGATAGCCTTAGGGATGTCCATATCAACAGAAGGGGGCGAGCTAGTATGGGCTGTTCGGGAACAATCAGGCTTGAGTAGAAGGATCTAATCAAGCCTGGCCATATTGGCAAATTGAAAGCACAAGGCTTGCTTTGGATTGATTCCAAGAAATCACATGTCCTGGAACTGATCCTACCTGCACCAGAAAAGTAGAAGTTTTTTGGCAGGGGCCAGAAAGGTGTAGGTCGGAACACAACCAGGGATGGGCTGGTGCACACTAACTAAGACATCATCTGATCACCATCCTTAAGAGTGCATCAACCTGTGCCTTCAGCACCCCAAGCAGCCAGCTAAAACAGCCCGTGCATTTAGTTTTTCAGTCAACTTCACTCCTTTATCTTTTGCCCTAGACCTCAATATAAAGAGGACACCACTGACCCATCATCTGGTCAGACTTTTACTAAGGTTGGAACTTTGTTTTCTTAAAGATAATGCATTGTGTTGAAAAATGGAACATGTTAGCAGTTACTGGTTACACATCACTTTACATGTAGTCTGTTAGTAGTGTGTTAGCAACAAGTTATTCTTTTATATTTTAAAATAAACATTTAAAATCCCTTTAAATAACCCCTGCTTCCAACATTTTGGGTTTGGAGTTGCCAGCAAATTGCCTCTCATCAGAAGGAAAAACTAAGTACCATTGGAGAAAACTACATTACTTAAAAAATATTGTTCTGACCCCTGTTGCTCCCAAAAGTAATGCATTATAGGGAGCAAAATCCTTTTTAATGAATTATCAGGTATACGAAGCCCTTTGAATGTGGAGAACATAAAAGGTAAATTTTGATTATCAGATTATACCCAGGATTCTCTGAAACATAAAAGGTTTTAAAGCACATTTGCTCTTCTGCAGACAATTTGACATGCAATTGGTCCCTTCAGCACAAGATATTGTAATACAAGTACTGTATTATGAGAACGATCTAGAAGCAAGGAGCTGCCCCATCTGCTCCACAGAAGGAATGAAAGACTTTCTTTCCCCTTCCTGCCTTGAAAACATACACTCAATAACATTTCAACACATGCCAGACAACAGGGAGCTCAGCCAGCAGGTGGTTAAGTTTTCCAGCAGCCGAATCCTGCCTAGGGAACTGGTTGAAAGTAGTTCAAAGACCCTCATAGGGAAGACAAAACTCGGGCTCTAATGAAGTGTTCAAACTAGGGATGGGCACGAAATGAAAATATTATGTTTCATTTCCTTTCTTTCCCCCCCCCCATTTTGATTTTTTTAAAAAAAAATCATACAAAACGGACCACTAACGAAGCGGTTCGTGGGAAAGGGGGCTAGAAAGTGGTGGAGGGACAAACAGTTTTTTTTTAAGCCCTGGGCTTTTTAAAAAATCTTTTTTCCCTCCCCCAAGCCCCACCTGCCAGCTGATGGGTGCTGGGGTGGGGGAAAATCTCCCCCAACCCTAGCGCCAATCAGCTGGTGCTGCTTGGGGGAGGAGGGAAAAATTTTTTTTAAGCCCGGAGCTTTTTTAACTAATTTTTCCCCTCTCCCAAGTGGCTTACAGACAGAATGATTTCGTTTCATTTCGTCTGTAACGACATGCTGCTTCCTTGTGTCGTTTTATTTCGTTTCATTTCGCTACATAATGACACGACAAAACAGCATTTCATTTTTCATTTTGTGCCCATCTCTAGTTCCAACAGTAAAGAGAGTCATTTTTCGAGATAATTGTGATAGGAAGAGTGGAAAGCAGTGGGAAACAAGGCCAAATACAAGGTGGATTAACTTAATCAAAAGGCTTCAACGTTGGGTTTGCATGGCTGTTAATGAGAGTACTGTACCGTTGGGGCGCCATTCATTCATAGGGCCACACACATAGATACATACACACACACACACACAGGCAGCCCTTCTGTTACTTCCTGCCCTTCTCTGAGTCCTACTGATCCCTTGATAATTCAGACTCACAGCTGGAAAATATACCTTCCATCCCTATTAGAAATATTCCTATTTGCCACCACTGTCTCTGTGCTTTGTTTCAAAGCGGGACTGTTGACCTCTTCACTCCCATTTATTCTCTCATTTTCTGCCTCCCACCCCACCCCCTCATACAGCGAGACAGAGCCAAGGGCATCTCAGCAAAGGGACGGGACAGAAATGGACCTCAGTGCTCCACTTCAACTCAGGAGGCAAACAGAAGCACGATGGTGGAGGGGGAAGCCAGATCCTGATTCCCATCTGGCCAGATGAATTTGCCTTCACTCTCCTGGTTTTTATTTCTAAACGCAGGGTATCGGGTGTATCGGTGGATCTCGAATCAAAAGGGACCCAAAAAGCTTCACGATCATACCTGGCTGGCACTGAGGGCAGCATTCTCCTGGCACAGCAATGGCCACGCTTCCCTCGGGACAAGTTGGACAAGAAGAAGAGAAGCAGAGTACTTCAGAGTCCCGGCATTCGCATTCACGGCACAGGCCTTCCTTCCATTTTTCACCGCTCTGCAGGTGAGGCAACGTTCGAGGCTATGAAATGCAGCATCTTTCCCACGCTGCTCATGCATGACGCTTCCCGGTCTGAATACCCTGTAAGTTGCTCTAGGTGGTCTTCCTGGTGAGCGACTCCACCCCCCACCCCCACCCCATTATTGATCCTCTCAGCCATCTTGAAAGTGAGACGAAGGTGAGCATAAACCTCAATCAAGTGTTCAAACGACCAACTCAGTCAAGGAACCCATGCAGAGGTTTTGCAATTGTCCTTCCAAATCTCTAGGCTTGGAAAAGTTGCCCTTTTTTGCCACTCCCAGGAATCTCCTTGAGAAATTCTGATAGCTGAGAGCAAAAACAGAAACCTTTCTCAGTGCTGAGCAACAGACATATGGAGTTTCCTGTCCTGGGTTACCAAGACTCCACCCAAGAGATGAAGAACTCCCAACTGGCTTACCCACTGGTCTACCACTTTTTGAAGGAAGCACAGTAAAACAACAGATATTATTTGCCACAAGGTCACATTTGCATTTAAACAATTTTGAGTTTTAACATACCATTGTGCACCCCTCAATAAATAATACTGAGTAGAGATGGGAACAAAACCAATTTTCAATTCATTTTGTTATCGTTTCATAACGTTACGAAAGGAATAAGGAACCCCACTCTGGAAGAGAAACAAAACAAAATGAAACAAATTTCTGTTTCATTCCTTTCATTTCATTTACCTATAGGATTGCATTAGCAATGCATTCCTATGGGGAAAACCCCACGGTTTCCCCCCTAGGGCGCCCAATGGGACATGCGAAACTGTGGGCTTTTGGCCTCCCCCAGCATTGATCGACTGGTGTGTGGGCTGGGGAGGCAAAAATAAAGTTTAAAACTCCCATCTGTTCCCCTGTGTGGAAAAAAGGCCAGAGGTTTATACTTTTTTTTTTTTTTTTGCTTCCCCCAGCCTGCAAGTTAGTTGATCGGCACTGGGGGAGGGGGGGAAAGTAACACACAAGCACCACACATACACACACCGCACACATAACAAAACAAACCAATACGAAATACGAAATGATTTTTTTAAAAAAAGAAATCATTTTGTACGAAGTGAACCCCCCTCTCCCCAAACTGAAAACGAAACAAAACGGAATTTTTCATTTCATGCCCATCTCTACTACTGAGTGCCTTCCCATCATTGCTCAAGATTGACATCAGCAACTCCCTCACTATCCAAAAATGAGAAGCATACTTTCTTTTGGACTACAAGGTTCAGAATGCTGGTAACTGGTGGAGGTATTCCAAGAGCTGTAGCTCTCCCAAACTCACTCCCCAAAGCAAAACGTTTCCTATCTTTGCTACTGTCCACTGCAAGATCTGACCCTGAAAATAATTACATATACTTCTAAATTAAAGAATTCCTGCTGAAGGACAAAAAAACCCCACAAGCGATCAAGTTCACATATGAATTTGCATATGCTCAAATGTAAAAATAGCCCTGGCCTTATGGGAAAACACCTGAGAGACCTCTTTTGACAAACAGCTGAATTGGCTTCCTCTACAATCTTCAAAATGTTAGGCCCGCCTGCAAACAGTTTGATGCCGGCTTGGATGTTACAGTTCAGACAAAATCAATCTTTTCTTCCCTGCCTGCTATCGATTACACTGTTAGGAGCCATTCCGTTGTACAAATGTAGCCAGCCACGGCATCATTCATTTGCCAGAATAAGGAAAGCCCTCCAAATTATAATAAAATAGGAAACCTTGTAGACAAAGGGGGTCATAAAAATTATTGAATGATGCAACCCCATTTTAATAAAGCCAGCAACCAAAAGAAAATGTTTCCAGCGCACTGGGTGTTTCTTTCAGGAGCATTCTTCTATGTCCGACCTCTTTCTCTCTCTCTGATTGAAGCATTTCATGTAGACAGCTTGTAGATGGGGTGAATCTACCCTTAGGCAGGGGTCTAGACACTTCTTGGTTCTTGAGCATTCAACAACTAAAAGTGAGACTGCCACCTTCTACTTATTTAATTATTGTTTAGTCAGGAAGGGAAAGGGACTTAATGGCTGAGATCCTGTCAAATGGTGTAGCGTTTAGAAGAAAATTGCCATACGACAGGAAAGTTCAGTGGGTCTAAAACGCAGCCACCAGATTGCTGACTAGGACTGGTTACAGGGATCATGTAACCCCTTTGTTACAGCAGCTGCGCTGGCTGCCAATCAGATTTCGGACAAAATTGAAACTGCTAGTTTTAACCTATAAAGCCCTCAAAGGACTGGGTCCAAAGTATCTCAAAAATTGTATCTCCCATTATGAGCCAGCTCAGGTGTGAAGATCATCAGGAGAGACTTTTATCTCAGCACATGGGTCCTGTCAATTTCTGGTGATGCCACATCCAGGAAATTACAATAGGATGCATGATGCCTGAGGTTTCCCATAGCTTGGGAAGTAGTATCAGAGCTTGGAAATAATGTTGTTGTTGGTGGTGGTGGTGGTGTTGCTGCTGCTGCTGCTGCTTTGGACTACAAATTCAAGAACCACTACCCACTACAGCCCACAGCCAGGAAGGTTGCCCTTGGAAAAAACAACTTTCGCAAGTTCTGAATAACATAATAATAATACAGTATAGTGATCCCCCACCTATCGCGGGGGTTAGGGACCCAACCCAACCCGCAATAATTGAAAATCCATGATATGCAGATACAGGTCAGGTCGGGCCTGGGTGGGCCTAGCTGGGGGTTCTTGTATTTACCCCCAGCCTGGCGATGCCCTCAACAGCACTGCAAGGGCCTTCTGGAGGCCCCAAAATGGCCTTTCTGCAAACCAGAAGTAACTTCCGAATTGCCTAAAATCATTTCTGACGCCTCTGACAGGCCTAGAAAGGCCCTCGGAGGCCTCAGAAATGATTTTTGGTGATCTGGAAGTCACTTCCAGTTTACTGGAAGTCACTTCTGGTTTGCAGGGAAGACCTTTTGGGGTCTCCAGAGGGCCCGGGAAGGCCCTCGCAGGCCCGTTTGGGGCAGTGCCAGTCCTGGGGTAAGTACGGGGGGCCTGAAACAGGCCTTTCCCCCCTTACCCCATGGGGCCTTTTTTCATATACTCTGGTCCCGCGATATAGCGGGATCGCAGAATATGAACTGCAAAAGAGCAGGGGTGGGCACTGTAATCATGCCCCATCAAGTCAATTCTTTTCAGGATTCCCAGGTAAAGAATGCACAGTTTTACCATTCCTTTCTTTTAGGACTTTATCTTGGAACTGTGCAGCTTGCCCAAGACTATACAGGCTGGCTCTTCTCCCTGGAGGCCCAGTGAGGAATCGAACTCCCAACTCTGCAGACACATACTTAAACCACAAAGTTATCCAGGCAGACTCTATCCTGGCAACAACTCTTCTTGGGCTGAATCTCTCTCTAAACCATCACCCTTCCAGAATGTTCTCCATGCTCCCACGTTATCAAGGCACTTACATCTTTGGTATGTTCTTTGTAAACACAGGGCCCACCTCTTGAAATGCATTCAGGACAGCACTTGCCTTCTAAATGAATCAATTCTTCACCCTGTGGAAAACGAGGCAGCCGCAGTGAGAGAGCAGAATTAGCATTTTTGTAAACGATATTGGCAGAAGAAGTCAGTGGGAGGCTAGCCATGTTCTACTGGAATGCACTCTTCAGGATCTTATTTCCTTTTATCACACTTGAAGCCAATTCCAACATTCCTAGTCCTTTTCCAAAAGATATGTTTGCGTTAAGATACCTTTGTGGCTGTAGAACAATCACGCATGAGCCTCACTCAAAAGGGGCTCAAGCTGGCACTAGAATCATGGACTGAATCCAGTTGTACTGCTATAATGATCAGTTCACTTGATTACTATATAGCACCACAGTTCTCAACCAACAGGACACGTATCACCAACAGATTGCAGAAGCAATCTAGCTGGGACTCAAAACCTTCACAGCAATGATTACAAACTCACTCTAGTCTGTTCATCTCCATGTCCTCTTCCCAATGTGATGTGCTAAATACACCAGGCCTAATGGCCAAGGATTATCAGACTACGACTTTATTTTATTTTATTTGATATAAAATATTTTTCCCCAGCCTTTCTCCTTGAAAAGGGACCCAAGAGAGCTTACATCATTAAAATATAGTATTTTACACTAACAAAACTGATTATAAAAAAATATTATGCACAAAACATAAGCAAACCAAAACACACTCAGAAGTACTGTAAGATATATCAGTTTATTTTAAAACCCTAGACAGACAAACAATCACTCAGGGAAAGTTTGCCTGATAACAGAAGTCTTTGCCTGCTTGCAGAAGCGCAGGGAAGATGGGTTCAGTCTAACCATCAGTTGGAGGGAGTTCTAAAGTCTGGGATCAGTAACAGAGAAGGCCCTCTCCTTTGTCTCCATTAGAGATGGGCACAAAACAGAAAAATAGTGTTTCATTTTGTTTTGTTTCTCCTTGTGTTTCATTTCGTTTTTAAATGATTTTTTTAAAAATTCATAACGAAACGAAACAATAATGAAATGATTCGTTTCTCTATAAAATGGCTCCCATGGGTCCTAGAGGTACCAAATTTGGTGGGTAGTTTTTTTACGAGGGAGCCATTTTACGGAGCAATGGCACATTTTGTTTTCAAAGGGGGAAAGAAGTGTTTCTTTTTGTAACAAAACACTGTTTTCCATTTTGTTTCGTATCATTTTGCAAGCTTACAAAATGATGAAATAGCACATTTTTCGTAAGGTGCCCATCTCTAGTCTCCATCAAATACACCTGTGAAGGTGGTAGGACAGGCAGAAAACCCTCCCGTGGTTATCTTAATACTAAGGCAGGCTCATAAAGGGAGATTGGTCCCTTTAATAGATAGCTATTAAAATTCTTTCTCATAATCCCCCAATTTCACCACCAAGAAATGTATATTCAAATTTATACTCAACAGTATTTCTACTCTTTTCAGACATTAATGACGTTATTATTATTATTGTGCATTTGTTTTTACTCCCCACAACACTCTTGGAAGCTTCATGTCCTTAAAAATGAGATTGCGACAAAAGACAGGAAAAGCTGAGAACCCAATGGTATCGCATATCAGCACCACAAATTTCCTCTAAAGAAAGCATGCAGGATGCTGGATGTGGCAACTTTCTCTTTTTTGTTGTTCTCACAACCCACCCCTGTAAAGTAGGCTGGATTGGCAATTTTTTTAAAAGGACTCATGATTACCCAGATCCACAGAAATGTAGTTGTGTCAGAGAACAGTCCTACTTAGCCAAACTGCTCCAGTTTGGATACAACTGAAAAAATAACCTACCGTCTGCAAACTTCGATGCTATATCAAGTGTGCTGATTTTTTTAGGTGGAGCACAAGATCCTTTGGGTTCGCTCATGCTGACTCAGCTGACCATTGGTGGAGCCTAATGCCCTGCTAGCATTTGGCACTGCCTATCATCTCTGCCTGACTTTTGCCAGTGGAGATTACAGAACATACCCATTGATGACAACATCATTTCCACTTGGTCAAATAGGCTCTCAATACAGTACTTTGTTCAATCTGGAGCACCTGAAGGAATGCTATGGCATCCGACTTTCTGGCCAAGGATATTGCCTAGGTAGAGCAGTCGTGGTCAGAGGCATGAAAGGTCAGGGAGGCTCAAGACTTTAAGGGCACTTTGCAACTCTAGAGCTAGTTTAGTTGGAGACACGCTGAGTGTTTTGTCTTGGACTTGATGTTTCATAAAAGTGGGGAACTGAGCATCCCACAGAACGTCCTGGGTTTTTCCTGTGGAAATGTATCTGGTGAAAGAATATGCCCCTCTGGAAACAAGTAATGTAGTAACGTTGAAGGATGAATGATAATGTTAGATACACCACAGTTGGAAATAAGAGCACTTTAATCAGTGATTCAAGAGAAGCCTATGTTTGACCATCTGAAGCAGTGGTTCCCAACCTTGACTAACCCATATGTTCTTGGACTGCAGTTCCCAGAAGCCTTCACCGCCAGCTGCGCTGGCTGACGATTCTGGGAGCTGCAGTCCAAGCACACCTGGATTTGGCAGAAAACCACTGTTCTAAAGACCATGTCCTACAGCCCACATAACACCAGGGCAACTTTGTTGGCCAACATGTCATCGTACACATTGGCTTCTTATGCTGGCGCAGCACAAACAACACAACTTTTAGAGCTGAATTATCCCAAGACAAGAAACCTCCACTCTTACCTCCATGTTGAGTTGTGTGACTTAGTGTGCCGCTAAATGTGTCTATTACAATTTCTCAAATTGGGGAGAAATTGCTTCCAAAGGTTATATAGTACCATTTCCAGGAGGATTTCACCCATCGACTTACTAGAGACAGCCAAGATAGATTGAATGCTTCTTCATTATGTGTCGTTTCAGTGAATGAGAGTCAGGCACTTATATAGGCTGAAGAACAGAATTCTCCTACATGGGCCTGGACAACTCACTCCAAGTTTTGAGGCTCACTCTGAATTCAGTCTTCTTCAGTTACAAAGAAGATGATGAACAAATCAGTGGTGGATCCACCATTCCAGATGGTTGGCTACTGTTAACACTACTGCCTTTTCAAAAGAATTTGGAAAAGTTACTAGTCTGGGCTATAAACCTCGCAAATCCTCCGACGTGATGCTTCCAGTCGCTACCTTTCAGGCCAGAAAGAGTTGTTTATTCTGTCTATTTTTATTTCTATTCTTCTTCTTTCCTTCTTATTGCACTGATGCTCTGGTTGTTATTTCTACGCTCTGTTTTCACTGCTGGCTGGTGTTATCATTTTCAATTGATTTTAACATTGAATTTTCCATTCTTTAATACCCTTTAATTGGAATATTGTGTTAGCTGTCTTGAAAGATTCAGCAAACAAGCAGCCTGGTTTGAAAACAAAACAAATAAGACAAAAGTAAAGGCTCTTAGGTCGTTCAAAATACAGCTGGTTCCTTACCAGGGCACACTCCACGTTGGCACACTCTCCATTCCAGCACACAACTTGACCTTCTTGACATACGCAAAACTCGCAGGAAGGACCACTCCACATTTCATCATGGTATCTGAGGGTGCCATTGTGTACACAACTTTGCTTAGAAGACACACACTCTTCGCAACATTTTCCAGGACGCTGTACTTTGTTCTCCTCCTAGGAAAGTGTAGTTCAGAGAACTTGTGAAAAGAGTCATTGGCAAACTTCCTAAGAACATGCAGGCAGGATTGCACGCTCAAGAATTACCTTCTGGCAGGTCAATGGGGCGCAGGTATGTCGCAAACACTTGGCCTCTCCTCTCTCACATAGACAGGTTGTGCAGGCATCTTGCTTCCATTGCTCACCATGCTGATGAATATCAAAACAAGTCATAACTTTTCAATCTATGTTACCAGAGATGGACTAAACAAAAGCCTAGAAAAGTGCAACTACGATTCTCACAATTCTGTGGCCATTCTGGCTTTGGCAATACTGACTAGGAATTGCTAGGGATTATTCTATAGTCTTCAAAAGTAGCTTTCCAATAGTCCCCTGAATCCTACAGGAGAGGATTTATGAACAGACTGTAAATTGTTTCCAATTTCAGTGGAACCTCTTTATCCATGGGGTCAGTATCCACTGATTCGCTTATCCATAGCCTGAAAATATTTTAAAATTAGAATCAAAATATTCAGAAAAAATATTTCATATGATTAACAGACCCGGCCAATACAGGGAGCTATAGACTATACCATATAGTATATTTACTAGTGAAACATATATTATATACCAAACCTAGTAATACATGTGAAAATATTTTATCAGTTTTTTTCTTTATCATGCTCTGTGTGTGTGTGTGTGTATCTCCATCTATCTATCTATCTATCTATCTATCTATCTATCTATCTATCTATC
>JAHTLZ010000330.1:7038630-7054174 GCA_023846285.1 Phrynocephalus versicolor | reverse complement strand
TTATCATGGGGGTTAGGGTCCCGACCCAAATCTTGATAATGGAAAATCTACAATATGGGGATGCTGGATTGGGTGCTGCCCCAAACGGGCCTCCAACAGCCTTCCCAGCCCCCTTGGAAGTCCCAGAATATGGGGGTCCTTATCCTTTTTTCCCTAGAATCATTCTGAGGCTTTTTTTTTCATATTGTGCTTTCTTGTAGTTAGTGCTATAATCCCTTATTTTTCCTTTGATGGAAAGCCAATTCAATGAATACTTAAATATTTGCATTGCGCCATGTCTATTTTCTCTCTCCAAAAGGGCTGCCTAATTAATTTTTTAAAAATCACGCATCATTCCTATTTATGGTTATCCTCCTTGGATTCTGTAGGATGCAAGGTACTCAGAAGTGAGTTTGGTGGTCATCGTATCGGTAACGCTGCCGAGTTGTTGCCCAAGACCATACATGTGGCATGGCCCCAGAACCACATGAGCACCTGCAGAAGTGGGGAATATTTATTTATTTATTTATTTATTTATTTATTTATTTATTTATTTATTTATTTGTGGGATTCCTATACTGCGCCATCTTTTGAGTCAGAACTCTGGGTGGTTAACAAGTTAAAAAAAGGTATACAAAACTATATGGACTCCCCGATCAGATTCCTGTCACACCTCACTATTGACTACACGGGCAAACATAATTTCAGAGGGCTACATTTCCCTCCAGCTGTTGTGTCACTTAAAAAATCCTCACCTGATTGTAAAAGGCTCAGGTATGACTTTGATCGCCTACTTCTGCTACTCCTGGTGTTCTCCCAACCCCTCCCAGCCCAACCTGACAAAACATGTTAACAGGAGTAGTCTTATCTAAATGGCTTGTGAATTCAGTCACCTCTTTCCAACACATACCTTCTGTGTCTAGTCCCTTTCAACTCAGTGGGTTTCCAAGACAAAGAAAATAAGTGGATTTAAAACAACAAACAAACAAACAAACAACACAGAAGTTATGAATGCTGGCAAAAAAAAAATCTCAATTACTGGAAGATGACCAGAACTCTTGTCTAGTTGATTTTTGCAGGCTTTCTTAAAAGAGTTACCTCATAGGATCTCCTGGACACGGAGCAGGATTTTGGAACACATTCTGGGCAGCATTTCCCAGCAGGTACAACCATATTTTCATCCTAACCCCGGGGAAGGGAGGGGGGGAGGTGGAGAGAGAAAAGAATAGAAACTCATGTAAAAGAGAAATTTATCAAACAGCGTATCTTGGAAATGTTCCTCGTTGACGACTGTGTCCCAGAATTCCCCAGCCCAGTAGTCCTCCTCAAAGAATTAAAAATCCAAAAATGTGCAATCCAGAAATCTTTAAAAAAAAAAGTTGGCAGGGCAGAGAAGCCAGTGTGCTGCCTTCGAGTGGGAGCCCACCAGAGAAGGGAGCGTTGGGAGGCGTTGGATGAGAAACATACCAGGGCAAATCTCCATTTTGATGGTTCCTGCCCACCTCTAGTATATGAAGGGAGGAGCACCAGGGCCAGACTGAGGTATTTTTCTGCCTGAGGCAAAGGACTGAGTGACACCTCCCTGTTCAATGAACAAAATCCTGTTGGGTAAGCATTTGAATCCTAATTCAAATCTGGCAGTGGGATCAAGTTCAGCTACCCTCCCCCACCTCCGCACCTTTGGATCTTCCCCACTCAACAAGCACCTGAGGGTAAAACCAGGTTTGCGGCATAACTGAGGCTGAGTTGAAGCTGAGAGAGTCGAGATTGTCCCTTAAATGTGGAGCTTCTGATTTGGGAGGGATAGGTCCTTGGGCTGAAGGAATCCATTGCAAGCCATATCACCATCACAGTTTCCCACTGCTGCAATACAGCAGAAATTGTAGCAGTCCTCTGTAGTAGAGGAATATACCAGATTCACTTACTGTCATCCCAGATATATATTTATGACTACGGTACTTCTTATTAATTTATTTCATTTCTATACCACTTCCCCTCCCCACAAAGGGACTCTAGGGGGCTCACCGCAATTAAAATAGGAGTAAGGGGCGAAGGCATAAATAAATGATTCACCTAAAAAAACAATTAGACATACAACAGTTTAAAAATTAAGCATCCAAAAACATTTTTGAAACTTTGAAAAATGCACTGAAAGAATAACATGAGCAAGATCTCAGAGGGAGTCTATTTTCAATGCCCAATGTTGGTATTAAAATTCTGATCTCCATCTTTTTGTCAGAAGAACAAGGGTGGCAGCCTAGCCTCTTTCGAGGAGGGGAGCATTCTATAACCCACTAAACACGCCTCTTTCCAAGTGGAAAGAAAATGGGGGGGGAGCAGTTTTAATAACTGGCAACATTTATCAATATTTTTAATAACTGCAGCCATTATCAATAATAGCATTTTCCCGAACCATCCAGGTTTCTGCAATCTGCACAAAATATCTCTGTAGTGATCTATGCAAAATTAAGACCTTTTCCTTTAAGAATTAAAACACACACACAAAACCACATGCACAGAAGGACTTTTAAAAGATGCAAATAACCCATTCAATGCAACAGGACAGCAGAGAGTTCAATTGTGCGTGATTCACGCAACATGTGCAATTATTCGGAAGCAGCACGATTTGTCCAAGTTACGTAATTTGCACAAAAAATCATTGAGTCAATAGCATCAGAAGATATTTTACTCTTTTGCAGAACAATTCCTTATCCTTGTGTGTAAGGATGAGACAGGCAAGTATTGTACATTTTTAACTAGAAGCCCCCAGCATCTGCCTTGCTTCAGATCTTTCATGTTTTAATGGACACTTTCCTGGCACAGGAATAAAAAGCACTTGGGGAGGGAAATAAATAAATAAATGGGCAGGGTATAATTCCCACTATTAAGATTGATGTGCTTCCCTGCAGCGTATCTTATTATGAAAATCTATCAAAGATGGCTGGAATTAACTAAAGACTAGGCGCTGTGTTGCCATCAGTGCTTTGGCACAGAGATTTGCTGTCTGATTATTCACACCCTCCTCGTGTCACCTGTAAATCTCTACCATGTTTAATGACACTCTAACGATGGGCTGATAAATATCAGGCCGATCCATTTTAGGATAACGGCAGATTGAAGCGGAGGAGTGAGGTGGAAACATTTAGATATTTTTCCATAAATTTGTTCTAAGCTTCATTTCTTTTAACTTGTCTTCTTTGCTGCAACGCTGAGCCAATGCAAGGCACACGTTAGTATGCCTCCCCCAGTTTTTTAAAAAGAGAAAAGTTTATATGCCTTCGTTGGAAAAGGAGCGGGCATTACTAATGTGAACATCTGGACCTTGAAAACATCAGTGGGAGAATTAGGAGAGAGAGCCTTTACGACATGAACAGAACGAAAAAGATATTTGCCGCCTGTCTAGCCTGCCCACAATTCTGTTAGTAACCTGGATGACTAACCCCACACATTAAGGAAGCCATTTTGGTGAATGTAAAGGCAGGCATGTGCTGAACAGTAAAGGGAGGGAAGGAGACTTTTGTAAAACTGTCCACTTGGCATCCATATTAAAAAAAAGAGCAGATTTGGAGGGAAAAGGGTAGTCTCTCAGCAATTTCATAAGGAATTGGAAAGGTTACCCTTCTGGACAACAAAACCCAGACTCTGCCATGCTGCAAGTGGGATTCGGGTTTTTTTTACTCCCCTCACCAAAACAAACAAACAAACAAAGCTTCCTTATATGCTACAATTTCCCAGATGCACCGAGGACCAATAAACTAGACAATACATAGAGCATACATATTACAAAGTGGTGCTTGCTCAAGTGGTGAACGACATCTCTCTGTGATAGAGTAAGTCATTTTCTTCACTCACATATCATGGATGTAACGTGTTTAGTGACTGGTCATTGGAAAGTAACCAGATCAACATGGCTACTTCTCTGGATTGTTTGTTTGTTTGTTTTACTCATTTTTAGAGTTAAGAGGTTGTCAGCAGGTTGTAGCATTCTTCTTACATTTTGCATAGTAAGTACTGTAATAAGTTTTAGTTACTTTAAAATAAAATAAAATTGCAAAGAGCTCCATTAAAAATGTAACTAGAATGATAACTAGCAGCTTTTGGAGATTCTCAGGAGTCTACAGTTGCTTACAAAAGTAACTTTCAAAATTCGTATTAGATCAGGTACGGCCATAGGCATTGTTACAGAGAGAGAGAGAGAGAGAGAGAGAGAGAGAGAGAGAGAGAGCATGACATCAAATTCACCTTTATAACAGCATAGCAATTAAGCCCATGAGATACGATGTGGAACCCCAAGTTCAAACAGTTAGACCAGATGCATCTAGATTGAGTAGCAGATTTTACATGGCTTTCATTACTGAACAGCCTACTTTAAGCGTTTGGACATCTTAGACAAGCTCCATATAAGACTAAACACTGTTGTAATTACATCTGTTGGCGGCACCAGTGTATGCAGACTGTAGATTGCAGTGTGTTCTCAGTTCACCTTCACACAACATCTCAAGTCAACCAAATATTTATGTGGCTCAAATCATGCATTTCAGAGGGATGAATGAACCTTTCAAGCCTTTGTAATGGGGGTGGGGCACTCTAAATATTATTTTTGTCTATCAGACGATTATCTTTTCTCTCTTTTTATAACTCCTCCCTTATGATTTCCTCTCTCTGCCACTTGAAAAAACCCACCACACTGCAATCCTTGGCTCTCCTGGGTGGTTTCTTAATCCTCTGTTGTCCTTCACCAGTCTGTTACCTTCAGTGGAAGAGCAAGGGTGGCCAAATATCCTAGCGGCATGTCTGAGGGATCCCTAACACCACCCTGTCCTCAATCTGTGGCCAACTCAGCCTATTTCCTTTCTGGAAGCCTCCAGGGAAGTGCTTTTCAGCTTGAGGTATTGAGGACCTTCCCTAAGACAGCCGCCCCCCCCCAAAAAAAAAACCAACCTACTAAACAGAAAGTTACAAGTGCTCATCTAGTTTGAATAACAAAGCCATATCTAGGTCCACTGTAGCCTAACAGTGAGGTTAGGATGGCAAGCACTTGGCTCCAAGGTGACTAAGCTCACCCCCGCACCCAGAGCAGAAAAGCCAATCAAGTACAATGAAACTATAATTCTGATTTACATTTTCAGTAATGACAAGATGTTCCCAGACAGCAGATTCACCTAATTATTTATTTTTAGAAAGTTAAAAACACACGTAATCTTACCTCGTTGCATAACAGAGGCTCACAAAAGGCAGCAAAACACTCCACGGTCCCATTGCGACAAACACACTTGGCACAACGGTTGGGGTGCCACTCTTCAGCATCTTGGAACATCTGGCCATCAAAAGAGCAGGTCTCTGGATGAAACAGCAGACAAGTGTGACGTTGTCCTTTAATTCTCAGGGCATATTCCAGAATTAGTAAGCACCCTCATCTTCTTTTTTCATCAGATCATAGAATTAAAAAGTGTTCTGCTTATATACCGCCCCATGCCACTTCAAGTAGTCTCTGCGAGGTTTGCAGTTTAATTACAGTATGTAGGCTACACATTGCTCCCCACCCCTCAAGCAAGCTGGGTGCTCATTTTACTGACCTTGGAAGGATGAAAGGCTGAGTGAACCTTGAGCTGGCTACCTGGGATTGAACCCCAGGTCATGGGCACAGTTTTACCTGCAGTACAGGCATTTAACCACTGCACCACAGGGCTCAGTGAAGTTGGAAGTGGCCTATAAAGCCATCAAGTCCAAGTCCCTGCTCCAAGCAGGAATACATATCAAAGGCTATCTGCCAGGTGGTTTTCCATAAGGAAAACTCACTGCAAGGTGAGGCATTTGTGCATTGCATCTACAATGGTGCCTCTACGTACAAGTTTCATCCCTTTCCGAATGCATGCTCATAAGTCGAACAATTCGCAAGTAGAGCAGTTGTATCTAAAACATCTAAATAAATAAATAATTAAATTGGAAAAAATTGTAAGTAGAGCAGACCACATCTAAAATGTGTAAGGCAGCAGTTAAAATGTCTATGGTTTTTCACTCTTAAGGCAAATTGCTCGTAAGCAGAGCCACTCATAAGTAGAGGTACCAATGTATAGTGCCTTGGGACATTTACTGCTGGGATTTAAGGGGGCAGCTTTTAATACCAGAAAATCCCTGCCAGATCACCAGAAGAGGTGACAACAAGTGACATTCCTAATGTACATACCAACATGATGACAAGCACTCAAGCAGAGGAAATAGAACAGAGAGGGACCCAACACATTGTCCCCATTCCCAGCATCCACAGTTCCAGTCAAATATCTATGCAACCAAATATACTTACTATTTTTTTCATACAAGAAATGTTCATAAATATACCCTTGAGTTATATGGAAAGCCATACTTTCAGGCACCAGAATAAAGTGCATAGTCAAGGAAACATGTCTTCCCAGCGACATTATCTACTTTATATCCATGTCTCCAGAATTAGAGGTGGAATTGATATTTACGTCGTCAGAATTAGGTGTGCGGAGATGGCTTACATTCCAGGGATAGAGGGATAATACTCATGCAGTTCCTTTCAGTGTATTGCCATAAATTAAACCTCTTTCACCAATCAAGCGTGTGCATTCCCTAGATACAGGATCTTTGTGTCCTCCGATGATAATGTAAGCCTATCTACTCATAATAGGCAGCAGTTTTCCTCCCACAAATCTTGTCAGAAATATACAATTTTATCATGCCGTCTTGGTCGGCGGCCATACGCAACAACAGAGTGGTTACATTTTCAACCCGGAGTTCATCTCTCCCCTCCCCTCTCCCTTCCCTCTCTCACCTCCACTGCCCACGCACCGAGGGCAACATGCTCCTTGACTGGTGGCCAACACTTTGCCCATCTCACAAGAAATGCCAGGACATGGTTTGCGGGTACAAACCACTTCCCCTCGGACACAAGAGCAGCTTGTACATCCAACGCCAGCCCATTTAGCCCCATGCTAGAAGAGGAAGACAGAGAAACCAGGCATGTTACCCAACTGTTGATGACAGAAGGAGGGAGACACATCCAGTATTTTTCCATGCATAAGACTATATTTTCATCTAAAATTGTTAGTACGCCAAGGAAAAAACTGCACGGTTGCAAAGCTGTAATTCTGGGCTGGGAAAGTAGGGGGGGATTTTATACATGGGGGGCATCTTATAGACACCAAAAAATGGTACCTTGGAACCTTTGCTCATTTGCCTGATAGTCATTGCAAGGGAATCAGTGGTATAACGGTTGCATTGCTTCCAGTTATTATCATGACCATTATTTCCTTTGCTGCAGGAGGTCATTATGGGCTCAACACTCTTCTGTCATATCTAATGGTGGGGATTTCGCTCACTGTTTGGTCTGCTGCAAGGATGGCTGCCGGGCAACATCTTTGCTGGGGAGAACCAGCTTTGCCCACAGAGCACTCCCACCTGCACCTTTCTGGCCACTGTCAGAACCTTCTACCTTGGGGGGGGGGGTCCAGGTCAGATTGTTTATTTTATTTATTTATTTATTTTAATACTTATATACCGCCCGTCTTCCAGAGAAACTCTGGGTGGTTTACAACAGAATAAAACAATAATAAAAAATAACAAATTAAGTAAGACATCATAATAAACAACAAAAGGAATTAATCAATGGCAGGATGGCAGGGTAAAGAAGAAGAAAAAATTAATAGTCACCAAACACCTCACAAAAAAGCCAGGTCTTTAAGGCCTTTTTGAAGGCTGGCAGGGACTGTGCAAGGCGCAACTCACTCGGGAGATGGTTCCATAACACAGGGCCAGCCACAGAGAAGGCTTGGTTTCGGGTCGCCGTTTTCCAAGCCTCCCTGAGCGTGGCCACCCAGAGTGAGTGCGCCCGCGACATTCTAGTTGGTCGGGCCGCAGATGATCTTTGGGAGATTCGCTCTGCCAGGTATTCAGGTTCCAGGCCATGGAGGGTTTTGTAAATTAAAACCAGGACCTTGAATCTTGTTCCGCTCCAGTGTATAAGATAACTGGAAACAAACCAAAAGCGAGACATCGCTGCAGAATGTTGGCAAATTAAACATTTATTTGGCTCCATGGAAGGGATGAGGGAGTAGGGAGAAATAAGTATATTATGGCAATGGATCACTGCTGTCTCACTTTAAAAAATACAGCAAAGTAAAAACCAAACGGAAAACTTCCTCCCAGAACTGGGAGGAGACAAGAGGGAACAATGGGAGGGGTTGGTTTTCTTTAACTGTCCCTCAGCCCTCCATGGAGCTAAAATTGTATTGCCTTGCTTTGAAGTTGAACATTTAAATCTTTAGGCTCCGCCATGTTCTTCCATTTTATGTCCCATTTTATTCTGATGTCGGCATAGCATGAGATGTGTAACTTCTCAGCTTTCTCATCATTCCGTTCAGGAAGCAAACGGACAAACAGCAATGAAGCAACGGGGTTTGATAATGTTACTCCTATGTTTCCAAATAGCACCCTCCATAGTCAATTGCAGTTACTGTACATTTATTATTTCCTACAGTCATCCATTCTGTTTGCATTATCCAGAGAATCTAAAATAGTTATGTTTTACTATCTTTTTTAAAAAACCAGGGTGCTATGCGTTGCAAGTCCACATTACGAAAAATATCTAAGTAGTGATGTAATCCATATATGTTCTGCAAGAAGAACAGTAATCAGTAGTTAGTGTTACACCACAAAAGAAGCGAACAACTGTTACATTATCATTGTAATGTAATTTAGTCATGATTTATTTACTGTAATGAGAAAGGAACATTATCTGGACAGAGAAGACATTTAGGTCCTCTAGAGTCACAAATTGTTGAAAATTCCCATAGAACTAGACTTATAAGGACTTTCTTTTATGAATCTCCCAGTTTGGGTCTGAGCTATCTCAAGGACTGCATCTCCCTTTATGAGCATGCTTGAGTGTTAAATTCCTGTCCTTGGTGTTCATTGGTTTCCAATTCCCTAATCATCCTTGTCACCCTCCTCTGAACTTGTTTCAGTTTGTTGGCATCCTTCTTAAAGCATGGAGTTCAGAACTGGACATTGCAGTTTTCCCAAGTCTGGGGAAAAGGTGCCTGAGGGGAGATATGATTGAGATGTACAAAATAATGCAGCGCATGAGTAAAGTGGATAGAGGGACACTCTTCTCCCTCTCACAAAATACTAGAACTAGGGGACATACACTCAAATCGAGGGCTGGGGGAGTAAGGACAGACAAAAGAAAATATTTTTTCCACCCAGCGTGTTGTTAGTCTGTGGAACTCCCTGCCACAGGATGTGATGATGGTATCTGTCCTGGATGCCTTCAAAAGGGGATTGGACAGATTCCTGGAGGAAAAGTCCATCACAGGTTACAAACCATGATGGAGATGTGTCATCTCCAGGCTTAAAATCAGGGTACTTCAAGGACCAGATGCAGGGGAGTGGTATCAGGAGACAAATATATAGTCTCATGCGCTCCCAAACGCATCTGGTGGGGCCACTGTAAGATACAGGAAGCTGGACTAGATGGGCCTTTGGCCTGATCCAGCATGGCTCTTCTTATATTCTTATGTTCTTATGACTAGTAGTATTTCTTCAGCCACCAAGTACATTTGTGTCCTTACGGAATTGTTTGTATCTTTCTCTGACTCCTAGCACTTCTCTCTTCCACAGACTAGAGGAATGATTAGTGGTCATTTGTGACCAGTGGCGTGTAAAAGTGGCCCTGCCACTAAAAGCCTCTTGGTAATCATAAACTCTAGAATGCCAAAGGCTGTTTCTGTGACCCAGTTGGCAACAAGAATATGCCAGCGCTTCACCCACCCTGACTGCCAGCCACTCACCCCTGTTCTTTGGGTATCTAGCCAAAAGTTAATTTGCGGCAATGACTTTGGCTAGGTTATGTGTGAAGTACTACAAGATTGCTCTGACCTAGTTCCTGGAATACAAGAACTCAACAAAAATTGAAACCTGCAGAAGAATTGGCTGAGCCGAGAAATGCAATGATTTATCAGTACAATAGTACCCCCATATCCACTGATTCAGTTATCCACGGTTGGCAGAGGAAAAAATAAATAAATAATTCATCAGCCACAAAGCAAGCTATTGTCACAAATAGCATCTGTAAAGCAAGCTACTGTCACAACCAGCAGCCATAAAGCAAGCTACTGTCTCAAAACAGCAGTCATGAATCAAGCTACTGTCTGGAAACAGCAGTTTGGGGGTGGGTGGGCAGGCATTCTCTCTTATTCACGGTTTTCATTATCCATGGGAAGGCCTGGAACCAATCCCCAGTGGATACCTGGGTCCTACTGTATATGAATAAGATCAACACATAAGAGATTGGACTTATCTAATCAACCATGGCCTACTGCGTAAACACTTGCTTAGGCTGCCTTCCCAGGACAAATATCTCAGAAAGTTGCTCATGTTATCATGAAATATGTGATGTAGGATTCACAAAGAGAAAGCATTGCATTGAAAAGGGACATATAAAAAAGGCTTACTTCATAGATTCGTCCTTCGTGCTTGCAGAATCCCTCCGTTTGGGGAACACATTCAGGGCAGCAAGCGTTGGGGGAAATTCTGAGCCTTTCCCCCTAAGCAAGAAAAAATGATGTGTTAGAAATCAGTTTATCTCGAAGTACATTCAAGTAATCTGTCCCTTCCAAATCTACAGTCTAGACCAGTGATGGCGAACCTTTTAGACACCAAGTGCCCAAACTTCGATTGAAAACCCACTAATTTTTTGCAAAGTGCCAATACGGCAATTTAACCTGAATGCAGGTGGCTGTGAAGGGGCGATATCGGGTGCCCATAGAAAGGGCTCCGAGGGCCACCTTTGGCACCCATGCCGTAGTTTGGCCAACATTGGTCTAGACCAAGTATGTCCAAACTTTGGCCCTCCTGATGTTTTGGACCGCAACTCCCAGAATTCTAAGCTTAGACTGCCAATGACAAAGGACTGTGGGAGTTGTAGTCCAAAACATCTGGAGAGCCAAAGTTAGGGCATGCCTGGTCTAGGCTGAGGCACTCAGTAACCTGCTTTACTTAACATACGAGGAGAGGGATCAGGCCAGCCTCACTTGCTCATTTGCCATTTCTGACTGTTTCTTCACACATCAAGCACCTGTGGGAGCAGATGGGCCTCCCCTGTACATACATCCATCAGAAGAAGCAATGAAACTCGCTCATCCTTAGGGTGAATTTAGAAAAGGAAATGTGTCCAGAGAATAGAAGAGAATATAATTTTGCGGTTAATGCTCACGAAGTCTGAAGCTGCCCAGCTAAGAGATGGCTGGAAAAGGATGATGAGTAAAGTGGATAGAGGGAAGCTCTTCTCCCTCTCACAAAATACCAGAACTAGGGGACATACACTCAAATTGAGGGCTGGGAGGGTAAGAACAGACAAAAGAAAATATTTTTTTCACCCAGTGTGTTGTTAGTCTGTGGAAATCCCTGCCACAGGAGGTGGTGATGGCAGCTAGCCTGGATGCCTTCAAAAGGGGATTGGACAGATTCCTGGAGGAAAAGTCCATCACAGGCTACAAACCATGATGGAGATGTGTAATCTCCAGGCTTAAAACCGGGGTACTTCAAGGGCCAGATGCAGGGGAGTGGTACCAGGAGACAGATATCTAGTCTCATGCGCTCCCAGACGCATCTGGTGGGGCCACTGTGAGATACAGGGAGCTGGACTAGATGGGCCTTTAGCCTGATCCAGCATGGCTCTTCTTATGTTCTTATGTTCTTCTTATGATCACAGGTAAGGCACTCAAGTTCCTTGAAGAAGAGCAGCTGGGAAGTAGTAACGATGGACATGCTCAGAAAGGATAAGATAGAATGGCAGCTATTGAGCAGTGGAACCCTGCAGAAGTATCACCAAAGGGAATACTCTACCGGAAAAAGAAAAGGGTAGGCATCTTACTTGCATCCAAATACATATGCCAATATATAGGGGTGTACATTGAGAATTTTTTTTTTCAATTTTAGGAGCATGCCAAGATCTTGGAAAAGAAGTTTGGGACTCCCAGCATCACCCTACCAGCACATTGGCTGGAGTACTCTGGCAGCTGATGCTTGCAAAAAAAAAAAATGGTTTCAGCTCTCATCTTTTGGAGATACAGGCTTCCAAAGAGAGGTTTTTAACCCCCTCCTGGCTCCTCAGCAAACAGACTTTGAGCTCCTGGCAGCAAGGTTTGCTGAGGTGTCAGGAGGGGGTTATAAACCTCTCTTTGGAAACACAGCCGGCAGGAGCAGCCCAAGGTCAGTTTGCTGAGGCCTCTGCATTTCGCAGATTGTCCTTTATCACGAGTGGATCAGACACCTAACTTCTGCAATAAACATGTACTATAACTTGGCCAGGCTGGTTGGCGTATTCTGAACCTAGATCCTCCCACAAGAACATGTTCTGCGACCTAGGAAAAAAACATAATCGAGGTGTGCAAGCTTGATCAAGACAGAGGAGCAAGCAAGTGCACTGCAGACAGCTTTCAGCTGTGAAACCCAAAGCTTGAGTTGAAACTATATTCCTTACAACAGTCAGAATCACGGCTGCTTGCTGCTCAAGATCTGAAATGTTACTTCTTTGGACTGCATCTTCTAGAAACCAACTCGGCCATATGAGCTGGAGACTGCTGGATGTCTATACCAGCAAAACATAGCTTTCATACAGTTCTGGTCAAGAGAAAATAGCAAACAGTGTGTTATTCACTTTACTACTGTTGCGTTTCCCACTATCAGGGCATTTGCTAGGCATGACTCTCAGAGATATAAGTCAGGCAGAGAGATGGCCCTGGCAAATTCCATCTTGCCATGAACTTTTGGACTTTATATCTAAGAGTAACTTTCTGGGCAAAACCCCTTTGCCATGAGCTTTTAGACTTTTAAGCTGCTACAAATCTGATGAAGTTCACAAAAGCTTCTGTATTGTATGACAACTGTTTAAAGTGGTCTTGCATTTGTATAATAATTTGTTTGGGATTCACATCTCCCCTTTACTTCATCAGGATTTCTAGGAACTGTGTAACAGAGATGGTCACGAATAAAAAAAAAGGCATTTTGTTTGTCGTTTGCCATTTGGAGGGTCCGTATTGGTTCGTTTCCGTTTTCCACAAATTTTTGCAAAAAATTCATTTTTGTTTTCGTTCGTTTCGGTACCATTTCGTTACCATTTATTTCAATTTTTGTGATTTTTTTTTAGGATTTTAAGCAATTCACTCATATTGCAGTAACGGAAACGAAAGGCACAACAAAATTTCCAGTGTTTCTGTTCGTTTCGTTTCATTTTACAGACAAAATTCGTTTGTCATTTCATTACATAACGAAACAAAAAAACAAAACGGAAATGAAAAATTGTTCGTTTCATGCCCATCTCTACTGTGTAATAATGTATCTTCACTTGGGTGAACAGTGTCTTCATATGTCTGTGAGGATTCTCAGTCATCCAGGTGACAGAGAAGACCAGAGAAGCCATTCATGTGAGCATTGAAACCCCCTCTCTCAACAGATCTGGGGGCCTCAGGCATAGTCTATCTGCTACTTATCAGGATGTGCTTTCAACAATACTCAGACAAATTAAAAAGTCTCCACCACCAAAGCCATAGCCAACGACCCATACTTTATAGTTTCAGCTCCTTACGGCTATTGACTGTTGTCTACCTAACAAGCCTATTCAGGCCATTGTTCATCTTATGAGCCTATTTCAGACCAGGGTGACAAGAGGCCAAAGCTGACTATAAGATGGAGGACTCGCACTAGCTGTATTCAGACTGATGAAGCTGTTGGGATGAGCAGCGAAACGTTTTTATCTCTCAAGGAAAAGAAGTCCAGTTGCCATGACTCAACTTCCAGAGTATCTCAATATGCTGCTTTGTATTAGGCAGCAAAATAACATCCTTGGTAAGGGCTGAACCTGGCGTGCAAGTTGTGCTTTCTAGCGTGGTGGTACAACATCAGCTAGAGCTGGTTGACCCAAATGCCGTCAACCCTGATGGCAATGCACTCATGGTGCAGACATCACGCTGTTGCCTTACCTTCCGAAAGTTGCAACGCGGGTTTTTGCAAACCAGGGCTTCGCACAGAGTAATGTTTCCATGGCAACGACACTCTTGGCATGAGTCCGGCTTCCAGACGGTGTTGTTCTGCAAACAAGTCCAAAGCTCTCAATTAAAATGGTATTGTAGAAGTGCTAATGCTGCGTGCAGTTCTAGAATATTGAAAAGAGTTCAAATGAACTAACAACTGGGGGGGGGGTGCTTGTAAACTCAGCATCATAGTCCTCATGCTCTACATGGTGATTAATATATGTGGCTATAAGAAGACCAAAGCTATTCATTTCATACTTCCAAAACATATACTGTATATACTCGAATATAAGCCTAGTTTTTCAGCCCTAATTTTGGGCTGAAAAAAGGGCCCTCGACTTATATGCGAGTCAATACTTTTAGCCTCTGAGGCAAGTGCTTGGGTCGGTGGCTAAAAGTCATTTTAAACATTGTGTGCCGCTTCTCATGACCCCCCCCCCGCATCACAGGGGAGCAGCACACAATGTTTAAAGTGACTTTTAGCCACTGGCCCAAGTACTTGCATCAGTGGCTAAAAGTCATTTTAAACATCACACACCACTCCCCCAGCTCACAAAGGAGGAGCTGCCAGGCCCTGCTGCATTTCCCACCCTAGACTTATACTCGAGTCAATACCTTTCCCCAGTTTTGGGGGGTTAAAATAGGGGCCTTGACTTATACTCGGGTCGACTTATACTCAACTATATATGGTAATCAAAAGGCTCCGGCCGAAGATGGAAAAGCAGTCAATTCCATCTGCAAAGTAATTGATCCACCTAAAACCCAGTAACTACAAGTCTGAGTAGGACTTGCCTCTCCCACGCAACGTTTGCTTCTATAAACAGATTTGGGTGGGGACTTTAACAGCCTCCAAAGGCACTTTTGATGCTTCATTCTTATTAAAATTAATGCACTAGAAAGATTACCTGGGGTGTTAAAACAGCTACCACATATGGCAAGAGGCGTAAAAGAACGGGAAATTGCTGGTTAGAAGGGAGACAGGGAACATGATAGATCAAGGGAAATTCTCAATTGACTGTGCAAAAATGTATCCTTTAGCCTTCAGGATAATATACAATATGTCATTTTTATGGAATATAATTGGCAGAATCTTTTGGTGAGGCTCAATGAACACAAGACCGATGGCCTCTTCACTCACAGCTTTTTTTTCTTTTTAATTAAAAATCTCCTATTCCCACCCCTGTTGACTTCAGAGGTTCCCTAAGGAATCCTGGCAATTTAGGGAAAACTTTGGGGTCATCAGGATGGGAGGAAGTCTTTAATGTCCCCAAATCAACATGGTGGTCCCTTGGGGATCCCTGAGTAGGCTTGGAATATGGGCAATGAGATGACAATGAAAGCCAACAGGATTCGGGCCTATACAGTATGTGCTTTTTTGCACAAGCTTCTTTTGCTTGAGTCCAGGGGATGCACTACCCCTCGGAGCCTTAAACAAATGAAAGAGCTGGGATGAAATACTTATTTATCCATCCATCCATCCATCCATCCATCCATCCATCCATCCATCCATC
>JAHTLZ010000330.1:7016381-7038620 GCA_023846285.1 Phrynocephalus versicolor | reverse complement strand
TCCATCCATCCATCCATCCATCCATCCATCCATCCATCCATCCATCCTGCACAGTAAATCAAAAGGGGTTGCACTGGCCAAGTTCAAAAGTAAAGATAATTCTTTTTCTCTGAAACAAAATACTCAAAACATCTTCACCTTCTGATTTACTCTTGGATTCTTTTCAAAATAAGAGCCCATGTTAACCTATCAAAGGTTGTATTTTATTTTCTATTCTAAGATGCCAAAGTAAGAATCCAAAAAAGTATTTAAAAGTATCAAACCTTGAACAGATCGCAATCATAGTTTTATTTCCCTAAAAATTATAAATCTAAATCATCCTGACTGACTGATTACATTCAAGATTTCTCCTGAACTAACTTTTCCTACTGTACCTAACTGAGGTGCAACTCCTTTGCTCAAAGTGATCCTGAGCATAATCATGGCTTCTCTCAGTCCTCTCGTCTTCTTGCTCGAAGCTTCAGGATATCACATGGCATAACTGACCAATGGTAGCTAACCATGTCCCGCACTGCTAGCTTGTTATGACTATTCCTCTACGTACCTCAGATAAGGTCTAATGCAAGGCTGAAATGTGTACTTAATATTCAGCTTAACAACTCACACTATGTCCCATCATGCTTATTTCTGTACACATCCAAAGTCAGGCCCGGGGGCCAGATGCAGCCTGTTTTCAAATTTCGAGTGGCCTGCAGCCTCTTCTCCCCACCAGCTCAGCCTGTCACACATCCCCGCTAGCTGCCCCCTCCCCATACCGGATGGAGATGTCAGCTTGCAGTTTTACAGTTTGCCTGCCTTCCCTTGCCTCTGTCCATCCCGCCAGCCACCTGCCCAGCCTACCCGCCCCCGGCTCCGTTACTGCAGCATCCTCCCCGCCTCCTTACATGTCCTAGAAGCTGTCCAAAATCTGGCTGGAGGGGGGCAAATGAAGCTGAATGGTCAGCCTCCACACATTTTCACCTCACCAAATCTGGCCCTCCTTGCAAAAAGTTTGGACACCCCCTGCTTTAGACTCTCTAGGGCAGCTATTCATAGGGACAGTCATGATGAACACCTGTATGTCTAAATTTACTACTACAGCACTGTACCTTTCTTGGCTATCATCAATAGGGAGGAAAACCAGAGACACCCTTTCATATGTCATGCAGTCTGCTAGCTGTTCAAGGAAACACTCATATTCGTTGAAGCCACAAATTGTGATGAAAACAGTGAAACTCGGGGCATGGAGATAGCTTGATTCTAGTGTTAAACTGTGTTTACATGGTATCAGTGTTGGCATTTATTAAATCTCAAAAAATTGAAAACTAAATGCATAACTACAGTGAGCAAGGAGGTTACATCTGCCTACAGTTAGCACAAACAAATCAATTTGTACGAAAGCACAATTAGAAATAATTGCTGTAAACTAACAAAGAACTATGAGTTTTTCATAACACTAAAGATTATTACTAGAGAATCTGTATATCTGCCGCATTGTTTCATGGTCCAAGGAATAACTGCTGATTGACAACTTCAAGGTCCTTTATGATGGTCTTTTTTCTTTTCATCCAAACTGAAATGGATCAAGCCTTCAAATAGAGGAATGTCTTCTGTAACATAGGTCACTGTGCAAGCTACTAACTGTGCAAGCTGCTAACTGCAGCACATTATGTCGAAGTAAAGGCTACTTCATGCACAATATTATAGACTTGGTGGAGGGGCATTTGTGCAAAACCTGTAAGTAGATTTCCATGCGTACTGAGATAATGAATAGAAAATGCTTACATCCACCCACAGATGGCAACTTCTAATTATGACTGGCATGTGAGAATTTATTTATTTTGTTTATTTACAAAAATAAAATTAGACGCCCCACTACCAAGCGGTCTCTGGGCAGCATACAACAATGTATTAAAACTATAAGACCACATAATTATTAAAACTATAACATACAATACAATTTAACACAATCAATATACAATACAAACTAGAAAGCCCTGCTGCTCGTGAGCCCAGCTAAAAATACTATCTAATTAAAATGTTGGCTGAACAGGGAAGTCTTTGCCTGGCGCCGAAAAGCCAAAAGTGTCAGCACCAGGCAGCTCTCTGTAGGGAGGCAACTGTGTTGAAGTTAGACTAGAGATGGGCACGAAACGAACAATTTTTCGTTTCCATTTTCATTTTTTGTTTCGTTACGCAACGAAACGACAAACAAATTTTATCTCTAAAATGAAACGAAACGAACAGAAACACCAGAAATTTTGTCGTGTGTTTCATTTCCGTTACTGCAATATGAGTGAATTGCTTAAAATGCTTTAAAAAAATCACAAAAAAATGAAATTAATGGTAACGAAATGGTAACAAACGAACGAAAATGAAAACAATTTTTTTGCAAAAAATTCACAAAAAACGGAAACAAACTGAAACGGACCCTAAAACGACAAACGAAATGCCATTTTTTTTATTTGTGCCCATCTCTAAGTTAGACCTCTAATAAACCACAGCATTTTCCAGCTAATTCAGCCATAGCATTCCACTGTGAATCACTGACTGTACTGCAAGCCAATGGTATGTTTCTACTGACATTTATTTTAATTTATTTTAGAGTATTTTTATCCTAGCTTTCTCCTTAGAAAAGGACCCAAGGCAGCTTACAGTAATGAGGGATAATATACAGTCCAGTACAATTAGGACATGTTCAAGTATTTGAGAACAAGGAATTGAGGGACATCTTACAGTATTGATAGACAACATTACATTAAAAGCAACACCGTTATAAGTAGTCATAAACACAAAGTCTACGTGAACCCATAGATTCATATAAAATACACACGGTAGTCCATCATTCAGGGAAAGCTTGCCTGAAGAGAAAGGTCTTTGCTTGTTTCTGGAAGGACAACAGAGATGAGGCAGTCCTGGCCTCTAGTGGGAGGGAGTTCCAGAGTCTGGGTGCAGCAGTCGAGAAGGCCCTTTCATGGGTTCTCATGAATGTGCATGTCTTGACAGGGGAATAGGGTTATTGCATTTGATAAGGATCACATTCAGTTATCCACTATACTCTGGGGCATAAACTAACCCATGCACATTAACCTGTCCAAAAAAAAAAAGGATATGAATCAATGGAATGTATTGCAGTGTGATACAGGTGGAGGGCAGCGAATGAAATCTTGAGCCCACTCAACATGCCTCATCAATGTGCATTTATATATTAAAAACCTCATGACCAGAACCCTGTTAGGAAATGTGATGCATAACACCTAGGGGAATTTCAGTTTGTATGGTCTCCAGCTCCCAGCTGTGTGAGTCACCTTATTTAGAGGGGACACCCCATTGCAGAATCAATAAAAAAGCACAGCTGTTCACACTGCCGACTCTTCCATTAGCAAGAGAAACAAGGCAGAATCTGGCCCCTGAAAGGGCAGGTAGAATATCAAGAATGGGCCAATGATACATATGGACATTTGTATATTATTCCTCCCCAACTACAGATTCTAATAAACCAGAATATGGGGGAAATCGATATTAGAGTGTATTTAAATTGGGTTTTAAAGCGTAGTGTTTCTACCATGAGGTGCAGGAACGAGAAATCTTGGAAGAACAGCAGTCACCTCCTTGCGATGCTACCAGCCTCAAAATACGTTGGACAACTCAAAATAAACTTTACCTCCAGTGAAAGAGCTAACCATGGGCTACCTGTAAATATGTGAAATTTATTTTTAAAAATGAAGCACGGCTTCAGAAAATTATTCAGAGATGAAAAGCGCCCACCAGTAAGAACATCATGCCCCCTCTCTGTCAAATGCTCCTTTGCTCCAAATCTCCTCAGCTGTGAGCAAGATTGTGAAAAGAGCTGATTCCAGGACAGAGATTTTAAAAAGAGAAATGGCAGGTGGGAAAAAAAATTAAACACACACACACTACCTCTGTCCACTGAATGATTATCTTCCAAAGCTAGTGTCCATTTTAAAAAGTGACATTAGGGCTCAATTCTAAGCATTTTCTCATGACATGAATACCTTTTAAAAGGTCAGATAGTTTTAAAGTTTACTTGCTTTTAATGATTCAATTGTATTTTAAATAGCATATCCTTTTATCATTTTTAAAATGCTTAATTAAGTATGGTTTTAATTCTCTTAATTTTAATATTGTGTGCCACCCATTATCCGAAGACAGGTAGCCTATAAATAAAAGAAATAATGAAAACAAATAAATGGCATGCAACTGCTTTCTTGGAAATTCTAAGCCTTTGCTCATGACATGCAGCTGCTCGCTCATAAATCCAGATATTCTTTGCCATCCCTACTTAGGAACTGGGGAGCTATTTTATCTCAAGGTTCTAAAGTCGCCTAGCCTGCTCCCAAGATTAATTTCACTTGATTTTCATGCCGGAGAGCGGCATGATATTTTCCTATGATGTTGACAAGAGTTATGCTTGCACAATTATTCTTGCGCAAACTGCACTAACAGGTATCTGAATGACAAAAATGGCTGCCTTCTTCTACGTTTTCAAAAATGTGAGGCATCAAATTGGTCACTTGCAATTTTCTGATCTTCTTCATGTGCCATGTCATCGTAGAACGTTGGGGATCAGTAGCCTGAACTGGTTTCTATCTAAGGCTAGGGATGGGCATGGGCAACAAATGAAAAATGAAATGCTGATTCGTCAGTTCATTACATAAAAAAACAAAACAAAACGAACCGGGGATGCAGTGTTTCGTTAGTAATGAAATGAACTGGTGGTTTTTTACTTTAAAATGAATTGATCTGTTTCTCTGTAAAATGGCTTCCCTGGTTCCTAGAGGCATCAAATTTGGTGTCAACTTCCTTGGACTCTCCCTTTTAAACCCTCTAAATTTGGAGATATTTGGGGTTCAGGGGGCCGAGTTATTCAACAGTGACCCTGGAAAAAACATTTAGAATTGCAATGTTATGCTTGAAAACAGTGATCCCAGACAGCTAGCAGTGTGGAAATTACAGTGGAGCTTCCTCAAGCTCTTCCCTTGAAACACCCTCAGTTTTAAGAGGTTTGGGTTATAGTAAATAGAGTTACTGAGATCCAAAGGGGCTGTGGGGGAAACTTAATTGAAAGAGTATGGATCGGCACACTGAGGGAAATCTGTCAATTAACCCCATAATGATAAAACGCACAGGAGACACTCATTCAATTAGGTACACACACATGAAGATTAATATCTCTTCCCCCAGAAACCCTAACTTTTCCAAACTTCAAGGGATACCCTAAAATTGATTGGGGAAGAGAAGCCTGCTATTCGCATGTCTGAGATCAGTAATTCCCCATTGTATTCAATGGAAAATTACTGAACTCAGGCATGCCAATGGCAGACTTCTCTTCCCCAAGTGATTTTAGGGGATCCTTTGAAATTTGGAAAACTTAAGGGCAGAGATATTAAGCTCCAAAGGAGGTGGGGTGCTTATGCCTAATGGAAGGAAGGAGTGCATCCGACGTGCTTTACCAATTTAAGGGTTAATTGACAGATTCCCCTCAGCATGTGGATCCACACTCCTTCAATTATTTTTCCCCCACAGCCCCTTTGGAGCTCAATAACTCCATTCCCTGTACCCCAAATCTCTTCAAATTGGAGGTGCTTCAAGGGGAGAGCTTGAGGAAGCTCCATTTTAATTTCCACACTGCGAGCTGCCTGGGATCACTATTTTCAAGCATATAACATTGCAATTCTAAATGTTTTTTCCAGGGTCACAATTGAATAACTCGGCCCCCTGAACCCCAAATACCTCCAAATTTGGAGGGCTTAAAGGGGAGAGTCCAAGGAAGTGTCACACCAAATTTGGTGCCTCTAGGACCCAGGGCACTCATTTTATAGAGTAACAAATAAGTTCATTACTGGTTCATTTTGTATGATTTTTTTTTAAAAAAGTTCATTTCTAATGACATGAAACAAATCGCAGGGGGAAGGAACTGAAATGACATAAATCTTAATTTTTCCATTTCGTGCCCATCCCTATCTAAGGCTATTCTAAACAGAGCAGCTGTGCTCACTGCGGACTATTGGGTTAAGTTGTTAAGCTAAAATGTTCTTCTATGCCCTGGGCCACACTTCTCATCTATTTTTCCTTGAAGGATAACCTGCAGCAGATGGTATTTCTTATTGCATATTACGAGTCTGAAATATTGCAAAAAAAATTTTGCAATTCCTGATCAACGTGCTCATCATCCTGCTTTTTATTTGTGTTTTTTATTTGCGTGCTTCAGTTTTTGAATCTGGGCAACTACCTGTAGTACCATTTCCCCTGGACAGCATCTGTTTGACGACAGAAGTATTTTCTTAGATCCCACATTACCTTTTTTCGACACAGCTGGTGTGCATCTGTAAGTTAAGCGGTAGCTTCCAGCTTCTCAGCAGGGCCGTACATGCAGTCCAGCCCTCTCTAATAAAGCTGATGAGAATATTAAACCTAAGCACAGCCAGAAACCGGCACAAATTTACAGCCTCGGAGTTCAAGACATAAATGATCCTGGTGAGAGGCCGTCATTTTTACTCTGCTATAACAAAACTGGCCCACCACATGGGTACCATGGTAGGAACAGGAGGGTAGGCTGAGAAAACTGTCTCCCTTTGGCTGATTTACTGTACAGCCGTAGAATCAATTCAGGCCAAGTTATATGGGTGTCAAGCTCTCCCAAGCTCTCTTGCTGTATTTAATCCCACCAAGCTCCCTTTCTTTAAAAAAAAATGTTAAAAAAAAGTAAAGCCGTTCTGAGTCAGACACAGCTTGTATCAAAGACCACCTGGCACCACAGCAATCTTCAGAGCCTCCACATCCCTTCCTTCGCTTTGGAAGAGTGATGGTTCATTTCCCCAAACTAGAATTAACTACTTTATCTAGCTGTAGATTTCATCCCCTCTCTCCTTGCTCATCCCAGCAATAAGAGGAGAGGTAGGAAGTCAATACAAGAACAAGGGAGCTAGAGGAACGCCTAATGTGATTTGGGAAGCTGCTATTGAGTATCTCTCGGCTTGCGGCAGAGTGATAATCCCATTACCTGCAAGGGATGCAGCTGCTTCTTGTAAAGCCTTGGACTATCCTTGGTCGATTCATAGAAGGCCACCCAATGTTTGCTGATTGCCCGCTTACTTGTAAAGAATACGAGACTAAGCAGGCTTTGAGCGTGGTACATTTTTGAGCACGAATGCATGTTCTCGATCACTTGAGGGAAGCTGGTTGAGCCTTAAAAGCTAGAGCCTTAAAAGCTAGAGTTTAAAACGCTAGAGTGCTGAAACTGTCGGCTGTTGATGTAGCCTGCTGGAATGGTTTCAGATACTACGGCTTACACATGCCTCCGCATTAGCTCATGCAATCACTCTGCTCAAACCTATACAAAAGTGTTTGATTCCCTCAGAAGAGTAAAAAATGCAAGACTAGGGTACAGGTGATATCTTTATAGGCCACTCATGAAAAAACAAAAAATTGCAAGCTTTCAAGGGCAATACCCTCTTTTTCAAAGCATGTACCAAATGTCCAAACATGGCCAAGGATGTGATTTGCCAGGAGATTGTTTTTAGACGTAAAGTTCTTGGTGCATCATGCAGTTTTGACATCAACGCTGCTGCTTCCTGCCTCATCTAAAAGGACTTCATGGCGAATATAATTGTGCCAAGAACTTTACATCTAAGAATGATCTCCTGGCAAACCGCATATTTTGCCATGTTTGGACATTCGGTACATGCTTTGAAAAAGAGGGTCTTGCCCGTGAAAGCTTGCAACATTTTTTGTTGTTGTTTTATTTGTGGCCTATAAAGGTATCTCCTATATAGCCCAGACTTGCGTTTGTATTTTGTAATGGCCACGCAGCTCCCCACACCCACTTTTTTCCTCAAAAAAGTAGCAAAGGAAACATCTTTAGTTTCCATCCCTCATAATGGGATGTTTTTCCCTTTTCACATGTTCTTTGTAGCTTTAACGTTACCTTTGAATGTTGTAAGATGCCTCTTCTGATTTCATAAGAAAACCAGTGTTTTCTATGTTAGTTCCCACCCCTCATAATAGATTTTTCCCTTTTTTGTGAGCTCTTTGTAGCTTTAATGTTACCTTTGAATGTTGTAAGATGCCTCTTCTAATTCCCTGTTCTGAACTTGAACATGTCTTGAATGTTCTGGGCTGTAAATTGCCCCGTGGGTCCTTTTCCAAGGAGAAAGGTGGGGTAAAAATATCCAAAATAAATAAAAATAAATCTTTGGACTGGAGGAGGGGTGGAACTCTAGGCTTATTTGCATGGACTTCTACATCATGCACTCTACAGAAAATAATGCAAATCAGACTGTCTCAATCTCTGGGCATTTCCTGTATTGTTTGTCCAATGTAGTTGCACTCTTAGATCCAGGACGGTTCTGATGCTCTCTTCCTCATGGGAAGTGGTTGCCTGGATGTACCCAAGAGGCTCTCTGTGATGTTCAGATCTTACTCTTTTTTGTCAGCTAAATTGCAAAATGCACAGCTTGTCAGTTGGCGCCAGCTTTTCTCTGCCTCACTAAGCGTGATCTGGCCCCATGCCATAAGATGGTAGTCTCTTCATTCCCAGGAACAGAAATGAGGTGTCCCCCCGCGCCCCACCGCAATGGGTGCTCCCAGCTTGGTGAAGAATGACATGCACCACTACTAAGGTCACATTTTCCCCCTTCAGCATCCAACAGCACGCATGCAAAGATCTGAATTCTCTCCAAGTGGCGCTTTCTGCCAGAAAGAGTTGAAGAAAACACCAGTGTCGGGTGTCTCCAGTCGAAGGAGAGGGGAGCGCCTTTGTTTAAAAGCTCCAGGCCAAGTAGAGCACAAGGCAATTATAACTTCTGGTACAATTACCAGCAGCTTTGCCCTTCTCTTTCCCGGGCGAGGAGACTTGGCAGCTTCATAATATAGCATTCCATTTCTTGCACTTCCACTCCAATTAGCTGACAATACCAGGCAACTGGCATGATCGGCCCAATCCCCAAGAGAGACCGGGAATCGCAGCTGCGGCCCGGGGTGGTGGTGGTGATATGTGAGCTTGCTTGAACAACAGGGAATGAAGACCAAGGGGAGAGGAAGAAGAAGCAGTCCTCTCGGCAACGTACTCTAGCAAGTGCCAGCCAGAGCAGAGCTGCAAAGCTACATAGCTCCCGGCTCTCCAGAGGCTGCGCCGTCTAAGGGATTCTGGGAGTTGTAGTCGAAACCAGTAACAGTTTCATTCCTCAGGATCAGAGGCACAGGCATGAAATCTTGTCCCTGCTTCAGAGTAGCAAGGAGGGCAGACCAGTTCCTTCCAAAGGCAGTGCAGCAGTTAGAACATTGGACTAGGTTTTGGGAAATCCGGTTTCTAGTCCTCATTGTCAGGAAACTCGCTGGGTGACCTAAGGCAAGCCACTCTCCTGCCCTCTCAGCCAAACCTAAGAACATATCAAGATAAGAAAAGCAATGCTGGATCAGGCCAAAGGCCCATCTAGTTCAGCTTCCTGTATCTCTCATTGGCCCCACCAAATGTGTCCGGGAGCGCACAAGACTAGATACCTGTCTCCTGATACCAACTCCCCTGCATCTGGCTCTTGAACCTGCTCTTTAGAGCTGTTGTGAGCTTATGGGAGTAAACAAGGGCTATATATATATCACTAATTAGATAAATAAATAATTAATAAGAAAGAATTCAGTGCACTGTATTTGTGTAATCCTGTTAGAACCCAAGCATTGCACAAACACAGTGGATTTGTGGAATTCGACATCTAAGGCTTCAGCTGTCATTTCAACCGAGGAAAGGAAGGTTTGTTTTAGAGATGGGCATCTTTTTAAAATATGCAGATATTTACTTGAAGGTGTGGGGGTGGGTGGGTGGGATATGCCTGCAGAAACATCATTCATCATTTGCCATCAAGTCAATTTTGACTAACTCTGATCCTTCCCAGGTAAAGAATAGTCGGTAGTAGTTCCACATTCTCTTCATCTGGGGGCATTCGAGATCTACGCCACCCAGGCTGGCTCTACTCACATGATGCCGACAGGAATTGAACTCCCAACCTGTGGTTCCACAGCTATATACCAAAACCAGAAGGTATCCAGCCAGGTACATACTCTTGTCACTCTGCTGCCCTCCCTTTCCCATTTCCACGGTGATTAACAGCATGCGCAGTGGAAAGGATACAGACAAGCAATATGAAGTATTTTGCAGTTTTCCTTGGTTTCCACAAGTGATCTGGATCATGCAAGGCATTATTGATCCAGCATTCTCGTAGCCAACTTTTATCTCATTTGAACCATAGAGAAAATGTAGTCCCAGTGGCCACCATACTGTGCAAAGACCGTCAGCCCTCGTATTAAAATACGGCAAGGGAAGAGAATCATTCTAGAGAAAGTGGCCTTTTAACGGGAAGGGGAAACATTGGCAGTGGAATAAGCTGCCAAGGAGGGTGGTGGAGTCTCCTTCTTTGGAGGTTTTTAAGCAGAGGCTGAATGGCCATCTGTCGGAAATACTGTGATGGGGGTTCCTGCATGGCAGGGGGTTGGACTGGATGGCCCTTGAGGTCTCTTCCAACTCTATGATTCTATGATTCAATAATTCCCATCAGCCCAGTATCAAAACATTCGGTCAGAGTTTTTCATGTCAATACCAGAACCTGATTACAATGTCAACACGCTGCACGTTTTAAAGATAAAGCATGCAAAGTATTTTTGTCCAAATGCATATGCGTCCAAATGATCTGAAAGCTCTTTCCCTTCTCTCCACGGTATGCATATATCATCATTTGCATTTGATCTCTTCTATAATGAGCAATAACAATTTTTATGTTACATTATTACCACCTAGTAAAAACAGAGGGCCTATCGTGGCCGTAAAAACTCAACCAAGGGTAGAACCAGAGCAGAAGAAAAGAAGCGTTTAAGGTTTCTCCTCCTCTATTTGGTGGCAAGGTCTTACTTGGTTAACTCAGAATACCCTCCTCCTTTGTTTTATAATCTGAAAGTAGATGGTGGCACACAGACAGCAAGTGCGTGTTTTATGACCCTAAATCACTCCAGGGAGAACGGTGGAAGGATAAGATAGTTGACAGATCATCGCCTTAAAAAAGCAAATCTGGTGCAAGAACTAGTAATAGACAAAAGTATCATTTGAAGTTCCTTTGTTTGGACTATTGTTCTCAGACTCTGCAATTGATGCAGCCATACTACTAGAGAAATGCTAGGAACTGCTATACTTTTCCATAAATCAAGGAAGGGATCTTAATGTTATTGTTCGGTGGTGTCCAGTTACTTCTGCTCCAGAGTTGATCTTAATTTACAGTATGTGACATGTTTCGTGTACACACTACTCCCATTAGGGACAAGGCACTACTCTGGGTGTTTGCCATAAATATAATACAAAACCAATAATGATGATACAAATACAGTGGTACCTTGTATAAAGGAATTTATTTGTTCGAAATGAAATTTTCCTTTATACAAATTGAGTCTTGATTGAGATGATATTGTGGGTTGGACAGATGACATTAAGGAGAGACACTCCAACAGGTAACGGTGCACTCTGCCATGGTAAATTCCCAGGACTAAGCATGGATTTGAACCCAGGTCTCCTGAGTCATAGACTGACACTTTAGCTATCAGGCCATACTGGCTGTCAGGGAGGGTAAAGGTCTTACAAGCCTGCAGTAAAGGAGAAATACTTATCTAACTGCTATACTGTAGGTCATAAACACCTCAAAAAACCCGAGCCTCCCAAATACATCTGGACTACATCACCCCATCATTCTAAGCCAACATGCTGTGGATGATGGGAAATGTTCTTCAGCACATTTGGAGGGCGCTGGGTTGGAGAAGGCTAATGCTGGTCCCCTTGCCCATCCAGTAATTGAAATCAAACGCTTCAGAATTTGCAAAATCCATGAAATATGGGGGGGGGTAGAGCTTTTTAAAACCTTTTATTAACCTTAGGTAAAAACTGGTATTTGAGCCAGCAATGTTCCAGTTCCTCCCACTGTTTCCCTCCCTAAGATTACGGGAAAATTTAAAGCCCTGAAGGCTGGTTTATACCCTGTCACTGAGAATGACTTGTAGTAATTACTCGATTCTTTGCCTGAAATGAAAGGACCTTGTTCTTGGATCCATGCCGAGTACCGAGGGAGGCACTTCACTCTCTGGAGAGACAGATGTTGAACGGGAACTGAACACACAAGAAACCTTGACAAATTAATGTTGGTAGAGAGGTATGAATAAATCAAACAAAAGGTAATCGCTAAATAAATCTGCGGGAACATGTCATTTAATTCCCTAGAATTAAGGGTGCAGATCACCCTGGAGAAGCCTGTGCATGAGAAGTAAGTTTAATATAACAATCCCCTTTGGCTCACAGGAAGGCAGCCTTGCAGAGATCACGAGAGACAACCAATTAGCACCCAATTCAAAAGGGGTAGCCATTTTCGCCTGTCGTGGAATCTGACAGATTAGCCAGCATGGTGGTCTTTTCTGTGGCCATCAAAGGGTTATTATGAATAATCATATCCCCATTAGGATCTGTGCCTTAAGACCTCCACTCTTCTCTAAGATGATAGATGACTTTAATAGCCGCTGATAAAACCTGCACCACACCGGACCTTTTGGATTCCATTTCATAGTCCACCCCATTGAAGGCTCCTATAAATAGCAGTCTGATGAAGCTACACTCCTTGCATCTGATAGAGGCGATGCTCCATCAAACCTCATGCCACACGAATCCTCTGGGTCTTTCCAAGTGCCACAACCCTCCCTGTCAGAATCAAAATCAGAATCCTTTTATTGGACAAGTGTGGTTGGACACACCCGAAATTTGGAGAAAAATGATCTCCATATTTAAGAAGGAAATATATGAATCATACAATAAAAACACAGTACAACAATACAATATGACCTATTATTTAAAAAGAAGAAAAGAAGAATTAAATTAATTATTCAACAGTTTGATAGCACTTGGAAAGAAGCTATCTTTATATCTAGTTGTCCTAGTATACAATGCCCTAAAACCTCATCCTGAGGGTAACAGATGAAACAGACTGTGTCCAGGATGTGTGGAATCTGTATCTATCTTCATCACCCTCTTTTTTAGCTCGTGTGGTATACAATTCCACAATAGATGGCAAATTAGTAGCCATAATTTTTTTCCGCAGTTCCAATTATAGGAGAAATCCAGCAGTACCTTCAAATAATAGTTCCAAGCTGGCTTTGAGCAACAAGAACGGGCAAACCACTCCAGTATTCCTGCCAAGAAAACTCCATGGACATGGGGTCACAAAGAGTCGGTCACGACTGTAACAACACAACACAACACATCCCTGCAATAGACCCCGAAAGCATTTTTTAAAAAATGACTATAGTTCTTCAAAAACCCCAGCCACCATAGCCTCTCGGAAAGTAACTTTCCAAAAGCTCTTTATTGCAGGCTTATCTCACATATAGATTGAAAATAAATGGATCAGATCCAGACCTAGATCAGATGGATCAGATCCTGACCCATTAAAGTCAATAGGCTAATCTATTTATAGTTCCTATCAGAGCAAACCCATTCAATCATAATGTATTAGATTAACAAAGTCACGTCATTCAATAGACCTACTTGATTTTGAAATACAATCTGAGTTTAGCTCAAAACAACTTAGTATAGCCACAATGAACTTCACTTCTATTGATTTCAGTGGGCTTTGTCTTCTGGATCCAACTCAATATATTTGATCTATAGCACAATTGATCCAAAGAGCCTGTAAGGACAATTATTTCACTGCATCTCCAGCACAACCTTGTAACGGCTGACTAGCTATAGGTAGACTTGTCCAAAAAATGACGTCCTTGTCCAAGAAACCAGTTTGTACTGTACTTTTTATAATAATAATAATAATAATAATAATAATAATAATAATAATAATAATAATAATAATAATAATAATAATAATAATAATAATAATGTTCCACCAAGTCAATTCTGAATTAGGGCAACCACTTTTTTCAGGGTTCCAGGTGGGGAATACTCAGAAATTGATTACTGTTCCCTTCTTCTGGGCAATTACTTCACATCCTACTTTGGCCCGCGATTATGTTTGTTCCTTGACAGCATTGTTTGTGGTCATGTGGTTTTGTCCCTGTTCAATCCCTGTTTCTGATACCCACGGGCGTGATTACTTGTCTCGTGACAACTATTACTTCATGTCCTTGTTTCGTGACAACTACTGGATTTCCCTGGCTTCATTTAGCCTTTTTTTAAACTGGCAGGCTTCCATTTTTTTGATATTTTGAATCCCCACTGCGAGCGCGTGGGCTGTCTCGGGAAGCCCGGCAGGAGGAGCCAGGCGAGCCCTCACACTTGCCGCGGTCGGGCAGCGACAGCAACAGCTGCGTGGGCGGTGGATGATACACCCTCGCCCTGAACTCAGCAGTCTGTAGGCTGGCAGGCGAGCAGGCAATGAGAGCTCAGCCCCGCCTCCGGGACCCAAGGAGGATGGACCTACGCCTGACAGTGGCTCTCCGCCTGTCCCTTTAAGAGCCGCCTTTTCCTGCAGGGACAGGCAGGCAGCCGAGCCTGGCCTGACAGTCGGCTTTCTCGGTTGTCAGAGTATTCCTAGAGCGAAAGGGGGAAACAGCCATTGCTGTTACTTCACGTCCCTTATCCTGGAACAGGAACCGGGAACAAAGCATGACAACAGAATTCCCTAGCCCAGGGGCAGGTACGGCTCATCACGTTCTGTTCCCAGTTCAGGGGGCGTGGTCGGGACGAGTTCCTGCTGTCACACTATGGACGTGAAGTAACCTTTTTTCGTACCAGTCCCAAGAGGGACAGCAAAGAGGGACAAGAGGGACATGAAGTAACGACCCCAGGGGCACCCTGGGACTGTGCTATTTTCCCAAGGCCACACAGGCTGCCTCTGCTCACGGGAGGCACCATGGGGAACTGAACACCCAACCTCAAGCCAGCTTGTATTCTTTTATACTTGGATTCAGGTTCAGATAACCAGTTGCAACCCAAAACACCCAGCACATCACTTAAAGAGATGTCACAGACAGCTTCAGCTGTGCAGATGAAACATCGCTGGAGGGGTTTTGCCCTGCCCATCAATACTGTACTGCCAAGCTAACATCTTTGATAAATCGCAGCCAGCTATTTCATCTGAAGTCTCCACCATTTGAAAGGGAGGGGGGAAGGGTTACTTCACTGAAAATAACTAGAAAGTTTATTCAACAAAGGAGCAGGAGGCACAAAAACCTCTGTGGGTTGTCAGAAAATAATCAGGGCAACAAGAGCAGAAGACTCGTCTGGCCTGGTGATGCCTCTGCCTGCACACAAAGCATCTTCTGCTTTCTAACACAACTCCTCTAAAAATGGCCTTTCCAACTTGCTGCTCTCAGACTTCTTGGACTACAACTCCCATCAGCCCCAACTGGCTGAATACGATTCTACAACAATGTCGTTCTCCGTTTTCAAGACTAAACCACAGGTTGAGTCCCACCATTCCAGTCCACTCCTGATGGCTAACATGGTGGGGTTGTGTAATCCATCATCACTAGAAGGTGCCACTGCTCCAAGCCAGAGATTAGGAAAGTTTTATAATTCCAGGCACTATAACAGGATAATTATTTGCAGATGTTAATGTTAATGTCTTCATCTTCTCTCTCCACCAACTGTCTGACATAAAATTCCAAAGTACCGGTGGCCGGGGCTTCTTGAGCCTGTCCTTCTGATGTTGTGAAGACCTACATCTACCAACACCACACACTAGAGATGGGCACGAATTTAAAAAAATGGCATTTCGTTTGTCGTTTGTCGTTTAGGGGGTCCGTTTCATTTCGTTTCTGTTTTTCGCGAATTTTTGCAAAAAAAATCGTTTTTGTTTTTGTTCGTTTGTTACCATTTTGTTACCATTTATTTCATTTTTTTGTGAATTTTTTAGCATTTAAAGCAGTTCACTTGTATTGCTGTAATGAAAACGAAATGCACAACAAAATTTCCAGTGTTTCTGTTTGTTTCGTTTCATTTTAGAAACAAAATTTGATTGTTGTTTCATTGCGTAACGAAACGAACAAATGAAAACGGAAACAGAAAAAATTGTTCCTTTCGTGCCCATCTCTACCACACACATTAGCTGCATAAATCCCCACACCATCACTACACTCAACGAGATAAGAGCTGCATCTACTACATCATGCAGCTATAGCAGTCTGATTTCACTTTAACTGCCACTCTTACACCCTGGTGGCATCTGCAGTTTGGTAGCAAACTTAGAATGATCTGCTGTGATACAGAGGATTAGATTTCTCTGGTAGAGGATTTTAAGTCCACCAAACTAGAGCTCCCAGAACTTCATAAGATGGAGCCATGGCTATTAAAATAGAACCAAACAGAATGATCTATCTATCTATCAATCAATCAATCGACATAGATATAGATATAGATAATACATACAGTGGTGGGTCAATCTTTCAGGGAAGCATATGTTCTTATTTTAAGTTGACACAGGATATTCCTGCCTTAAAAGACTTGTTTTTAATAGCCTTTTGAATGTTTCCAAAAGAAAGGCTTGCCTAATCTCAGACAGAAGCTTGTTCCAGAGTTTTGGAGCTACTGCCAAGAAGGCATGAGTTCCGGTTCATTCTTTGTATATCTTCCTCAGTGTTAATGTTCTTAATTGCCTGGTTTGCGATGAGTTGGTAAGTTCCATGAGGTGAATGAAACATGTTGAAGTTTGGGGGGCTACTGACAGAGGCATGAACCCATCCAGATATTGGGCTTGTCCAGGTTCCAGCCAGTTGTATTCCCCTACTCTGGGTTTTCCTTCCTCTGTGTTAGTCCCCTGTCAAGAATTTCGGTTGGACAGGGGAGAGGGACAGGTGCATGTGTGCGCTATGCCTAATTGTCCTATAGAGGAAATTCACCCAGCAGGGCTGGAAGTTGAGTCATGGCAACTGGACTTCTTTTCTTGAGGAATCGAAGCATTTCGCTACTCATCCAAGCAGCTTCGTCACTCTGGACGAGTAGCGAAATGTTTTGATCGCTCAAGAAAAGAAGTCCAGTTAGCATGACTCAACTTCCAGATAAACATACCTGGATGAATGAGAATCTTCACAGACATCCAGCAGGGCTGTTTCTAATAAACATGATGCTTGCAGTATGGAAGGACTCAGCCCAGAACGTCTTGTCTGTCATTGTGCTGGGTGATTTGCTCGTTCAATATATTAAAACAAAATGCCATCGCATGGGGTATTGCGTTATGTGTTCAAGTTGCTTGGTCATATCGTCTTCCAGAAAAACTCGTTCCATCCCACTCTGAAAGTCTGCCAGAGGGGCACCCTCTGTTGATTTGGCTTTTCTCCATCACAAGTCATAGAATCATAGAATCATAGAGTTGGAAGAGACCTCAAGGGCCATCTAGTCCAAACCCCTGCCATGCAGGAACCCCCATCACAGTGCTCCCAACATATGGCCATCCAGCCTCTGCTTAAAAACCTCCAAAGAAGGAGAGTCTACCACCCTCCGTGGCAGCATATTCCATTGCGGAACAGGTCTAAGTGTCATGAAATTCTTCCTAAGGTTTAAATTGAATCTCTATTCCTATAGTTTGAGACCAGTGCCCTGAGTCCTAGTCTCTGAAGCCATGGAAAATAAACCAGTCCCTTCTTCAATGTGACATCCTTTCAAATATTTAAATATAGCTATCATATCCCCTCTCAGTCTTCTTTTTGTAAGGCTAAACATTACCAGCTCCCTAAGCCGGTCCTCATAAGACATTTCTTCCAGGCCCTCAATCATCTTGGTCACCCTCCTCTGGACCCGTTCAACACTGTCAACATCCTTTTTTAAATTGCACAGAACCGGACACAGTACTCCAGATGGGGTCTGACCAGGGCAGAATAGAGTGATAAATTTTTTTTCCACCTTCTGAATCAGTTGCACTTCTACCTCTCCCGGGACTTTGGGGATACTATTGACCCTTCTTCCCCTTTGTGTTCATGTTGCAGTCTGGACTACATTCACATCAGCACTGATGTCAGAACTTCACAAACAAAACGGACAACTATATACAAAAGATATGTCCCACATGAGAACTATCAAATGCAAGCTCGAATGGGGTTATCCAGGTAAGGTCCTCTAGCTACTATTCAGACATTCATGCCCGTTGATTCCACAATCAATGACATTCACAGGTTTGCATTTTGTGTCCACCAACTGGCTTCTTTGGTCAAGAGATGGGAGGCTGCCTCAGTGATTCACAGCCAACATCGGGTTTCAAGAATGACACAACAGCAAGCCACCGCTGTCTTTTGAAGAACTGCTTGGGAAACCCTCACAGCTTTCAAATAGGTTGAGGCAATAAAATGGCTTTAATCCCATGCATAAATTAACCTTGAGTTACTAGGGCAAGGGAGAACTGCAAGGGAGAAAAATCCATCACACTGTGAATTCAGAGGAAAACCAGAAATACATATTTTGTAATGATCACCTCCTGCTTCAAAGAGACATACCCTGGAGTCCTTTGGTGTAACTATACCAATAACATGATACAAACAGAAGCTCCCAGTAAGATGGCTGGCTTTAAATTTATCCCGTGCTGTGCTCCTGAAATACAGGTAACAATTGAACAAGGACGTGAAATATCAGCTGCAGCTGGCCAAAGCAGAAGGATCGTTAATGAGATAAAGCCTTTTAACCTAGCTCTCTTAAAAAAAACTCCAAAAGACAAAAAAGCAATGACCAAAAAAAAAAACTCAACCCACACTTGTTAAAAAATTATAAAACTCCAGCTCAGTGAGACCCTTTGAAGTCTAAGAAAATATGTGCCCTTTCTGTGTGTTGACTTTGGGCCCATTCACTTTGGGTGATATGAATGCTAAGATTCCTCAAATCAAAAGCGCAGAACGACAGAACTCTGATACCTGGGATAAAAATTCTGAATCTTGAGACACTCGATGTTCACGTTTAAATGCACATAAGGCTAGGCTTTAAGCTTTGGTTAGATATTATGCAGAAGAGGAGAAAACGAGTTGGCTTCCAGTGGCTAAACCCTGTCGCATAGTTCTGCCTGAGGAAAGGCATGATGCCATCCTCTGTAGCAAACTGCAGCTGATGAAAAACTTCCTTTTTAATTTGGGCAATGAAACAAAGTTATGTTTGTAATTGTAACCCTAACCCTAACCCTGAAACCAAAGCAAGGAAGCCTTTAATCACTGCCAAGCTAGTACTGCCAATGACTTCCCTCCCATTGTATTGGAGAAACCTACCTAACAGGATTTTGAGCAATACATGCTCTGATAAAATCAATGGAATCTGATTTAGATGGCTTGATGGCAGGGATGAGAAACCTGCAGATGTCATTGGATAAAGCAAAGCAAAGTCTTCTGCTTATATAGTGCCCCATACCACTTCAAGTAATCTCTGGATGGTTTACAATTTAATTACAGTATGCAGGCTACACATTGCCCCCCCCCGCAAGCTGGGTGCTCATTTTACCGACCTCGAAGGATGGAAGGCTGAGTCAACTATGGCCGTTACTTCACGTCCCTCTCGTCCCTCTTTGCTGTCCCACTTGGGACCGGTACGAAAAAAGGTTGCTTCACAACCATAGTGTGACAGCAGAATCTTGTCCCGACCACCCCCCTGAACCAAGAACAGACCGTGACGAGCCATAACTGCACCTGGGCTGGGGAATTCTCTTGTCACGCTTTGTTCCCAGTTCCTGTTCTGAGACAAGGGACGTGAAGTAATGGCAATGGCTGTTTCCCCCTTTCGCTCTAGGAATACTCCGACAACCGAGAAAGCTGACTGGAATTCCTGCACCAGGCCAGGCTTGGCTGCCCGCCTGTCCCTGCAGGAGAAGGCGGCTCTTGAAGGGGCAGGCGGAGAGCCACTGTCAGGCGTAGGTCCATCCTCCTCAGGTCCCGGAGGCGGGGCTGAGCTCTCCTTGCCTGTTCGCCTGCCAGCCCACAGACTGCTGAGTTCAGGGCGAGGGTGTCTCACCCACCGCCTACACCGCCGCTGCTGCTCACCCGCAGGAAATGGTGAGGGCTCGCCCAGGTCCTCCTGCCAGGCTTCCTGAGACAGCCCGTGTGCCCGTGGCGGGAATTCAAAATATCGAAAAATGGAAGCATGACAATTTTTAAAAAGGCTAAACGAAGCCAGGGAAATTGAGTAGTTGTCACGATACAAGGACGTGAAGTAACAGTTGTCACACACGAGACAAGTCATCACGCCCAAGGGTAAACAAAAACAGGGATTGAACAGGGACAAAACCACGTGACCCCGAACAACGCTGTCAGGGAACAAACGTAATCGCGGAACTAAGTAGGATGTGAAGTAACCGCCTATTATGCTGCTACCTGGGACTGAACCCCAGGTCATCAGCACAGTTTTAGCTGCAGTACAGGCATTGAACCACTGCACCACGAGGCTCTTCCTTCCATCATCCCCAGTCACTGGTTCTGCTGGCCCACGGAGATGGGAGATGGAGTCCAATAACATGCAGGTTCCTGTTCCTTCAGTAAGGGAATTGACAGAATGTGGAAGAAGGAATGGCAATCAAAGAGATCCTGCATATTTAGAGACTGTCTACTTTGGAATACAAGATGCTTGAAGCCAAAGAGGAGGAAGCCAATAGAACCTATTACCGGTGTTTTTAGGCACCCCTGTTCACAACATGGTTGCTGAACCAGCCTCCTTTGGTTTGATTCAGGCAAGAACTAGGAAAAGATAACTTTTTGGGCTGCGATGTCCAGAATCTTCCAAAAATTTCAGTCCAGCAGGACTTTCCCTCTGTTGCTACTCCTCTTCACCCTTTTCTGCATTCAAGCACGCACTGACTTAAAGAGGAAAATACCATTTGAAGAAATCTTGTAGCGTCATTAATCTTTGGCAACAAAGGGTTTGGTTCACTAAATAAAAATGATTAGCGGCATGGGGCCTTTTGGTGAGAGTTCTTGGACTCTTCTGGTACTGCTTTAAAGCTGATTCTTCACGCCCCAAGCACACATTCCCCCTAGTTCATTCATGGTTGTCACATTTTAAACTAGGGTATAATTTTGCAAAGAACCAAATTGAAATGAATGGCAGCACAAAGGCCCATAACAGCTTGGCATTAGATTTCTGTACACAGGCTCTGAGATGTTGGGTGCTAAAATGAGCACAGACAAACTCCTCCTGCTGCTGCTGCAAATGAAACAGGTGTAAATCTAAATTGGGGTTTTCCCCATTTTAATGCCTCAAAAGTCAAAGGTGGGTGATGCTTTCCAGTCCCAGACATCTAACTACGCCTGTCACACAGGGACTCCTTTATCAGGGCTACAATTGTGGCCAACAACTCCCCCAATTTCCCAGGTACTAAAAAAGTTATCTTTTCTCAACAGTGGCATTTATTCGGCACAGTCACATCAGAAATAATTTGCTCCAGGCCTGAAATGTCTTGGGTAGGCTGGGATCCTTTCCTGGAGGTTTACCCAACTTTTAAAAAAAATGGATTTGCCCTAACCCTTTTTAAAAAAGTTTGTCAGTGGTGACCCTTCTCGTGTCACTAGGGTCATCTCAAAGTTGTCTGGCAACTTAGAATAGACCTGCTGGTGGGTCTATTCTAAGTTCCAAAAAAGGAATAAATGGCTCACTTTAAAAATAACAAAACAGGATCCAAATCTGCAGAAGATTTGTTCTTTCTAACTTATATGTGCATCAAATGAAGCCTGAAGCCTACTAGAAACAAAAAAATGAGAAGTCTGAGCCTACTTTGGGAACATCAGGAGAAGACAAGAGTCAACAGACAAGACAAGAACACTAAGAAGAGGAGAAAGAAGCAAGGAAATAAAAAGCCAAGTGTGCTGCTTATATGCTGCCCCATAAAGCTTATAACATTCTCTGGACTATAAACTACAATTTAATTCTGCAGGCTACATACCGCCTATACCTGCCCCCTTCCCTGCAAGTTGGGTACTCATTCCATCCTCAGAAGGATGGAAGCCTGAGTGAACCTTGAGCCATTCACTTGAATTTTCTGGGACTGAGCCGGATCATGAGTTGAGTTTTCACTGCAGTTCAGCAGTTTTAATCATTGCACCATGAGGCTATTAAAAGGAAGACCAATCAGGAGATGAATTGACTAAATTAAAAAGTCATGGTATTTGAGTTTGCAAGACCGGAGCATGTCTGTTAATGACCAGTCGTTTTGGAGGTCATTAATGTATAAAGCTACTTTCAGGCAAAAGCCACTTAACAAAACATTACATACATACATACATACATACATACATACATACATACATACATAC
>JAHTLZ010000330.1:6986645-7002370 GCA_023846285.1 Phrynocephalus versicolor | reverse complement strand
ATTGCGTAGCAGCAGTTGTGGTTTTTCTTCTGTTGATGGCGGAACCAAAATCACATCGTGGTGCAAGTTCAAATATCTGAGCTGAATGACAGAGGAGAGTGCTTGATCCTGGAAGCTTCTAAATCTGGTACGACTCTGGATGTTTTACAAATACCTTCTGTCATCTGTTCACAGTTCCACAAATATTTAATAGCATCGCCCTGCATGACTATATTCGTAGTGGTGTCATGCTACACTGCAGAGAGGAGGTAGGCATTTTTATTATTAACAGATAGGATCAGTGCTCAGAATCTGCCTTCATGTGAATACAGGATTCAAGCCTACTTTAAATAAGTGGGTTGTTTCCCTATCTATGACACCCTTCTAGCTACACCCCTTGACTTCCTAAGGATGGCTCAGGAATGTGGAAAAGAGAGAGAAATTAATCTCAGTTATTATGTGCCCTTGCTCCATGAAGGGCCATCATACAGAAAGAGGTGAAGATTCTTTTTTCCATATCCCAAAGGATAGGGTGAGATCTAATAGGCCTAAATCTTAAATGAACACAAGAAAAATATTCTCAATGGTAAGGAGGATGTTCTGACCAAACATTAGAAAAAAAATTGTCTGTGAAGTTTCTCACTCATCCAGGTGAGGTTATCCGGAAGTTGAGTCATGATGACTGAACTTCTTTTCTTGTGAGATCAAAATGTTTCACAAGTAGCTTCATCAGTCTAAGGAAAGTCAGTGTGAAGCCTCCAAATTATAATTCACCTTAGTTTCATACCACTCTGTTCTGAAGCCTGTATGTTCGTTAGGTGGACAATGACCTGAACAGGCTCATTAGGAGGATTATGGTCTGAATAAGATTGTTAGCTTGTACAATGGTTGGGGGTGTATGAAAGTCCTACCTATGCAACCCTTCCCAACACCCATTAAGTTGGATCATTAGCTGTAGCCTAGCTGGTGGAGGTGTGAAATGCTTCTGATTTATCTTGGCATCGATGGAAGGGCAGCTTGATAAGTGCAGACAAATGGTGCCTGAGTCCCCCACCTCTGTTGAGAGAGAGGTTTTCATTGCACACACAAATGGCTTCTCTGATTCCTCTCTCGAACCACCTATCTTCTCTGTCTAGTATGTGTACCTCCTCATCTTTGAATGAGTGCCCTTTGTCCTTCAAATGGAGGTACACAGTTGATTCTGGTCCTGAGCTGTTGACCCTCCTGTGTTGGGCCATTCTCTTGTTTAATGGCTGTTCCACCTATCGAGCTTATTCAGACCAGGGGTGTGTGAAATCAAGGTGAACTATAAATTGGAGGCCTCACCACTAACTTTCCTCAGACTGATGAAGCTGTTTGGATGAGTAGCGAAACGTTTTGATCTTACAAGAAAAGAAGTCCAGTTGCCATGATAACCTCACCTAGATGACTGAGAATCTTCACAGACAAGGCTATTTGTTTTACTACGAATCTGGATGCCCTTAAGGTATCCTCTGAATTTGTTGCAACACTTGATTCTTCAAGTCCAAGATGTTCACGTCAAGAAGTTCTGGGCCATTGTCAAAGACTTTCCAAGAAAGTCGTGATGTTTGAAATATATGTTTCTGCCTGTGGCCCTTCATTACTATCCACCCAGCTGTGTCATAAGGGCTCAGTTACATGTGGTCAAGAAGGACCTACTTACAGGGATGCTGAAGGGGATCCTTGAGAAAATACTGCAATGGACTATGTTGGGAGCTCTGTGAAAGCTGGGTGAGATGTGGCTATTCTTAATAAATGCAGAATATAACCACCACTCATGTGACCCTAACTATTTTCTGACCAATATGCCATTTCCCAAATACCGTGCTTCGAACAGTAATTTTGTTTAAGTTCCATTTTAAAAAATTAAACAAATAGAAAAATATGCAATCGGTTTCCCTCCCTTTTATTTGTCCTGGAGTCACGGAATCAAAATTGAAAGGTTTGCTTCTACCGCAGCACTTTTGACTGCCTTTACCATGGCCATATTTTATCCTCCCGGTTTCACAGCACATTTCCCCTTTCTCTTCTTAAAAGTGGAGAGAGACAGTAGAAGTGGGATATAATGAGAAATAATGAAAGAGAGGAGAAGAAAAATGGGAGGGAGGCTCTTTGATTTATGCTTGCCTCGTATCACCCATTTGCCATTGTCCAGTTTAATACATGTTCTAGAAAAACTCCTACAGAAAGGCCCTGAATTGTCTTAATTACCACAAATTTGTGTGTTTAGCATTTCTGAGGCAAATGAGTATCTCCAGATTCCCTCTCCCTCCTTTGTATCCATCGTATCTGGTTAAATCCCAAACAACTAATCCTTCAATTAAACTGAGGCAAAGTTAAAAGAAAGAAAGAATGAAATGATATATGAAGTGCATTTTATATCTCGAGTTCTTCAAAAGGAGGTTACCATCTATCCAGTCAAGCCACAGGGCTTGATTACTGTGTGGTTAAGAAGACACTGCCCTGAAATCCCCCTGTAAGGCATTAAGAGTCATTTATCTGCTTAATGTGTGGGGAAAGGCAATTAAATAGACCACACCAGCTGCCATTTTCTAAAATGGAACATTAAGGTGGTGTTTATTTAGGGGGTGTGGTGGCTCAGTGGACTAAGGATTGTGAAAACTGTCAGTTGCAAAGTCCGCAGCTTGGCGGTTCAAATCCTGGGTGCCACACAGCACAGTGAGCTCCCGCTGTTAACCCCAGCTCCTGCCAACCTAGCAGTTTGAAAGCATGTAAAGGCAAGTAGATAAATAGGTACCGCCATAAAAAGCGGGAAGGTAAAACAGTGCTTCCATGCAGCCATGCCAGCCACGTAGCCACAGACTTGCACAATACTGGCTCTTCGGCTTGAATACAGAGATGAGCACCACCCCTAGGGTCAGACACAACTAGCACGCATGTGTGCGGGAGGGGGGAACCTTTACCTTTTTTATCATGACAAAGACGGCCTGCTATGAGAAGATGCTCCTCCCAAAGCATCCAAACGGTTTTTATTTATGGAGTACAACTCTGAGAATTTTCCAGCCAGCACAGCCCCTGAAGATCTGGGAGCAATAATGCACAAAGAAAAGAAAATGAACAGTGCGTTTTTGTTACAACAGCTGTATGACTAAGCGGCCTTCAGAAGTTTCTGTCATTACCACCTTTGCTCAAGTCTGGCAAATTCAAAATGAAGAATATAGACTCAACAAAAAAAATTAAATGCAGTTAAGACTACCGTATTTATATTATAAATGGTACGGTAGCTTTAGAAGGAAGTAATATTACAAAGCAAAGCAAAGCAAAGTGTTCTGCTTATATACCGCCCCATACTACTACAAGTAGTCTCTGGGCAGTTTACAATTTTAATTACAGAGTGCAGGCTACACATTGCCCCCCCCCCAGCAAGCTGGGTACTCATTTTACCTACCTCGGAAGGATGGAAGGCTGAGTGAACCTTGAGCCTGCTACCGGGGATTGAACCCAGGTCGTGAGCACAGTTTTACCTGCAGTACAGGCATTTAACCACTGCGCCACGAGGCGGAAGAAGCGGGGACCGGAAGAAGCGGGGAAAGTAACTTAACTTGTCCCTTCCTGCCATCTTAGAGCAATACAGCCATGCATGCAATAGCATCAAGAGGTGGAGAGTGCCCCAATGCTGGAGGCATTTAGACAACCACCTGGCAGATTTCCTTTGATTTTTGTTCCTGCATCAAGCACGGGGTTCAACTTGATGACCTTATTTCAGCCAATTTCATTGTGCATATGGTGTACATTGACAATAAAGGTATTATTATTATTATTTAGGCCCCTACCAACTTCACTCTTCTGGGATTCCATGAGCTTACAGAGGAAAACTGCCTACTGACCATGCTATCAGCAGCAACTAGATATATTAGGGTAGGATCTGCATAATGAACGCCCTTAAGTGGCCTGTTTAAAATCTTCCCAGATAACACTGCCATGAGTCAGCCCTTCCCAAGGGAGAGACTATTCCTAAAAGTATTGGAGAAGGCAAGAGAAAGGGGCATGCAAGTATTAACACTAAGGTCTCCTGGAAGGCGAGTTTCCAAGAAAAGCTATTCTGCCAAAAATACTTTTCAAAAACTTAATAATAAGAGTATGCTTCTAATGCTTACGCATCACAAAAACTACCCCAGATTTTCTGCAGGGTGGTATTGTGAGGCTTCAAAGCAATTGTTCTGTTGTCACTCGGTCTTCCTCCTCCACATATTTTCAGGGGAGGGAGAAGACATTTCTCCTCTCAGGAATTCTGATTCTTGTTTTCCATGCCTCCTCACCCCACTCGTATATACAGTATATATAACCCAGGTCAGAAGCAGCAACCCTGAACATTTTGCAAATTCCTTGAAAAGCACTGAACAGCGTGATTGATGGCTTGCTGATTTTTAGCTTAGTGGATAAAAACAGGGCCACACACCTCTCTCCTCGCTCTTCTGGTGCAAATACCTTGAGAAATCCATGCATGGGACACAGCTAATGTTATGTCACAGATTTTAAGAAGTAGCTACTTACTTTCTCATTATTCCTAAGTGCCTGAAGTAATTACATCTTGTTACTTTTTAAAAAATACCACAAACAATGGTCCAAACCAGACCAAAACATTGCAAGCCATGCATACTCTGCAACTGTGTCAGTAGTTATATTACTTTTCAAAAGGAACAGACCTATTCCTTGTCATGTGACAATCATAATGTGACTTAATGGGGGGAGTAATGCATTAATAACAGGCAGTTCATTCTTTGTAGCTTCCCATCGTAGTAATTCGTAAGGGAAAATGTTACTTTTTTGGAGTATAACTCCAAGAATACCTGAGTCCCATGCCTTGGGGTGGGGATGTTCCAGAACACTTGGCAATCCCGACTGTAGTCCAAAAAACTCCAACAGGACAAGCAATAAAACTCCTGGGATAGTACATCCAAAAAGATACAAGTATTTGGTATGTCACAACTCTTGAAAGTTTGTAGACTCATTCTCACATTCCTTGATCCTTCATATCAACATGCAATGTACCAAAATGAAGATTTTTGGATATTCAGAACAGCCAATCTCTACATGATTTATCATTAAAATGTATTTCTAATACTATATGAAAAACAATTTTAAATGATTTTAAACACTGCAAACTGGATGAATAATGTGCATTACTAAAACCAAGAAATGCAAAAAGTTAGACTATGTCAATCACATGATGAGAAACAATAAGAGCTTATTTCTTACAGATCTTAGTTGTTCTAGACTAGTTTCTGCCACTGGACAGACCCCACCTGGAGTACTGTGTTCAGTTCTGTGCACCTCAATTTAAAAAGGATGTTGACAACCTCAAATGGGTCCAGAGGAGGGAGACCATGATGGTTAAAGGTCTGGAAGAAATGTCTTACTAGGAGCAGTTTAGGGAGCTGGGAATGTTTAGCCTTACAAAAAGAAGGTTGAGAGGGTGTATGAGATCCATGTTTAAATATCTGAAAGGATGTCATATTGAAGAGGGGGCAGGTTTGTTTTCCATGGCTTCAGAGACTAGGACTCAGGGCAATACAGAAAAAGAGATTCCATTTGAACATGAGGAAGAACTTTCTGACGGTTAGAGCTGTTCAGCAGTGGAATATGCTGCCATGGAGGGTGGTGGAGTCTCTTTCTTTGGAGGTTTCTAAGTAGAGGCTGGATGCCCATCTGTCGGGGGTACTTTGATGGAGGTTCCTGCATGGTAGGAGTATGGACTGGATGGCCACTGAGGTAACTTCCAACTCTGATTCTTGAAAGTGCAGCCATCCTTTTACTTATAGAATGAAGGGCAGATTCCTCTTTGCTTGCTACACATGCAACAGTCCTCTGTACACCAAGTTGTTCTTTCTCTGCCAGTACACGTGGAAGCCCTTTGAGTTTCACAATAGCAACCTCTGGCTCCTGAGAACCACAAATAATAGGCAGTTCATGGACCAGGACATGGGAGACACTTCAAAAGAGCTGTCCACCAACCCACCTGTGTTCCCAAGCTACTCACACATGGAGTGTGATGTCTGGAGGGCATTAACCCTCTACATTTCCTTAAGAAGATTCTGCCTTATATCACTTATATTGGTAGTATCTACATCATGTCTCCTTTCCTTGCAAAGAATATAGGTTATTAAAAGTGCCCAAAAAAATCTGCCTCATAATAACCAATAAGGAAGAATACTCAACTGAGTCCCCTATGGGAAGACTTGTAATTTTGCTTCTATGTCCCTTCTGCAAGGAGATGATTCCTCTCTCTGATGAAATTTGGGAAGGTGACACCAGACTTCATGTCTTTCCACTGAAGATATGCCAATACATATAAGTCAACACAAATAACTTCTCTCCTTTGAAAATAATAATAATTCTGTCATCAGTTAATTATGCCAGGCATTCTGCACACAAAATCACTTCATAGAGAGAAAACAGTGCCCAGATTTAACAAGCCAAACTGGTTCTGCTGAGAGGAGACCCTCCAAAAATCTTTTAGCACCAGCACAATCTTTTAATCAAGAGCTTTTGATTCTACAACTGGGTTTCATCACACAACAAACAGGTCATTCATCTCTTCCAAACTACCATCGCATCCTCTATTCAAGAAAATGATTTGGTCTTGCTTCAAAGTTCATTCAGAATAATGAGTTCATCTCCTTGACAGTAGAAAAGTTTTGGATCAGGTTCCAAAGAAGCAGAAGATACGGCCACGTCAATTCCTATATAGGGTAACTGATCTGTATACAGTACATGCCAGATAGATTACACACACCCCAAGGAACTCAGGACTCTGGATAGCTCAGTGGGTTAGGCATCTGGCTGGGGAGCCAGAGGTTGGGAGTTCGATTCCCCCACTCTGCTTTCTTGACATGGCCTGGACTCCATGATCCAGCATGGCTCTTCTTATGTTCTTATCCATAGAGTTCCTTCCAACTCTGTCATTCTAAGAGTACAGATGGTTTCCAGAAGGTCTCCAGAGTTAACACTGCAGCAACAAAACTATGTTATGCACCATCAACGCTCACATACCCTCCAATACACATGAATTTCTTGCAGGTTGGAAAAGTCCCATTCATTGCAAAGAAGTGTGTGCGTACATTGGCTGCTTTCACTAAATGACTGCTGGAGACAACCCAGCCTGCTAAGCCCTTGTTTCCAAAGCAGATGGCTAGTTCAGGGAAAGTGTAAATCAAAGTTGAAACAAGTCATCCAAGAACGAGCACATCAGAGGAAAGGGTTTCCAGTGCGCTTTAATTGTTCCAACATCCGAACTATCTGTATGTTGAGTGCATCGTCATTAGTTCTGCTGAAAATAGCAGCTTTAAACCCATTTGGCTCTCAACTGCTCTTTAAGGGGCTGGCTCTCCCCCTCCCCCCCAAAAAAAAGCCCACTGCATGAATTTCCTAAGAAACAGCTGGAAAATGATCCACACATCATTAGTGCCTGTTCATTCATGTCTGCAGTTTGCCCAAGAATTTCTCTGTACTTTAATGCCATTCCAAGCTGCCCTTTTTTTATAAGACTGAAGTATGTGTCAGTTCCAGCACAGGTAAACCAAAGGCCAAGCAAATTTCTATTCTCACGATAAATTAGTATCTGGACTGAAGCAAGTACATATACTTTGCTTATGAGCACACGTGTTTTTATTAAGCTATATGGCTCTTTTTTGTCCTAGTCCCGCACCAAGCCAATCTTATTTGTTCATGCCAAAAGTCCAGAATACAATCCAGATAATATCCAGTTCATATGCTGTAAATGAAATCTGGAAGCATATGAAATATATGGATTGGAAAAGAAACATTAAAACACACCATAACACACAATTTCAGAACAGTATCACATCCAGTATTACTTATCACCATGGGATCAGCCAGTTCCCTCCTATAAAGCATATCAGTCATATCACTTTTTGCTTTGCAGCTTTCCTTCTGGATCTTGGCCAAAACACCAGCAAAAAAAAAAAAGCACTGCATAATCTTCTCTATTAAAGGGTGGGAAGAGTTAAAAAGGGGATCCTTTGTTAGGCCTCAATTCAAGTGTCATGTGCACGGATAGCATTTTTGAACAGAACAATAGCAAAAAAATTCGGGATCTGCATGAATTTAATCAAAACTGGCCCATAAGCCTAGAATTGTTTATTTACTGGGTGCCTTCAATGTGGAAATGATGCAAATTCAAACACCCAGAAAATGAGGAATTCCAGGATCTCGGTGGTGGAGTTTGGGTGACATCCTCGCTTGGGAGAACTCCACTGCCAAGATCCTGTGCAACATTCACACCACAGAAATACCCATGTGCATAGTCCATTTATTAATTATTTTGAAATGTTTTTTACCCACCATTCTCCTTAAAAGGACCCAAGTAGTCTTAGGTGCACTAAGATAATGATTGGCAGGGAAAACGTAGGAAGCCTATGATAAGATGGGTAATTTAATAAAAGAAGTCATTGACACAAAAGCTGAGCACAGCTGTTAACTGCTAGCTCCTTTTAAAAGTCATTAATGATGCCCTCTACACAATCTCATGGGAATCCATTAGGCCAGGGGTGTCCAAACATTGTGTAAGGAGGGCCAGATTTGGTGGCTGAGAATGGGGGGGGCTGGCTGCCCCCCTGCAAGCCCCCCCCCCCCGGACCCCTTGCAAGCCCTGCCCACTGACCCCTGGAATGCCCCACCCACCATTGTGAAAGGAGGGCCAGATTTGGTGGCTGAGAATGTGGGGGGGCTGGCTGCCCCCCCAATGCAAGCCCCCCACTGACCCCTCACAAGCTCCGCCCACTGACCCCTGGCATGGCCCACCCACCATACTAAGAAACAAGCATGCCATTTCTTTGCACAGTAATACCTCATAAGACAAATTTAACTTGAAGGTCATTCGTCTTATGAAGCACGATTTCCCATAGGAATGAATGGGAAACCGATCCATTCCAAAGCCTAGGGAGTCCATGTACACACACTTATAAAAAGAACAGCCACCCAAGGCAACATGTGTTGCACAAGCATAATGCCGCAATAAGAATGTGGCTCATTTTCTGTTCCATTGAACAGGTGCATCAAGGATGAGTCCGCACTCAGCCACTGACACCCATCTCCAAGGCATTGGCAAAGCTAAAATGACACAAGGGTGTAGGATACTAGATCCTTATTCCCTATATAATACACCTTTGGCTCTGAACAACAGCTGCTCTAAGGCATTTTGGTGCTTGAGCGAATACAAAAAGCCATTAACCTAATGTCTTAAAGGAAAAAAGCTGAATGTGTAATACATTTCCTTTAGAGCAGTATTTTAGTAAGTACCTGCAATTTAAAAGAAGGAAGGGGAGACGAACTGATAGAACAGAAAATTGTAGCAAATTGGGCATGACTGCTAACTATTCAAGATTCAGGATTTTTTTAAAAAAAATGGAACAATGAGAAATCCTAATGTGTCGGTTCTGGAAACGATCCACTTGTCTGTTGTTCAAGGGCCACGATCAGACTCCAATGGACCTTCTCACTTGCCAGTGCACCGCGGCAACCCTAAAGATGGCTTAATAGCACAGCAATTGCTTTGCACGCAAAATGTTATGGGATCAACCACCAGCATTTCTGGCTAAGGCTGCAAAATGCCCCTAAGGACCACTGATAGTGTAGAGTGGGTTTTAAGTCACCTTTTGATTTCCATTGGTTTGAGGCAACAGCTACTCTGTAAGTCCCAGACAGCATGATCAATGGCCATAGGGCTGTAGGAGCTCTTCAAAGCATTGGAAATGGGGGCATTTCTGTGCTCCTGGTGTAAAATAGGCTGTGCTGGACACATCCCTGGTCCGTCTTGATGCAATGCAGCTTCCCGTATGCCTATGGGAACCCAATTCTAGACAAGTTGAGCCCAGCACCAACTGGAACCATTGTGGACTATAGCAAACATGAATACATCCAATGAGCTTTCACTTTAACCAGCAATGATACTTGTATGGGGAGAGGTGGACGGAACAGGTGGATTACATTTATTTATTTATTCATGGGGTGTGGGGGGAAATGAGGTTCTCAGCCCGTGTTCTTAAACGCATTGCATGCACAGTGTTCAACCAGAAGTTAATTCTGTGGATGCTCCTCAGGGGTTAATATCAATGAGCATTTCTAATTAAGGCTAACTAAACCTCATTATGTGGCAATGAAATCCCATTGCATTCAGTGAGATCTGAATTCTGAGTAGAAATTATTTTAGTGGAATTTACTGCCAAGATAACACTTATGTCTTCAGCGAGAACTGCGGCTCCCAACCTTCCTAATGCCGCGACCCTTTAATACAGTTCCTCATGTTGTGGTAACTCCTTTCCCTGCTTGGAAGAGGCCACTGCCCCAGGTGGCATAGAGAACTTCCCTCTACAGGCACCCTCAGCCAATCACAGCCTCCGGTGCCATTGACTGACATCCCCCCCCCCCAGCCTATCAAGCTGTAATTCACTCTTCCCCCGTTCCACCCCCTCCTCCTCCAGACCCAAGCCTTTTTCTTCACTGGCTCATGGCAACCCCTGTCAAATGGTCATTTGACCCCCAAAGGGGCCTCAACCCCCAGGTTGGGAACCACTGAGCTAGGAGAAAATCAAAAGCAAGGATCCCAGCACAGATCCATTCCTCTTTTATACATCTGAGTAGAGATGGGCACGACTCAGAAAAAATTTTTCGTTTTCATTTTCATTTTCGGCTAGGGTCCGTTTCGTTTCGTTTCCGTTTTCATGAGCTAATTTCAAAATTTTTCGTTTTCGTTTCGTTACGTAACGAAAACACGAAAACGAAAACGAAAACGAAAAATTTTTCGTTTCTCCCCATTTAGCTCCATTATGTGTTTTTCCAGTAACGAAAAACGAAAATAGGCTCAAAATTAGTCGTTTCATTTCCATTTTCGGTCCATTTTTGAACCGTTTTTCGCTTTCGTTTCGTTACGTAACAAAAACGAAAAAACGAAAACGAAAAAGAAAATACCGCTAAGTCGTGCCCATCTCTACATCTGAGCAGACTAGAGGCACTTATCCTGTTGAGACCAATGTTTCTCCTCAGGTGCAGAGTTAGGTGCACTAAGTACTCAATCATCAACCTTCCCCCCCACACACACCACCAAGTAATTTCAATAGCTCCAGTGCAAAGTCATGATGATTAATTTCATCTCATAAATCCTCCCCACCTTTGCCTTGTCTGCATTTAGCTTCATAATATCAGAAGGAATTGCTTTCACTGTATCAAGCTGGGCATGATTTGCTGACTCAGAAGTATTGGGAAGCAGACGAGCCAAAAGAAGATTATTCTCAATTCAGACAAAGTGGCAGTTTTAAAAGGTAGCAGAAATTTTATTTTTTTTTTATTTTTAATATATCTCCCTCCCTAAGTGAAAGGTGCTGCTTTGAAGTCTTAGGAATTTTAAAAGCTTTCCTAAGGTGGATTCTTATCTTTGACTTTCTTAAAGTTCTTCCCATGTGCCATGCAGGCAGCAACAGTCTTCCTTCTGGAAGCAGACACCAACAAGCCAAAGGGACTACTGATGATGATGAAGCTTTAAAGCTCTCAGCTTGGCTGCAATTTAGTACAGGTCTCCTCCTCCATTCCAGTGAAATCACAGAATCATAGAATCAAATGAGGAAATGTGTGCTGTTATTGTCGTTGATGATGACGACGACCATGTATTCAGTTTATATGCATCTGGCCCATCTGGCACCAAAGGGCACTCTGGCTAGTTTAGCAGAGTTCAAAAATATTCCTTCTTTTCTTTGCTTTTGTTTTTAGTTTGGTAATGTTTCCAAGCTCTGGAGAGTTTGCAGAAATATACGCAGTCTTCTTAGTAGTCTTTATCTGAGGAACTTTACCCAAAAGAAAAGAACTTTATGCAAGTTAGCGCCCAACAAAAAGTAAAAATGCAAGTAATTCCACAGGCTGAGCTGTGTGCTTACAGAAGCGCCATGAAATGCTCATACCACTCACAACAGCCTGCTGCATCTCCATCTTTAACTGAAGAGCAGGTATGGGGAGTTTATCTATTTGTTCGTATCTGGATGAGGACTCCCTGAGAACTGTTGTGCAAGCGCTGGTGATTTCGAGAATAGACTACTGCAACGCTCTCTACATGGGGCTGCCCTTGACTCTTATTGGGTGACTTCAGTGGGTGCAAAATGTGGTGGCCAGACTGGTGGCAGGTGTGCGTTGATATCACCACATCAACCCAGTACTGGCCCGCTTGCATTGGCTACCCGTTGTGTTCCGAATAAGAGTCAAGGTCCTGGTTTTAATTTATAAAACCCTCCATGGCCTGGGACCTGAATACCTGGCAGAGCGAATCTCTTAAAGATCAACTTCGGCCCGACCAACTAGAATGTCGCAGGTGCACTCACTTCGGGTGGCCACGCCCAGAGAAGCTCGGAAAATGGTTACCCGTAACCGAGCCTTCTCTGTGGCTCGCCCTGTGTTATGGAACCATCTCCCGAGTGAGTTGCGCCTTGCACAGTCCCTGCCAGGCTTCAAAAAGGCCTTAAAGACCTAAAGGCTTTTTTGTGAGGCGTTTGGTGACTGTTAATTTTTTTTCCTGTCCCGCCATCTCGCCACTGATTTCTTTGTTGTTTTATTATGATGCCTTATTTAATTTGCTATTTGTTGATTTTACTCTGTTGTAAACAACCCGGAGTTCCTCCGGAAGATGAGAAGTATATAAGTATTAAAATAAATAAATAAATAAATAATATTCACTTGCTTGCCTGTATAATATTACTTACAACTTTTGCTGAATATAAGGCTGATCTGAATCATAGCTTGGGAAAGTTACATTGCAGTACTCTAACCCCCAGAACCCCCAACCAGGGTGGTTGTTGACAGACTGCCTGTAGGATTTTGAGAATGGTCGTCCTGAAATCCTGTTGCTTAGTGTAGTAAATTGCCTTAGAATAGCCCCACTGAATCAATGAAGGTTTACTGGGACAACTAAGTTCCACTTATTTAAATAAACCTACTCTTGTTGCAACGTTCTACACTAAAGTACATTGCAGCTAAAATAGGCCCAAGAGAGTTGCAGCTAGAGCAGGTCCATTTAAATAAGTGGAATGTATAGAAGAGTTGACTCAACAAATCTCCATTGATTCAGAAGGCCTACCCTAGTGTGAAATTAAACTTAGTTAGAGATGGGCACGAAACAAAAAAATAGTGTTTCGTTTCATTTTGTTTCATTACTTATTGCATTTCAAATGAAACTATTCAGAAGCAGCTGCCACCTGGGTGTTGTTTTGTTTGTTTGTTTTTGACAGTTGGGCGAAAGCCTGACCTGTCAAAAAAAAAAACACCTGGGTGGCGGCAGCTTCCGAGTTGTTTCCCCACATCCTGGCCTGTCAAAAAAAACCAGCTGGGAGGCAGGTGGCAAGGAAGAATGGAGCAAGCAGCACTCCATTTGAATTTCCCGCTGCTTTCTCCATTCTCCCTTGTGACCCTGTCTCCCAGCTGGGGCTTTTTGACAGGTTGGGGTATGGAGAGGGGGGCCCTACCAAGACCCGACCTGTCAAAAAGTCCCAGCTGGGAGGTGGGGGAGGGGTGACATGGCAGAAGGGAGCAGCCTATTTACCGCTGCCTACTCCCTTCTGATATGTCACCCCAAACCCCACAGCAGTCTGAGAAGGTGAGCACTAACATCAGTGCTCACCCTCTCAGACCTGCTTTGAACCAGAGAGTGGGATAGGGAGGTTTTGGGGTGGGAAATTCAAAAGCCTCCCTCCTCCACTCTCCGGTTCTCACAGCCACCACCCAGCTCAAGCTGTCAAAACCAGCTGGGTGGCAGTGGCGAGAACTGAGCCGGGAAACAGCCACCAGATCTTGCTGCAGTCCCTTGCCTTGAGCAAGATCTGCTGGCAGCTCCCTGGGTTGCTTCCTCAGAACCAAAAAAGTCATTTCGTTTAAGTTCTTGACGACATGCTGGCCGCCATTTTGTTTCATTTTGAAACGTTTTGAAACCTTACCAAATGGCGAAACACTGTGTCATTTTTTTTTTTTTTTGTATGGTGCCCGTCCCTACACTTAGAAACTTCCAGTGAGAGATTCCTTTCTTCTTACCTTGCATCTGAGAGCTAGGCTGGCTTTGAAGCTCAATCTCCCTTCTTAACAAACTCTTAACTTCTTACAGAAGATACAAGCATTCTACAGAGCGAAGACTGGGACCTTCTTGCAAAGTGAAGTTTTACATTTTTCTTATCTGAATCACACGTCAGTGCTTGATCCTGCAGACCATTTATGTGCCTTAGTTAAGATAAAAAGGCCCATTAATGCAGGTTTGTCCAGTCTGATGCACTCCAGATGCCCTGTTAGGTGCACTGTTATTTTCATTATCATTATTGTTTCCATGGTTCGTGGTGTTATCTATACTATGTTATGTACCTATATGGACAACAGTGGTAAAACTCAGGGGAAAAAGTTGAAGTCCCTACAGCCTGCCATTTCTAAAACACAGTACCTTCACTTTCTAAAATACTTGAAAGGTCCTATCGCTGGCAGTGAGATCTCTTATGTACAGGACATACACAACGTACATCAGAGTGATTCTGTCAAATAAACAGCTTCCATCAAAGGCCCGCAATTAACCTAAAAGATTGTCCCAGGATACATTTTTCATCTGAGCACAAAAGTAGATTGGTGGCAAACAAACACATTAATAAAAACCAGAACATAGGTGTCGCCACAAACCAATGGGAACTAGTGAAAATAAAAGCAAAGAATATGCACAGGGTGCAACTTAGATGCTTAAAATTTAATTATGCAGGCTATGCATTGCCCTTTCCCAACTTAGTGAGCTGAGTAATCATTTTACTGACCTCAGAAGGATGGAAGGCTGAGTGAGCCTTGAACCAGCTACCTGGGATTGCACACAGTGGTACCTCGATTTACAACATTAATCTGTTCCGAAGGCATCTGCGGAAGTCAATCAAGTCATAAGTTGAACAGTGGTTTCCCATAGGAATGCATTGAAAATCAATTAATCCATTCTGGAGGGAACAGATTAATAGGCTTTCAATGCTTTCCTGTGAGAAGGCTGTCCCAACCCCCTCTGTTTTCCTGCCAGACAGCTGACTTTGACAGGTCCGACCTGTCAAAATCAGCTTGAGGTGGGGGATAGCAAAGAGCAACCTTTAGCTGCCCTTGATTGAGGGAGAAGCCCAGGTGCCTTGGAAGGTAAGTGCTTCTCTTCCAAGTTGCCGGGGCTGCGAGAAGATGCATCTGTCCCAAGGATCTCCTAGAGCAGATGAATGTTCGCACAGCCCGGGCAGTTTGGAAGGCAACCGGGCTGCCTGAAGACCAATGGATCCATGCTCTGTTCACCAAATTAGTGGACAGACACGGACCCATTGATCTTCCACCACCACCAATTGCATTGGAAGGTGCCCGGGCTGGCTGAAGATCCATGGTCCTACAATCTTCACTCAGCCCAGGCACCTTGCAGGGGAAGCGTTGCCTCCCATCCCTGGGAACGATGCAACTTTGGCCAGCTCGGGCGGTTTGGAAGGGAGGCGCGATGGCCAGCTCCTCCTCCTTCTCGGCTGCTTTGATCTCTTTTGCAGATGGAAACAACCAAGAAGGGGGGGATATGGTGGCGATAGGCAACGAATGCTGCTCTCCACTCTGCATGACAGGTGACACTGACAGGTCGGACCTGTCAAAGTCAGCAGTCATGCTGAGCAGGGAGCAGCATTCATAAGTCGAATTATTCTGTTGTCGAAGCAACCATAAGTCAAGGTACC
>JAHTLZ010000330.1:6968927-6984480 GCA_023846285.1 Phrynocephalus versicolor | reverse complement strand
ATCTATCTATCTATCTATCTATCTATCTATCTATCTATCTATCTATCATATGCTGCTTTTGACTAAAGTAAAGCCATGGCCATAGCATACAACATTCCTGACAAAGACATCACAAGAGTCCAGGCGCACACAGTCATTGACTGGGCCATGGGCAACAGCTTACACCCCCTTGGTGTAAACTGAACACACCAAGTTATCTCATGAAAAACAGTGTCATGGAAGCACCTCCATCCCACTGATTTAATGCCTATTTCTCTTTCCAAAAAACATTATTTTTGCAATTAAGCAGGAACATCAGAGACCTTAGCCAATCTTTAAGAAGCTCTTGCTACTGTATCCTAACACCATATAGAATTGTTGTCTTATAAATCAGATCAGATATGCAAATAGGACAGAACTAATGAAATTTGCCTGGTTTATCCTGTTCGTTGAGAGGGCTGTAGTTACATGAATTAAATTTTTAACCAGCATCCGATACCAAGACCCTGAGTGCCGTTCAGCCATTTGCTCAAGGAAGGAAAAGAAGAAGCGTGATAGTGAGCTGTATATAAGAATCAAAAGAGATATCGCCATCAGATTACGAAGCCCACACACCTCTGAAATGGTTGCCCTCAGGGATGGGCACGAAACAGAAAAAACGTGTTTTGTTTTGTTTTGTTTCGTTTCATCCCCAACCATATTTCATTTTGTTCCTTTTCTTACAACCTTTTTTTAAAAAAAAATCATACAAAACAAAACAATAATGAAACGTTTCATTTCTCTGGGGGCTTGTACTCACCCCTACTCCTACTCCTCCTTCTGGGCTCTGGTGGGGCTCCAGAAGCGTCACTAGGCAGCCCCACACCAGATTGTCAGCGGTACCAGGGCAGTGGGTGCTGAGAAGCCTCCCCGCCACCTCAAGAGTCGGCGCTGCGCCAGATCAGTAGCAGCGGTGGCAGCAGCAGCAGCAGGCGCCGAGAAGCCTCCCTGCTGCCTCGTGAGGCACCGCTTCTCTGGCTACGCTCCCCATTGGGGGAAGGAAAACTTGTAGGTCTTTTAAATGGTTATTTTGCTGCAGAAGCAAGCACTGATGGTGGCCATCAGTGCTTGCTTCTGCAGTGAAAACAAAACCTTTAAAAGACCCACCGATTCTCTGGCTACGCTCCCCATTGGGGGGGGGAGGAGAGCCCAACAGGGTAAGGGGCCATTTTAGAGACTGAACGCAACAGTTCATTTTAATGGGAAAAAACTACCGTTTCGCTTCATCTGTAACAAAATGCTGCTTCATCGTTTCATTTTATTTCGTTACATAACAAATTGACAAAATAGCATTTCGCTTTTCATTTTGTGCCCATCCCTAGTTGCCGTGTGTGTGTGTGTGTGTGTGTGTGTGTGTGTGTGTGTGTGTGTGTGTGTGTGTGTGTGTGTGTTGTGTCATTACAGTAGCGACCGACTCTTCATGACCCCATGTCCATGGAGTTTTCTTGGCAGGAATACTGGAGTAGTTTTGCCAGTTCCTACTCCAGGCACCTACAGCACCTGGTATTCCCTGGTGGTCTCCCATCCAAGTACTAACCAGGGCCGACCCTGCTTAGCTTCCGAAATCAGTCAAGATCGGATGTGCTTAGGGCATCTACTTGAATATAAAACAAAGTCTATTACTGTACTAGCAGAGCAGGTAAAAAAATATCCAAGCCAGTAAATCTTGTGCTGATGAGTTCCCCGTTGCAGGACTCTTCCTCCCCTTCCTTCTTTAGTTCTAATCTATATCCCAAAGGTTGTGGAGACGCAGAGCCTGCAGAAGCTAGGTTTTTTGGGGGGGGCTATGATTCCTGGGTCCTCCCAGTGACATGACCTCAAACCATGTTGCCTTGATGCTTCTGGTAATTATAATCCACAAAAATAGCATTTTCTGACCCTGGTGGAAACACAGGGGGAGATCTGGAACCAATTCTACACTGACCTGATAGCAGTTCCTGCCATCTTTCCACCGACCCTTATGTCCTGCCAACACAGGAGAAAAGATCTCAGAAGAAAGAAAATTGCTCCCTTCCTTACCCCCACCCCCCACCCCACCTAGTAATCTCTCCTGTTTTGCTTCTTTCCTCCTTTAATGATCACCACACTATAGACTTCCAGATGCTTTTCTTATGAGATTTTGGACTCCTGTGTTTCAATTGCTGGTTTATTGAAAATGCCGTGCAGCTAGTGACCTTGGGAACACAAACTAGAAACTACCCAACAAAAGTGTTCCAATAAAATCCGTCTGCTTGCAACTGCAAGAAAGCACAAGGGATTACTCCAGCCCTCGTCTCGCTCCCCCCCCCACCACCACCACCTCACTGTTTCTTCTTTCTTCTTCACAAGGTCACAGCAGAGTAGAAGAGGCAACCAATGTGTGCTATATTCCCAACATGGCTCCTCAATGCCGAATGGTCTCACAATACCCACCCAGAGGTGAGATGACCATATACCTGCTTCTGGGAAAGGCAGCTTTGTTTTTGAAGGACTGTCAAAATATAATTGTACAGTCTTTTATATTTATAGGTATATATGTGGGTGTGTTAGAGGGAGGGAGGGAGTGTATTTCCCCTCTCTCTTTTTTTTTCATAAAATAATAAAATATATTTTTAAAAAACAAAACATAAATAAAGTGTTCTGCTTATATTCCACCCCATACCACTACAAGTAATCTCTGGGCGGTTAACAATTTTTTAATTACAGTGTGCAGGCTACACATTGCCCTCCCCCAGCAAGCTGGGTACTCATTTTACTGACCTCGGAAGGATGGAAGGCTGAGTGAACCTTGAGCCGGTTACCTGGGATTGAACCCCAGGTCGTGAACACAGTTTTACCTGCAGTACAGGCATCCTCTTTTTGAGGATGTCCTTCACGTGAAAGGATCTCCAATTTAAAGAACCATAAAGGAGGAGGATTAGGGGGACTATCCACTGCCCCATCCACAACAGATTCATTTCTGGGCCTCCTGTGGCCACCCTGAGGGTAGATATTGGGTCCCCAGACCCACCATTACATTTGTTTTATAAGGTGAGCATATCCCGGCCAACTTCCTTTTTCATGAGTGCCCTCTTTCCAGCAAACGGCCTCAGTGGTCCACAGTCTCTCTTCCTCCAGTGCTAAGCTCATTGGTTTAGCACAGTGTTGGCAAACCTATGGCACGGGTGCCCAAAGGTGGCCCTGGGAGCCCTTTCTGTGGGCACCCAACACCGCCCCTTCACAGCCACCTGTATTCAGGTTCACTTGCTGTATTGGCACTTGGTGAAAAATTGGCGGGTTTTGAATCGCAGTTTGGGCACTCAGCCTCTGAAAGGTTTGCCATCACTGGTTTAGCATCTGGCTGCAGAGTCAGAGTTTGGGAGTAGAGATGGACACGAATTTTAAAAAAGGCATTTTGTTTGTCGTTTGTCGAGTCCGTTTCGGTTCGTTTCCGTTTTTTGTGAATTTTTTGCAAAAAAATCATTTTCATTCTCGTTCGTTTTGTTACCATTTCGTTACCATTTCGTTACCATTTATTTAATTTTTTGTTGGTTTTTTTTAGGATTTTAAGCAATTCACTCATATTGCAGTAATGGAAACAAAACACACGACAAAATTTCCGGTGTTTCTTTTCGTTTCGTTTCATATTATGGACAAAATTCGATTGTCATTTCGTTACGTAACGAAATGAAAAAACGAAAACAGAAACAAAAATTGTTCATTTCGTGCCCATCTCTATTTGGGAGTTCGATTCCCCATGGTGCCTCCTTGGCATTGTCTGGACTTGATAATCCATAATGTTCCTTCCATCTTTGCAGTTCCAAGGTTGTTGTTGCAGTTGCTGTTGTTCCTGATGCTATGTTTACATCCTTTGATAACATTCAAACCAAACGGGTTTTCGCTCCTCCCTTCCATTCCACCTTCCACTACTGGTCTGAATCTATACTCAGACTGAAGATTCAGAAAGGTTGCATCCTTTTTTTCCAGGGGCAAAGGCCAGGGCCAGCATCAGCAACTGCTATCCTTGGGCCGCCCCCGGCGGGGGGGGGGGTCCTGTTATTCCCTGTCTTGAAGTGGGTGTCGCTGTCATTCAGTTTTCTTGGAATGTTTCCAGTGCCCATTCTTCAAACTAACAACAAGAGATTCCATTTGAACATTAGGAAGAACTTTATGATGGTTAGAGTTGTTTGACAGTGGAATATGCTGCCACAAAGGAGGGTGGTGGAGTCTCCTTCTTTGGAGGTTTTTAAGCAGAGGTTGGATGGCCACCTATCAGAAATACTGCGATGGGGGTTCCTGCATGGCAGGGGGTTGGACTGGATGGCCCTTGAGGTCTTTTCCAACTCTATGATTCTATGATTCTATGAATTCACGCAGGTTATAGAGACTTTGACTGGGGATACAACAGGAATCATGCAGGGCAGTAAAATTAATCATTTAAGACTGCCAAAATGAATGAGAAAGGGGAATTTAGCACATATTCTTCCCACACTTTCCCCCCATTCCACAAGGAAACATTGGAAATGGGGTGGGTTTGCATCTCCCAGAATTTTCCATCCAGCATAGCAGCAGTGGCCTGAGAATTTTAGATACTTGAATCCAACGAAGTAGCTTTTTCAAGCTCAGACCAATGAATGCCAAGTTCCCTGTTCTTTTATACATGCATATCTAAAAACAGAGGCAGTGGGGTGTAGTGAATAGAAGGTCGAACTAAGACTCAGGAGACCTGTGGTCAAATCTTCACTCAGCTGTGAAGTGACGATTCACAACATCAGCTGTGAGCTCAAGATCCACACATTGTGAGGTGGCAAGGATAAACTTGCCGTTTGTATATCTGACATACCAACACTGAATATACATTCTAAGCCTGGATCTGTAGAAAGAAAACCCTATGGTGTGAACATGAACTCTCCTCTGATCTATAGGGGTTGGCTATTGTGTTACAGAAGCCTCTACTTCTAACAGACCGAACACCACCCCTAACAACAAGAGAAAAGCACAAGTACAGTGGTACCTTGTATAAAGGGATTAATTTGTTCCAAATGAAATTATGTTAAGCAAATTTTCCTTTATACAATTTTCCCATATAATTGCATTGAAAATGGAGTAATTCCATCTTTATGTTGTACGGATTTGCCCCATAGGCCATTATGTTAAGCAAATTTGTCCTATCTCCGGAATTTTTTTATGTTGTACAGATTTTATGTTATACAAACTGTTTGTTATACAATGGTCCACTGTACTATAATTCAGAGTCAGTCTTAGGACAGACAAGCAAGGTTGGCTGGTTAACAGTCAACTGAGAAAGAAGCAGAAGATATAACAGGGCAATAAATTCTAAACCTACAAGAAGCGAAGTGCTCGAAAACAACTCTTGCTTGTTGACTTCTCATACCTCCAGGGGGAAATTTAGCAAAACACAGACTAACTAGGTACAATGCTGCATGATCTCCCTCCACTGTCTTTCCTCTCATTTTTCGATATTGACATTTAGCTCAAACAAGAAATCAAACACATTACTCCTTGTTTGTCCTTGAGTCCTGCAAGCTTAACCAGGTAAGAATAGAGAGGGAACAGATGTAAAAAGTGGGCTGGCTCCTTAGACATTCACAGTTGAGTAGAAGAGGGAGTTTCAGCGAGAGTACACAATTAAGGGCTGGATCTTATCACTACTTCCAATTAAAGTAGATCCAATTAAACATATGCAAGAACTGGTTCATGCAGGTTCATAAAGGTAGCAGTCGAGGTGCTGCTGCTTCCAATCCCTGCTCTTCAGTCAATCAACATCAGGACCAGCTTGCTTTTCCCACCTTCTCGGCTAATCTCCCAGTCATAAGTAAGAGCATAGACTTCCATGCCCCGCCCTTTTGTCTGAGTGAGAGATCAGCCAAGAGGGTGAGGGCAGAGAAGCCTGAGCTGTTGCCAGGATTGGAAGATCAGCTGTAGAGGTGCAGGAAGCTTAGCATGCTGAGCCTGAGGACTGGCTATGAGAGCCAGAGGAGGCAGGGGGAAGGGAGCAGCAGCACCTGCGTCATCATCTTTACAAATTGGGATGAACCGGTTTGTGCCCACCTCTAGTTCCAATGAATCAAAAATAGTTGTTATAGCTCTGATTTAACAGGACCTATTCATTCCACGGATCTAATCCAGATTAGCAGTTGCCCTTGGTCCTGAAGGCGTGGCAGCCCTCTTTCCTCTTTATGTGGTCACCCTACTGTTTAGGTGACTACCTTTCAACTCCCCTCATCCCTATTTCCCACAATCATGAAGAGATTGTCTTGCAAATGATGCCTGTTGAAAGTCCCCAGTCCACACATTTCTTAAAGGTCTAAGTTTTGTTTTACATCACTTCACATGTGAACAATATACAGTAGTGCCTCGTAAGACAAATTTAATTCGTTCTAAAAGTCAATTCTTCTTACGAAAAAATTGCCTTACAAGGCACGGTTTCCCATAGGAATGCATTGAAAACCAATTAATCCGTTCCGGAGGGAAGGCTGTCTAAACCCCCCTCAATCAAGGGGCAGCGGAAGGCTGTTCCCTCCTGCAGCCAACAGACAGCTGATTTTTGACAACTCAGAGCTGTCAAAATAAGGTGTCTCTCAGCTGCAGCGGGGGAACAGCCTTCTGCTGTCCCTTGATTGAGGGGGCAGCCACCTCCTCTTCACCCGTGTCTCTGTGCAGAGACTTGACTGAAGAGAAGGAGTCCCTGTTTTGCAGCTAGAGCACTCATTTTAAAATGTATTTTCTCCCGGGCAGGGAGGGTTGCAAAGCAAGCGGCATGGGTGATTGCCAACACTGCTTGCCTTCCAACCCTCCTGGGCTGGGCAAAGATCCATGGGTCTGAGCTCTGCTCAGGCAGAGCATGGACCCATGGCTTTTCTCCCAAGCAGCACAGGGTAGGCAAAAGTCAGTGAATCCCTGGTGTGCCCACCAAATTTGGGAGGCAGAGCAGGGACCCATTGATCCTCACCCAGCCTGGGCTGTTCCCTTGCAAACAGCCCAGGCTGGGCGAGGATCAATGGTACCTCCTACGACAAATGTAAAGGGGAAGGAAAAATTCGTCTAACACATTTTTCCTATCCCCGGAAATTATATTCATCTTACGAGTTTTTCATCTTAAGAGGCATTCATCGTACGAGGTATTACTGTATCTTAACAAGAGTTGTTTCATTTCTTGACCCACAGGCAAGCCACTAACAGCATATAACATCTGTTTAAGTCACTCTTTGCACTCCCTTCTATTGAGCCAAATTCATTTTCAACTCATTGCAGTTCACTTTCACAAATGTTTGCTGCCATTAGATTTCCCAACCCCCTCAATATTCTTTGTGACTGCATTAGTGGAACACCTACTGAGCTAAATCAAGGTTTAAATTGTAACTCCCTAAATTCTTCACCATTCGCCATGATGGCTAAAATGAGAGGAAACTGCATTCCAACAACATCAGAAGGAGAAGAAGGAGATGACTGGATCTAACTGTAAGTGTTTTGGTAAAGAGAATGTTTCACTGAAGTCTCCTTTAGCATATGGAGGTAAAATGCAGAAGTATGAATACAACATGCCTTCCAGTAATTTAAGTCCCTTTGAAACCAGCATAAAATGTGAATTTGGAACTACAGTCTCATTTTGAAGGTCTTTATATACATTCTAGATCAGTGGTGGCGAACCTTCCTCACTCCTGATGCTTTGAACCGGAATTCGGGGAATTGTGGTCCAAAACATTTGGAATGCTGAAGGCTCGCTTATCACTGTTCTGGATGTTCTTCCTTCTTAAATGAAGAGATGAAAGCCAGACTATCAGTAGAGTCTTCCCTCATAGAAACAAAGCCAGTAAGAATAACACAAAATAACAGTGTGGCCAAGTTTACATCCCATTTAAAACCACACCTTATGGCTAATAAACCAAAATGTGAAGAAAATGTATGTACAGCCTCTAAGATGAAGGTTCGCAGGCCACAACTTCCCTGACCATGCTGGACTGAGTATTCTAGGAGCTTACCATCCAGATAGGTAACTTGGACAAATTATGGCACTATCCTAGCACACAAACAGCCAGTTCAGGCCTGCTTTGCCCATCCCTCAGAGCAATCTAGGATTTGCAAGCAGACAAATTAAATCTGATGTTAAAACAGCTTTCATTTCTGCCTTGCTTTAGTGTTCTAAACTAGAGACGGGCACGAAATGAAAGACAACATGCTGTTTCGTCATTTCGTTAGGTAACACATTACTTCGTTACCTAACGAAATGGTAGGACACTTTTTGTTTCATTTTGTGATGAAACACCATTTTTCTCTCTAGGATCAAATGATTCCTCCTAGAGGAAATGGCAGGGGAGTTGAGTTATTAAGGTCCAAAGGGGTGCACCTAGGAAAAATTCTTTCTAATTGAATTCAGAACAGAAGACAAGCAAACAGTGGTGGTAATTGCTCGCCTGCAGCTTGGCTTCCGAATCCAATTAGAAAGAATTTTTCCTAGGGGCACCCCCTTTGGACCTTAATAACTCAGCCCCAACCCACAAACCTTTCCAAATTTCCGGGGCTTACAGGGAAGAGCTTGAGGAAGCTCCCTTGCCATTTTGGTGCCTCTAGGACCCAGGGGAGTACAGCATTTCATTTCATTTTGTTTCATTTAAAAGTTCATTACAAACGAAACGAAACAAAACACTATTTTTCCATTTCGTGCCCATCTCTATTCTAAACCAATCTTTCTCGGTCTTCTGCCCTCCAGCTGTTCTGGATTCCACCTCTCAAGATCCCTGACTCTTGGTCGTGTTGGCAGCAGTTTCTGGGAGTTATGGTTTACAACACTTAGAAGAACAAAGCTTGAGAACCGCTTGTTTAAAGTATGGCATCACAAGATGCTACACAAGGTGCTACCTGCTTCCTATTTAGTTTATCCATATGTGGAAAGGAAGAAACAAACTGGAACCAAACAGACTATATCCCCCATAATGTTCTTCATTCACATCCTGATTTACTAAGCCATATGTTTTGCCTTAAATTGACACAAATATGCCTGATGAGTTTGCATTTTTGTGCTTGCATGATGACATCGTTAAGCAGACACTGTTAATCATTAGATTTAAAGAATACATATAGGAGTGGACGGTGGTGTGGAAATTGAACCACTACCAAAGCAAATTAGCACCATCCACATATTTGGATGGAAACATTACTAAGCAAACAGAAACACAGAAAGACAACATCTATTTAGAATAAAAGTTGTTCCAAGGATTAAGGAGAACTCTTTACCTCACTACAATACAGATGCCTTCAAAGCTTTCATGCAAATCTCCTCAGCCTTTAACTGGCCTTCAGTTCAGTTTCAGTTGTACGTGACCTCCAGTATTTCGAGGGGGGCACAGATGTTCACCCTAGGATTACGGGGAGTCACACCCACTCTCATAACCCACACTACATCCCATATAAAAAGGGGGGCATTCTTAATAGGAAAAGACTATTTTGCACTCTAGAGCAGGCTGCCCACAGCTGCTCTAGCTCCATTCCACCTACATCAAATGGAAACCTTTAGGAGGTTTTAGCTTTCCTATGCGATCTACTACTGCACACCCATGCCAGAGAGATGCACTACTTCTTCTAGAAATCCTGACCGTACAATTAGCAAGGAACAGTAACCCCCATCTATCGCGGGAGTTAGGGACCCACCTGACCCACAATGATTGAAACTCTGCAATATGAGGATGCAGGTCAGGTGGCGCCTGGGGGGCAGTGCATGAAGTTTAAATGCCTTTGAGCAACAGAGCCAAGTGCTTGGCTCCATTGCTTAAAGACATTTTAAACATCATGTGGCACTTCTCCCGACCCCCAGGCGTGGAGAGCAGTACATGATGCCAGGACTCCAGCTGTAACATAATTTTTTAAAGTCAGGTCACCTGGCAAAGGGGTGAATAAATGCTGGAATCCATTATAGCAGAGCATTCTCATTTTTACAGACTTAAGGTCTTCTCCTCCATTGCTGCAACAATGTAGAATCCCCATTTTGACATTCCTCCACACCCCTGAGATCGCTATGTACGAGCAATCTCCATATTTCATGAACTTAATTTGGTCATCTGAAGACCAAGCTAGATAATAAAAATTAGAGAAAAGAATATTAAAGCTTCAACCACATACCCTACTGTACAAATTTGTATTTTGCATTGAGAAAATTAAAAGCTGCCCTAGACAGCAAAGCTTCTGCCCCTGTAGTCTGTGCAGCTGTGCTTTGCAGACTAGAAAGCCATGTTTTGTTGAATGAAAAGCTGTTACATCATCATCATATTTATTTATATTGTGCTCTATACCAGAATGCATCCCCAATAATATCAACAATATACAAACATGCAACACAACATATAAGTAACTGGATTCAGCTGTGGATTGAGGATGTACATCTGGGTAGACATTCTTTATTTTTCTTCATGGGCAAATGTCCACCGTGGTAAAAACTGCACCTTGGTCTGCCCATTATAGTTAAGGCCCATCCTTAGACACCACAGAGAGATTGGGCTTCCCAGATCAACCCATCCCAAACTGCAGGCCAACCAAGGCCAGAAACTGAGATCAGCTGACAGGTTTTCAGCCTTGTCAGAATACCAGCGGGAGGCTAAGAATTAAAAAGAACATTAAAGAGAAACAGAGGATAAACGTCTTCACCGAAGGAGACAAAACACCACAGGGAGGACACACAATTAGAATAATCTTCTGTCATGTCCTGTGGCGCCCTTTCCGTCTCACCACTTTCTCTGTCCTTCCTGGAAAAACAAAACAGGTCAAAAGGACAATGATTTTTTCTCTCTCTCCTCCTCCTCCTCCTCCTGTTAGAGCAGTTTCATAGCAAAGAATCAAATACAAAAGTGGAACAGGCGATACGTTGAGGTTACTAGAAAAATAACAAAAATGTTACTGATAATATTTTGCTAATATGTTGTAAACTGGTACTGCTCTGAGGAAGAGGGTTTCACCCGTGAAATATTAGCAACATTTCTGTTATTTTTCTAGTAGCCTAAAGGTATCACCAGTTCCACTTTTATATTTGTTTTTTGTGATGCCTACACGGCTCCTCAACTTGTTTTGCTTCAATTGCAAAGAATGTTTCCTCGAAATTATTTTGCTCTTAACTGCCATTGGGCAAAAATAAACATTAGATTAGAGCAGTGTTGGCGAACCAATGGCACAGGTGCCAAAGGTGGCACTCGGAGGACTTTCTGTGGGCGCCCAACATCGCCCCTTCACAGCCACCTCTATTCAGGTTAAATTGCTATATTGGCAAGAAAAATTAGTGGGTTTTGAATTGCAGTTTGGGCCCTCAGTCTCTAAAAGGTTTGCCATCACTGGACTAGAGCCTAGGGATGAAGCTCTCCTGATCTTAGAATAGTAGATATATAGAGTGAAACAGAATGGAAACTTGGTATAGAAACCCATTTTATCTGTTCATGGCTGGACAGCTCAGAGATTCAGAGGACTTGGTTGTGGAGCCATGGGCTGAGAGTTCAAATCCCTACTGGGCCTTCTTGAAGAAAAGTGCTGTGTACATGAAACTGTGCCATCTAACTGATTGTGAGCCATCTTGAGTCCCGTATGGAGAGAAAGATGGCATATAAAACAAACAACATACAATCTTGTTCAAGCTACACATGCTCAGTCTGCCCTCTTAAGCTAGAATACAGTACTGTATTTTTCTCAGTTTTTTAAATCTAGGAAACCCCAGGAGAGTGGCATGATGGCACCTAATTATTCGATATCATATGTCTATGGTCAAAATACCTTTGCATAGCTCTGCCAGCACAATAAGGGTGATATCACTGGCGGCAGCAGGTTTATTAGTTTGCTTTGATTTCGGGTTGCGTGCAATTTCATCTCATTACACACAAGTCATGTGCAATCCAAAATTAAAGCCGCAATCCTTTAATAAGTGACGATTTGTCACTGCCAATGACTTCACTCCTAATTTAGCAATGTAACAGGACACGGTCCTATGTTTTAAAAATAAGACTGGTGGTTGTAGGAAATGCCTCCGTAGACATCTATAGAACTTAAGAATTTACATGAGAAAAATGCCTTATACTGTCAAGTCTGTGAAGATTGTCAGTCATCCAAGTGAGTTTATCTGGAAGTTGAGTCATGGCTACTGGACTTCTTTTTTCTTAAGAAGTAGAAATGTTTCGCTGCTCATCCAAACAGCTTCATCAGTCTGAATACAGCTAGTGTGAGTCCTCCATCTTATAGTCAGCTTTGACCTCTTGTACTTACTGTTTGACTCCCACCATCCATTACAGCACAAACTAGGAGTTATCAGGACCCTAAGCCTGTCAAGTATGTCATTGATACCATACACATACAGGTTGGTGAATGTATCTTAAACCAAATTTGAAATGATTGTGTCTAATTTGTGCTTTGGGAGAACGCATGTCTGTAACAGTATTTTTCTCACTACAAGCAGCTGATTTCCATCACTCTCACCCAAATTATATGCTATTATATGTAAATAAATGCAAAAAAAAACCCCTCAAAATCTGTATCTTTTTAAAGTGTACACAAACACATTTGATTCAATGGAGAATGCATAGACAAAATTGCAGATACTTTATTAGCAACACATGGGAACATGTACACATTAAGAAAAGAGCTCACTGAATATGTACAAATTCCTGTGGGGGCAAAAACAAAACCCAAGGTCTTACAATACAATGCAAAAAAGCACGGGAAGAAAATGAACATGAGATTCACAGCATTGCAACAAAATTCAGGTTGTGCTAAAAGGGTCTCCATAGTGAGCATTTTGTTTCAATAGAAAGAATACACTAGAGATGGGCACGAAACGAACAATTTTTCATTTCCGTTTCCGTTTTTTTTGTTTCGTTACGTAACAAAACGACAAACAAATTTTGTCTCTAAAATGAAACGAAATGAACAGAAACACCAGAAATTTTGTCGTGCGTTTCGTTTCCGTTACTGCAATATGAGTGAATTGCTTAAAATCCTTTACAAATCACAAAAAATGGAAATAAATGGAAATGAAACGGTAACGAAATGAATGAAAACGAAAATGATTTTTTTGCAAAAATTAACGAAAAATGGAAACGAACTGAAACGGACCCTACAAACGACAAACGACAAACGAAATGCCATTTTTTTTATTCCTGCCCATCTCTAGAATACACTATAACAGATTGCCTTGGCACCCCTAGCAGACCTGTCAAGTGTCTCATTTTTGGCAGGACATTCACGGATCAATCACTCTTTCCCGGCGTCTTCCCGAAAAATTATTTTCCCCTGAAATGTCACACATTTCCGGTGGTGCTCCGGTGGCCCATAGACATGCAAGGTGGTTGTCCCTGCACAACCCCTAACCCACATGCCACCAGCTGTCCCGATTGGTATTTATATCCCCATGAAAGCTGAGACACCTAGATCACAGTGAACATTCTGAAGCCACCGCAAGGGATTCTGGGAACCCTGTATGCAAATGAGGTTCCACCCCCTAGCTGAAGGGCCCGGCTGCCAGCGACCCGCCTCCCTGGAGCTACCAGTCCCGGGCAGCCATGGAAAACTTTTGACAGCTATGATCCCTAGTCAAGTACAATCTGCCATTTCCATTTTGCTCATTTAGCAGTCTACATTCACCAACAGCAAGCATCACCTTTTTTTTTTCAGACTGCCTCCTCTCCTACCTCCACATTTTATACCATCTGAGTGGTAGCAGGAGACAGATATCTAGTCTCATGCACTCCCAAAGGCATTTGATGGGGTCACTGTGAGATACAGGAAGCTGGACTAGATGGGCCGTTGGCCTGATCCAGGATGGCTCTTCTTATGTTCTTATGTTATGCTCTTATGAAAAGAAGTTCTGAAGAACTCAAAAGTATGCCTTGTTTGCAATTATTTGGTGAGGTGAAAATGTGTGGGGGCTAACCATTCAGCTGCATTTGGGCCCTGGGCCGACTTTGGACAAGTCTCTAGGACAGTGATGGCAAACCTTTTAGAGACCGAGTACCAGATTGCGATTCAATACCCACTAATTGTTTTGCCAAGTGCCAATTCAGCAATTTAAACAGAATACAGGTGGCTGTGAAGGGGTGATGTCAGATGTCCACAGAAAGGGCTCCGAGTGCCACCTTTGGCAGCCGTGCCATAGGTTCGCCAAAACTGCTCTAGGACATGCAAGGAGGTGGGGAGGATGCTGCAGCAATGGAGCCGGGGGTGGGTAGGCTGGGCAGGTGGCTGGGGGGACAGATGCAGACAGGGAGGGCAGGCAAACCATAAAACTGTAAGCTGATGTCTCCATCCAGTATGGGAGAGGCGAGCTGGTGGGGATGTGTGACAGGCTGAGCCAGCGAGGAGAACAGGTTGTGGGCCACTCAAAATTTGAAAAGGGGCTGCGTTTGGCTCCCGCGCCTGACTTTGGACATGCCTGATATAGCGTCATTGAATCATAAAATAGTGAATCATATCACCCCTCAGTCTTTTTCCCCTAGGTTAAATATGCCCCGTTAATTCATTCTTTCCTCACAGGGCTGGGTTCCCACCTGCCCGATCACCCATGTCACCCTCCTCTGAACTTGTCAGTACCCTTCTTGAAGTGTGTGTTGTTTCCGGGCTCAACTCCAGATGCTAGTTTTAACAAAATGAAGCCCTTTTAAACTGAGGCCAGTATTTTGGGCCGTGAGCTCAAATGTAGCCATTTGCCAGGATGGGTTCAAGGCGAGCCTGCCACACGACAATGCCCTGAAACATAACATGAAGGACCTCAGCCTGGGTTTAATTATTTTCCATTAACTTCCCTCCTTTATCTCCTTCTTCTGCCTTTCTGTATTATAAACCTGAGTGCTGGGACTGTCTTGTCTTCTAAGGAGTAATTTAAAGGCTAATTAAAGAGTCACCCAAGTTGTAAAGGAAGGTATAAATACTAGAGTTTAATGAACAGTTTCTCACCACACACCTAATGTTCTGCATATTGACTGCATAAAATGATGTGCTATATACACAGAGAGTGTGGTGTAGTGGGTAGAGCGACAGATTAGGACTCTGGAGGCCTGGGTTCAAAATACTCCTTAAATACCTCACTTACAATGAAAGCCCTATTAAGGTTTCTATAAGTTGTTTCAGATTTGCTGGCATGTAACAAAAAGAACAACTATATACAGTGGCACCCCGACTTAAGAGCAGCTCGACTTAACAGCAATTCAACTTAAGAGCAGAAAACTATTGGCATTTTAACTGCCACCTTACAAATTTTAGATATGGTCTGTTCTACTTACAAATATTTTTTTTCATTGCTTTCATTTTTTAACTTTTTTTATTTTTTTAGATAGGTACCCCAAATTAAGAGTAGTACGACTTAAGAGCATGCATTCGGAACAGATTAAATTTGTAAGTTGAGGTACCACTGTATATAAAACCTGTAGCATATGGAGAAGCAATTCAAGGTACTGTACTACAATATATTGCATTTTAAATACCTGGGTTTAAAAACGCACACATACAATCCTTAGTCTGGGACCATTTACCGTAGATTTGTGTGACCTTCTCTCTCTCTCTCTCTCTCTCTCTCTCTCTCTCTCTCTCTCTCTCT
>JAHTLZ010000330.1:6943381-6958312 GCA_023846285.1 Phrynocephalus versicolor | reverse complement strand
TTTCTTTTCTTTTCTTTTCTTTTCTTTTCTTTTCTTTTCTTTTCTTTGTTACTGGCAACCACAGCCACCTACCAGCTGTAGTGTGGCTGGTCAGCTTTTTTTTCTGGTCACCCCTCCCTGCAGCCAGGAAACTGGACCTCCAGGAAGGACCAGCACCAGGTCGGAGACATCTCCACCCACATTAACCAAACCAACACAACCAAACTATTTTTTCCGATTCAGTTCGTTTTGTTCTAAATCCACTCTGAGGTTCGTTATTTGTTTCCTACGCAACAAAATGAATAATGAATAATGAAACGAACTTTTAGTTCGTTTCCATCTCTACTGAAATGTGGAAAACACTGTATACGAAGACACTGTGATCTGTTCGTTCTTGAAAGGGGAAGGCAGATGCCCATGTGCCTGAGAAAGTTTTTCAAAACCCACATGTTTTGTAAGCATGGAGCACCATGCACTTTACGGTTCACATCTCTGTCTTCATATCTGTCACATCGTTGTCTCCTCTGAGCTCCCAGGAGACTGGCAGCAAAGCACAAAAAAAGCAAAACTCATCCTGGACAGGTTATATAGCCATCATACATCACCTTGGGTACTGAGAAAGGCAGCATGGATGGAAGGGAAGATATATAATACGTAGCAGTCAAGACATAATCCCTTAGGTTTCAATATGCCAAGGCTTCCCAAAGCATGCATACAGGCATGGTCTTTTTTTAAAAGAGAAGGTATGCCCTAAACACATCCCATCTTGCCTGATTTCGGAAGCTAAGCAGGGTCAGCCCTGGTTAGTACTTGGATGGGAGACCACCAGGGAAGACCAGGCGCTGTAGCCACCTGGAGTAGGGGGGGAAATCCCCAAGAAATGCAGGACAAACAATGCATAATGAGAGTGCTGGAGTCTTCAGCTTCTTTTTCTGAGCCTTCATCAGAATTCTGCAGCTACTTCCCAGGAAAACACTGTAAAGCCAGTATTCCTTTCTCTTTTCACGGAGACAGTGATTACTCTGTGCCACTAAAACCTCAGCTCTTGAACCCCCCCCCCCAAAACACACATCCTCTGATAATTAAGGTCATCTTCCCCCATCTGCTGGATCTGGAGGAACAAATAATTATCTGTCTGATCTCGTTTTTCCTTCAAGCGCATTTCAAGTTTCACCTGCTCAGCCCTTCCATCTTGATCGCAGCACTGAGAAGGGGGAGTAAACAAAAAAAAAACAACACCTTAAGAACATTCCAGGGCATTCTCCGACATCAGAAAGTTCAAGATCAGCAGAGCCTCAGGGGTCGGATTTGGGAAGACAGGAAAGATTTACAACCTGATAATCAAACTGGCACAGGCTTATTGAAACCAAGACGAGCTCCAAGAATGCTGAACAGCCTTCCCATCTGTGGTTTCTACCTCCTTTGATAAAGCATCACTTATGCTTCCATAATCAGGATTGTGTATGCTCTTTGCTTGCTCACTCTTTTTTAGAGAGTTTGGTGGAAAGAGCAGAATGCAAACATACATGATCAAGATCAATCAGTTTAGTGAAGCAAAAAAGCAAAATGTTCTGCTTATATACCACTCCCAAAATGAACGTTTAGTTCATTTCATTATTCGTTATTCGTTTCGTTAGGCAATGAAACGAATAACGAAGCCCATAGTGATTTTAGAATGAACCGAACCGAAGAAAATGGTTCAGTTAGATTCGTTTTGTTCTTCCCCGCTGGCGATGATAGCCCAGCTGTCATCGCCAGCGGCAGAGGACTGCCTAGAGAGAGCCCCATTCTCACCTCCGCACTCAGAAGTGGGAACGAGGCCCTCTCTCAAGAGATCTCCTGTGGCGGAGGGTGATTGGGAGAGGGCTGCGGTCTCATCTCCCAAGGGGTCACGGCTGCTGAGGTCGCGGCTTTCTCCCAAGGGATCTCGGCTGCTGGGGGAAGACAGCCGGGCGGCTGTCATCCAACTGCAGCAGCGATCGGTCGAGAGAGGACAACGGTCTCACCTCTGCACGCAGAGGTGGGTTCATGGCTCCCTCACAAGGGATCTCCGCCACCGGGGGATGACAGTATGTGGGGAAGAAGAAGAGACCCCCATTCCTGCCTCCGCGGGTCTCTTTAAAGGGATTTTCCCCACGGGGGATGACAGCGCGCACAGTGCTGTCATCCACCAGGGGGAAGATGACCCCATTCCCGAAAAAACAAAAAACAAAATGATTTTTTTTAAAAAAATCGTTTCTTTAAAACAAAAACGAAGGGAGATGGACCACGAAATGGAATGGAAATGAAACACCATTTTTCCGTTTTGTGCCCATCTCTACTCCATAATGCATAAAGCACTCTCTGTGTGGTCTACAAGCAATTATGCAGGCTACACATCCCCACCACCACCGCTTTTCTGACGTTGGAAGGATAGAAGGCTGAGTGAACCTTGAGCCTGCTACCTGGGATTGAACCCCAGGTCGTGAGCACAATTATAGCTGCAGTACAACAGCTTAACCACTGCACCGCACTTGCTTTTTTCCATCATTTACTTTGTAGTTACCAGTAGAGCTAAGAAGTATCTAGTTACAAATAGCTAGTTACAAATAGCTAGTAATTTTCATTGAATTCTTTTTTTCCGCAATAATGAAAATAGAACTACATTATATGATGATTCTAAATTAATGAGAAATGGTTTCACTCCTTTTATGATATACGTGGAACTTTGATTTATACTTATGGGGATGCATTGGCCATATTCAATGGTGGAAGAGGAAGATCTCAAAGTCTTTATTTCTCATTTCCTCTTTGGAAAGGTACAAAGGGCACCATAAGGCACACGAGAGATGCATGTGTTTTGTAGCACATACCAGCAGCTTCTAGCATTCAAGTATGTTTTTTTTCCCAAAGTGAAAAAGTATAAGTTATTTTTCAAAATGGGTCTCTATTAAATAAATACTTCATGGAGGTGCTTGGATTTCCAACTTTTTTAAAAAGTACATTCTCAAGATCTGGTTTGAGAGAGGAAAGGTGCACAGGACACCCAGCACTCTGCTTATTCTCTAGTCACAAGCTACAGAAAACATTTTTAAAATCAAATCTGTGATTTGTTGTTACCTGCTGTCAAACAACCCATGACTTATGGTGATCACTATTGAACGAGCAATCTCCCAAATGCCCACCCTTTAACCGCCCTGCCCAGCTCCTGTAGACTCAAGCTTGTGGCTTCCTTAAGGGAGTCAGTCCATCTTGTATTTGGTCTTCCTCTTTTCCTGTTACCTTCCACCTTTCCCAATATTACTGTCTTCTCCTGAGAATCCTGCCTTCTCATGAAATACCCAAAGTAAGACAGCCTCAGTTTCACCATTTTTGCTTCAAGATATACTTCAGAGTTGAGTGAATGGGCTTTTTGCCAGACGGGCGGTATAGAAATTGGATTTAAAAACTGTTTTGAAAAACAGAAAAAATAATTTGAAATATGGCGCTATGAGGATATTTCAGATTGCTTGAAATATTCTTTCAAGCAATCTGGGAGAACCTCATAGCACCATATTTCAAATAACTTTTTTCCTGCCAGCCTTCTTCACTGCCCAAATATCACACCCATATGTAATGATTAGGACCACAAGAGTGTGACTGATCTTGATTCTGGTCTTCAGTAGTGACACATCCTTACACTTAATAATCTCTCCTAATTCCTTCATTGCTGCCTTTCTGAGTCTCAGTCTTCTTCTGATTTCTTGGCTGTTTGACAACAACTAGAGGACTTGATTTTGTCCCCTCTGGGAAGGAAGCAAAGGAACAGGAAGCTTAATAGAAATATGCCATGTATCTGCCTCCATCTGTATTGCTACTCCATACTGTATATGGAGAACTATTTTGTTCGGCTTAGACCAGACCTTACGTAGGATACTGCTTCCCTATCAGTGCAGATGAAGCTGTGAAGAAGAGAGTCAATGGTGGGAATCTCTAGAAAAAGTTTATTATGAGATCACATTTCCCCTTCTTCTTGTGTTCCATATGATGAACATATTCACGTTGCTATTAACAAGGTGCAACATGTCCAGGGAGGCCATCCAAATGGGAAAGGGGTCTTTTGGGGACAAGATGGATAAAGGTCTTTCCATGCCTTAGGAGAATGAAAGATTTTGGCGCTGGACCACGAACTTATAATAAGCCTGCCTGTGGTTTCCCAGCATGATTTATTATGCATTGTACACTTGTTCTGAAATACATTTTTGTGAATAATTAAATCACATCATCAGACCTTAAGAAAGACGGAGTTCAGCCTCAATTCAAATTATGTTTTTGAAGGGTAGCTGGGTTCATGCAGCTGAATTCTAACCTTTATCTTCACCATTATTCCTCCTCTCGCTAGTCATCTGGCCTTCCTTCCCTTTGTTTTTCTCCATCTATAAAACCGAGAAGCTCTTAAATGCACTTATGTGAATATCAAGGGGCCTTGTGAAGGCTTGAGAGAGGCAGTTCTTTTGGAAACAAGCAAGCATTAATATTGGAGGGATGGTATAAGAAGCTATGGAATCTGGCTATTAATGATAAATTGATTTGTGAAATTAAAATTAGGAAAGGCTTGAGTAAGTCTAATGACTTTGATAGAATTCAGAAAGGTAAGGGGTATACACCCAGAGAAGATTCAATTTGGGGCTCTTTAGTCTGGAAAAAAGGCGCCTGAGGGGGGATATGATTGAGACGTAAAAAATAATGCAGGGCATGAGTAAAGTGGATAGAGGGACACTCTTCTCTCACACACAAAATACCTGAACCAGGGGACATAAGTTCAAATTGAGGGCTGGGAGAGGAAGAACAGACAAAAGAAAATATTTTTTTCACCCAGCATGTTGTTAGTCTGTGGAAGTCTCTGCCACAGGATGTGGTGATGGAATCTGGCCTAGATGCCTTCAAAAGGGGATTGGACAGATTCCTGGAGGAGAAGTCCATCACAGGTTACAAACCATGATAGAGATGTATCATCTCCAGGCTTAAAACCGGGGTACTTCAAGGGCCAGATGAAGGGGAGTGGTATCAGGAGACAGATATCTAGTCTCTTGTGCTCCCAGACGCATCTGGTGGGGCCACTGTGAGATACAGGAAGCTGGACTAGATGGGCCTTTGGCCTGATCCAGCATGGCTCTTCTTATGTTCTTATGTTCTTAATGTATTTCTGGAGGGAAATGGGCAGGTCAATACCATGGGAGTTGTAATTTTGTTAAAGTCACGAGGGGGATGGGTTGCGTGGGGTTTATTTTTGCTATATTTGTTATACTTTTGTCATATTGTGTGTTTTGATTAATATTTTCCTTTATGATACTTTGCTGTTTTATGTGTTTTTGTACTGTAGTTTTATAATCTTAATTTAATTTTTTTAAAAAAGGAAGCAAGCAAGTATTAATGTGCAACTGTCCATTTCAAATGCTGCATTCCAACATTCAGGACTGTTTTCGGTACTGTGCGAATGGAGATTTTGGAACAGAAGGGACCAAGTGTGTTGCAAAGATGAAGACCAGTAACCTATCCCTTGGGCCTATTGCACACAAAAATAACAGGTTATTGAGGAAAAACAAGACAGGAAAGAAAGAAATACAATAACTTCCAAATTATCGATTACATACTTTAGCACATCGTCTGAAAACAAGATACGCATGAGTTTCAAAGGGTCTTGCCAGGAAGAGTACGAAACCCACCTCTGTGGTGTTACACCCCTTCTGATTTAAAAGAGGAAGGCAAGGGTTGGGGTGGAAACCAAGCATGACCCACACGTAAACCCCTTCAGTGAGCACTGGTGCCCCATCACACACACACAGGCACTGAAATGTCTGGGGAGACATTCTTTTCCTGTGAGATCGAAATGTTTCACTACTCTTCCACGTAGCTTCTTCAGTCTGAGAAAAGTTGGTGGGAGGGTTCCGGTTTATAGTTCACCTTGGTTTCACCCCACCCTGGTCTGAATAGGCTCGTTAGATGGACAATGCTCTGGGGTGCATGAAAGTCACACCTGTGCAACCCTTCCCAACACCCATTAAGTATGGGTCGTTAGCCCTGGCCTTCCTGGTGGAGGTGTGAAGTGGTTCTGAAAGGCACTGCAAGTATGCTCAGATCCCTCAGAGCCTGCCATTTGGGATTGAGCCAGCCTTATGATTGGCTATGTGTCTCTGATGCTCTTCTCCACAATGGAAAAAAATAGTGCAGGGGAGGAGACAGAGATGTAGTTGGAGGGCACCTGTGCTCTCCTTCCTACCTCAGGCAGCAAGAGAGCTTGGGCAGCAAGAGAACTTGGGCAGCTGCTCATGAAGGCTCCCGAACACGTTATTAACATGCACACCACCACCACCACTGCTCCTTCCATATTGTTGTAAAATCTGAACTGTATTTAGAAATGGCCTTTTACCTTGTGCAGCACACTATCTGTCCTTGGGAGGGTATGTTATCTGTTTATTTATTATTTATTGTTTCGTTTAAAATATTCATACAGTATGCATCCTTTCTTCAAATTTTATCTCCAGGCGAGTCTCCAGGAATGCAACAATTAAAAACAAAATCCCAATAAAAAAGAATAAAAGTGCAGAGATAAAAACAGCATATTACACTTATATTTAAAATGCCAGCAAAAATAATAATTTTTTAAACATATTGTCTACATAGCTCCTTATCTCTTCGACACACAAACACACACACATATTTTTTTGAATTTCTAGAGCTTCTCTTCGGCATTGACAGAGACCCGAAACATATCTATTTCCACAGAATTTTAATTTAAAAACAGTACAGCTAAGGGTCAGAGGATTGAAGCTCCTGGAGTCCTGAGCAGCAGGAATTATTATCCCAATCCACACAATCTTCAAAGCAGATAGGAGAAAAACAGATTTTCTCAGGAAAAGTTTTTGATTGCAGCCTTGCAGGTCATCCTCCTGTAATGCAACACATTTGAAGGTGTCTGACCTTCCAAGCGCAATCCAGAGCCGTTGACTTCACAAAAGACCCGTTCCCCGTTTGTTAGTACATGTTGACCTAGCTGGCCTTTCCTTTGGAAAATGGAACTAAGGACTGTCTTCTTCTAAACACGTTCAACTCACTGCAGCCTTTAAAGAATGAACAGTCAAACTAACTGCTAGATAGCTCGAGGGTTTCTGATTCAGCTGTGGGTTCGATTCCTGACTGTGCCTCTTTGACAGGCGCTGGGCTCAGTGACCCTGGACTGAGACCAGCTGTGCCATTCTAAGACAACGACGAAGATTAATTAGGATGGAAGTGGCTTAAATGTTAAAATTTGGATTTTTTGATTATTTAAATTTAACAATCAGTTCTTTTATTTAAAAAATGATTTAAATCAATTCTTTTTTTTTAAAAAAAAATCATTTTTATCCACCCTGCTATTCAGATAATGTCTTTTGTCTGGCCAAATCATCCGCCTTCCAAGGCGGTTACTTCACGTCCCTCTCATTGCTGTTCACCGTCCCACTTGGGACCGGTACGAAGAAATGTTACCGCACGTCCATTGCGTGACAACAGGAATTCGTCCTGACCACGCTCCCTGAACTGGGATTTAAGTAGGATGAGCCATACCTCTCCCTGGCCTCGGGAATCAGCTTGTCTCAGTTCTCATTCCGAGACAAGAGCCAGTGAAGTAAGGCTCATCATGGAACGAACGCATTCTCCATCTAGTAGCAGGACTGCGAAGTGCCATTCGCCACTACATTCCCTATGGTGTTAGCAATGCAGTGCAGAGAGATATAAAGACATAAAACCTCAAACTTTGCTTTTTAACGCATGGAAGGCAAAGTTACGGAGGTTCAAAATATCGAAAAATGGAAGGTCAGACCAAAGAAAAGGGGCAAACGAAGGCAGAGAAGTACAGATATTATCACGAAACAAGGGTGTGCAGTAACAGTCATCACGATACCATCAATCATGCACATGGGTGCGAGGAAACAGGGACAGAACTGGGACAAGACCATGTGACCGCGAACAACGTTATCATGCAACGAAGGTCAACTCCGAACGAGGAAGGACGTGAAGTAACCGTCCAAGTGAACTAGGATTCTGGAAACGATCAAGAATACCATCTTGCCTGGTTGTCTAGGACTGAGTCCACGTAAGAAACTTTATTTATAGACAACATGTGTTAATCTATCTATCTAAATGAAGGCAATCTGATTAGACAATTGCTTCCCTGCTAGTACCTTCTATGAATTTATTTGCGGACTTTCCACAGGGTGAATTCTGGGAGTCAGTAGTTCAAAAAGAAAGTTTTCAAATTTGTGGTCCATCACTGAGTAGCCCCTTGCCAAGGACCTGTTTTGCTCCTCCTCTAAATTTTGGTTTCCAGCTCAGTTCAGTTTTTATTTTTTAAAAAAAAAAAAAGTGTTGCCTCCTTTATTTTCCCCTTTAGAAGACCTCCCCGCTCCTCCGATTGTTGCCAAGCAACGCAATCCTTGACAAACACACACCTTGGCCTGGCGATCCCCAGCAAGCAGCAACATGCAGAGAAATATCAGGGCAAGAGTCACCGCGGAGATCTCCTTCTGAGGCTTTAATGTGGCGTTTTTTCCTCCTGGAATTACCCTAGCTGGCAATGAGGCCCATCAGCCATGTGAAATACTGGCCTCATTTGCCACCACCTCTGCTTCTGGTGCTGCTGGTGCTGCTGTTTTCCTGGATAAAGTCACTCAAGGGGCTTTTAAGATGGTTTTCATTTGGCAACGGAGGCCCTTTGTCATCACAAGGAAAGAAGATGGCTTTGGGAGCTTTTCAACTTTTTTTTTAAAGGCCACAAAGGAGAGCTATCATTGAAGTATTCCAGGAGGCAAAAGTCATTGCATTGCATTATCCCCCAGCATCTTGAAGGGGGCCATCCTATATATGTTGCACTGGGAATCTGAACGAGAAAACATCTCCATTTTAAGATGAACTAGAAGTAAAAATAAGTCATATCTTCTCTCCTTCCCTCCCTCCCCCCCCTCTCTCTCTCTCACACACACACACACACAGAAAGAGAAAGAGAGAGAGAGAGAAGCTGAAAGGTGGGAAAGGATAAAGGAATCATCATCATCATCATCATCATCATCATCATCATCATCATCAAGTCCAGCCCCCTCAAGGAGGCACAGCAGGGGAATTGAACTCCCAGCCTCTGACTCCGCAGCCAGATGCCTAAGCCACTCACGAAAGGGTCTTCTCAGTGCCTGTTTCCAGGTTGTAGAATGCCTTCCTGCTGTGTTAACCCTTAGTTTTCATGGGATGATAAATGAAGACATTATCTTTCAATCAGCGTTTGAAAGAATGAGTTGGATCGTGTTGAGTTCTTGCTTTGAGGATGCTGCATGTTACGGTTGTAGTTGTTTGTATGTTTGTATTCAAGGAACCTTTAACTGCCTTAAATGAATTGTTTTAATATGATCATATCTTTAATTTTTTATTGTGCTTTTAGTCTGCTTGAGCTTTTGAAATGATTTGTGAACTGCTTTGGGTCCCTCGTGGAGGGAAAAGCCAAGTGAAAATTTAAATAAGTAAATAAATAGGAAAGAAGGAAGGAAGGAAGGAAGGAAGGAAGAATAGAATAATGGAATAATAATGGAATAAAATAAAGGTCTGCTTTCAACTGGATGTTTCACTGGCCATTGCCTGAACAGTAGAGATGGGCACAAACTGGAAAAATTGTGGTTTGTGATGGTTCACGCTTACTCATGAACCATAAATTATGAACAATCACAACCCTCGTAATAATGTGGCCGTGTTTTCCAGGTTCATGCTGGGGTGGGGGTGGAGGGATAACTGGTCCTGCCACTTGGTCTCATAGCCTCTGCCTCCTCTGCCACCACCACGAGCTACCCATGTCATCTTCAGAACCTAGACGCAGAATGCATGTGCAGAAGCAGTAAACCTGGCCTTCCCTGCCAGGAGCTTCCACATGCTGACTCTGCACACTAGAGATGGACACGAAATGAACAATTTTTCATTTCTGTTTTCGTTTTTTTGTTTCGTGATGCAACAAAATGACAAACGAATTTTATCTCTAAAATGAAACGAAACGAACAGAAACACCAGAAATTTTGTCGTCCGTTTTGTTTTCGTTATGGCAATACATTGAAGTGCTTTAAAAGCTAAAAAAAAATCACAAAAAATTGAAATAAATGGTAACAAAATGGTAACGAAATGAACAAAAACAAAAACAATTTTTTTTGCAAAAATTCGTGAAAAACAGAAACGAACCAAAACGGACCCCTTAAATGACAAACGACAAATGAAACACCTTTTTTTTTAATTCGTGACCATCTCTACTGCGCACGCACCACTACCACACCACCCATCAGTGTGGCAGAGGTGCGCGTGCAGAGGCAGTGGGCCTGGCTTCCCTGCTAAGACCCTAACACTGCCTCTGGAGTTGCTCCTGGCAGTCTGTGTGGCAGCAGCAGAAGAAAAGGCAAAAGCCTTTTCTTTGCTTTGCTGAAGAAAAATAAAGTGCCAAGCAGAAAAAAAATAGGGCTTCAATTTTGCTTCAGCAAGGCAAAGGTAAAGGTAAAGGTTCCCCCCGCACAGGTGTGCTAGTCGTGTCCAATTCTAAGGGCGGTGCTCATCTCCATTTTCAAGAGTCAGTGGCCAGCATGGCTGCATGAAATATTGGTTACCTTCCCACGTTTTAAGGCGGTACCTATTTATCTACTTGCATTTACATCCTTTTGAACTGCTGGGTTGGCAGGAGATGGGGTTAACAGCGGGAGCACACTCCACTGCATGGCACCCGGGATTTGAACCGCCCAGCTACCAACTTTGCAGACAACCATTTCAGCACTCTAGTCTGCTGAGCCACCACGCCCCAAACCAAACCACAAATCAGGCCAGTTTCTCATTTCTTCTGGTGCACAATTCGGTTTGTGCCCATCAGTACCTGGAATTAACTAGAACTTGGAAAAGCGGGTTTCTTGAAAATAAAATTCCCAGAATGACTTTTTAGCCTGGTGATATGTCTTTTAATGCAGTTTTAAGTATAAGAAATTACTATTTGTAGGTCTTTGAATTACATAACAAATTAATTTTTAAATGCACTGTACTAAGTTCTGCAAAAGCACATAAGCCAGAATCGCTTTAGTAAGGACCAATGGGCCAAATCTGTTGGCGCAGCTTTCAACTGTGAGACATCACAAATTAAGGAGTCCATCTAGCACTTCCTATAGAATACCAGTTGTGTATCTCGGCACCCAACTGAAAATGCTTGCACTGGCTTCTTAAACTGGGACAATTTGCCAACGGCATGTACGCTAATTGGTTTTTGACAGCATAAATACACATCAAGAGTTTGGTCAAAGAGTTGCTCCAAAATATACTGCCCTCCACAGTCCAGCTCAGTTGTTACCAACTCAAGCCTGTGCCTTCCTTTAGGGAGTCCAGCTATCTTGTATTTGGTCTTTGTCTTTTCCTGTTGGGTTCAGCATTACTGTCTTTTCTAGAGAACGTGTCAAATGGTACATGCAGACAATTCCAACTTCAAAAAAAAAAATAGTACCTTCAGTTAAAGCAGATGTGGACAGATTATGGCCCAGAATGATGGAATCTGAACTCCAAACATATCCAGAGAACTACAGTTTGTAAAAAGTGGGAACTAAGGATTTCAGAGAGCAGGAGAAAATATTTCAGATCGTCCTTGGGCACTGCCTGTCGGAGCAGACAATTGAGATGTACATGGACCAATAATCTACTTTAGTACAAGGGAAGATTTCTGTGTTTGCTTCCCTCAGCTGTAGTTATGAGTACTTTCCTTCATGGCCAGCAGATATCTGTAGAGCTACACGGAGAGCAACTGTCACTCCATCACAAGTGTGGGACTGAACATCAGTCACTTAGGCTGTGCAACATGATGACGGAGAGATGTTTGTACGTGTCCCGCATCCACATTGCCTTTCGCTACTTAGAAAGATTGGCAAAACTGGGGCTCGGGCAGGGGGGGGAGAGAGAGAAAGGACCTGCAAATATCACCCACTCGTCAACAGAAAGCGGTGGCATCTTGACGTCTCATTTCTACACATCCTTAGCATCAGTATATTACAGTCCTTGTTGAGCCAAAATGGGGAAGGAGAGAATTATCTGCCACAGGATTTATTAGAGTTGATGGAGTGTAGGCAGATTTCTCAATACCCTTTAAAACATCGTGATGCTCCACAGTATATTTTTAATGGAAACAAATGCAAGCAATCTGCTCCGGTTTTTTGCCAAGCCGTCCGCCAAAGACAACGGGCTGTAAATCAACTTCCCCTTGCAGCTTTCTCTTTGCCCGGGACAGCTTTAAAAGGGCAATGACAAAGCTGAACAGCAAAAGAGAGGCAATGTTTCCTAGGGGCACTTACCCCATGGGCTCTTTTCATACCAAGGGCAGCGGGTGAGCAGCCGATGGGAGGAAGGAGCAACGGGAGGAAACAACTCACTCAACACAGAGATCTATATCTTGCTTACTCCACTAAGTGGTGCCCAGAATGTTTAGGTCAGGCCTGCCCAAAGTCTGGCCCGGGGGCCAAATCCGGCCCGTCAGGCCATTCTGAGTGGCCTGCAGCTGGCTGGCACGCCCCTCCCTCCCCGTCCTTCAACCCATGTTTTTTTAAAAAAAAAAATCTTCCGCCAACACTGACACTGCTGGGAAGCTTGAGGGGCTGGGCGGGCCGGCCAGCTGGTGAGCAGAAGTTTGTGGGGCTGGGTGGGCCGCCGCCACCGGCATAGCTGGGAACATTGTGAGGTTGGGCACATGCGCAGGGCAGTGATCTGGCGGGCACCGGCACCGCTGGGAAGCTTTGGCGGCTGGGTGGTCCCCGCCTTCCTTCCTGCGGGTGGGGTTGCAAGGGGTCAGTGGGTGGGACGTATGGGTCAGTGGGTGGGGCTTGCAGTGGGGTGGCAGGGTCGGGGAGCAACTGGCCCCTGACACATTCTCAGCCACCAAATCTGGCCCTCCTTACAAAAAGTTTGGGCACCCCTGGTTTAGGTCCACCTTTTACTTCAAACAATACAGGAAGATAACAATAGGTTGCTCAGCCGTGAGCACAGGGAACCACAGTGACTATATTCCAGGACTCCAAGCCAATTTTTCATACACTAAAAATCAAATCTAGTTATTTCAGGTGAGGGTAACATTCTACCCAATGCTAGCATTGTGTTCGGCATCCCCCACTTGTCATCCATTGCAACTCAAGACACCAATGGCTTTTTGGTAGTGGCAGGGGATGGAAAGTCAACACTGGATCCAGTTTCTGATGGACAGAGAGTTAGCATAAGAAGAGCCATGCTGGATCAGGCCAACTGGATCCAGTCTAGTTTCCTATATCTCACACCGAGCCCACCAAATGCCTCTGGGAGTGCACCAGACTATATATCTGTCTCCTGATACCACTCCCCTGCATCTGGCCCTTGAAGTGCCCTAGTTTTGATCCTGGAGATTACACATCTCCATCATGGCTTGTAACTGGTGATAGACTTTTCCTCCAGGAATCTGCCCAATCCCCTTTTGAAGGCATCCAGGCCAGATGACATTCACACAACCATTCATGGTGTTCACTTTGTTTGATTTTTTCACTATCTATTTATTTACTGAAGTCAACATTTGAAAAGGAGCCATCCTAGAGTTCCAAAATTCGCCAGCCAGCAAGGGGGAAAAGAACCAAAATTATTTTAATCCCAGTTCTGATTACATTTATCTTCTTAAGTTTTTAATTTATTAGAAAGCTAAGACCACTGACCACCCATGAACAAGAACCAGGATTTTAAAGCAATAACATTGCATTCTAAAACACTCGGGCTAATTAAAACAGTCCTTTGCAAATACAAACATTCACCGCTACGTATATGTTAAGAACATTTTTACACAGGAATCCCTTGGGAAATCTAGCAGAGAGTTCTGATGGTATCTAGTTCTTTATTTCTTGTATTTTTATACCGCCTATCTGGCAGCAAGGGCACCCTATCCCTTGTCTTTGTACTAAAACATGATACTCTCACTAACAACAGTGTTCAAACTGAAGAAAGAACCAACGCAACTGAAACACAAAAACAGGTCAAAAAGGCATTTTCAGAAAAGAAAGCCAGTCAACTTGATTCACTTAAAGAATGTCAAAAACTGGTCTGAACCAAAAGGCCTTTGCCTGCCAGGGAAAGGGCGAAAAAGAGATGGTAAACCTAGATTTCCTTAGTTAGGAGGTCCATAATCTGCAAGCAGCCTCTCTAAGCCCTATGAAAGTGTCCTGGAACTGAACGCAGGGTAACCTCTGAAAATGTTAAAACTTAGGTAGTCTCAAGGGCAGCCATCTTACCCCATGAACCACTCCTCAACATAAAGCTAAATCAGGACATTGTGTGATACCCATTAGGAACTCTGTTTAAAGCAGGCATGTCCAAAGTCAGGCCCAGGGGCCAGATGCAGCCCATTTTCAAATTTCGAGTGGCCTGCAGTGTCTTCTCCCCACCAGCTCAGCCTGTCACACATCCCCGCTAGCTGCCCCCTCCCCATACCGGATGGAGATGTCAGCTTACAGTTTTACCGTTTGCCTGCCCTCCCTTGCCTCCGTCCCCGCAGACACCTGCCCAGCCTACCTGGCTCTGTTCCTGCAGCGTCCTCCCTGCTTCCTTGTATGGCCTAGAGGCTGTCCAAAGTCTGGCTGGGGGGTGGGGGCAAATGTGGCTGAATGGTCGGCCCCCACACATTTTCACCTCACCAAATGTGGCCCTCCTTGCAAAAAGTTTGGACACCCCTGGTTTAAAGACTCTGACCATGGTATCTGTCCAGGATGATATATGGTCTCCTGCCTTGGGCAGGGCGTTAGACTAGAAGGCCTCTAAGGTCCCTTCGATTCTATGAATCTGACTGGTAATTGGTAGCAGCCCAGCCACAGCCCCAAATGGCAATAGGGATTTGTGAGTTGTTGAGAGAGAGAGAAAGAAAGAAAGAAAGAAAGAAAGAAAGAAAGAAAGAAAGAAAGA
>JAHTLZ010000330.1:6891371-6935173 GCA_023846285.1 Phrynocephalus versicolor | reverse complement strand
CCAAAACCAAGCCAAGACCGAGGCAGACCAGTGTCATCATCCACCTACTTCCAGATATGTGGATGAGTCTCTAATAGAATAAGCCTTTGCCCAAGGCCGTCTATGGAATCTACGGTACTGTGCTGCCATCCCAATGGCTCACTGCCCCTGCCAACCCAAGATTTTTGGCTGCCTGAGACAGCAGGACAAGGTGGCACCACCTCTCTACTTCGTGCAGAGGATCAGACTGGGCTGGCCACTAAAATGGATTTCAACACTTCAAATGAGAGAGGGTCTCCTCTACTGCACTTTGATGGCAACCAGCTAGCTTAAGTGGTTCAGGGCAGGTTGTATGGCATATTAATCTCCCCCAAGAGAGGGGAATGTCCAGGGCATTTACATGGACTACCCCCTTCTCCCTAATGATAGAGCCGGCCCTCCTCCACCTGTCCTCCTACTTAGTCATGTGCAACTCCTCAACTCCAATTCCTTAATTCAGACCTGTTCCGTGCAGCTCATTTGCATTCCTTCCGCACTTTGCAGGCAGGCGGTTTTTTCTTCCAATACTTGGAAGACTAATGAATGAAACCAAGAAGGAGCATGCTTGCATTGCACAATGAATGAGAAAGGGAACCCTGGTGCCTATCTCTGCTTCACTTTTGCACAAGCTGCATTCTCCCACGCACTCTGGGCAGATTGGTTGTACATTAACAGGCTTTAACTAGCCCGGTGTGATCTGGGAATAGGTCAGGCTAAGATTTCTTCCCCCTCGAGTTAGCGAATCATTACTGCTTACAGTTCTAGTCTGCTTCAGTGGTTGAAAACCAGAACTAAAAATTAGTTGTTCTTCTGAAATCAACACCTCTGACATAAAGACATCTGGTTCTGCGAATAATATTGCTACCTATTTTGTTAGCATATTGCTTCGTGGCCTTTATTAATTAATTTTCAAAGCCCGAGTGCAGAAAAAGTTACTTTTGGTCCACAGCTCCCTGAAACTCACGTTGACCATCACGTCCAAAACAGAGCCTATCCAAGCTGTGCTCAGACAAACTGCTGATAGTTCAGTGCTCCAGGGATATGTTTGTTGAGCCAGACGTTGAGGGATTGATTCCCACCATGTTCAATTTAAGCTCCCTGTCAATGTTGCTTTGAGAGGGTCTGGACCTGATGATCTATCTATAGCAGGGGTGTCCAAACTCCGGCCCTCCATATGTTTTTGGACCACAACTCCCACAGTCCTTTGTCATTGGCAACGCAGGCTTGGAATTCTGGGAGCTGTGGTCCAAAACATCTGGAGGGCTGAGGTTTGGACACCCATGTTCTATAGGGTCCCTCCAAGCTCTGCAGTCCTAAAATGGTGAAGAAGGTGCCTTATGTCAGACATGATTATCTGCCTATGAACCCCCATACTTGCCTGTTGTGGTTGTAAATCTCCTCCCTCTCTCTCTCCCAGAAAACATCTCTCCCTCTTCTCCTTCTCATACCATTAATTTTTTTTCAACTTGATATGTTCAGGATTAAACCTAATCAAGGACTTTCCACATTCCAAAGCATACAGTGGGCAAAAGTTACTTTTTGGAGCCAAGAGCTTGGAAAAATAACCTCTTTTAACTACTTTGCCAAGCTTTTTGAACCACAACTCCCAGAAGCCCTCAGCCAGTAACTTCAACTCTTCCTTACTCTGGTTCCACCACTCAACTGTTCCTTCAAATGGCAACCTTATACTGTTTGTCTTGCCACCAAGAAAATGAGGTTGGGAACTCGTGGTTTCCCCCAGACCCTACCTTGGTTTAATAACCAAGAGGCCAAAAGATCAGCTGTAGATATATGGGCAAGATGGTGCCAGGAACAAACCAGAAGCTTTCAGCCTCAGTTTCACAATGGAAAAAGAGAACAAATAACAGGACCATTTGGGAGGTTTGTGCGTACAGTTCAGGTAAAACTCGAAAAATTCAAACATGGGGCAAATGTTCATTTATTTCAGTAAGTCAACTCAAAAGGTGAAACTAATATATGAGATAGACTGTCCCATCTTCTGCCAATCCTATGAATTTTGTTTTCTGCACAATTGTCAGGTCAACAATCTTTCCCATGATTGTGATTCCTACTAAATCAGTCTGAGAGACTGTTTAAAGGCTCAGGAACCCTTTGCAGTTGTTATGGATTCATTAGCTGATTTGAGTGGGACACACTGAGCCTAGAATATTGAACCTTTTCACACTATTCTCATTTTCTGAGTTGTGAATTTGGGGTTTTCATAACCTGTATGACATAATCATCACAATTATACCAAAGTAAGGCTTGACATATCTTGCTTTGCACGTCATGAGTCTACCTCATACATTAGTTTCACCCTTTGAGTTGACTTACTGAAAGAAATGAACATTTGCATGAAATTCTAATTTTCCAGGTTTCACCTGTAGCTGACTCACAGAAACACAGAGAACTGCATTTCCTGCATTGTACCAAACACCCAAACAACTCCTAATTGTGTGCTACCTTCCATTCATGCCATAGCAGGACGATGACACTCAAAGTAAAATGGACTTAGCAAAAAGATCCACCCACATAGAGAAAAACAGAGCTTTTGGCAGCAGACCTTCTATCATGACACACAGGTCCCCCACCAGTGGTGGCCAAACTTTGGCCCTCCAGATGTTCTGGACCACAACTCCCACAGTCCTTTTGTCATTGGCAATGTTGTTGTTCAGTCGTTCAGTCGTGTCCGACTCTTCGTGACCCCATGGACCAGAGCTCAGCAGGCCTTCCTGTCTTCCACTGCCTCCTGGAGTTTGGTTAAATCCATTTTGGTTACATCGATGACACCGTCCAACCATCTCATTCTCTGCCATTCTCTTTTCCTTTTGCCTTCAAGTCACTGGCAATACAGGCTTGGAATTCTGGAAGTTGTGGTCCAAAACATCTGGAGGGCCGAAGTTTGCCCACCACTGTCCTACACTGACCTTGTCATATTAAGTTTGTTATACAATTGGTGTATGATACAGTATACGAAGGGTTGGACAGCCTTTCTGAATTAGATCCAAGTCCCTCTAGGGGTGTATTTCCTTCCATCTAACAGATATCTTGATTCTTCCAGGAGCTAGCAAACAGACCATAAGAAGTGGTTGTCCCACTTTATCTTGTGTGTGTGCGTGTCGTGTCGTTATATAGTTGTGACCGACTCTTCATGACCCCATGTCCATGGAGTTTTCTTGGCAGGAGCCCTGGAGTGGTTTGCCAGTTCCTACTCCAGGTGCCTACAGCACCTGGTATTCCTTGGTAAGTTCTCCCTGTCTTGAGCATCACATAACCCAACTGCCTAACATTGTCAAAAATCCCACCTACAGATGTGCCATCCTTATCTATGCAGGAAAATATGACAACCAACCACAAGCCTGTTCAAATCAGTCAGGCTTGGGAAAAGTAGAAACCCATAGAAAACCCCGTTTTTTATAAGTGGAGCAAACTCTATGGTATTTGACCACATCATCGCACCCTAAGTATTTTCCTAAGTAATCACCACAAAGTCCATAAAATCCCCACTATTATTTTTCTGGTCTTGCTGGGCAAGGGTGTCTGAGAAATAGGTACTTTTTCTAAAAAAAAAAAAGAAGAGTCACATATTTGAGTCAACACCAGACAATATGAAACCGACCTCTGCTTGATGCAAAGGCACAGTACACTGGGGCCTTGGCTCAAAATACAAACTAGAGCACAAGGTAACTGTGGAGTGGGAACCAGGTGGGAAGAGGTCTTATGCACCCCCCAGTCCCAATGTCATCCAGTCCCTCCCTTGCCTTCTCTACGGTTCTTGGAGAGGAGAATAAATCTTATTCCTTCCTGAGTGCATTCAAAGAGTGGGGTGGAAGTGCAACTGGTAATAGTCAGCTAATATCAGCTGTAAGGTCTGTCACTCATCATGGATTATTTCCGAAACAAACAAAGCATCCAACAGTTGCAATTGGCAGCTCAGGCACAAGCAAGCACGCCACCTTTGATCACTGGCCAAGTTATTTCCATGTTGCGTGCTGCATCAAGACTCTGTACTGATATTACATAAGGGTACTAATAATAACTACTAGTAGTCAGTAGAAAGTAATGTCTTACAGTTGTAGTTCTGTGCTCATTATGGACTAATACTTAAGCTTATAAACATCAATGTAGTTACAATAACTGGACTCTGGGTGCTTTTGTACAAACTAATAAAATAGTTATCTGCTTTTCGTGAGTGAATGGTGTCCACCTGAGATAGGAAGCGTAAAAAAGAGACTTGTAACCATATATGGCTCAATGTGCCTTAAAGACAGGTAGAATGGAAGAGTTACCAATAGCTTCATATGCTCAGGTGCCTAGCATGGCTTCTAGTAATGCATGGCACAGAAAACGTTATTCTGCATTTCCTGGACACATTTGGGCTATTGAGAGGTCAAAGGACAGAATATTGATTTATGAAGTGACCGCTTTGGAAACATCTAAGCTACGAATGTCCTGTGCATTCATTACCATGCTCTGAGCAAAATTTACACCACAGGCATCCCTGTTTCTATGTTACAACAAAGAAATCGTGCCCCACCGATCCAGCTTCTGAGAGGGTACCTAAATGGGACACAGAGGAAGGGCAGTAGCTCAAGGATACAATGTGTTTTTCATGCCAAAAGTCCCGGGTTCGATTCCTGCCATCTCCATAGAGTACCGGCAAATATGATAATAATCTTAGACCTGCAGACTAGGAAAGGACCCTATGGATTACCATGGGTCCAGCCCCTATCAAGGAGGAGCAGTCGGGAATTGAACTTCCAAACTCTGGTTCCACAAGGACCACCATTCCTGAAACCACAGGAGAGCTGTGGCTGGAAAACAGCATTCCTGTGTGTCCAGCAGTGTTCTAGGTGCTTAATGGGATCCTAGTGATGGCTGGTTCCCCAAGGCAAGAGGAGGAGCACGCCAGCAGCCACTGCTATTCCCATACAGTTCACTCCTGCCTGTTGTTTAAGAAAAGGGAGATGATCAGTGCCCCATACTGGACTCCTTTCCTGCTCCACTTCCAGCTTCACACACCCTAAAAGCAAAGTGTTCTGCTTATATACCGCCCCATACCACTACAAGTAGTCTCTGGGCGGTTTACAATTTTTAGTTACAGTGTGCAGGCTACACATTGCCCCTCCAGCAAGCTGGGTACTCATTTTACCGACCTCAGAAGGATGGAAGGCTGAGTGAACCTTGAGCCAGCTACCTGGGATTGAACCCCCAGCTCGTGAGCACAGTTTTACCTGCAGTACAGGCATTTAACCACTGCGCCACGAGGCTTCTCATGTGTGTTAATACAGAAAAGAGAAGGGTAGGCAAATGGTAGAAAGGAACAGAGCAGGTCAGGATCCTTTGGAGGCAAAGTGGGGTTTTCACCTCCTCAACACAGCTACAAAGTGAATGAACGGGATGAGGTGCAGCAAACAGTATCTGAGTGTGTGCCTCCTTCTGCGTGCCTGTGTGAGTGGTCCCTTACCTGCCTCTATGAGTGTGCGTGTGTGTGTGTGTGTGAGAGAGAGAGAGAACACCCACTTGTCCCTTCACCCCCTTGTCTCTGCCCAGCCTTTGCCTGCCTGTTCCTTCCTTCCCACCAAGGACAACGGGCACCAGCTGCCCTTGGCACCCTGGGAGGGGTTTCTTCCATTCAACAAACAGCAGTTAAACTTTAATTTCAAGAGCCTCCGAAGGATCAGCCCTGATCCTGCCATGAAACAGAGGAAGCCACAGATTTAAGTGCCCTGAAATGCCGGAGGGGGGGGGGAATGCAGGTGGCAAATTTTTCCCAGTTGCATGTTCCTTCTGCCAAGGAGGGCAGATACAATTGTGGTTATCTTCCCACACACACACAAAAAAAATACCTTGCTTAAGCTCCTTTTCTGCTCAGCTTTGGGCAGCCCAGGGTCTGGGGGCGTCAGATTGTCTTGGAAAGTCAGCCTACTGCCGTGTTGGTGAACCTATGGCATGGGTGCCCAAAGGTGGCACCGGGAGCCCTTTCTGAGAGCACCCAACATCGCCCCTTCACAGCCAACTGCATTCAGGTCAAATTGCTGTATTGGCTCTTTGCGAAAAATTAGCGGGTTTGGAATCGCAGTTTGGGCACTGAGTTCACCCTCAATGGCCTACTACAACGTCCATCACCTTGCAGCCCATGAAGAGGTAACAGATCATGGGAGTTTGTGCTCCCACACAGCTGGAGGGCACCTGGTTAAGGGAAGGTGCCTTGGCTCTGGGAGTCCATCAGGTGGATAAGGAAGTGGAGTGCTCCCATTTTTGCTCTGCTTCTTTTTTAACACCAAGACTGAACTCTGCCCACTCCTAATCACAGTATTAAGACATCAACAGTGGAATAAGTTAGGGGAGGGGAGCAATCCCGCCAGAAACTAGTCAAAGGCACAGGTGAAAACGTTACATTTTTTTAATTTCCAACTACAACTCCAAGGGGAAAGTTACTTTTTTTCTTTCGGACTACAACTCCAAGGGGGAAAGTTACTTTTTTGCGGGAGGGAAGTGATAATCCACACAAGTGCAGGTTTCCACGTGGCTGGCATACCCCCAAAGAATGAGATCAAAAAGCATTCTTCCCACTCACCTTCAGCCCAATGGAGCCAGCCTGCCAAGGCGACCCAAACGAGGAGAAACGGCATCAACGCTGCCGGAGAATCCATCGGGAAGCAGAGGTCGCTTCGGTGGAAAAAAGAATTCTACCAAGGAAAGCCCAAGGGGATTTCTCGCTAGGTCTTTTTTTTCTCTCTCTCTCTCTCTCAAATCAACAGAACTCTGCACTTGTTCCAGCATCAGAAGAGGCAGGGAAGCCAGCAGGGACCGATCTCACGCCCGCCTTTTGGAGAGGAGGGGAAGGGGGGAAAGGGAGGGGAGAGGCAGGGAGGAAGGGGATCTCCCGCTGCGTCCGTGGGGAGATCAGGCGGGGAAGAAGAGGCTCGAACTGCCGCCGCTGGAGGTCTGGACGCACGGCTGGGTCGTTACGCGCCAGAGCCGATCCAGGGAAAAGGGGGCTCCCGTTGGGGGCGGGTCGTAGGGCAAGGAGCAGCCGTAAACCACTGGCCCGCGGGCTGGTCACCTTTGCGCCAAGGGGACGGCGAGGGAGATCGGCCCGGGAAGGGTCCCCGCCACGGACGCCTGGCTCCCCCCCCCCCAGCGGGGCGCCCTTGGCAACTTGGCCTCCGCTTTGCAAACTTCCCCTCCGACGAAGGGTCGCCCTTGCCGCCGCCCCCCTTCCCGGCCGGGGTTGCCGCCCGAGGTCAGGAGACGCCTGCCTGTGCGTCCCTCTCGCTCGATCTCTTCTTCTCTCTCCCGCCCCCCCCCCCCACACGCCTGCTTTTTAAAGTCCACTTTTGGACACCGCGACGCCCCCCGCGCTGACGTCGCCGGGTGGGCCACCCACCAACGCGCGGGAGGCTGCGGAACCCGGCGAGAGGTCGGCGAGGCAATGCCTCCAACCAACCAACCAACCACCTCGGGGGGGCAAGAGGGTCCTCTGGAGGATCGGGCCCAGTACAGGTACCGCCCCCCCCCGTCGACCCCGATCTCTTAAAAAAGTCACAATGGCAGCACGCAATCAGTCTGGTCCTGCAACACCCCCGCGCGCACGCTGGTTTTTTTTCTTCTTCTCGGGAAAACTTGGCGCTCAAGTCCAAAAGCAGCACCCCTGTCCGTCTGCAAAAGATGCGGGGGGGAGAGAGAGACCTCGCAGACCCTCCCCCAGCAGGCGATCGCGAAGGACAAGCGATGGCACAGAACAGTGAAAAGACAACGGAGCCGCCACGTTTTTTGCCCCCTTCTGCTTTGCAGGAGGGTGCGCGTCGTTCATCTATCCAACTGGACCCCTCCCCGCTTTATTATTATTTTTTAAAGGGCCACACAGCCGTGCGAAAATCTCCCTCCGCAATACGTCCACGGGAGGAGAGAGGAGGAGGATTAGCATAGCAAGCCTTGCAGGTTAGATGCGAAAAGAGACTACCCAGAGAGACTCCAGAAATCCTCAAGGCAAAAAAAGACTCCGAAGCGGTCCTTGTTTGGGCTGATCTCTCTCATTCCCGAATTTATTCCTCGTGCCTTCCCCGCCACGACCACCGCCCCCCCCCCCGCCGCTCCTCGATTTCCCACGCAGTCTGGGTGGGAGAAGGGAACCAGGAAAGGCGTGTTGGGGGAAAGGGGGGGCGGTGGGGTGAGCAGGCAAAAGATTCCGGAGCGTCACGTGGCCGGGCGAGGGAGCCGAGCGCGCAACCTGATCCCCCTTACTCATGCTGCAGAAGTTGAGGGCGACGGGCTGGTCGCTCCCTTTTGTCTGCGAGATCGGGGCGCCCCTGGGCATTGAGGGAAGTGGTGGGAGGGGGGGGCGGGCGACCAGCAACCACATCTGGCCGGGCGGAGCATCCCTGCGGCCCCTCCGCCCACCCACCCCAGGCGGGAGTTCCTTGCTGCGGCTGCCATTGTGAAAGTCAGGACTGCAGATTTCCCTCTTGGCCTGAATCGTCATCATCATCATCAATCGAGCGAGCGAGCGCCGGCGGAGAGCACCCCTCCGCACTTCCAGCAGCAACAGGGAAACTCCCCACCCCTCACCCACACCCCCGTCCCGCCAGTTGCCACGCGCACACACAAGCACACGTGGCCACGCTCGGGCCATTGTTTTCCTCCCACTTGAGACGCCCCAACTCCCAAGCCACTTTTTAAATTGAGGTGAGCATAACTGGAATCCTGGATATTCTGGTTAGAGATGGGCACGAATAGAAAAAATGGAGTTTCGTTTGTCGTTTAGAGGTCCGTTTTAGTTCGTTTCCATTGTTCGCGAAATTTTTGCCAAAAAAAATCGTTTTCATTTCATTGCCGGTTCGTTCCTGTTTTGTTGCCATTTATTCCAATTTTAAGTGATTTTTTTAGCATTTAAAGCAGCTCACTTCATTGCTATAACAGAAACGAAATGCACGACAAAAATCCCCGCGTTTCTGTTCGTTTTGTTTCATTTTAGGGACAAATTTTGTTTGTTGTTTCATTGCGTAATGAAACAAAAAACGAAAAACAAAAACGAAAAATTGTTCGTTCTGTGCCCATCTCTATCCTGCATGCCAATGAGGAAACTCCAGCCAAAAAGGTTCTCACCCTGGATCCAGACCAAGGGGACGACCAAAAGAGTGCTGGATGAACACCCTTGAGAATGACATGAAGATGTCCCATGTTCACCCAGACGTAGCCCATGGCCATGCCAAGTGGAAAACCAAAACAAGAATAGCCAACCCCACCACCAAGTGGGACAAATGCTAAGAAGGTCGTCCTGTCCTAATGGGGTTGGTGAAGGTATGATCCTGGGTGATTTTTCTCCCATCCCCACCTGTAATCTGCATTGTTTTCCTTCCTCCTGGTTATATGCCTTCTCCAAGGAAACAGGCAAGGTCAAAGGGGTGGGTGGGGTGGGGGAGAGATATGTCAATTTCATCCCTGCTTCCTGGTGAAACTGACAGGGATTAAAAATGGCTTTGTCCTTCAATCCAGTAATCTGAAGCCACAATCCTGATAAAGCATCTGAGTGGAGAGTGTTATGCGCTGCCAAGTTGGAAGAGATTTGTGACGACTCCAGTGGATCTGTTTAAGGGGCAGCTTTATCAACTCTACCTCCCCTCTGCAAGCTGAGTGGGGATCCAAAACCAGATCTTCCCAATCTCAGTCCGTTGCTCTATCCGCTACACCACACTGTGAATGTATGGTCTTGATGTTTTTAGATGACACCTCCCAGCATTCCACATCACTGGCCATGGTGGATAGAGCTGATGAGTGGTAGATCTAAATCAGGTAAGGGCAGTGTTTGACTTGGAGGCAGATGCAGAACTTAATGTTTTTGTGGCCTTAACTCCTCGACTCCTCTAAATGCAATTTTTTTCAAACAGCAAAGATGGGATTTTGGACACTTTTCTTCCATTTCGTTTCACTTCATTTCATTTCATTTTTTTAAAAAAAAATTCTGTCCCACCCTCTGCCAATCCTATGAATTTTGCACACAGGGGCTTCTCATTTGAGACTGGGGGGCCCTAAAAGCTATGGAAACATAAGTAATCATTAACTACATTCAGTCTTTCATCATCGAGGCACTTAGACTGACCTTCCTACTTTGATCTCCGCATCTTCTGCCCTTAAAAATACTTGTGAATCTAAATCTTACTGCTCCCTATCTGTCTTACTGCTCCCAAATCTGCACCGGCAGAACAGAGAGTAAGAACTATTTCTCTTTTTGGAGAAGGTTTGGTTTTGGGTTTTTAAAAATATCAACCTTAATGAACAAATAAATTTTTCTCCTGCCTGCCGCTGTGGGGCTTTAATAAAAAGCTGATTCTCTTGCACTGAAATGAACATTTTTGATACTAAGAATATGGTCATTAGCTCTCCAGAGAGAGCCAAGAAGTGGATTTTCATTTCTTTTTAAATATGCATTGAAGCACTAGCGTCAGGGAAATAGAATCACATTGCCATGGCATAATCGTCTCCCTGGTGGTGCCTACATGCCGCTTAATGGAAAATAAAGGCCAGGGCAAATGCAGGGCATCTATTATCAAGGCAGGAGGTGCTGAATCTTTGCCAGCCTTGAATTCCTAAGACTTACTTTCAATTATAACAACAGAAAGACTGGCAGAGTTATTGCTAGCTTTCATGTAGATTCCAATTTTGGTACACAGAATGGGACCAACACCTCTTAATTTGCTTTCACTGAAATTAGAGGACCTCCCATACACTCTACCCTCCCAAATCAATACACAACGGCTGGCACCACAAACAGACAAATGAGTAAAAAGAATGAAGGCAAAAACAGGGAGTTGGTTGAGTGTGATCAGAACAGAAACAGCAATTGCAGTGTTTCCTAGCCCTGCTCTTGAAAAGGTCCTTGTACCTTTAAGGCAGACTTGAAATAGCCTCATCAGAGGCGATTAGGCAGAAAAGCTTTTAAACAAGAAAAGAATGGATTTTCCCTCTTCCATATATTTTGTGGTGCGACTCCCAAGCATTTATGTGGGCCAGAGACTTAGAAAACATTTTTTTGTGAGCCACTATTTATTAATTGTTGTTTTCCAAGCCAAGTGATGTTTATTAAAATTATTTTTACCCCACTTTTAAAATCAATCGGTTTTCGTCACTATAAATAACAAAACAACATAATCATAAAAAGAGAGGGCATGATCATAAAACACAATCAATATTCTTATAAACAAAACCGTTGTAAAACAACAGGGGGGGAAACCCAGGGCAAAACAGCAGCAACTGAAACAACATCATGATCCATAAAAAGCCTGAATGAATAAAAGCTTTCTTAACCTGCTGCTTAAACCTGAGCAAGGGAAATATTAGGAAAATCTACTTCAGAAAGACAAAAAGAAAAACCACTTTGCACAACTCCTTGTAAGGGTTGAATTTTTTTGGCCCCATGATGTGTCCATACACAATTGCTTAAAATTGCCTTCAAACAGGCATGATCACCTTGACACTAGAGATGGGCACGACTTAGCGAAATTTTCGTTTCCGTTTTTGTTTTTTCGTTTTCGTTACGTAACGAAACAAAAACAAAAAACAGTTCAAAATGGACCGAAAACGGAAACGAAATGACTAATTTTGAGCCAATTTTCGTTTTTCGTTACTGGAAAAGCACTTAATGGAGCTAAATGGGAAGAAACGAAAAAAATTTCGTTTTCGTTTTCCATTTTCGTTATGTAACGAAATGAAAACGAAATTTTTTTGAAAATTAGCTCACGAAAACGGAAACGAGCCGAAACGGACCCCTAGACGAAAACGAAAACGAAAACGAAAAAATTTTCTGAGTCGTGCCCATCTCTACTTGACACCTCCAGATGTGCTGGTCTATGAAACCCATTATCCTCCTCCTGAATAGCCAAGTGGCCATGGTGTCTGGCAGAATCCAAATTAGCCTTTCATATCTAGGAGGTGCTACAATTAGAAAAGGGTAACATAGCGGATTCCTCAGGGAAAACGTCAGCTCCAGGCACTATAAAACAGCAGTTTATTCCAACATAACAAGACGCACCAACACACATCCTAACACTCACCCTAAATACACTCCCAGCCAATCTTCCTCCCATTTTCCTGTTAAAGGAAACTCTCCCTATTAGGAGTACTAAATAACCCATAACTCTGTTTTACCTGGCCGATTCCCATTGGCCAAAACACAACAAAAGGGCTGCTTCAAACGCAGCTGGGTTTGGATTCGGGGCTTCTGAAAGTTTTTTTTTTGTAACTTTCTCTCTCTCCCAACTCTCATAAAAATGGCCACAGGCTACCTAGTCCTGCACGCAAAGAATGCAGTGCCAGACGCCACCTCCCAGGGCTGTTCCTGAAGCTCTCATCCATGCCCTGCCTCTCTTGTGGCTCCTAGAATCTTCCCCAAGTGCTGAAAGAGGTTACACTGTTGGACGCTCTGTAATACCACTTTTGAAACCTAGAATGGGCATTCTGGACATGTATGTTTTCATGTGTTACCTTTGCAGGATGTTTGGAGATCTGTGGATGCTGTTAACAGAAGGTTGCCTTAGGTCAAAATAGACGGGGCCTCTGAGGGACATCCTCTCCAAAGTAGGACCCTTGGCCACTTCATGAATTTGCAAACAGCAATAAAATCACTGGATGGACTACTTCAAACTCGGGAGTCTTTCAGATGGGACAAAAGTGTCAACCCAATTGGTTATACTTACTGTTCAACTGGAGGAGGAACAAAACTTACTGGGATTTGTGGCCAGGCTGAAATTCGAAATCCACGTTTCCAAAAATACTATTCTTCGGGATATCTTTGATCTCCTCCTCCGAAATCCACAGCCTTTTGTCTGGAACTTTTCCCCCAAAAAAGTATGCTAATTAAAAGGTTCTAATTGGGAAGGCCTTGATGCGGAAACAAACTCTGTGGTCAGCATGGTAGGTGCCACAGCATTAAATTCTACCCCACAATGCATTCCCCCAGTACAAAATAAACCATGGAAGGAGGAGAGGGGAGTGAGGTCACAAAGACATGGATTTTGACATTGTTGCTATCAAGCATGGCATCATGTGTGTGGTGAGGAAAATGCCCACACAATCAGTGCAAAGGCATGTGCTTTTACAGGAGCAAATGGTCTGATTTGCTAAGACCCCACATGCTGTACATCACTCGGGCCGAGTATATAATTTGTATGCCAAAAGTCCTTGGTTTCAACCTCCATCATCTCCAGCTTGGTCAAGAAAGATTCCTTAATAGTGGAAAGAAGGGTGATTGGAAATCAGTCCACCATACAGAGCCAACTATCTCAATGATATAGAGATCATATGTAAAAAAAAATTGCTATATGGCCATTGAATCCACCACCACCCACCACCACTCACCAACTTGCAGTATAATTGGTTCCGTTGTTGTACTACTCTAACAGTGAATATGTTTTTCCTGATATTCAGCCTAAATGTGTAGCCTGCATACTGTAATTAAAACTGTAAACTGCCCAAAGACTACTTGAAGTGGTTGGGGCAGTATATAAGCAGAACACTTTGCTATGCTTTAAATCTGGCTTCTTGTAACCTGTGCCCATCATTATGTCTCCTGCACTGAGAAAAGGTAGCCGCTCTGGCCTCTCTCATTTCAGTATTAATTGGGAGAAAGGAGAGATCAGAACACACCAGCAAGAACAGAATTGTTTGCTTAAGCAGAGCTTGAGAAAGATGCTTTACACCTTCCAAAAGCCCCAGATTCTGGGGCATCTAGTCTTAAAAGAATGACTTTTAGGTCTACATTGTATGCTCCGAGAAAATCTGAATTACTCCACAATTTGGAGCGGGGTGAGGGCTGGGAATCATACAAACGTTGTTCCTCTTTTCTACAAAGCAACACAGGGAACAAAACTGTAAACTTGGTTCAATGATTTGGACCCAAACAACAAATGGCAATTTGCCTTATGAGTTGTAGTGCTTTAAACCGATTACTCAATAGCAACCAGCAGGAGCTCTTCATTGCATAAAGATAAGAATGGAGACAAGCAGAACAGTCCTAATGAGCAGCACCCATTTTTAAAGCATTTAGCACAATTAATACTTGCTTAGAAGACAATAAGGGCCATTACAATGCAAGTGCTGTTGAGAATTTATTGCTTCTCAGACAGGAATAAATCTACTAGGGAGAAGACATCATTGAAATATTTGAATAATTACAGCTGTTTCTGGTGTTTTTAAATAATTAAAGCTTATTTAATTAATGGGGGCAGATTTTTGTCTGCTGTGTTGCCTCTTGTGGGGTCAATTAATAGCTACCTAAATGATCAAACTCTGCCAAATAGGAATTCATTCAGTCTCATGCTTGGGTGATGGATTAAGCATCACCTGAGGCAGGCTAGGACTTCCAGTATTCCCTACTACTTGCTTTGCTGGCTCGGGCCAATGGTATGAATTCTCCTGCCTTGGGCAGGGGGTTCGACCAGAAGACTTCCAAGGAGTCCACCTGGAGTACTGTGAACAATTCTGGTCACCACATCTCAAAAAAGACATAGTGGAAGCGGAAAAGTTGCAGAAGAGAACGACTAAAATGATTACTGGGCTGGGGCACCTCCCTTATGAGGAGAGGCTAAACCATTTGGGGCTTTTTAGTCTGGAAGAAAAGGAACCTGAGGGGGGATATGATTGAGATGTACAAAAAAAAAAAATGCAGGGTGTACAAAAAAATGTAGGAGCCAAAAATGTCCTTGATGCCTTCAAAAGGGTATTGGACAGCTTCCTGGAGGAAACATCCATCACTGGTTACAAACCATGATGGAGATGTGTCATCTCCAGGCTTAAAACTATGGTACTTCAAGGGCCAGGTGCAGGGGAGTGGTATCAGGAGACAGATATCTAGTTTTGTGCGCTCCCAGACACATTTGATGGGGCCACTGTGAGATACAGGAAGCTGGACTAGATGAGCCTTTGGCCTGATCTAGCATGGCTCTTCTTATGTTCTTATGTTCTAATGTCTCTTCCAACCCTACAACGATTCTATGAACATCTGGAGGGCCACTCTGTCTGCCCACTCCTAGCTTAGCCTGAGATCATTGTGGGATGAAGCAAGAAGTGAAGGCAATGACAATTAGGTGGTCTAACCTTATCTCCATTTTAAGCTGTGTAGATAATAACAGCATCAATCGCAGGGGTTTGGAATTCGCTGACTGGAAGACGCTGCTGTTGATATTGAGTATTCAGCCAAGGATTTCCACTTTGTAGAAACAAAGGCTGCTGATTCAGAACGGCGATCTGCCTAAATCAATAGAGCATCAACAGTTTGGAATCAGCAAGGTGTCAAGTACATTGGTCCCTCTTTGACAACCCTCAAAAGCAAACTGCAGTTCCAGCCACCCAAAATCTCCGCCTTGGCTTTGCATTTCTGCTTTGCCCTCTCTCATTCCTTATCCTCCAACGCCACCACGCTGTCTTTCTGCCCATCCTGATCTATCTCCCTTTCTGTAGCTGCTGATGCTTCCAAGGGGGCAACATGACAGGACCGCGACCTGCTTCCTACGCAGACCCATAAGATGAATGTATATGGTATTTATTATTGCAACTTTCTCGCTGCTACAGAGACAGCGGCGGGAGCTTCCTTGAAAATGGTTATGAAAGAGAGGAGACAGTAAGGCACAAATATGGACTTCGGTCAAGTGGGATGGTACAAAAACATGGCAAAACCCCAGACGGTTCTGTAAAAGTGGACATCAAGCTTCCTTCTTCCTTTCCTTTTGCGGGAACTGTTGTTAGTAGTGGAGCTGGAACTAGCAAAATGGATGTGCACATCTTCTCTTCTCCATTGCCAATCCCTTCCTGATCTTAGCTGCCCTTCCTTGCTGTCTCCTCCATTTTCTGCCCTCCAAGGGAGATAAGTGTAGAGAGATGCAGCTCTGTAATTGATAAAATAATTCCATGCTGGCAAGTTGAGTTTTTAATGATAAAAAATAAATTAGTGTCTGTCCCACTTGGTGGTGGGGTCCACCATTCTGGTTTTTGTCCTCTGCTCTGCACAATCACAAGCTTGGTCAGGATGAACTCTGAGACAACTTCATGTCATTGTCAAGGTTGTTCATCCAGCACTGTTTTGGATGTCCCCTCAGTCAAGATCCACTGACCTCCAGGGAGAGATACCCTTTCTGGCTAGAGTTTCCTCATCAGCATGCAAGAGGTGTCCATACCAATGAAGTCAGGTTTCACACATCTTGTTGTCAATTTATGTGATGCTGTATTTAGATCGGATGTTATCCTGTCATTGCACACTCAATCATTTTGCGTGAGGCCAGAGCATCTTTGTCTTCATGACACCAAGGTGATGTTCAATATTTTTAGTCACTGGCCAGCATGCTACACCATAGAGCAAAACAGGTCGTACAGTGGTGTGATAGATCTTTGACTTTAAAGAATCACTTATTTTTTCGTCACACATGATGCTTCATATTTGTATCTGCAGAGATACAAACAAGTGCCTACCTCTAAAGTGACCGCTGAAAACAGCATCCAAATCACCAGCATTTCCAGCATCAAAATGGAAATGGGAAGGGTGGTGTGGACATTAGGATAGTCCACAACATGCTTCTGGAATGGGTTGTTGCAAAATAGCCCCCACTCTCTGTGGGACTGTGGCATGATCCTTTTCTACCCAAAAGCATAGAACTGGCATCGCTGAGGGAGAGGAGCAACCACCACAACAAATCCTTGTCTCTAACAGCACGGGGAGAATGGCCAACATATGTCTCCGAGCTGACAAACACGATACTCAAGACTCACCTGGCAGGTTCCCCTCAAGTAGCAAAGATGATCAGCAACAGACTGGGAAATAATGGCCAGCGGCTGCTAAACCGGAAGCCGGGCAGCAGCTGCTTTAGAAACGGAGCAAACCCCTCTTTTGTTTGGGTGTTTTCCTTGGCACCGGGGCAGGCAATTCAAGATAAGGGTTGTGTCTGTCATCGCCACAAGCGGCAATTGTGCCTGCCCTGATTCATGGGTTTCGAAAGGAGAGGGGAAACAACACCGCCCGCATAAAATGGCAGCCCTGTCTTTGTAATGGCTTTCCCCTGGGACTGATGTCTTGGCAGCATGTAATTGCGGGCTGGATGGTTATTAACGCCCCGTCTTTTCCTTCCGTGGTTCATGCAGGTGTCAAAAAAGGAAGTATGACAGATTAGCAGAGCCTTTTAATTACAAACAAGGAAAAGAGCAAAGGATTTCAGTAGGGATTTCCCCGTAGAAGTAATCACTGTTTTCATGATCCCTTGATTTTGAGGGGTTTACATCCTCAGTCTAAACAAAGTACTGTTTTGCATTTCTTACTTTCTCAACCTTTGAAATGGCCCTAAGTAGATAACAGACCGAATTGTTTTGGAGAGCATTGGAAAATTACTTTTTAGGACTATCACTCCTAGAATGCTAGGCTGCCTAAGGGATTCTGGGAATTGCCACACAAAAAGGAGCTTTTTTTCCCCCAGCTCGCCACTTCAGCCAGAACAAGGGCCAAACTTGGTATAACCAGGCTGATGCATCCAGAGGCGTAGCCAGGATTTGGAGCACCTGGGGACGACGTTCATTTTTGCAACCTTCCTGCTGCCGCCCCCACATCGCACCCACCCAGCAACGGGGGGGGGGGACCCTGCAGGCGTGGGGTGAGTGTGTGCGTGCAGGTGGATGGGTGGATGGGTGGGTGTGTGTGTGTGTGTGTGTGTGTGTGTGTGTGTGTGTGCGTGCATGCGTGTGCACATGTACATCTCCCACCAAGGTGAGGAGGAGGAGGAGGAAGGCGCTGCGGCCACCGCCCTCCTGCCTGCCTGCCTGCCTGCCTGCCTGCTTCAACGCTCATCTGGCGCGAGGCAGCGGAGGGGGGTCCCTTCACCAAGCCTTAGGGGAAAGGAGGACTGCTGGGCAGCGGGGGGGGGTGCATGGCTTCCCCCTCCTGCTCTCCCTCCGGGCAGCCCCAGATTGCTGCGCCCGGGACATATGCCCCCTTCTGCCCCCTGAGATACGCCCCTGGCCACGTCGTCTTAATGTTGCTCCATTATCGGGAGTGGGGTTCAGCTTGTCATTCTACTTGGTTTTGGGGAAAAGGAACTTGACAAGCTCCAGTTACCCCTGTTAAGAATGCTATAGGAACACATTGCTTTCATATATACTCCTTTTTCATGGTATCCAGAATCTGATGCGTTCCTCTCCTCATATACTGCCTGTTCATAGGACAGGCCCTTCCCATGCCCACAGTCTGCTCCTTCAAGTGTTTTTTCTCTCTCTCATTAGTTCCAAGAAAAGAACATGCCAGGAAGAAAATAACTTGAAATGCTGGTGCTCAGTAGTGAAGCACAAGAAAGATGCTTTTTCTTTTGCTTGCATCTCCAAGGGGGTTAAAGGACCTCCCCTCTGAACTGTCTCATATGTGAAGGAGGCATGCTTGTGTAAATAAACTGTGCCTAGGTTACCCCATCGTGCCTAGCTTATATTAGGCTGATCTTGAAGCTCTGTGATGTTATTGGTGATTTAGTTTATGTTTATTTTGTTTATTAGCTGTATTTTCATATTGTATACTGTTCTTACGTGCTTGTTGAATTGTTTGTACACCGCCCAGAGTCGTCTTGTTGCTAGATGGTGCGGCATCTAAGTCCAATAAATAAATAAGTAAATGTTACAAGGCAACTGCATGATGTGTTTAGCCAGGGCTACCTCCACACTGCCTTCAGGTGAGGTGGGTCAGTCCCAGGCTCCCTTTCCACTGCCCAAAGCAGGAGACTCTTGAGTGCTGATGGGGGACCTGGCCGTAACTGATTCTGGGCTGCTCTATTGCAGGGCAAACAGGGAAATGCGGAATGCTGAGTGGTGCAGACCAAGCATCAATACAGCCTCCGTGGGTGCGGTACTGTACCCTGCCTCACCCTGGCCACACCCCCTCATCATAAGTAGCCATGGTGGTGGCAGCCCTGATATTTTGCACTCCTGGGAATTTTGCACCTAAGGAAACTGACCCTTTGCCTTCCCCTCGCTACACCACTGTTTCGCATGGTGTCTAGAAGATACATAGCAGGATGCAGATGGCTTATGTTGTTTTTTTCATACACTAGCTACTTTATAAATACACAAACAGAGCAGGTGGGAAGCACACAGGGCGACAAGCTACTTGGTGGTGTTCGCTCTAGCATAGCATACTCTAAGAAGACCTTTGAAAAGCACCGTCCAAGTTCCGAAACTCAGCATGGTACACCTACTGTATCATGATTTCTAAACCTACAGAAGTGACTCCGCTTTGCTAGCAGTGATGATGACTCAAATTAAACTGTTACAAGATTGCTAGCTGAGCTTTACAGTGTCTGGGAGTTAAATTTAATGACAGTGGTAGAGAAGGGTTTTAATGGACATTTCCTTCCTCAGTTCCAACACATTATATTTGGCTGTTACAGGCTTGCAAAAGCTGAACATCGCTGAAGCCTTGCAGCCCCTAAATCAGGCATGTCCAAAGTCAGGGCTGGGGCCCAAATACGGCCCATGTTCAAATTTCGAGCGGCCCACAGCCTCTTCCCTGCAACGGCTCAGCCTGTCACACATCTCTGCCAGCTGGCCCCTCCCCATACCAGATGGAGACATCAGCTTGCAGTTTTACAGTTTGCCTGTGCCACCTGCCCAACCTATCCGCCCCTGGCTCCGTTGCTGCAGCGTCCTCCCCACCTCCTTGCATGTTATGGCAACTTGTCCAAAGTCCGGCCTGGGGGCCAAATGCAGGTGAATGGTTGTCCCCATACATTTTCACCTCACCAAATCTGGCCCTCCTTGCAACAAGTTTGGACACCCCTGCCCTAAATGGACACATTTTTGTGGCACACAGATACACATACTCACATAGGGGTGATACCTTGTGATAAAGCAGAGGCTGGCATATTTTTTTTTTTTTTTGCACAACACTACCCCAAATTCCCCTGGTAAAAACGGCCATATTATATCCCAAGGCAGGAATTTTTATGCAGGCGGAGAATATGCAATTTGGTCTTGCAAGAGCAGCCTGTTATAGTCTCCCCTTGGAAACTGGCAGCCCCTCGTGGGAGGGGGGTTGCTATTTCAAAGTAATAGGTGCACCGTTTGAAATTCAGGTCATGCAAAGGTTGTAAAATTCCAGCCCAAGTAAAAACTGCCCAGCACCAATGTGAAAAGTAAGCAGAGGAGCTAGGCTCTTCTAGAGCTTCATATCATTATCAAATGTATAATTTTATCCTGATCCTGCTGAACCCACTCAATGGGTAGAGCACTTAGGAAGGTGCAGCTACCATTCATAGGTGACTGCTGCCATGGTGAATAGCTATGGGAAATTAAACACTTCCACAAACTTAGGGTTCCATATTAAGTAAAAGGGACAGAGGGAGAGAGAGAAAAGGTGACCACAATTCTATGTGTATTTGGGTAAAGTCTGCAAAACCTTGCACGCCAATAGTGGCTAATCAGCAAGATGACACTTCACCAATTGGTTGCAATTGGCTGCAGCAAGTTAGGTAAGACTTACATTAACAACTGTAGGATAACAGTTAGTATGTTACAATCCAGGGAAAGACGTATGCATTATCATTTTTATAAGGAAACATGATGAAATAATAGCATACAATATGAACCATAGAATCTATCTATCTATCTATCTATCTATCTATCTATCTATCTATCTATCTATCTATCTATCTATCTATCTATCTGTCTATCTGTCTGTCTGTCTGTCTGTCTGTCTGTCTGTCTGTCTGTCTGTCTGTCTATTAAAATCACTTTCCCATAATTCTACATTATTCTAATGAATATATCTCCTTGAACAGTTTTGTTGGATCTTTATAGTTTCTAAGATAGAGAGACTTATATCAAAATGGTCAGAATACTCCTCCTGCTGGTGAGCTGTATATCCCACAATGAATAAGAAAATCAAAATACTCCATTACTGGATAATGGTAAAATTATTTTGGAGAGATACAGTACTTGAAAATTAAGTTAGAGCTTAGACCAGAATTTTTTTTTATTAAATATAGTAGATATTAATATTCCCTATGACCAGAGATATGTACTTCACCATGTAATTGTTGCTGCAAGGATATTGTATGCGAAATCCTGGAAACAACCAGACGTGCCAACAGAGAGAAATTTCCATGAAAAGATAAGAGAATGCATTGAAATCGACAGACTCTCCGGCTTTCTAAAGGGAGACTACTATGAGATTTCTCGGAAAAGATGGCAAGAAGTAACAAACCTATTAGCATTGTGTTATTATTTGGTGATTTGTTAATATGTTAAATCGCTATTTTTGGCTTGATATATTCAATGTAATTTTTAAACTGTACTCCTTTCCCCCCATACCCCTCCCCCTTTGTTCCCCCCCCTAAAAAACCCAATAAAATTACTTAATTATAAAAAAGAAAAAAGAAAAAAAGAAAATCAAAATACAGTGGACCCTTGTATAAAAAACAGTTTGTATAACATAAAATCTGTACAACATAAAAAATTCCAGAGATAGGGGAAATTTGCTTAACAGAATCGCCTATGGGGCAAATCCATACAACATAAAAATGGTCACGATTAGGGTATACTCTGTTTTCAATGCATTCCTATGGGGAATTTGTATAAAGGAAAATGTGCTTAACAGAATTTCATTTGGAACTAATTAATTCCTTTATACAAGGTACCACTGTATAATGTATACTTATAGTGTAGCAGTAAAGCTGCTGCTAGAAACTGAACTAGTGTGATGGCACAGAATACTCTTGAACATTTCAGATGTGCAGGGAACAGTCTTGCCAAATGTGACTTTATAGTCCAACGGTCAGTTGAGCTAGGATTAAAACAGGCCTCAGGTCCTACAGAACAAATTGTAGGAGAGCAACAGTATTGGGTAGCAGGGAATGAATATTAATCCAGCAAATTCTTCAGTCTAGATTTCCAACTTATTCTTTATTCAGCAACTCTAAGAACCTAGGTGTTCAAAAAACCCCTGCTTGTTTTTTCAAGGTATTCTAAAGAATCTTAAAATATTGCTTACTCCTCCAATTCTAACTGCATTGCAACCATGCATGAACCTTTCACCTTTAATAGCCTGCTCCCTTCTTTCTACTATGTCTCAGACTATTACAGTACAAGTGACCCCCCACCTATTGCAGGGGTCAGGGACCCAACCCGACCCGTGATCATTGAAAATCCATGATATGCGCGATATGCAAGGGCCTTCCCGTACCTTCTGGAGGCCCCCAAACAGCCTCCCTGAGAACCGGAAGTGACTTTCAGATCACCAAAAATCAATTCTGAGAACTCCAACAGGCCTAGAAAGGCCCTCAGAGGCCTCAGAAATGATTTTCTGTGAAACGGAAGTGACTTCGGTAAACAAGAGTCACTTCGGTTCAAAAGAAAGCCATTTTCAGGTCTCCAGAGGCCCGGGAAGGCCTTCACAGGCCTGTTCGGGGCAGCGCCAGTCCTGGTTAAGTACGGGAAGCCTGAAACAGGCCTTCCCCCTTATCCTAGGCAGCTGTTTTCATATACTGCAGTCTCGTGATATAGTGGGACCACAGTATATGAACCGCGAATGGGCGGGGGACCACTGTATTATTATTTATTTATTTATTTATTTATTTATTGTATTTATACCCCGCTTATCTACTATGTACTCTAAGCGGCTTACAAAAGGCAGCAAAGCCAACAAAGTTACAGTGACTAATCAAATAAAACAGTCCAATAAACACCCTTAACACAATTAAAACCAGGTAGCACCTCAACTAAAACGATGAACAGAGAAGCGCAAGTTAGGATGGCGGGAAAAAAAAAAGATTAAACATCGCCAAAGGCCTCCCGAAAAAGATGGGTTTTTTAGCGCCTTTCGGAAGGCCAGCAGAGACTACACCTACACCAGTTCCCTTTCTCTGAGTATAAGGGAAGGTTCTACCTTACCTTCTGTCTGCAGATGCAGTTACTGTAGCCTTCAAAGTCTTAACCGACTACATCTTGCCTTCCTTTCTCTGCTGTAGCTAAGCTAAGCATTTTTGCTCTTTGGGCATTTATTGTTGTTTTTCTTGTGTTATTTTTAGTGAAGCTTTGTTATAGTTTTCTTATATGCAAGCTGTTTGTTCTCCTGATTTAAGCTGTGGATAGTAACTGGGTGTGTGAGTCTGCTTGCTACTTGATAGCAGATATATTTGGGTTACTGTTTCCCTTTTTTCTTTATTTGCTGACCTCTTTTGCCCACCTTTGCTGCAGACTGAGGATCCCACGTGGCTGTTGGATACTCTGGTGGTTGCTCTTTTTTTTTTTTTTTTTGAGCCAACAAGTTCCAGCATTCTAGAAATATCTTTTAATAGTCATTAATCCAACATAAAAGCTTTAAATCAGATGGTAAATATTTAATTACACAGCATCAAAGATTTTTTTAAATAATTATAATGATGATAGGTATGTGTATGTTCTGTACTGTCAAGTCAGAACTGACTTAATGGAGACCCTAACAGAGCTTTCAAGGTAGGTGAGATATTTAAGGAGTGGTCTTATTAGTTCCAGAGAGGGTAGCCGTGTTAGTCTTTTCAAGAATTTCAGGCAAAAATAAAAGAAAAACAAAACAAAAAAGACACAAACATGTGGCACCTTAAAGACTAACTTTCATATTTTAATGTAACGTTTCATTACACGTCCACTTCTTCAGACATATAGCAGTAGAATGAGGTGTGCAATATAATATGGGATGGGATATATATTTCATATCAGATATTCATTGGCTGTAAAAGTTGGGGGGTGGATAGGGGAGGGGGAGAGGAGGAGGGAGAGTTGGTTAGTAGAGATGGTGAGGAGAGTAGGGTCTATAGAGCTGTATAGTGAGTTTCCATGGCTGAGTGGAGATTTGAACCCTGTTCTCGAGAATTCAAATCTGTCACTCTATCCACTAAACCACACTGGGAATCCCATAATTAATATGGGAATAGGCAATTTGCCTCAGGACCACAAGAACCTGACCAAAAATGGCACCACTGAGAACTTTTCTGTCCCTGATAGCAGTGCACTAGAAGGGGGGATGCACACTTGGCTCCCAATACCACCAACTCCTTTTCCATACTTTTCATCCTAATCATCATTTTACTTTGCCAGTAGGTCCTCCACCACCCACACAATAAAAGGCTCTCTGGTTAGGACGGGACAATTCAATCAACATTGTTAAAGGTGTAAATTAAAACCAAAGACACCTGGCCTGGGGTTGCATCCGTTGTTTCAAAACCTACGTAAATGACTTTTTAAAAATATGTCAACCTGGTAGGCGATAACTTTCAGCAAGCTTAAACTTCCAGCCCATCAAAAGGGCTTTGTTCAGCGTTTTACGAAGAGCCAATCATCATTCCCCTTTTGTCTTGAGTACAATTCTTTTCCCTGCATTACTATCAGCCATTAATTAATCTCTGAAGTTTCCCTGACTCAGGATTCTTAGCTTAATTATTTTGGCACAGGAATCTTCAAAGAGAAAGCCGTGCACTTTTCTTTGTTGTTGAGATTTGCAAGCTGTGTATAAAGCCGTCAAAAGTTGGGTGGAAACTAAACCTCCACATACACTCAGAACAAGGCCCTACCTCATGAGCGAAGGCTGAGGCCCCTTTGCAAGATATTTCCCCCCGTCTTTTCCTGTGACAACTTTGGCAGTTACTTCACATCCTTCTTTGTTCTGCAACTAGTTTTGTACCATGACAGCGTTGGTCGCGATCACATGATTTTGTCCCTGTTTCCGTGTTCCCATGGTCATGATAACTTGTCTCGTGACAAGTGTTACCCCACAGTCTTGTACCGTGACAAACACTGAATTTGTCTTGCTTCCTTTTTCGTTTTTTGGGGGGGAAGGCGGCTTTAAAAAATTCTTTTTCGATATTTCGCTTCCGAAAAGTTTAAAAAAACGGACACAGTTTTCTGAGAGAAACAAATGTTTTGTTGAGTGACAGTGGTTACTACACGGTGTCTTGTCTCAGAACAGAAAGCGGAAACAAAGGGTGACAAGGGAAAAACCTACCCTAGCACCAGGTACAGTATTGTCGCACTTAACACCCATTCCGGGGGCGTGGTTGAGACAAATTTCAGTAGTTGTGCGATGGATGTGAAGTAACATTTTTTGTACCGCTCCTAAGAGCAACACTAACAGAGACAAAATGGACATGAAGCAACCGCCGTAGACTGAAGCTGGTTGAGAACAAGGAGGGGCCATCTTGGAATGACATTACTTCCATGTCACTGCCATTGCTGTCTGTTCTCTTGATATCCACTCGGTAGGGGTTGATCCATTAAGGAAAGAGGGGCATTGCTTAACCAGAGCTTAGAAGTAATTTAATAACAACTATGTTGTTTAGATGGAACAGCACCTAGTTACTTTCAAAGGTTCATTGTTAAAAAGCATTTTAGAGTTATTTTGACTGGAATGTGTTGGTGTTATTCTCTTATTAGTGAGAAACAATCACACAGTCATAGAACGGTGAAGTTGGAAGCAGCCTATGGAGCCATCAAGTCAAAACCCCTGCTCCATGAAGGAATACAAATCAAAGGATATCTGACATGTGTTTGCCCAAATTTCTCTTGATAAATTCAAATTTCTCTCTCAGTGATGCAACTCGAGTGGGTCTAGAGGAGGGTGACCAGGATGGTTAAAGTTCTGCAACGTATGTCTTATGTTCCCAGGAATATGGGAATGTTTACTCTTACAAAGAGAAGGCTGAGAGGGGATATGATAGCCATGTTTAAATACCTGAAAGGATGTCATATCGAAGAGGGGGCTGGCTTGTTTTCCATGGCTTCGGAGAATAGGACTCAGAGCAATAGTTTCAAACTACAGGAAAAGAGATTCCATTTGAACATTAGGAAGAACTTCCTGATGCTTTGAGCCGTTCAGCAGTGGAATATGCTGCCACAAAGGAGGGTGGTGGAGTCTCCTTCTTTGGAGGTTTTTAAGCAGAGGCATCTTTTCCTGTAATTTGAAATCATTGCTCCAAGTCCTAGTCTCTGAATGCCACACTGTACAAAAGGGGTGGAAAACAGCTGGGCTATGGGCTGCATGAGCTGCCTAGATGCCCTGAGCACATCTGATCTCCCCTGATTTCAGAAGCTAAGCAGGGTTGGGCCTGGCTAGTACTTGGATGGGAGACCACCAGGGCATACCAGGCGCTGTGAGCGCCTGGAGTAGGAACTGGCAAGCCGCTCCAGTATTCCTGCCAAGAAAACTCCATGGACATGGGGTCACAGAGAGTCGGTCATGACTGTAACGACACACCAACAGTGAGCTGCATGAGGGCCCAAAGTGAAGTGTGCAACTCCTCAAGCTCCCCAAAACTAGTGCTATCTCCAATCTTCCCCAACCAATCTCTAAAACAAAGCAGGGTCAACATGTCTTGATCTAGCAGGCCACTGTTTTCTTTAACAATTACAGTGCTGCAGAGGGGGGGGATCAAGGATTGTGTCTGAGTATATTGGAAAGGGTTGCCTTACTAGGAGCAACTTCCGTTAAACTGGGGTGTCCAAACTTTGGCCCTCCAGATGTTTTGGACCACAACTCCCATAGTCCTTTGGCGTTGGCAATAGAGGCTTGGAATTCTGGGGGTTGTGGTCTAAATCATCTGGAGGGCCAAAGTTTGGACACCCCTGCATTAAAGCTTCCTTCTGTTCATACAAGATGCACTCCAGCCCATCTCCAGAAGAAAAGCAGTCCTACTCTTGGTCCAAAAAGATCTGAATTGGATACAAAGCAGAGTCAGCCTGGTTCACAACCTGATTGCCAGATAATAGATCACTTCCACAAATGGTCAAAAATGAGAGCTATTTCTCCATCTGATCCTATCTTAAATTTCTCACCAAACTACAGGTCCCAGTAGCTGAAGTGGCATCCAGCACCTGCAACGATAGAGTACTGATAGGAAAATAAACTATTTTGTTGCTGAGATCTTGAGAATATTAATGACAGTGTTTGTAGGTCAGCTTCTTTAAAGATGTGGAATGCACTTTCTGAATGGGTGTCCTCCATGCGTCTGTTGTTCTTAATATAGGCAGTAAGGCAGCTGTCTGGAAGTATTAATTCCAATTGTTTGGAAAGAGGGGAACGAAGCCTTCTCTTTATATATTTATATAGGGCAAGCATTGCTCAGGCCTGGATAGGGTTTCCTTCATGAACTGGAGCATGGAATGGGAGACATGTGGGATAAGAGCTTCCAGAAATACCTTCTGCTTCTCTTTCCAAGGAAGGCTTTAAAGGCTGACTCATAAAGGCTGGGAGTTTTTGGAGAATTGCAGAAGAGCATTAGATGAGCCAATTCCACCAGCCATTGGGCAGGAAAAAATAGATTGGGTGCTGCTGTACAATGCAACTCTTCAGGCACAATGCTGTGAAACACTATGAAGATCAATCTGGGCATTAAGATCACCAGGAGAGGCGTTTCTCTCAGTCCCACCACCCTTCCCAGACATGTTTTTTGGAGCCTCTGGAACTCCCGCCCACCGGAAGCTAGGCTGGCCCCATCATTCTTCTCCTTCTGCAAGCAGGTGAAGATCCTTCTCTTTAGGCAGGCTTTGTAACATCTAATTTGATCCTAGGCAGCAGGAGTCTCAGGATGAAAAATGGCATTTCTGCATTTCATGTGCAGTGCTGTCTTTTTATTATTATTATTGCAAATATTTCTAGGGGAGTTGCTGTGTCATCTGAAACAACAATGAATCTTGACTAGTTCTATTTGGCATAAACATTCCTGGTCTGTAGTCTAGTTTACCAGAAGCCTAACAATTAATGGAAGTTTATAATAGATAAAACATATATTTAAGGGGCTGCAAGGCACACTCATGTTCTTAAATACCTATTCCAGCAACTTAGGGTGGAATAATCAGTCAACTCGAGCCAGATTTTCAGGGTAAATAGATCATTTTCCTCTTTTAATGTCCTGAAGGCAAATGTCTTTTCTAAAGGCATTTATTGCTGATGGCACTCCTTGTTGGTCCCTGCCCAGGATGACCACAGGAAAAGAAAGAGGTTAGCTGTTGTCACCCACACAAACCTGCAGCAATTCCATATTATCAACTCCTCTCTCCTAAGTGATGCCATTTGCACATTCTATTTCAAGGTGTAAAGGTCTCATCGTTAAGTGGCAACTGCCTGTCATGATAGCTGCCTTAAATGTTATGTGGCCTTATTGATTTAGTGATCCTATCTCATCCGCCATTAGCTTATCTTATTTACCTTTGATTTTTATGAATGTTGTTGTTTTAGTTGTGTTTTCATTTGTAATGTTTTTGTTTTTCATTATATTTTTGTATCTGTATTTTGTAATCAGTTTTTTTTTATGTTGTAATAAACCACACCGAGTGGCTTTCTGCCGGATGGGTGTTATATCAATTGAATAAATAAATAAATAAATAAATAAATAAATAAATAAATATGGTACCATTGGTTTGCTTCCAAACCGACTGAAGGAAGAAAAAGATGGCATCCAGTGTCAGAGAAAATGTGGTTTTGTATGCCAATTATTGGGAGCATTTGGGTTGGTGTATCTCAGAGGGCTGGATGAAGTCTCTACGAATTCCTCTGGTTCCCCAGGAGTCTACCAGAGGAGTTAGATCTCTCAGAGGCTGGCCTGTGCTGGCACTTCTTCTGGAGTTTGACTTCATGGAGGAAATAATCAAAGAAAGACTAGATGTATGTGTACTGTGTAAACGCCTTTTGTCTCTTGCAAAAAAACAAAGAGGCATTCCCCATCTGCTATGCCAAATTTCCCCTTTGACAGATAGCTCGGAACAAGTGTGTGCAGTTTTAGCTTCAAAGATGATGCATGACCTTAGCCATTGTAATCTGATTCGGTCTTTTTAAAAGGCAGTATTAATAGATTTGAGATCCCAAATGTGTGAAGCCTGGACAGGCATAAATTTAGAGACTATTAAACTTTTCAACAAACAAAGAAACTCAGAACCAAGGGGTGAACTACAGGTCAGTTCAAGTCTCAAGACCAATGCTAAAGCAATGTGCTTTTATTTTATAACTAGGACGTTACGACAATACCTTATCATTCAAGAAAATTCTTCAAGGTTCTGTGTTGCAAACCGGATAGTGCTTGAATTATCATTGCCATGAAAGGGAGCTTAGCAGGGACTTGTAGCAGGAACTAGAGATGGGCATGAATTTAAAAATGAATAGCAACATTCTTCAAAAAAAAATCAAATTTATCAATTTGTATTCATTGCAAGTGGCACCCACAACAAATACAGATTGGATTTCTAGTGAATTTTTATTGATTCATTGAGCTATAAAATGATCCCCTGGACCCTAGAGATACTAAAATCACAGCAAGACGTCCACCAATTCTCCTCTACAAGCACAGCATGTTTGGTGAAAATTGGGGTTTTTTACTCTTGTTTATTACTCGCTCTGAATTTTTAACATCATCCTATGAAGAGATGAACTCTGGATCGTGGAAATTTTTTGTACTGAATCTAGTAGCCAAACTTGGTTCTTCCCAAGAGCATGTGAGACACCTTGGATTGACAGCAGCTAAACGCTTACTAAAGCAAAGATTATCTGACCTCTGTGTTCAAACAGATATACGTTCGCTTTGCACTCTAAAAACAGCCCTTTTTTACAAGAACATTACACCTAAGCCTCTAAATCGCCCATCTTATTTTGCTGATTTAACGAACTTTGAACATAGAGAAGCATTTACTCGGGCTCGTCTTGATATGCTACCACTTGCCAATCTAAAGGGCTGTTATACACAATCCCCATACCATAAGAGAGTCTGCTCTTGTGATAAAAAAAATCTGTCGAGAACTTGGTACATGTTGCGCTTTATTGCCCACTATATGCAATCCATCGTGAAAAACTTTTGAAATTTATCTTAGAAAAATATCCTGGAAGATCTGACGAAGAAAAGCTCAAAATCTTACTCTGTGATAGAGATAAATTTGTTACGTTTCAAATGGCAAGGTTCTGTTCTTTACTTATTAAAATGAAAGTTGTTTTAACTACTTTTAATAGTCAAATTGATATCTAGGTTTCTGTATCCTCAGGCCCTTTTTTATCTATTTGTATTGTTATTTTATTGATATTTTTATTGTACTGTTTTTACTTGATTCATTTTGCAATGGCCCTGTGAGCCACGCAATAAAATTCATATGATGATGACTAGCTGACCAGTGACTAGAAATGGTGTGAAAAATAAGCAAGGATGTTGAAAACAAATTACAGAAAAGTATAAAGAAAAATAAAACAAACCCCTAACTTGCACTCCCCTTTGAAAACGTTCCTGGCTGGTGCAATGGAGATCTCTATTCCTCTCCTCCCTCTACTTTGGAGGCTGCCTGGAACGGAATGTTCTAGAGTCTAGACAGTCACCCACAATCCAGCAGGGGGAGAGCGAGAGAGAGCGCCACCATTGTTTCAGTTGTGATCACGTGACCTGCTCGTTACTTGTGCTGTATTGCAAGACATTGCTTGCTGATCAAGGCAAAATTTAGAAGTGTTTGCTTGTCATGCAAAATGTTCTTAAAACAAAATTACAGTCACCCCCCCCCCGCCATTACGCGGTTCAGGTACTGCGGTCCTACTATATTGCGGGATCGCAGTACCTGGGGGGGTGGCGGGGAGTGATCTGATTGCTCCCCGCCACCGCCACTGCCGCTCTGATCACCCTTGCCCCCACCCAACCCGCTTCCTCATATCACGGATTTTCGTGTATCGCGGGTTGAGTGGGTCCCTAACCCCCGCGATAGGCGGGGGGGTTACTGTACTCATAAACCAAGGTATCACAGTATCATGGAAACCAAAAGAAGCCTTCCTGCAGTCATCTAGACATCCTAATCACTCATATGTATTGGCATAAACCTCTGTAGTGCCACCTCATGGGTGCATGAGTGCTAGAAACCTCCATTGTTAGAAATACATCATGAGCCTTCTCAAACTGCTGACATCTGTGGCTGCCTTTAGATTCTCCACTCCATCATAATAAACTAGCACAGCCTTGAGCATGCTCCACTCATTCCAACTGCTGTCTGCTTCATAAAAACCTCACCCATCCATCACCACTCATTTGGCCCTGATTACTTTAATACCTGCTAATATATTGATTTTAATGATGCCAGTGAATTCTAGGCTATTTTCCTTCTAACAGGGGCGGGGGGGGGGGGGGGGACTGGCCATATAGAGAATGAGAGCCATCTCATGGTCACAATGTTTAATACATAGATTTTATGTATCCATGTATTTTTAATCTAACCCACACAAATCCATAGGTCTATAAAGGTTATTCTTGGCCAAGTCACACAGGATGCCAGAAATTACCGTATTTTCTATATGCCCCCCCATGTATAAGACAACCTCGACTTTGCCAACCCCAAATTGGTTTTGCAACGGCACTGTTCTCTCCTTGGCTTACTTCCATGTATAAGACGACCCTTAATTTTTAGTCTAACCATTTTAGCAAAAGATACAGCCGTATACATGGGGAAATACTGTACAGTATTTCACTGCCAAGGTCATAAGTCGGGCTGCCAATAAGGAGCAAATAATCCCAACTCAATGGCCTCATAACCATGTGCAGCTACTGCTGGATCAAGTCTAGTCTGAATCCTAATTTATCTGTAGTCCATTCCATCAAACTGAATCACCTTGCACTAGACTAGATCCTGAGTTATAGTTAACAGTGATTGCTCGCTAAAGTACCTTACTGTAAATCAAGGATCCACGGACTTCGATATATTGATCCTTCCTCAGTCCATGCTTTCAAACCTATCTTGAAAGCACTTTCAAACATTTTAATTACTATTTCTCTTCTCAAGGAACCCTGGAAATTAAAGTAATGTGAAGGGGGCACTAAAGACCAAGCCAAACCAAGTTGTGGGTGTTTCTCACTGAAAAGCCAAATATTTGTATGTTTATTGTGTTGTTTTAGAAATTTATATCCGGTTTTCTTTGCACCAGGAAGCTCAGAGAGGCTTGCAAGATAGCAATACAAATACTCAAGCTTATATCCAACAACTGGAGAAAACAATAACAGAATCGGCAAACAAAACAGACTGGTGATTCAGTTCTTCCCCAGTTGCCAAAACACTTTCAGGGGCTTCCAGTCATCACGGGTTTGAGGAGGACATTTGCTTCACCACAAAATGGCCACTCTAGGGGAATAGCTGGTCAGAAAATGGCTGTACCATTAGAAAGAACTAGTAAGCCATCTGAGAAACTGAGGGTCAATCCCATAATGTCACAGGCACTGTAGCTATTGGCTATGCCAGCAGGGGATGTATTCTGGAAATTGTGCAAAAAGATTAGGTATTGGAGTTCTAATGCAGCCCAACTTATTAGAATACAATATACTGTACTTCCAACTGGTTTAAGTTTTTAAAACTAACGCTGCACAGCTCAAAATGGAATGCTGTTTTAATCGCAAAGGCCATTAGATGGCACTTGCCCGGTGTTGCCAGTGTTTCATGGGGGTCAAAACAAGTAGAAAAAGTGACACTTTAAAGACAGAAATAGTGACGATATATTGGCTTTTTGACACATCAAGTGACCAAAAAGTGACTTTTCCCAAGTGAGGTAGTGTAGTTTTCACCACCGTTTCAGAGCTCATTGGCAAGATTAGAGAGATTGTTATAGAACAGAGATAAAATAAAAAACATCAGTACACTTTAGTTTAAAGCATAATTATTTCTTTTATTTTCAAAGAAGATTAAACATTTCAAAATTTAATACTGGATTCACATATCACATCAAAGATTCCATCATCACGATCACATGATTAAATTAACTTAGGCTGTCGGGATCATCCGGGTTAAAGGGCTTGCCCTCACCACCATTTTCATTTGTCTTGGGAACATCTTGCGGGGGCTCCTTGAGCGCTGAAATAGTGACAATAGTGACAATATATCTGGAAAAGTGACCAACGTGAGTGGATTTTTAAAAAGTGAATAAAAGTGACAAAAAGTGACTCACTGGTAACCCGGCAGTTGCCCAAAACATAATGTGTGAGATATGCTACTACAAAAGTTACACCGACAGCAAAAGCTATCTGTATCTAAATTGTTGTCAATGTAGGAGTTTGGGCTGACTCTCTGCCATCACTCTTCCTTTAATAGAATGTCATGTTAACATTTAAAATAAAAGATTGCTCCAATGTATACGTCTGAGTCAGCTTAACAGAAGGAAAGTCTAGGCAAAAAGCTAGCGTTATTTCATCAGAGCTGTTTTTGAGCACCAGGGGCTGCTCATCTGTCATCGTCAGGAGCTGTAGCAGAATAATTGTCACTCGTCTTATTCTGAATATTGTGAAGACATCGCCAATGGCTCTGGAAAACTGTCTTCCTATTGCTCTTTGTGTTGATTAAAACCAAGATTTGAAAATAAGGATTATATTGCTCTCCATGTTTCCAGGCAATGTGCTATGCAGATGAAACCACTATGTATGCACCACTCTTGCATGAAGGGCAAACATGGAATGAGCGCTGGAACAGTCTAGCCACTATTTTCAACTAAGGAAGGGCAGAAGTCCTGCCCAAACTCCCATTTAAAAAAAAGAATGAGACATGGGAGTGTTGAGCACCACGACATCTTAACAGGGAGAACTACAGGTCTCTTTTCCAGCAGCTGGTTCAAGTCAGGAACTACTAGGGCCAAGCAGCAAAGGTCTAGCCAGGTTTCTTCGCTAAAACCTAATCACACATTACAAAAAGTGGCATTTAAGTGCCAGGTTTGATTTTGGGGTGGGGTGGGAGGTAAGCCAAACAACCAAAGCATGGCACCAAAGAATTCTATGGTTCTATGGGAGTCCGGTGATGGAGGTTTTCGTGCATAGCAGGGGGTTGAACTGGATGGCCCTTGAAGTCTCTTCCAACTCTTATGATTCTATGAACGTTCTAGCATACTTTAGCTTCAAGCTCTGACAGTAACTGACTGGAGGAAAAAAGAGCCTTACAGAAGCCAAGAATCCACCTTATAATCATATTACTTCCCAGCTCTCTCTTTTTAGTTTTTAAATGCCGTTTTTTAATTATGTAAGCTGCCTTGGGTCCTTTTAAGAAGACAAGTGGGATTAAAAACATTTTAAATAAATAATAAAACTAAATCTTTGCTATGCTGTGCGGAGATCCGTGACGCTTTCATGGATACAGATAACATGGGAACAGAAAGCAAAAGCCAGGTGACCTTTTAACCGGGTGGCACTCTTTAATTGGTGGGACACTGGATGTCGAGCACCAGACCCTTGCCAGGATGGATCAGGCAAGCTGATCTCCTTCCTGTCTGCCAAGGTGACGGAACTGTTTTCTAGCTATCAGCTATCAAGCACAATTCAAGGTGCTGACCTGGACTTACAAAGCACCATATGACCTGGGTCCTAGCTACCTCAAAGATAGAATCTCACAATATGAACCGATTGGGGTGTTAAGGTCATCAGGAGAGGCCCTTCTCTCCATCCCGCCACCCTCACAGGTACGTCTTTTGCGAACCCACGGAAGGGCCTTCTCAACTGCTGTGCCCACCCTGGAACTCCCTCCCACTAGAGGCCAGGACTGCCTCACCTCTGTTGCCCTTCCGGAAACAGGCAAATACCTTTCTCTTCAGGCAAGCTTTCCCTGAATGGACTACCGTGTTTATTTTATATGAATCTATGGGTTCACATAGACGTTGTGTTTATGACGACTTATAACCGTGTTGCTTTAATGTAATGTCTGTCTATTAATGCTGTAAGATGTCCCTCAATTCCTTGTTCTCAAATACTTGAACATGTCTTAATTGTATTGGACTGTATATTATCCCTCATTACTGTAAGCTGCCTTGGGTCCTTTTCCAAGGAGAAAGGCAGGGTAAAAATATTCTTAAACACAGTAAATAATATAAATTGTCTTCTCTCCAGGTTTGTTGAGCCAGCTGTCTCCTGCCATGGCTTGAGTCATATGATTTTGACTTCACATTCCTCTCTAGGCCACAAACACTCTGCATCTGCCTTCCGCCTTGTGGCACTGGCAAACTTTTCACATATTGGTAGCAGTCCTGCAAGGATTTGGATAGAGCCAACTAAATAGCCATCATCTGGCACTCATCGATTCTTAGTATCCAATTTACAGGCAAAGAACGAACCGATCATCCAAAATCACCCAGATCAAGGATGAAAGGAGACCTCCAAGTCGACACCAAACACTATGCATCACCTGCCAAGCCAGTCGAGTCTGTAAATCCGTGTTGAACAGGAATGCTTAGACGAAATGGGAGTGGAAATTGAAACAGGATGAAATATAATGCAGAAGAATTATATGATGAGAGGAAATATACAAAAAGAAAGAAACATTTGTAGAAGACGATTTTATTTCATATAATACATCCTTTTTTTAAAAAAAAAATTATGCCGGCAATGATGAAGCAAATGAAGATGTTCAAACAAAAATACAGCAAGAGGGAGACAAGAATCTCTGCATGTTGTTGCCCCAGGAATTGGAACCATCCCCAAGATACCCACACATGCAAACTGAACACAGATGTTTTATTTCTAGTAATAAAACTTCATGGGCTTTTTTGAACAGAGGGAGGTGTTGCCATGAAAGACCTTTGTGAATCACATTGTGCCTCAACGACTGAAGTGGACTATCTTTCAAGATGGGCTATTTGTTTTTGTTGTTGTTTAAATTTGCACACATTCTAAGCTGCATGGCATGGTTGACAGTGATCTGATGGGACAAAGATTTTGAGTTCTCTTGCTCTGTTCCAAGTTTCACTCAAGTGACTTAGATATGCCCCGTTCTGCTTCTGCCTGGGATCTGTACAGGTAAGATGTCTTTGTCCACGCGCCAGTTAACCGGCCTTCTGCATTTCTTCTTCCTCAACATCTCTGTCTTTTTCCTCTGCTTTCTCTTCTGCCTCCTTTTCCACCTTCTTCTTCATCGCTCCTTTAGGGAGAAAGGGTTCAACCTTTACCAGCAAGCCTTCGCCGGATAAACTCTGAAGAATCAAAGACGTCACGAACGGGCCTTGAATTCAAAGAGAGGGGTAGGGGGGAAGAAACAAAAATGTGAATCACTACTTTACTGCTCCTGGCATCTGCCTGAAAGGATGTCGTGGCGTAAAACCTAATGCATTTGAAGTGTTCTTCATAAAATATTCAGAACTTCATCTAGCCAACAGTGAGCATTTATTTTTTGACCTCACGGATTTTGAGTGTAAGAGGTTTAAGTTAGTACTTGACTTTCCAATTGAAAATCAGTATGATCTATTCTAGAAGTTCTTGAGTTGGGTTGAGTTGTGGCCTCCACTTGTAATGACATGGTAAGAATGGTTTACGACAACTGCAAAAGGAAGCAATTGTGTTCCAGACCTCAGTGTGTGTGTAAAGGTCCAAATGCCACTCAACAGATGGCACATTGCCTTTTCCATTGCAGATAAGAAGGCATGTTCCTGTTTGTAAGCCTTCTTCCCAGGATTGCAGCTGATGGGTTTTACTGATGTTGTGCTAGAGACATAGTGGAACTGGGAAAGGTGCAGAAGAGAGCGACTAAAATGATTACTGAGCTGGGGCACCTCCCTTATGAGGAAAGGCTAAAACATTTGGGGTTCTTTAGTCGGGAAAAAAGGTGCCTGAGGGGGGATATGATTGAGACGTACAAAATAATGCAGGGCATGAGTAAAGTGGATAGAGGGACGCTCTTCTCCCTCTCACAAAATACCAGAACTAGGGGACATCCACTCAAAGTGAGGGCTGGGAGAGTAAGAACAGACAAAAGAAAATATTTTTTCACCCAGCGTGTTGTTAGTCTGTGGAACTCCCTACCACAGGGTGTGGTGATGGCATCTGGTCTGGATGCCTTCAAAAGGGGATTGGACTGTTTCCTGGAGGAAAAGTCCATCACAGGTTACAAACCATGATGGGGATGTGTAATCTCTAGGCTTAAAACCGGGGTACTTCAAGGGCCAGATGCAGGGGAGTGGTATCAGGAGACAGATATCTAGTTTCGTGCACTCCCAGACGCATCTGGTGGGGCCACTGTGAGATACAGGAAGTTGGACTAGATGGGCCTTTGGCCTGATCCAGCATGGCTCTTCTTATGTTATGTTCTTATAAGTACATATATAAATATAAATTGTACTTCATAACAAAATGGGTTTTTTTTTGTTTCAACCATAGTTAGGCTTGGGGTCTTTGACAGAGCAGTTTATGGGATGTAAGATACAAGAATGTTAGCACCCAGCTAGTAGCTATGTGTGCTTGATCTGCTATTAATCTCAAGTTCTTGCATTTCACAGACACTATGAATGAGAAGATATTTAAAAGCTTCAATTAGTTCAGAGGAAGCACAGTTAGCTGCTGTATATGGACTCAGCAAGTTGTGGCTTATTGAAATTAGAACATGATTGTTTCAGAGAGAGTAGCCGTGTTAGTCTTTTCAAGAATTTCAGGCAAAAATCAAAGAAAAACAAAACAAAACAAAACAAAAGGCACAAACATGTGGCACCTTAAAGACTAACTTTCACATTTTTATGTAACGTTTCGTGCACATGTGCACTTCTTCAGACATATATAGCAGCAGACTGAGGTGCGAGATATAATATGAGATGAGATATACATTTCATACCAGATATTCATTGACTGTAGCATAGAACATGATTGTTGCGGCTGCATCTAGAAGAAGCGGAAGAGCCCATGTATTGCCACTCAAGCCGGCAGAGCTAGCTGTGAAGGTTCACGTTCACTATCAAACTGAAAAAGAGTTTTTCAGCCTCTAGCTCACGTACATAACCTCTAATATCCAAAAGTTGACTCGTGGCAACTGGACTTCTTTTCTTGTCTGAAGCTGCTTGGATGAGCAGTAAAACATTTCGATTTCACAAGAAAAGAAGTCCAATTGCCATGACTCAACTTTCGGATAAGTTCACCAGGATGAATGACTGCTGCTATAGGTCTGAAGAAGTGGACATGTCCACAAAACGTTACATTAAAATATGAAAGTTGGTCTTTAAAATGCCACTTGTTTTTTTCCTCTTTTGTTTTGTTTTATTTTCCTTGATTTTTACCTGGATGACAGAGAATCGTCCCAGACTTGACCTCTAGTACCACCTTTGTTTAAAAATAATTCTGAGGACAGATTTCCTCAACTTGGCCCCTCTACATGTTCTGGTCAAAATCTCCCAGCATCTCCAGCCACTTGCAATGCTGGGTGGAAGATGATGGGAGACGGAATCCAAACCCATTTGGAGGAACCAAATTGGAGAATAATGCCCTGGGGCAAATTCAAAACATTTACATATGTGGGCAAGACTGGTCTGATCGCCATTTTTAATTCTAGGGGAAAGTGTGAGAGTTGTGCAGACTGACCCCCTGCCCCCCCCCCCCGCATTTGGGAACATCGTCCTCAGATTTTCAGAGTGGGTGTAGAGAAATAGCTAAACATTATCCATGCATTTCGCAACAAACATTAGGTGAATTCTTTCTAGCTTTCATTAATACAGTATACAGCAAATTTTATGCAAATATAATGCCAAGATCTAAACAGGGAGTTTCAATACCACTCAGTAAAATTCTACAATATTATGGTTCGTATTCCAAAAAGCTCACAAGGATAGGAAGATGGGAAAAACTTCATTTTCAAAAATTTCAAACTATGACAAATGCTTTAAAAGCTTCCTTCTAAACGAGAGAAGCTAGATTCCTCATACTTACGGTGCAAGATAACTAGAACTAAAGAGTGTATGTATGATGCATTGTTGTGTACTACTCATAAGCATGCCTTATTGCTTGGGATGGCAGTGTGTTGAGATTTTAATCACCCAATTTTTTTTGCTCCTTGATGTTAGAAAGGTTCTTCCCTTTATTCATCTGAGTAATATAATTATCTTTTAGTGTCAATTAAGAGAGCAAAAAAAAAAAAAAAAAGAGCAGCTTACCATAGTGCAAAGGTTTGTATTTACAAACGTCCTTAATAAGCGCATCCAGATTGGCAAGTATCTGATCATTAGGCATATCCAGCTGAAAGAAGTTAATGCAAAATTAATGAAGCACAAAACATTAAACGTTGCTGGTTTAATAAAAAACTGAAGCCGCTGGGGTAAATATTTAATCAGCGTCCCGGGCTTTTGTTCAATAAAAGTAAAAACATTTTCCTCTCTATTAACGGCGCAAAGTACCAAAAATGCCATTAGCATATTTAGCAAAATGATATCCTGCTCCGAAAAACACACTTTCCCTCCCCCTTCCCTTGTGCACAAATTTGACCAATGTGAATTATACAGATATAGGTGGCCCCTTTGGGAGCTCCAGGTGGGCCAGCCACCTTGGGAGAGAAACTGAGCGAACCCTATCCAGCATGAAGCAGCCTTGAGGAGTTAACACCCTACGAGACCAAGCTCAAAGGAAGCATGTTCTCCTGGTGGACTAGGGGTCTGGCAAGAGAGGTAAACAAGGTGAGAGAAGTCTCAAATAATGGTTACATTGGGGTGAAAAATCCAAACTTTATCTATCAACTCATGGGCTCTGCATTATCCGTGATGGATCAGGACATTTGGGGCTCTTTAATCTTGAAAAAAGGTGCCTGAGGGGGGATATGATTGAAACGTACAAAATAGTGCAGGGCATGAGTAAAGTGGATAGAGGGACACTCTTCTCCCTCTCACAAAATACCAGAACTAGGGGACATCCACTCAAATTGAGGGTTGGGAGAGTAAGAACAGACAAAAGAAAATATTTTTTCACCCAGCGCGCTGTTAGCCTGTGGAACTCCCTGCCACAGGATATGGTGATGGCATCTGGCCTGGATGCCTTCAAAAGGGGACTGGACAGATTCCTGGAGGAAAAGTCCATCACAGGTTACAAACCATGGTGGAGATGTGTAATCTCCAGGCTTAAAACCTGGGTACCTCAAGGGCCAGATGCAGGGGAGTGGTATCAGGAGACAGATATCTAATCTTGTGCGGTCCCATCTGGTGGGGCCACTGTGAGATACAGGAAGCTGGACTAGATGGGCCTTCGCCTGATCCAGCAGGGCTCTTCTTATGTTCTTATGTTATTTGTAATTTATTATTTGACCCAAAGCCTCCGATAAATTTTATGCAGGGTTAAGTCCCTGGCCGGGACCTTCTCAGGTAATGAGTTTATGAGCATTCCATAGCATCTTGGGCAGTCCAAGGCTAAACTACTCCTTTCCCCCTGAAATTGAGGCGGAAGTGTTCTGGATGGGAAAAATGCCACTAGGGATTGTAGTAGCTCAGGCCTGCCGAAAGTCCGGCCCAGGGGCCAAATCCGGCTCGTCAGGCCATTCTGAGTGGCCCGCTGCTGGCTGGCCCGCACCTCCTTCCCCCTCCTTCGCCCCATAAAAAAAAAATCTTCCGCCAACACTGACACCGCTGGGAAGCTTGGGCGGCCGGGCGGTCTGCCACCACCGGCACCCCAGGGGAATGTGGAGGGGTGGGCAGGCCAGCGGCCCTCCACCACCGCCAAGGAGCTTTGGGGTGGGCTGGCGGGCAAGCCGTCGTCAACGCTGGGGAGCTTGGGTGGGGTGCAAGGTTGCACAGATCGCCTCTTCCAAGGGGCGACCTGTGGCCACGGCTCCCTGTGCTTCCTTTGGTCCCCACCTTCCTTCTTTCCTGCCTCCCTCAGTCCCCACCTCCCTTCCTCCCTCACTCCCTTGTTCCCCACCTTCCTTCCTTCCTCTCTTGGTTTCCACCTCCCTCCCTCCCTTGGTCCCTGTGACAAAACCCTGGAAACAGGAGTAATGAATATACAAATCATCAGCCAATCCCAGCAGGAGGGCGGGGAATGGTATGATATAAAAAGGGTGGAGCCTAGGCAGTTCAGTGGAGTTCAGTTGAGGTTTTGAGAGCGAGTGCTGGGAGAGAGCACTGCTCTGTGAGAGTTCTGTCAGGCAGTGAGAGCTATACTGTTTACTAGTTATTGAAGACAGGGAGGCTTGTAGAGCTGATTAAATCTATTACAGTATATGTTAAAGGCAACGCATACCATCCTCAGATATTGTTATATTTATTATCTTCTCAATAAACTTTGTTATTATTTTTATATTATACATCTGAGTCTGTCCCAATTCATGAGGCGACAAGTAGCAGATAGACTACGCCTGAGGCCCCCAACTCTGTTGAGAGAGGGGGTTTCAATGCTCACATGAATGGCTTCCCTGACTCCTCTCTCAAACCACCTATCTTCTCTGTCAAATAGGTGTACATCAGGCTTGTCCAAACTTCGGCCCTCCTGATGTTTTGGACCACAATTCCCAGAATTCTCTTAGGTTGCCAATGGCAAAGGACTGTGGGAGTTGCTGTCCAAAACATCCAAAACACTTTTCCAACTCACGTAAGTGAATGCACACAATCACATCTGGGGAACTCTCAACACATCCCAGGAGATTTCAAAATGTTTTTAAACACATTCTACATCCCAAATTAATTGCCTTTAGAAAAAAAAACTTTTGCCGCAACAGCAAGTGTACTTAAGACTGGCAATGGGAATCAATAATAAAATGTATACATTTGTTTTCAATCTTTTGAAGGTATAAAAGGAACAGAATAAAGCCATTTATACCTTTAAATGATTGAAAACAAATTTACAAATTTTGTTATTACACAGTATTTCAGGAATTAATTCCATGTGAGAGAACCTTAACATATTACAACATTATGTGAATTATTAACACACAACACCTTGCCAACCTTATATACGCCTTGCATTCGGGTGTTTTCAGAGATCAAATCTCTTGCGTTAGCAAAGGGTAATGATTTGCCAGACTCCCCCTAGCTGTCTGTACTCCTCTGTTCTCCGGACTGACCCATTTCTAAGCGTCCCTAAAATGCGACAGAGTGAACTGAGTCCTAGAACTGTGCATGGGTACATATTTTCAGTAAATTATTAACAGCTCCTCAGAACAAAAAAATAAATAAATAAAGTGGGTTTGTTGCCAAAGCCCCTTGTGATGCTTACCGTTGCAATGGGTGTTTCGATAAGGTTATCATTTATTACTACATATTCATGGCACAGTCTGAAGAAATTAACCATCTGGGGAATGTCAAAGCCGACAGAACCTGGCACAAGTGGAAGCAAACAAAAAAGTGTCACACCACTGTTGTACAATCCATCCCAACCACCCCGAGTTTCCACTGTGCAAACAGAACAGTCTATAGGACCAAACACTCTCTTGTTTCTCTTCTGTATTAGGGAATACGCCACGTACTGTACTGAAGACCCAAACTCCATGAGTGAGCCTTTGCAAGTTTAATATGTTCCTGATCCGTGTAATTAAAACATGGGACTGGCATTCATATTTAATAATCTGCAAAACATGTTGGAATCTTGATGCATCTAGCTCCACAGCAGTCTTCCAGACACCAGTTTAAAGGGCTGTCATTCTTAGGGCAGAAGTGGGCAACTGCGGCCTTCCAGATTTTGTGAAAACAACTCCCTCGATCCCCCAACACTGGCTAAGCTTTCTAGGGCAAATGGAAATTGTAGGTCACATCTGGAAGACCACAGTGGTTCACTCGTGAATTAGCATCAAAGAGTTCCTGAATGTTCCATAATGAACTTGGCTTATTTAGCTAGTGTGGTTTTCCTACCCACAACCAGATGTATGCTGCAACATTTCTGAAAACAAGGGCAGAAGTGGACAGAAGGCCACATCCAAGTTCAGAAAACTTTATTTGTAAGCGAAACAAAACTGCACACGCCGTTTTAAAGGTTAACTGGACTTCCTGAAGCATGACTCTATTTTTAGTGGCTAAAATAACCCAATTTGGAAGGTGTAGGGCAGCAATGGCGAAACTATGGCACGGGTGCCAAAGGTGGCACTCGGAGCCCTTTCTGTGGGCACCCGACATTGCCTCTTCATAGCCCCCTGTATACAGGTTAAATTACAGTATTGGCACTTTGAAAAAAAAATTAGTGGGTTTTGAATTGCAGTTTGGGCACTCGGCCTCTAAAAGGTTCGCCATCACTGGTGTAGGGGCTTCTGGGGGGCTGAAAAGTTTTTTTTCGGGGGGGCAATATGTTGTCTACCTGCGCTAGAACTCCGTTTCATCTTATTCTAAGCAGCCTGCCTTGGACTTCTAAAGGGTATGCCTATACCTTATGGAGTTGGACCTTAAGTATGAGTGGATGTGCTATATAGAAGAAGAAATCAAAAGAAGAGTAAAATGTCTAAATGCACCTATGAAGTTGCTAAACAAGATCCTTAAGAATGAGGATGGGTCACTATGGACCAAGACCAAAATCACTCATACCTGGGCATTCCCAGTTACTATGAAAGTAAAGAAAATTGAAAGTTAAAAAAAAAAATCTACCCTTTAGAAATGTGGTGTTGGAGGCAAACCTTCTACAGACTTCCAGAAAGATGAATGATGCACCTCAGACTCTCTACAAATGAGAATGCCTAAACCAAAGCTATTGTGTTTTGGGTACTCTGTGTGAAAACAAGACTCGCAGCATTGATCGAAGAAATGGTAATAGGAAAAGAGAAGGACCTAACAGGAGACAGACTGATTTGATAAGCAAGTCCCTGAGCTCATTGCCCTCTGAAGATGCCGGCCACAGAGACTGGCATGACGTCAGGAAGAAAAACTTCCAGAACATGGGGAGAATCCGTAAAACATAAAAATGGTTGTGATTAGGGATTACTTTGCTTTCAATGCATTCCTATGGGAAATTTGTATGAAGGAAAATTGGCTTAACAGATTTCATTTGGAATGGATTAATTCCTTTATACAAGGTACCACTGTACATCCAGCCCATGACCCTATCTCTTCTGGCAGGCTAGTATTTATTTATTTATTTATTTATTTATTTATTTATTTATTTATTTAT
>JAHTLZ010000330.1:6855600-6882591 GCA_023846285.1 Phrynocephalus versicolor | reverse complement strand
TTTCTTTCTTTCTTTCTTTCTTTCTTTCTTTCTTTCTTTCTTTCTTTACAATTTATATGCTGCCCACTACCCAAAGGTCTTGGGGCGGCTGACAATCAAAAGAATTAAAAGTTAAAACATAAAATATCAATAAATAATTAAAACAATAATAAAAACCTTGCACTAAAATCATTACACAAAAATTGCCATCAGAGGACCCACAATCTATATTGTATCAATTAAAAAACTTCTGGAACACAAAGGTTTTTCACCTAGCGTCGAAATGTCATCAATGTTGGTGCCAGGCGGATCTCACTTGGGAGGGCATTCCATAGCTTGGGGGGCAGCTGCCGAGAAGGCCCTGTGTCTATTGAGCCATCCCTCTCACCTCCTTGAGGGATGGCTCTTTCAAGAGGGCCCCCTGGCTTGATCTTAATTGCCAGGTAGGTTCGTATGGAAAGAAGCAGTCCTTCAGGTATCTAGGTCCTAAGCCATTTAGCGCTTTATATGTCAAAACAAGCACTTTGAATTTCTTCCTCTTCCTCTTAGAAATGGACGCACCCCAGGAAATGTATAACTGGCCTTTTAAACTGCAATGTTTACCAAGACAGAGCAAAATCCTGTTGGTGCAGTTATGCTGGTATAAGCTGGTTCAGGCCCTGGAAATCATGAATTTATGGTAAATGAATTTTGATTATTAAAGGCATCTCATCCCCTGTCCCAAGGTCCCCAAAGGCTTCCTCAGGGCAAAAGGAAGCCTTAGAACCTGAAATCAGGATACTGTATAGGAAGATTTCAATTCACTTACATTAATTATTTTTGATGCATGAATTCACTTTATATTGCTGCATCTACACCAGCAGGATTTCACTAAGACAAACCCACTTGTTTAAAATAGTTCTAAGTTAATTTGCTGCACATGTTGTTTTTATATTATTCACAATAGTAAATGTGTTCTAATGTAGTCTATTGCTGTTTTGATCCTTTTATATTTTTTTCTTTAAGTTTCACTAACAATAGCTACTTAGTTGGACATGGTCCAGAAAGGCATCCATCCGTTTGTCCATCCGTTTGTCTGTCTTCTTTCCAAAATTATACAGTAACCCCCCGCCTATAGCGGGGGTTAAGGACCCACCCGACCCGCGATGACTGAAAATCCGCGATATGCGGATGCGGCTTGGGTGGGGGCTGGGGGGCGGTGGGCGATCAGATCCCCCTGCTGCCGCCCACGCGTGCCGGTCCAAGAAGTCTTGGGGCGACGCGCGCCAGCGGCGTTGCGGGATCTGACCTCCTGCCGCCGCCTGCCCACGCCGCCCCGAGACTTCTCATGCGGGGCTGTCTCCATTGAAATGCATTGGCTCAATGCATTCCAATGGGGGGAAATTTCTCCATTGAAATGCATTGAGCCAATACACTTCAATGGAGACTGCGGGGCAGCGTCAACACTGCCGGCCCGCGCTCCTCCGAGAAGCCTGGGGCAGCACGGGCGGGTGGCGATGCGATCGCCCCCTGCCACCCGCCCGCGGGCCCCGCGCAGGACGGCAGCAATGGGGGATGGATCCGGGGCTTGGGGAAGGGGGTGGAAAGGTTTTAAAAGCCTGGGCTTTTAAACCCGCCCCCCCCCTTCCCCACACCCCAGGCTCCAGCTCACTGGCACTGGGGTGGGGAAATAAAGGTTTTTCTCCCCCACCCCAGCGCTAATCAGCTGGAACTAGGGCAGGTACTGCGATCCCGCGATATAGTGGGACTGTAGTACCTGAACCGCGAAATGGGGGGGTGACTGTATGCTATGTGTATTAAATAATACAGTAATACCTCATTTGGCAAGCACCTTGATGTGTGAGAATTTTGCAAGATGAGCAAAATCGTTCATAAAATTTTGCTGTGCTCTACTGGCAATGTCTTACAAAACGAGAACCATAGGTGCTCACCAACTGTGGGGGACTCTGCTGCTGTGGCCACGTAGGGTCCTATGGTCACCGTGGGCACACACCTGGGCAAGGTCCCATTGCCACTGCTGCTGCAGCGCCCTCCCTGCCGCTGCACACTCACAGCCACACAGCGGCCCCACCAGATGCGTTTGGGAGCGCATGAGACTAGATATCTGTCTCCTGATACCACTCCCCTGCATCTGGCCCTTGAAGTACCCTGGTTTCTCCATCATGGTTTGTAACCTGTGATGGACTTTTCCTCCAGGAATCCGTCCAATCCCCTTTTGAAGGCATCCAGGCCAGATGCCATCACCACATCCTGTGGCAGGGAGTTTCATAGACTTACAACACGCTGGGTGAAAAAATATTTTCTTTTGTCAGTTCTTACTCTCCCAGCCCTCAATTTGAGTGTATGTCCCCTAGTTCTGGTATTTTGGGAGAGAGAGAAGAGCTTCCCTCTATCCACTTTACTCATACCCTGCATTATTTTGTATGTCTCAATCATATCCCCCCTCAAGTGCCTTTTTTTCCAGACTAAAGAAGCCCAAATGTTTTAGCCTTTCTTAATAAGGGAGGTGCCCCAGCCCAGTAACCAAAGCTATGCTCTTTTTCCATGTACCTTGTCCAATGCCATGTCCAAAGCAAGCTTAGCATACACAGGCTGGTTGGGAGAAACGAATTCCAGTTGCTGAAACTTTTTCAGCATATTTAAAGCCATGTCAGCTTCATATACTGGCCTTTGGTAACACCATGTCAAATACACATCATCCTTTGGTTCACTTGGTAAGGGAGGCGCCAGGCCCAGGATTCTGTTTATCTCTGGTTCCAAGGTCCTTTTTTTGGGCTTGGCCATAGATTGCCTTTTGAAGGAAATAGAAGTGATGTGAAACAAAGCAAATCAAAGTGTGCTGCATAAATACCATCCCCTAGCACTTAAAGCATTCTCTGGACAGTTTTATAAGTTAATTATGCTGGCTACACCTACAGCAAGTCCATACAATCATAGAATCACAGAGTTGGAATAGACCTCAAGGGCCACCCAGGCCAACCCCCTGCCATGCAGGAACCCCCGTCAAAGTACCCCCGACAGATAGCCATCCAGCCTCTGTTTAAAAACCTCCAAAGAAGGAGACCCCACCACCCTCCACGGCAGCATATTCCACTGCCAAACAGCTCTAACTGTCATGAAGTTCCTCCTAATGTTTAAACTGAATCTCTTTTCCTGTCATTTGAAACCATTGCCTCGCGTCCTAGTCTCTGAAGCCATGGAAAGGAAACCAGTCCCTTCTTCAATGTGACATCCTTTCAAATATTTAAACATAGCTATCATATCCCTTCTCAGCCTTCTTTTTGTAAGGCTAAACATTCCCAGCTCCCTAAGCTGCTCCTCGTAAGACATTTCTTCCAGACCCTCAATCATCTTTGTCACCAAAAGTTTATTTTACCAACTTTGGAAGGAAAGAAGGCTGAGTCAACTATGAACCAGCTACCTGGGATTGAACCCCAAGTCATGATCAGTTTCAATATGATGAACTTCTCTTTTTTTTGTTGTTGTTCTCTCTGATCACTCCCCACCTCCATTCTTGTTAAATTTGCAATTACTTATATTCAGGGCACAAAGAGAGCTTTTTACCATCATTGTGTCATCAACGAGGTGAAAATACATTTTTATCAGTACCCCTACATAACAGTAACAACAGCAATAATCTTAGAGCTGCAGAGCTGGAAGAGTTCCTACGGATGACTGATTTGAGCCCCTATCAAGGAGGCAACCTGGAGAATCCAACTCCCAACCTAGGAACTTGGGTATTCTTTAAGCAAGTGCTGTTAGGCTTTCAGGGAATTGACTCCAGCGAATTTCTCAGGGCTGCTTCAACCTGGAAGCCAGAGAACAAAATGACTGAGCTATACAGCTATCATTAAAGTACAAACAATAAGATGCATCAGTACAACCAAAGAATCAAAGTTAAATTGGGGGGTATATTTTGGTATTTTTTATTTTTTATTTATTAATCTTATATCCCGCCCATCTTCCCAGTGGGAACTCTGGGCGGCTTGGTTCCTATTTGAGCTCACCTACGGAAGCTAAGCAGGGTCAGCCCTGGTTAGTACTTCGATGGGAGACCACCAGGGAATAGGAAGTACTGTAGACACCTGGAGTAGGAACTGGCAAACCACTCCAGGATTCCTGCCAAGAAAACTCCATGGACATGGAGTCACGAAGAGTCGGTCACGACTGTAACGATGCAACACACACACACACACACACACACACACTAATGAGTAAGCTGGTCCCTATTCTGCAGTGTTATTCTTGGTTAAAGATTTAAAAATACTGTTTCTACATCTATAGAAAGAAGTAAGAATTATGTACTTACTTTTTGGCATAGTATCTACTGGTAATCTGTAAGTGGCCAAAACAAGGAACCACTGAAGAATGACAATCAGTGCCGGACAAAAGATGGCTAGGACGCTGCACTAAAACTGTTAATAAAGAAATAAAAAGAAAACATATTTCTAACAACTGCATAATATAACCTAGAGTGCTTGATGAGTACTTAATGGTATTTTCAGCATGTCTTTGTCTTAGCAGTTTCCGGTTTACAAAAAGAAAAGAAAAATACTACATGTAATTCTCAACACATTTACTCAAAAGTAAAATCTACTGAAATTCTATCTACTAAAAGGACTTCCTATTTACATGTCTGGTTTGCATGATTTCTCTCTTCAGCTGTATGTTACATGTTTCTGTCTTCACAAACAGTAATAAAGAACGCTTTCCACACAGAAAACTAATGTAAAATGTGCGCTGAGCTAAAAAAAATTATTGGATATATTTTTTCCCATATGGAAGGGTTTTTGTTTTGTTATGAAAATAAGAAGCACATTTGCTAACTTGAACTGCTAGCTGCAATCAGAAATGGCAGAGCCTGAGCATGTATTATTATTATTATTATTATTATTATTATTATTATTATCATCATCATCATCATCATCATCATCATCATCATCATCATCACCATCACCATCACCATCATCATCTGGTGAACACAACTGCTAGGTGTTAAGCTGGTGTTGGCCTTCTCCAATGATTGAGCTCTTTCCAAGAGCCTAGGACAGTGGTGGCGAACCTTCGGCACTCCAGATGTTTTGGATCACAACTCCCAGAATTCCAAGCCTGTATTGCCAATGACAAAGGTTCCCCACCACTGGCCTAGAATGACTGGAGATATCTTCGTAGAATATATGCTGTTCCTAATAATGTTGCCATTTGTAGTTGACCGATGCTGATCTTGTGAAGTGTTTTCAGATCTTGATCCAGGTCTTTTGGGATTGCACCCAAGGCGCCTATTATTGCTGGTATTGTTCTTGCTTTCTTATTTCATAGCTTTTCGATTTCTATTTCTAAATCCCGATACACTATTTGATTATCTTTTCTAACTCTTTGCCACTGACTCTTGTATCTCCTGGTATTGCCACACTGATGATTTGAACTTTGTTTTCTTGCTTGTATACTATTGTGATATCTGGAGTACTGTGGACAAGGTGTCTGTCGTTGGATTCTGAAATCCCAGAGCACCTCGACGACTTCATTTTCGGTCACTTTTTCTGGCTGATGTTCCCACCAGTTCTTGCTTGATGGTTCATTGAAATTCTTCCATATGTTCCAGTGGAGCATTGCTGCTACTTTATTATGATAGGCTAAATCATCAGTCTGGGCGATTTTTGGACAACAGCTGATGTTGTGATCTACAGTTTCATCCTTCTCTTGGCACCATCGACATTTACTATCTTTCAATGATTTATCAATTTTTGCCTTCATGACATTTGTTCTTAAAGTTTGATCTTGAGCTGCCATGATCAGTCCTTGTTTCTTGCTTCAATGTTGCTTTTCTTAGCCAAAGCCATGTTCTTGGTTGATCTTATCATTGGTGTCTCTTACAAACTGACTATGCAGTGCTTTACTATGCCAGTTCACTATTCAGCTTTGTATTTGTTGAGTTTTAAATTCTTGCTTAGTTTCCAGATATTCCTTTATTATGCCTTCAGTAACTACTGACAAGCACAGCATTTTTACTATGGTGGAGATAGTGAAATATTCTTCGTTTTTCTTCTTCGACAGTTTGAAGAACTTGCAAGAGGCTTCTGCCTCCTATTTTCCTTGACAAATAGAGCCTACTGACATTGCTTTGTGGATGTAGTGCATGGTTTAATGTCATTGCTTTTCTTGTCTTTCAATCTAATGCTTCTAATTCTGCCTGGGTCCAGTTTATAACACCTGCTATGTATCGCAAGACTGGAATAGCCCATAGCTTGGATGGCATTCTTTATTTATGTATGTATGTATTTATTTATTTCTATACCACCCATCTTCCAGGGGAACTCTGGGCGGTTAACAAGTAAAAGTCAGGTACAACAAGATCTCATAGTAAAATAAAACAACAGAAAATATGGATATATATTCTCAACAAGATGACGGCATTAAAAAAAAGAAAAAAATTAAATTAAAGGTCGCCAAATGCCTCTCGAAAAAAAAAACAGGTTTTCAAAGCTTTTTTAAAGGCGGGCAGGAACTTTGCGAGGCGCAGCTCACTAGGGAGGTGGTTCCATAATGAAGGGCCAGCCACAGAAAAGGCTCGGTTACGGGTTAGCACTTGCTTCCCTGGGCGTGGCCACCCGAAGTGAGAGCACCCGCGACGTTCTAGTTGGACGAGCCTCGGTTGATCTCTGGAGGATCCGCTCTACCAGGTATATTTTGCCATGATTGACAAGCAATGTCTTGCAATACAAGCACTGGAGCAGATCACATGGTTGCAAGTGAGCCAATGTTGGCTCCCTCCCCCTCCCTGCTGGATTGTGGACGACTGGAACATTACTTCTTGGGCAGCCTCCAAAGCAAAAGGACGCAATAGGAACAGAGATCTCCCTTGCACCAGCTCAGAGTAGCCGTGCAGCTAGATGGAGCAGTATAGAAATTTAATAAATAAATAAATACATATATGATATAAGAGTGTTTTGGTTTACAAGAATGTTTCCTGAACAGATTATGCTCATAAACCAAGGTATTGATGTATGGTGTTATGAGACTTGAAATGGGGTGAGAGATTGGGCAGTTTGTGTTTTTCCCTGTACACTACCCAGATTACTGCGTCTTGAACCCTTGTATAAGCAGGTAGTGTACTACTGTCTTGGGATTTGGCTCCAGATACATTTGAATGAAACACACTTATAGCAATTTATTTTCTGTGGGTGAGTCCTTTTCTGGTGCATTGTTCATGCATGGAACTCGATTGTTGCAGTCATGAGCCATCAAGTCATCTCTTAAGTTAAAGTGATCCTATGAATTAGAACATTTTGGAGGTAACTATCATCAACAGCAAACTCAAACATTGTGACATCCTTTTAGGAAGTCAAACCTTCTCATACAGTCTTCCTCTGCTTTTTTAGTTTTATTTTTTTTGCTGCCTTATACATCCCACCCCTCATACATGTCATTCAATTTTGATCAAGTTTGTACTATTGTTCTTATTTTACTTTTGACTAAAAATTCAAATCTTTGCAATGTGGGTTGTGTTCAGAGTGCTGACTTTAAAAACGGCCCTACAGAACCAACAGAAGAGTGCACTCAGAACAAAATAAATCTCTCAAAGTTGAAGATGCCACAACAGTTTTGTTTTTGTTACTGTGTCACCTTGGAGAGCTTCCAACTTCATCAAGCACAACTCCTGCCATAATGGAGTTAGTCCTGCCTTTTGATCACTTTGGCTGCTCTTCCTAACTCCAAAATAATTTAGGTGGGGAGTAAGAAACGCGAGGCAAAAACAATGAGCTCCATACACACTCACGGGGGCACAATAACATACACATAATCCTGCACCATTTTCGAGGCTAATTGGGGGGGGGGGGGAGAGAGAGAGACAGCTTTCTTCTCTGTTAGCCTCCTTATTACAATCCACAGGGTTGTTGTTATATAAGAATAAGAATTTAAGAGCAGGAAGGGACCCGATCTTGATCATCAGATCCAGCCGCAGTCAAGGTAGCACAGTGGGGAATTTTATTTTTTATTTATTTATTTTTATGCTTGTTAACCGCCCGATTTTCGATTATTATTTTTTCCGAACTGCACGCCGAAACCACCGAACTACCCAGCAGTTCTCCTACACAAGAAATGAAAGGAAGGAGGGACACGCGGCGAGGCGGCACCTCCAGTTAAGATTTCGGTCACCTCGCAAACCAAACCCAAAACAAGGTAGTAAATTCCCCTGAGATTTCTCTCGCAGAGGTATTCTTCGAAACATTCTCCGAAGCATTTCCTCGAAATGTATAATGCATTTCGAAGGAGGGGGAGGGAAGACTCCTGCTGCTAGTACAATCAAATAAAAATAAAAGTCACGGTTGTTCCTCACACTCACCTCTCCTCAAGCAGCACCGCATCGTGGGCGCCGCCATCTTGCCAAGGACGGAATCCCGAACGGTGCACTCACAAAACGGCCCCGGCCTGCCACGCGGAGCTCAGCACTGAGAGTTCCGCCCACGGGGGGGGGGGAGAAGCCGCGGGGAGCGAAAAGGGAGGAATAAGGGAGGTGCGATTGAAGCGTCGTGTTGAATGGTGTGACATTCGCCGCTCAGTAAACATGGGGACAGTCGTTACTAACACCGCACAATGCTTCCTCGGATGTAAATCTTTGGGTTCAGGGTTACAACTTCACGCTCTATTTCATGTAAAGGAAATAAAATGCCTTTTAGAACAGTTTTTTTTGGGGGGGGAGGGAGGCAAGGCAGTGAGTTATGTTTCTTTATAGTTTTTTTCAGGGTTATTTTAACTTGCGACTCAAGAGACCCGGGTTCAAATCTCCAGTCGGGGGACATGAGACTTTCTGGGGAGCTACAGGCCAGTTCTAGTTTCTTACAAGGTTGTTGTAGTCATGAAACAGAGAGAAATGGGTACGCCATACACATGTGCCAGAAAAGGAAAATAAAGTTCTCTGGGCGGTTTGCAATTTAATCATACAAGTTATAGCGCGCGCGCACACCCAGCTGGATACTCAATTTACAGACCTCAGAAGGATGCAAGGTTAGGTCAACCTCAAGCCAGCTACCTGAGCCCTGGATTGAACTTGGGTCATAAGCAGAGTCTTCACTGCAGTACTGCGGTTTAACCACAGAAGCTAAGGCTTAAATGTAATAACATAATAAATAAATTTTGGTTGTCCTTTTTATATGTAAAGTCTTATTTTCAAGAGAGTTAGCTTTGTTGATCTGCTGTAGTAAACAAGCTCAAACCCCTCCCCCACAAAATTACATTGTAATATTTCAGAGGGGGTAGCTGTGTTAGTCCTTTCAAGAATTGCAGGAAAAAATCAAAGAATAATAAAGTTAGTATTTAAGGTGCCACATGTTTTGTGTCTTTTGTTTTGCTTTGATTTTTTTCCTGCAATTGTAATATTTTAAAATTTCACTGCTTTAGTATGATCTGTTGGATGCAGTACTGTAGTGTGATGTTCCCTCACCCCACTATTCTACAGGCGCCTTTCATATTTCCTCTTCATGAAACAGTTAAGCATAGTGTAATGCTTGGAATCTTGAAAGGCGGTGGAATTAAAGAAGTGCCATCTGCCTCAATTAAATTAATACTTCAAAATATGCAAAACAGCTGTACACAGTAATTAGTGATAACATAGTGGTTATCTGATTGCTGAGAAGTGTTTCCCTAGAAAACAACTATTGCCTTGCCTCTTTTCAGTTAACAGTATTCATCCATGCTGGAGAATGGATGAGAAACGTGTTGCTATTTGCCATCAAGTCACCCCTGTTGCCATTAGTGAGGTTTAATATTTGCTGGACTATGCCTGATGTCCATCTTTATTATTGTTGTTCTGTTTTATCTCTTTGAACTTGTACACTGCATTGAGTTGCCTCTGTGCAAGCAGGCAGTATATACATTTCAAATAAACTAAACTAAAACATGTATTTGCTGCCATAATTTTTTTTCACTTCCTTGGCTCTTCCTCCAAGGAGCCAAGGAAGTCATTTTTCCAATATGCTGACTTGACTCTCTTGCTAAGCCACTTCATGATGTATTGGGAAACTGAAGCTGACCAGATAGAGGGGTCTGAGGTCCATATGCCATTTGGATGTGATTATTGCACTAAATGCTATACTGGACTACCTACTGACCCTGTTTAATCCAATTAAGCTCACTGTTTCTGTCCGATTTTGTAGACATGCCTATTTATGAATAAGTGTCAGTGTGTTTAATTAGAAGATATCAATATTTATTTATTTATTTATTTATTTATTTATTTATTTATTTATTTATTGTATTTGCACCCTTCCCCTAGCAAGTACAAGGTAACATATATTCTTTCATATTTTCTCCACATACCCCTGCAAGATAAACCAGGCTAAGATTAGCTAGCCTAAGATCACTGAGTGACCTGTATGGATTGGAACCTCTGTCTTCTGAGTACTTGTTTCAATGTTTTGTTTTGAAGTTTAACTAAATCATTTTTCTATGTGGTAGAAGTACAGAGAGCCACAAAAAAGAATAGCTTCAAGTTCCCCAGAGTCCACCCCTTTCTTATTAAGTAGCACTTATAAATCTCAGTAACTCATTCTGAGACAACTGTAGGGAAAATATTTACCGTTGCTTGAAATCACAGACTTGTCTATTCTGAATCATAGAATCATAGAATCATGGAGTTGGAAGAGACCTCAAGGGCCATCTAGTCCAACCCCCCTGCCATGCAGGAACCCCATCACAATATTTCCGACAGATGTCCATCCAGCTTCTGCTTAAAAACCTCCACAGAAGGAGACTCCACCACCCTTTGTGGCAGCATATTCCACTGCCGAACAGCTCTAACCGTCATGAAGTTCTTCCTAATGTTCAAATGGAATCTCTTTTCCTGTAGTTTGAAACCATTGCCCCAAGTCTTAGTCTCTGAAGCCATGGAAAACAAACCTGTTCCCTCTTCAATGTGACATCCTTTCAAATATTTAAACATAGCTCTCATATCCCCCCTCAGCCTTCTTTTAGAGAGGCTAAACATTCCCAGTTCCCTAAGTCGTTCCTCATAAAACATTTCCTCCAGACCCTCAACCATCCTGGTCGCCCTCCTCTGCACCCGCTAAGGAGGCTTTCTTTACTGCATATATACTGGCTACTAACCAAAGAGATCAACAACAAACAAAATAACTGCCATCAACAGACTGAAGAAAGGAAAAGAAAACACTCACCAAAGAGCTAGGGCTCTCTTTGTAATCAAAAGCTAGAAGAAATGCTTGGTTAATGCTGGATAGATAGACAGACAATTATACCAGGTCAGAAAAGTCTCCCAGTCACACAAACCCCAGACAATATATATGGTTGCAAATAGAACTCCAACCGATTTCCTCGATTGCTTCGTTCTGTTCAGGTGGTACATGCTGTCTAGACAGCCCAGTAAGGGTGTAACAACATTGACAAAAATATGGGACTTTTGCTCTGGAATTGCAAAACAGGCTCATGCATATCAGTGCAAATCAACCCAGAGATTTTTTTCAACAATTTATACAGTGCTTTCTTATTCTGTTGCTGAAGCTTGTCCTCTTTCGTTTTCTTTCTTTCTTTCTTTCTTTCTTTCTTTCTTTCTTTCTTTCTTTCTTTCTTCCTTCCTTCCTTCCTTCCTTCCTTCTTTCTTTCTTTTCTTTTCTTTCTTTCATTCTTTCTTTCTCTAATAGAAAAAATCAATAGAAATGGCTTTCTCTTTACTCGAGTCGTCAGAACTAGACAAATAAGAGGTTATAATGTGATCTTTGCTGCTCCACCTGTGTTGAAGCTGTGTGTGTGTTAAGTTAGGGCATTATATTTCTGTAACCTAGAACCTAGTATTCAAATTAGAAATTAATAAATGATGACTGCAGTCTGCTGACTCCTGTCTGGTCAGCAAAAGAGAATTCACCTGGATAAGCCTAACTCGCCAGGTGCAGATTCAGAGCAGTCCTCCCCCCCACCCAACATACACATTTTAGTTTTATAATGAGGTAGGTATTGGGATGTACAGTCAGAGTCTGGGAGTTCAATGTACCACTATCGTCCAAGGGAGAAGGGCCAGCCAATGTACCAGTTTGGGGCAAACTGCACAGTCCCAGGGTGACCCAGAAAAGGAAACCAATTCTGAGTATTTTATGCATAAAAATCACTGAAAAGGGTTGCCATCAGTTGAAATAAACACAATGGCCCGTAATTATTAGAGTATGGTTCTCAAGTAACTGTGCCTAGCATTTTGTTTAAAGAAATCCCATATATACAACTTTCCCTGAACTGAGATTTTCAAAAGTGGTTTTTAAAACACTGCCATTTACACAAGGCTTATTTCCAGTCTAAGTAGACATTGAAAAGCTATGATTAGATTGGTATTCTTTTCTTTTTTCTAAAACCAGCCAGGGTCCAAGCATGGGGAAAGGAATCTAATACTTCCGCACCTTTCTTCTTCAGCCCCTTTGCCATTGGATCTGCTATTAGCAGGTAAGGCAATATATGTTTATATGTTTGTATTGCTGTCATGTTTTTCCTTCTGTTGTTTACTAAGAGCTTTTAAAATTAAATTGCTATATCAAAATAGAGTAATATTAAAAATTCTTAAGGGAGGGCTTTATAAGGGGTGTGGTGGCTCAGCGGGCTAGAATGCTGAAATGGTCGGCTGCAGAGTCAGCAGCTTGGTGGTTCGAATCCCAGGTGCCTTGCAGCAGAGTGAGCTCCCGCTGTTAACCCCAGCTCCTGCCAACCTAGTAGTCCGAAAGCATGTAAATGCAAGTAGAGAAATAGGTACTGCAGTAAAAAGCAGGAAGTGTTCCATGCACAGAAATGCATTCAGCCATGCTGGCCACATGGCCACAGACTTGCACTACACTGGCTCTTTGGCTTGGAAACGGATATGAGCACTGCCCCTAGAGTCGGACACGACTAGCACACATGTGCGGGGGGGGGGGACCTTTACCTTATAAGCAATTTTCAGTTATGTGCTTTCTTTCTCTAATTGAGCACTTCCAGTGTAAACCTATAATCCAAAACACTTTGCTGCTTGACCTTTCATATGTAGTAATGGGCAAACACCTTGAATTAATGAACACTTAGAAGAAAATAAATATTTATCATTATGCTCAGATGAATGGGACTTTCCCCACCAACAGGAGCTACATTTCAGTATAATTTGCAGATAGAACATGAAAGGATGAAAATGCAGGGGGAACCATCAGATACCCCAATAAAAAAGAAAATCAGTTCTACTTGTAGCTCATAATAGGAAAAACAATGTTTTATTAATTCTGGGAGCAAGCTGTTCTGGAAAAAAGTGATTTATGTATTTATTTATCCTGAAATGAAAATGATTTGAATCATAAAGCCCCGGATATAATACATGAACCTGGCTTTAGTTCTTTTTGAGTTTGGCATGTATTCAGTTAATTTTATCCTGAGACTGTGAAATCTGTCAGTCCTTTGTCCTGTTATAGAAACAGAATCTTTATGCTTGGCTGATTCAAAACTTCTATTCTGCCCTTTGAGCAATATACTAGGAGCTTGTTGTAGTAGTTAGTTGTTCTGTTTTCTTTTAATTACGGTAACTTGATTTTTTGTTTTAGATCAAGTGTTTTAATAAATCAAGTGAGTTAATGGAGTTATGTACTCCAGATTTAACAAACCGATTTTTTTAAATGCTAGAATTATTTATGTGGGGAAAGAATTGAGAGTAGATGAACCATCTGAGGGTATGATGAGGGACACCTCAAACATAGGACATCAACAGGACTTCAGGACACTGACAAACAGGATCAGGCTGTAAGTGCAAGCCAAGATGAACCAGAATAATGTAAGAAGAGAGTCAACATCTCTTATTTGGAGGATGTGAAGGAGGAAGTTTGGGATTTATGGATTTGGAGGAGGAGTCCTGAGAAATTGTAGAGTGAACCCCCGCAAGTTTCATCCAGATTCCATCATTAATTGTCTGTCTACACAACAGTAACGGCCAAACACAAAACAACTTGGTATGAGTCACTTCCTGCATCAATAATTCCTCTAACATTAACTTAATAACAGTTCATACTTTATAGGCTATAATTATTTTGAGTTGCAATTTGATTAGAATAACTTTAGCGGTTGCTGCTATCAATAAGATTTAAAAATCTGAATTGCTTCTCTTAGCTTCCAGTGTATGGTTAAACTGCACTTCATTGCCCAGTTCGCTACTAATGGTATAATAATATTTTAATACACCCCTTACTACATTTCTTAGGCAGAGGAGGGATTCAAATTCAGCTGTTACCAGTTTTTACAGATTTTTTTGTTGTTTTGAGCTTGCCCCCATCAAGTCCTTTCCCAAATGACTGTATATGTGACTTTTAGATGGATTGTTATGCACTACTGCTTGGTCTGAATTTGTAGTACAGGTACTACTTTTGTTTTCCCATTTTTTCCATCTCTTGGCATGGCATTTTTTTTCTTTTATTGTTCGCTTCTTCATCTTAAGTTTTAATATTGCCTTTTAAATGGCCTGAGATGCCACTTCAAATTCACTTTGAATTGTTCCCTTGAATCATCCTTGCTTGTGTACAGTATTGTCCTTCATGTTGTAAGCCACCTTGGGTCCTTTCCAAGGAGAAAGGCGGGGTAAAAATCTTTAAAATAAATCAATAAATATGCCTTCTGAATAATTTAACCTAGATTGTCCCACTTGTGCTACTTCTCCTGAGTTTGGTACCTGTGGGCCAGGTTGGCATGCATCTTTGAAACCCAGCTGCCACAGCGCCCCATGGCAGCTCATTGACAGGTCCCAAGCAGGTCCTCCAAAGGCAAACACACATCATCTGCATGCAAGCAACCCCCACTGCTCCTCAGGGGAAGAACCAGCAAATCGGGTTCTTCCCTACATCTCCCCTGCCAGATTTCTTTTTAACTGGGAGGGTCGAATAACAAATGGCTGTCAGAACTTACGTAGTGTTATGTGTGTGTGTTGCCCTCCTAAGGGGCAACCTTTGTGTGCCTGTGCGTGTGTATGTGTGTGTTTTCCTTGTGAGGAACAACCTGTGTGCGTACGTGTCTGTCGCCCTCGTAAGGGGCAATCTCTGTGCCCATATGTGTGTGTGTTGCCCTCCTAAGGGACAACCTGTGTTGTGCGTGTGTCGCCCTCGTAAAGGGCAATCTCTGTGCCCATGTGTGTGTGTGTTGCCCTCGTACGGGACAACCTGTGTTGTGCGTGCATGCGTGTGTCGCCCTCGTAAGGGGCAATCTCTGTGCCCGTGTGTGTGTGTTGCCCTCGTAAGGGACAACCTGTGTTGTGCGTGCGTGCGTGTGTCACCCTCGTAAGGGGCAATCTCTGTGCCCATGTGTGTGTGTGTTGCCCTCGTAAGGACCAACCTGTGTTGTGTGTTGCCCTCGTAAGGGACAAGCAGTGCTGTGCGTGCGTGCGGGTGTCGCCCTCGTAAGGGGCAATCTCTGTGCCCACGTGCGTGTGTGTGTTGCCCTCGTAAGGGCCAACCTGCGTTGTGTGTGCGTGCGTGCCTGTCTGTTCCCCTCCCGCCCACAGTGGGAGCGGCTGGTGTGAGGCGGGCCGAGAGGCGGGAAGGCCCAGGAGAGGCGGCGGCAGAGGCAGAGGCGGAGGCGATGGTGGTCCCTCCTTCCCTGTCGTGTCACGGAGGAGGAGGAGGCAGGCCAGTCCCTTCCTCCATGATGAGCCCCCTTATTTGCTGCCTGGTGGCAAGGAAGGAGGAAGAGCAGGGTGCGCGCATGTGAGAGAGAGAGAGGGAGGGAGCCACGGCCGGGCAGGGAGGTTCGCCCGCTTCCCTCCGGCCCTCCATTGCCCTCCCGGGGGGTGGGTCTCCGTCCTGTCAGCCTCCGTCCTGCCGGCCTCGCTCGCTCGTTTCCCCTCACACGGACCCCCGCCTTGTTTCTTTTTGCATCGCCTCCTCGGCTCCTGCCAGCCTCGGCCTGCCTTTTGTCTTCCCGCCACCACCTTTCGCCGTCTTTCCGAGCCTCCCTCCCCAAACCCCGCCGCCGCTGCCGGGCGGGCCCCGCGCGGTGACTCCCTTCTGGACCCCCCTGCTCGGCGCTCTCTCTCTCGGGTCGGCCCGGCCTGGCCCGGCCGCTGCCCTCCTGCATGTCTTTTCCACTGCCCGCCTCCTCAGCCCCGCTGCCGCCTGAGCCGCCGCTGCTGCTGCTGCCGCCTCCTCCTCAGCCCCGCCGACGACGACGACGAGGGACCCCCAGGGGGCTGGATGCAGGTAAGGAAGGAGGGCCCCGATCCCCGACCTTCCTCCTCCTCCTCCTCCTCCTCCTCCTCAGCTCTCCTCCGCCCGGCAATCGTCGCCTCACGTCAGCGGCTCCTGGACGGGGCTGGGAAGAAGGAGGAGGGCCTGGTTGTTGGTGGTTTTGGCGGCGCTTCTTTCTCCGCCGCGGCCTGTTGGCCTCCCCTCAGCCCGTGGGAGAAAGGAAGGGGTGGCTTAAGGCCGGGCGGGCGAAGCTTAAGGCCTCGTCACGTCGAGGAAGGAAGGGGGCCGAAGGGACCCCCTCCCAGCCGCCGACCGGAGCCCTCCGGCCCTCCCGCCTGCCTCCCTGCCCGCCTCATGGTGGGCTCCCGAAACGGGCGGGCCGCCCTCCTCCTCTTCCTCCGAGGCCCCCGGGGGGGGGGGATGGCGCGCCCTGGGAGGAAGCGGCGGCCGCGGGACACACGTCGATCGGCCGCTTTTGTACCGGTGGCCGGCTGGCTGCTGGGTCGCCGCCACCACCTGAATTCGACGCGGGTGGGTGGGTGGGTAGGTCGGGGTCAACGGGGCTTTACTCCCGAGGAAGCGCCGAAAGGTCGCGCGGTTGTCTAAAACAAACACACGCACGCACAGACCGACGGACACATATACACGGACACACACACACCGACGGACACACGCATACATGTATAGCTGTGGGGTTTTTTGGTGTGTGTATATACATACAGCATGTATGTGTGTACGTACATACATACATATGTGTGTGTGTGTGCCCATATATATATACATACACACGCACACACACACACAGTGGACCCTTGTATATCAAACAGCTTGTATAACATAAAATCTGTACAACATAAAAAATTCTGGAGATAGGGGAAATTTGCTTAACATAATCGTCTATGGGGAAAATCCGCACAACATAAAAATGACATTATTGTGTTTTCAATGTATTCCTATGGGAATTTGTATAAAGGAAATTTTGCTTAACATAATTCCATTTGGAATGAATTAATTCCTTTATACAAGGTACCACTGTATATATATAGTGTGTGCGTGTATAGATATAGATATAGCAAAGGGGGGGAGCCGCGTGGCCATCACAAAACACCATTGCAAAAATAGGTTATAGGCAATACCTTTATAGGCCACTATTAAAAAAAAAAAGGAATATTGCAAGCTTTGGAGTGTAAATCACCTTTCCTCAGAGCAGGTCCCAGAAGTTCAGACATGGTGAAAGATGTGCTTTACCAGGAAGTTACTTTTAAAGTCCTTGGTTAGATGGTGTTCTTAAAAGTCCATGGCTAGGTGATGTTGCAGCCAGCGCAGGAGTCTTGTTAGAGGCAAGATGGACAGATGTAAAAAGCTGCTTCTTAAGTCATACAGTACATATATACGTATGTATGTGTATGTGTGTGTGTATACTGTGTATGTATAGATATACAGTATATATATTCTATATATACATGTGTGTGTGTACATACATATATACATATATGCATGTGTATATGTGTGTGTGCCCCATTCGTGCCTGGGTCCAGACTTCAGATGTTGGGCTGCAGGTGTTACTGATACTGAATGATAGCGATGGGGGAAGAGCTTTCGGTCCATGTTGTCTTATTCAAGTGCCACAAGTATCTTTTAGACTGGCAGGAGTGCGGGGTACGCTTCGCTGCACTCTCAAAAAGCAACTGGTGTGAGTTTGCCTTTTAACCATGGGATTTAAATCGTCTCATATAACTGTGAGTGAGAAAGACAAGAGTTTGTGTGTTGTTGTTGTTCCTTCCCCCTTATCAAATTATGCCTAAAATAACTGGCCGCTGCAAAAGTGTCTTTTTTTTTTCAGGGATGCAGGGAATAGAAACTGCTTGCAAGCTGTCAGTTTAATGGGTTTCAATTTGTGTACTTGGCTCATAGTGGCCTGTTCTGGTAAATCGGCAGGATCTGATAATGTTTTAAGATAAAAACTGCATGTATGTGCAGGTAGGGTGTTGGGTTAGGGATGTTTGAAAGGTTGGGCTGTCATTGTTGCTTGAAGGTATGTTCAGAGAGGTCCTAACAGTTTTGAAGGGATTTTCATACCTTGTATGATGTCATGCCTCAATTTGCTCCTTTCAACAAAGTTAGAACATGCACACTTCAGTTTTCAGAGATATTGAATGTGTGCATTCTCAGACTCTTGTCTGTCATGTTCTGAATTTGCATTTTGAGTAAGAATTTTAAAGGCATTAAAATATGTTGCAATTCTTCATGGGGTGGGGGGGAGGCAGGAGACATGTGGGTGTGGTCAGGGAGTTTTTGGAGTTATGAATGCTCAGAGCCCTTTTAGGGAAAGATGAGTGATGAGTCGAGAAGGGAAACTGCCATAGGAGGAGAAAAGCAATGCAGGAAATTGAGACATACAAAATAATGCAGGGAATAAGTAAAGTGGATAGAGGGAAGTTCTTCTCCCCCTCACAAAATACCAGAACTAGGGGACATACACTCAAATTGAGGGCTGGGAGAGTAAGAACAGACAAAAGAAAATATTTTTTCACCCAGCACATTGTTAGTCTATGGAACTCCCTGCCACAGGATGTGGTGATGGTATCTGGCTTGAATGCCTTCAAAAGGGGATTGGACAGATTCCTGGAGGAAAAGTCCATCACAGGTTACAAACCATGATGGAGATGTGTAATCTCCAGGCTTAAAACCAGGGTACTTCAAGGGCCAGATGCAGGGGAGTGGTATCAGGAGACAGATATCTATTCTCATACACTCCCAAACGCATCTGGTGGGGCCACTGTGAGATACAGGAAGCTGGACTAGATGGGCCTTTGGCCTGATCCAGCATGGCTCTTCTTATGTTCTTATGTTCTTAAACAGTGTGTTAGTGAAAGGGCAAATGACATATGGAGGGTTTGAATATTGAGGAGAAAACGTTTATGTGAAGGAAAATGTGTGCTTGTGCTTAGATGAGCTGTGCAGTGATGTGTGTACATACAGATAGAGGGAAACTATGCCAGCATATGTTGTGTGTCACTATGTTAAATAGAAATAGCAGATCAAGCTTCCAGAAATGAAGGTGCTCTGGAGCTCTACATTCTGGTACTGTATAGCTCAGGCATGTCCAAACTTCGGCGCTCCAGATGTTTTGGATGACAACTCCCATAGTCCTTTGTCATTGACAGTACAGGCTTAGAATTCAGGCTTAGAGTTTGGACATGTCTGGTATAGCTGTTCAGATGTTGGACTTGGATGGGGAGAAAGGAATGTGAATTCTTGCTTAACCCTGAAGCCTTCTATCACTGTGTGCAGTCAGCTTAACCTACCACAGAACTGGCTTGCAAACTGGCAGTGAAATGGAATAGCAATTGTCCGTGCTTTACCACCTTGAGATCCTAGAGATAATTTGGAAGAGGAAAGAAAATCCACTGCGTTCTTAGAAGTATGAAATGTAGGCCACTACTTATTATGAGATGATTTATTCAATCAGAGCTCTAAATAGCCATTTGCTTCCCTAAACACACAGAACTAGTTTTCTCTAAGTTAAATTCACAAGAAGTATACAGTACTGTATATACCAGTGGTTCTCAACCTGTGGCTCCCCAGATGTTCCTGGACTGCAACTCCCAGAAATCCTGGCCAGCTCAGCTAGTGATGAAGACTTCTGGGAGCTGCAGTCCAGGAACATCTGGGGACCCACAGGTTGAGAACCACTGGTATATACAGTATACTCCTTGGGGTGTCATACAGTGTACTTCTTGGGAACATACCTTCAACCAACACCGTCAGCCTAACCATTCAAACATCCCTAACCCAACACCCCACCTGCACATACATGCAGTTTCTCATCTAAGTTATATATTTAACTTAGAGAAAACTAGTTCTGTGTGTTTAGGGGAGCAACTGGCTATTTAGAGCTCTGATTGGCTACATGCTTGTGATATTATAAACATAACTTCTCCCCACTCTTGTAGAAGAATATTGCAACACATTCAAAGATGTCTTAAAACCTTCACATATTAAATAAATCTTGAATAAAACTGAAAGTAGTGTTTCAAAAATGTAGACAGATAGCAGTACAGACTTCTAAGTGAGCCTTTGGTTGACTGATACACATTTGTCAGAATCATTACAAAAGCTGCAAATTGGCTGTTTTTCTTAAAAGTCTGTTTATAAACATTCTTAAAATGTAGAATTCACAGTATAAAATGTGTTTCCCTCCCTGGTCGCAACATAAGCTATGTATACTTTCAGTCAAGTATGTATCAAGTACTGTACTAGTTTATAAACTAGATACCATTTGTTATTTTGTCAAATCAACTGCTCTTTAAGATCACTTAGTATATTTGGCATATGGTGTTAATTAGCTCAAATATAAAAGGAGCAAAACATATATTGGTTCTTTTATTTTGAAGTGCAAAAAGTGGTATAATCTCTCTGTCCATAAAACAGGTACCTACTTTAAATCAGGAAATGATTCGAAAGAGTTCAGAGCTAGTTGGAAAAGGAATTGAGAAGAGAAATTCAGAGGTCTGTGATTTATGATACAAGTGCTGTAGCAAGTTCCTAAAGTTTCAACACATAGAAATTTATTCTTGAAGGCTATCATGACTGGGATCTGATGGTTGTTGTGAGTTTTTTCAGATTGATTGGCCGTGTTCTTTGAGTTTTTCTTCCTGACGTTTCGCCAGACTCTGTGACTGGCATCTTCAGAGGGCAAGGATGCCAGCCACAGAGTCTGGCGAACCGCAGGAAGAAAAACTTACAGAACACAGCCAAACAGCCTGAAAAACTCACAACTACTAACATAGAAATTTGTTTTTATACTGAATCTTTAAATGTGTGTGTGTGTGTGTGCGTGCGTGCGTGCGTGCGTGCGTGTGTGTGTGTGTGTGTGTGTGTGTGTGTGTGTGTGTGTGTAAATTGGAATAGTCCTTGGTTTTTAGTAACCAAGTTGTAAACATGCTTTTAAAAGTTCCCTTGAGTGGGACCAAGTTAAGTATGTGGCATGGTAGACAGATTCATGCATTTTATGTCATTAGACAAATTCTTTTGTTTATATTATTTGCCTTAAAGTTACCTTTTGGAATGTAGTCTGGAATGGTCATTAAGTACAGGGAAAACACCAACAGAAAAATATACCAAATTCACAAGTTTTACTTTAGCATTGTTGCTCTTGACTTTTGTTACCTTAGAAGAGTTGCATGTTGTCTAATCTCTATAACTGTACGGAAACATTCTGTACAAATAACAGAGAACTTTTAGTACTGCAAACATTGCTAAATGGACATGGCATCCCTGAGAAATAATGACAGCTGAAAATATCCTTAAAAGACCATTCAGTTACTCTGCATTTTGCTTAGTTGTGATAAAGAAGTGAAACTGATTAAAAGATGGTGCTTAATCTGATTTCACCACTTGATCTACTTCCTTTCTGTGAGCCTATGCAAAAAAATAAATACTTGTCAGCCTGATTTCAGTATGCTGATATGCATCATATTTGTTTTTAAAGGTTGATGATAGGTATGTGCATGGGTGGATTGTATAATCAGCATAATTTGGAGAAGAGACATTTGCCCCTGTTCTGGTCCAACAGAAGATTTAGCTTGAAAGATATGATTCTTCTTAAATCACACATGGTTAAAAGCACAGTTTGTGGGCAAAGTTTGAGCAAGTATGTGTAAAGTAAGTGTAAAGTATTTTTCACTTTTTAAATTAATAAAAACTTAAATTGCTGAAAGAAGGCTTTGCATCCATAAATTATTCTATGGCCAGAATCTTCCTGATTTAATTTCCTGAGGGTTCATTTGTTTGATTAGGTACATTAACTGTTCACAGTTTTTAACGAACTCTGATAATGTAAGCAGTGTCGTTTATGTCTTCAGTGTTTGCCAGTGTCATGCCAGTTTGTCTCTGATGGAGTGAGAATATTCATGTGCAACAGGTGCATATGACCAACTATCCCTTTTCATAGAAGGAGGATTACAGACATTCATTCAGCTTGTACACCAACTGCAAACTAGCACCTACTATATTCATCTAAATTTATTTGAAATGCATTGGGTCTAAATACAAACATACAAAATAGTCCTATGCTTGTTATAGTTCTAAAACAGCAAATGCAGGTCTGGTGGCAGCAATCTTAAACCAAATTTCTCATGGCTTAACTAAACATCTAAAATCAGGAACTTGGTATGAATATCTGGGATGTCCTGATATGACTATATAGCAGATGTGTTCTGCGAACTTAGCTACATGCATTCATAGTCCTGTCTGTTCCATATGTTGGAATTGAATAATTAAATGCTTTACATTGACAATGCTGGTTTTGCTTATTTTTGGATAATATATACTGTAGTCTTATTGAACAAATTATTTAAAATGCTTTTGCCATTTTCAGAGGGAATTTTTTTTTAGGACAGAGCATTGGAAAATGCAAGTTTTTATGAGGAGAATGAAAACAATGAAATAAAATTAAGGCGGGCTGGGGAAACCCAGGGACAAATTACTGTATTCCTCTTCTTCTCCCTCTCACAAAATACCAGAACAAGGGGACATGCACTCAAATTGAGGGCTGGGAGAGTAAGAACAGACAAAAGAAAATATTTTTTTCACCCAGCGTGTTGTTAGTCTGTGGAACTCCCTACCACAGGATGTGGTGATGGCATCTGTCCTGGATGCCTTCAAAAGCGGATTAGACAGATTCCTGGAGGAAAAGTCCATCACAGGTTACAAACCATGATGGAGATGTGTAATCTCCAGGCTTAAAACCGGGGTACTTCAAGGACTAGATTCAGGGGAGTGGCATTAGATGCGCTCCCCAACTCATTTGGCGGGGCCACTGTGAGATACAGGAAGCTGGACTAGATGAGCTTTTGGGCTGAAAGGAAAAACAATAAAACTTATCATTCCTTCTTCTGAAGTTGTTTCGGTTTGAATCTATATTCCAGTTTGGAATGAGTGACTATAGACAAAATCACTGAAGCTCTGCAAGAATTCTGCACCTGTTATTGTAGACAACATTAATTCCTTCATGATCCGCATCATGACAGCTCCAACAGGTGTGAGTGAAACCAGATGAAACTGTCACCAAGAACTCAGTGCAAAGAACCAGAAGTGAAATGGTCTGTAGAAGGGAATTTTGATCCATGAAATCTCACACTGAAATGGTTTTTAAATCTAAGTTATCCACTGATTATTGGAAAGCAGCCAAGAATTTCAGAACATCACCCTAGGCTTTAGAGACCACAGAAAAGCTTTTGACTGGGAGCGGGTGTTCCTCAGCACCTGATTGTCCAGATGGGTAACTTGTATTGTGAACAAGAAGCTACCATTGGGACAGAATATGGAGAGACAGCATGGTTTCCTATAGGCAAAGGCACCAGGGTGCATTTTATCTCCTTATTGTTCAATCTGTAGGCAGAACATATCACAGGGAACAATAAACTAGCTTAAGTTAAAGGAGGAGCGAAAACTGGCAGGAAGAACATCAGCACTTTTTAAAAAACATTTTTATTTATTTTCTACCCTAAGTAAATAAAAGAAATATAATGCTTGTTTTCTTTCGTGCTACTGCTTCAGTCACAGTTTTCCCCCAACATTTGAGCCCAATATTATTCATATCCCCCTTCCCAGCTTAAATGAGCATACTTTCATACTTAGTTTCCTTACTATCTCATCCCTCTTCTAGCTTTACTTTCATCTGTTTTTAATACAAAGAATATAGGCTATCTAATCTCAACAATCTATTCAAACTCGCTGTTTAGCTCTTCAGTATTAAGCAATTTTAGGATGGATTTGGCTAACTATATACAGTATTCGATATATCACCCACAGTATATTTACCTATTCTTCCAAAGAATGCCCAGTTTCAGCAATCATCACTAATTCAAATTAATACTTCATGGGCTATTATAAGAGAGCTGCCTCCAGGTCTATATGTTTCACTTTATGCATAGAAGTTCTTGTCTGTACCTAACCTAAGCAAAGCAAACTGTTCTGCTTATATACCGCCCCATACCACTTAAAATAGTCTCGGGAGTTTACAGGAACTGCCTCTATTTTAAAAATCTAACAGATTAACATTTATTTATATATCAAGTTTGTCTTCACATTTCCGTTTCCCATTTCCCATATCATACCAATTAACTAGTGGCCTTAGACAATCAGAATACAGAAAACATTTTTATGTAATAAATTCCCCAAGCCAGACATTCTTCTTTCCCCTCCTGTTTTCCCTTTTCCTACCAAATTCAAAAACCTGCTCTTGTATCCTTGCTTTCCCAAAGAGTAGCACCCCATCTGCCTCTGCCCCGAGCAGAGAGGTAGATGGGGTGTTACATCGTCGGAAACGCCAGGGGGTGTGACGGTGGTTTGTGGTTTCCTTCGTAGCCTTAGTTTACTCGCCACCAACTCTGCCTTTGGGATGCACATAGCGGCGTGGCTGGAGAGTAAACGGGGGCTACAAACGAGCCCACAAGCCACTGCATCCCCTTCGCCTGACTCTCTTCACAAAGCCATAATGGCTCCGAGTGGAGGGGGAAGTGCCGTGGCTGAGAGGGGACGATGCCGTGTGCCCACAGAAAGGCCTCTCCGCATGCCACCTTTGGCAGCCATGCTGTAGGTTCACCAATACTGTCCTAGAACATATCAAGCCCAAACAGTCTCAAGGCAAAAATGTTGAAATGGAGGTTGTACTACTTTGGGCACATCACGAAAGGTGGAAATTCTCTGGAAAAATCAGTACAGTGATCCCCCGCCCATTCGCGGTTCATATACTGCAGTCCTGTTATATTGCAGGACCGCAGTATATGAAAAAAAGTCCCCCTTGGGTAAGGGACAAAGGCCTGTTTCAGGCCTCCCTTACTTATCCCAGGACTGGTGCTGCCCCAAATGGGCCTGCAAGGGCATTCCTGGGCCTTCTGGAGGCCCCAAAAGGGCCTTCCTGTGAACCAGAAGTGACTTCTGGTAGGCAGTGCCAGGCTAGGGGTAAGTACAAGAGCCCCCAGCTAGGCACCCCAGGACCAACCCGACCTGCATCCGCATATTGTGGATTTTCAATTATTGCGGGTCGGGTCGGGACCCTAACACCCGCGATAGGCAGGGAAGGTCACTTTAATACTGGAAAGGTTGAAGGCAGCATGAAATGAGGAAGAGCAAGTATGAAATGGATTGACTCCCTAAAGGGAAGCCGCACACTTGAGTTTTAAAGAGCTGACCAGGACTGTTGAGGATAAGACATTTTGGAAATTGCTCATTCATAAGCTCACCATAAATCAGAGGTGATTTGATAGCACATAACAAAAAATTGTTGTAAGATCTTGTTAATATTTGGTGTGCTTTTAAATTAGAATTCAAAATATATTCTAAAAATTTTATTGGTGATTAATATAAATATTGCTGAGGCTGATTGTTTTAAGTACCAGTGGCTCCAGTAAAGTTCAATTGCTTATTTCTTCTTAGAGTTTGGTGCTTTTACTCTTTGTTTAACTATAGTAATAACCATATTATTTGGAATTGCCCACCCAAATAGTTTTTATGAATGTTTAGGAACTAAAAGAGATTTAAATTCCAAATTTAGATTAACATTATTGTGATTCATAATTCTGAAACTGGATTTTTAGTATATGCACACATTGTTTCAGTTCCACTTCCTGGTTAAGTATTTACAAAACTTCAATTTATGTGTTTTTTTTCTTACCCTGACTAATAAAATTGACATGTTTGATTTCTTTTTCATAAATTTTGTTTTCCAATTAAGCCAATATATTAAGAGGGGTTGGATATCACAGTGGTAACCTTTGTGGTGAATATATAGATGTCTACTGCAGGCCTCTCTTCACAAATGGCTTTTAAAATCTTACACGAGTTCGCTTGCATTTTGTATTTCTGAATATAGCTGACGTTTGACATGATGTAGTTAGTCTAGGCTGAAGTATTGTGTAAAGTATTTGTAAAGCAAGTCAAAACCTGTTTATATGCAGGTTTGTTGGGTCTCATCCAACTTCTCTAGTGGGTTTATGACTGTATAGTATGAGTTACTAAACACTTTGTGAGATTATCTAGTTGCTATCACATGATACTGCCTCAAGTGCCTTTGCAGTTTGCTTTACTGTCTAATAAAGTTGACTCTCTCCCCCATGGGTTTTAATTTGGGAGATTTGGGAGAGATAATCCAACTCTCTTTTCACCATTGAAAATAAGTGAGCAAAAAATTGCTTGCATATTTATCATTTTCTTCCTCGGAGCAAGCTGGAGAGCAAATTAGAGAGCTGCTCAACTCCATCCTATGTGGATTTAATATTTTACCTTTGTTTTAAGCTAGATGAGAAACTAAAGGGGCAAACCAGAGTTGAATAAATAAATAAAAGAATAAAAGCTACTGCATTAGTAAAAATGATCAACAAGTTAATGAAACCTTGTGTATATATACACCAAAACAAAACAAAAGACAAAAACATGTGACACTTTAAAGAGACTATGTTAACTATTATTGTTTTTATGTGTATTAACTAACTAAGGTGTATATTAGTGTAGAGTGCTAGAAGTTTTTGTAGCTAGTCTATATCCACTTTAATCAAGCAAAATAGGCATTCTGTTGTTGCCTATATGCCCTAAGCACATCCAGTCTTGCCTGATTTCGGAAGCTAAGCAGAGTCGGCCCTGGTTAATACTTGGATGGGAGACCACTAGGGAATACCAGGTGCTATAGGGGCCTGGAGGAGGAACTGGCAAACCACTCCAGTATTCCTGCCAAGAAAACTCCAAGGACATGGGGGTCACGAAGAGTCGGTCATGACCGTAATCACACACACACACACACACACACACACACACACACACACACACACAC
>JAHTLZ010000330.1:6814705-6855590 GCA_023846285.1 Phrynocephalus versicolor | reverse complement strand
ACACACACACACACACACACACACACACACACACACACACACACACAGAGAGAGAGAGAGAGAGAGAGAGAGAGAGAGAGAGAGAGAGATTATTGAAGCTCCAATTCATGGGGATAAAAAGTGTCAGTGATTTCTGCAGCAGACTCATTGAATTAATAGGATAACATCCATAAAGCATAACATTCTGTTGGTCTGCCCTGTAGGTCTACTTTGGTAACACCACTGTGGTGTTATGAATAATTACAGAATAGAGCTCTACATAACAGGTTTCCCCCACTCAGCCATGGAAAATGATTGGGTGTCTGTAACTGGCATAGTCACTCCTTACATATCTCACATACCTTGCACGTTCTGTTAGTAGGGACACTATATGTTGGTTTCAGCTTCACTGCACAGAACACACACTAGTAGAGGCTAAAATTTTGGTTAGGCCCAAAATATAGAAATACAAGGCATCAGGAATCCTGTTTCTGCCTTAGAGCACTTGTCTTGCAAAATTTCATGTCCTGGTTTATCTGTTTTTTAGAAACTAAAGATACCAAGTGATAAAACCTGTTGTTGAAGAACATTGACTTCTTTGCATTGCATATAGCCTCTTGCTTTACAGCATTTGACCAGACATCTGGACTTGCAAGAACTCAGCAATTACTGTTTTTAGTTCTCTGGGTTTTTTTACAACTAAGAATTCAGTCTTCTCCAGCCAGTATAGTACTTGGTGCAACAGCAGTAGCCCTTTCAGAGCATAGAGACAGTGACAGTGGAGGATGAAAATGAATACTGTCCTGGGAACAGTCTGTCTGTGTATGTTTATATGTGTGTTTGTGTGCTGTTCAAAGGTATATGATCTAGATAAGTGTTTACAATCTAGAACTCTTCATACAAAATTAATAGTTATCTGGCACAAATTAAAATGTTGGCAATGTGGAACTAGTGCTGTAATTGTTTTCTGACAGTCATATCACGTGATATATAATTAGCTTCTACTAAATACTAACAATTGTTATTGGTTTTGTCATTTTTGAAGTAGTGGGAGTTTACTTGGGATTTTGTATGGAAATAGACACACTATAATTATTCTTTGAGTATCTCTGTGCATCTAATTCTGGGGATGCAAGAATTGGCAGAGGAGGATATCCTTCATCCAATGGAATTTTCCACTTATATATGCCTTTCCGGGTTTTGTTTGTTTTGTTTTGTTTTATTTGTTTTATTTTTATTCTCTTCAATGGAAATTTTTAACAAAGTGTACAAACAATATTTTAAAAGGTCCAATAATGAAGGTGAAAGAGTAAAAGAAAAGAAAAATGTGCAAATCAATATTTTCAGTCACTGTTCACAAGTTTTCAAGCCCCTGCTATCTTTCCTGTCCAGCTGTAGTTTAACAATATTCTTGGCATTAGGACACGCATATTCTAAGATTAGGGGCAAGTAGGGTGGATTTGATTTAAATCACTAGTCAGTAAGGCTCAATTTAAACCATGGTTTTCTACATAAAGACTCATTTTTGCTGAAGTTGTTTTTATCTTAATATTTACAACCAGATGGTTTCATTTTTAGAATAATAACTTTTCAGATTAGTTTTACACTTATATCAGAAAACTACCATTAGATATTCATAAATAAATAATTATGAAATTATTGCAAGGTGAACTCTCTCCAGTTTAATAGGTTAATCATTCATATTTGGACAACTGTTCTGTTGTATTTTATTGGAAGGAGAAAAATAATCATTACCTTAATAATAAAAAATTAAATAGTTTTATTTAACCAAAACGATAACATTACATGTCTTGCCCCAGATGGAGAGAGGGAGAATAATATGATAATCCTCAGGCATGTATACACATAAAGATCTCAAGATGTGGAATACTGTGCTCAAAAGGTTTCACTTTCATTTTACTGCTTGCCTCTCCCTCCCCAAACTTTGTTCCTTGTGCAAACAACCTTCTATTCACTGAATGTCTTGAAACTAGCACTTAAGAGGTAAGGGCGTTGATTCTGTGTACATAGATTTGCAGAGGAACATTGGGATTAAGGTCTTTTTCTCAATTCTGATGTTTATTTTATAACATTTTTGCTATGAAGGAGGCATGTTATTGTTGCAGACCCAAATGCACAGTTTTGAAAATAGCAAAACCAAGCAACTTTGATAATAACTTCTAGATAGAAAAAAATTGACCCAAATAACCAGAAACCTCTGGGAGAGCATGGCATTGTGAATGGATTAATACAGCATTATGCTACATAATTAAAAACTAATTTCATGATGAATCTCCTTTAGACTACTGTATAATGTATCTTAATTAGAACACGATCTTTAGAGAGATTTTTCCTCAAAAAGCATTTAAATTTTTAAAAATCTGATTTAAATAAAGAATCCAATGTTTTGATTCTTTTAAAATCATTGATTTTTTATCCACCCAGGGGGCAAGACTCCTTTGCAGTTTTGCCTTATTGCTGGTTATTATTAAGTATTACTGTACCTCCATGGGACCAGTTAGGGAAACTTTTGTAGTTTTTTCCCCCAGGTGATAAATTATTGGCATAGATATTTGAAAGCCACTTGGACTAGAAACTTGCAAAGTCTATCTACTTTCATTTTTTAAAAATACAGTGAGAATAGGTGTTTCGCGGAATGCTACCAAGGATGAGCTGACTGCAGGCCTTCTGTGTTTGGATATGATGCTTTCTCTACTTTTTGTTTGGAGAACTTTGATCTCTTTGGTATTGTACAGTATTTAAGATATGTTTGTCTAAAAGTAAACTTACTGAAGTCCTCAGCAATGTGGTATGTACTGGTAGGATAAATTTAAAATGAATAACAATGCCTTGAAAATAACTAATCTCTTCCTTGATCTCAGTTGTGTAGGGGAAATAGTTTTCTCTTAGGCCAGACCAGATTTTTTTACCTGTTTTTACAGTATTTCTGGTAAGTGTCGTTCCACCTCTTGCTTGGAGTATATTTGCAAATACTGTAAATGTAAGCCTTTGTACCTCACTTTCTTGGCAAATATGCCTCAGTTCAGTGTCAAGTATGAAAGGGCTGCTCACTCTGTGTACAGCACAAATGGAGTTTTGAAATGGCTTTGTTTTGATTGATTTATGAAAAATAGGCAATAGATTGAATAGGTTGAATGGTCAGAGAAGATGTTGATTTCCTGCTTCTTGTGAAGGTTGGACTAGATGACCCATGTTATACCTTTCATCTCTTCAGTTGAAGGGCTAAAGTCCTGTTGCAGGGCTTTGTACCAGTTAGGGCTGATGATGTCATCAGCAACAGTGATTTTTTTAGAAGTAAATTTGTTTTCTCACCCCACCTCACAAGATTGTGGGGAAGCATTTGGGTGCATAGAATGAAAATTGCTAATTCTGATAAAACCATCCCAGTAACAATTTCAGCCTATGAATTTTTCACTATGATAGTTGAAGCACATGTGCTTGACTACAAGGGACATAATGCTTCATCTGTATGCAGAGTTGGTGCAGTGATCCTGCTCTGTCACTCTGTTTTTGGTGCAACATAAGTCTAATGAGTGATGCAGTTAGCTGTGAACATTTAAGAAACCATGATGTCATAGATAAGATGTTGCAGAAACTGGTCCATTTTCATTGCATATAAAGTAGGATGAATTTTGTACATACCCTGTCATTAGGTGCTGAGATCCGTTAGTGTTCCGGATATGTAATTAAGTAATCATACTTGCAAACAAAGCCCTACCTGATGAATAATCACAAAACAATGGTTTTTTTTAAAGGCGTCCCTCTTCTAATGAGGGTTCTGTCATGTATAGCTTGGCTTTTACATGATAGGTGGAGCTCTACTTGTGTGTGTGTTCTGTCATTACAGTCGTGACCGACTCTCTGTGACCACATGTCCATGGAGTTTTCTTGGCAGGAATACTGGAGTGGTTTGCCAGTTCCTACTCCAGGCGCCTATAGCACCTGGTATTCCCTGGTGGTCTCCCATCCAAGTACTAACCAGAGCCGACCCTGCTTAGCTTCTGAAATCAGGCGAGATCGGAAGTGCTTAGGGTATCTTCTGCTCCTTATCTGTAGTCTGAGATTAATTTAGCCACTAATCATTTTCAATGTTTATAAAACAATGTCTCCCTGGAGGGAAACTGAATATCAACAGAGGTCTTAAAAGTCATTACCAGGTGTGACATGCCATACTATCAAGAACATGTTCTGTGAAAAAAACCATGTCTTTATTCTGGAACCATGTATAAATATTTAAATGTTTAAGTATTTGCTATGTAGTCCTACTCATATGTCTGAGAAAGTGAACTTATCTCCAAAAGCTCACATTGGAATATAGCAGTTAATCTTTAAAGTACTGTACCACATTTTGTATTCACAATTTTTTAAATGTGTATTATTCTGACAGTATTTAAGTACATTGTCATTTGGTTGAATATACAGTTGTATATACGGTACCTGCATAAAGTTAGAATACAGATGGCAGCTTTTTCAAGATGAAGAGTATAATGGGCAACAGAATCTTGTCACAGGCCTTGAGACCATGAATTGTACAGTGCACAATGTTGGGATTCTGCTGTATAGCATGGAATCTGCTTAACACAGATTGCTGTTAAAACATAGCATTTGAATTGTATATTTTCACATAATACTCACAATTTATTGGATTTGGAAGGTGTGTAACGAATAAATGTTAAGGCAAAGGAATAGAGATGAAAAGATAATCAAATGCCTAAAATGTTGAAAGCTTGTATACTTTGCTAATTTGATGAAAAATGAAAAGTACAGATTGTTAAAACTATTGACTTAATGTGAAACAAATGGGGGAAAGTGCAGAAGGAAAAATACCACTTGATTTATTTTGGAGACTAGTTTAGATATAGCTGCACCACTGTTTAGTCTTGCTTTGAGATTCAGATAGTAATGTACATTTTTGGATTTTTGATCTACAGACCACATAATTCTCCTTCTATACCTACAGACAGATCTGTACTGACAGAGACTTAAATGTGGCCCGCCATGGTGAGGAGGCCTAGCTGGAAAGTCTTTGTAGCCTAGCTCCACATTAGCTCTGCCCAAGCTTCTTATTCAGAAATGAAGATCCCAGCTAGGCTCCCATGCCTCTGCACCAGTTAGTCTTAGCAGCTGACGATTTCTGACAGCACTGTCCACAGGCAACACTAGATTTAGGAGGAGGAGCCCTAGGTGTGTATATAGTTCTTCAATTAGATTGCAGTCCCAGGCCTGTTCAGGTTGCATCCTTCACTTCACACAAATGGGACTGCCCTGCATTTCAATCTGTACATCTGTTTTACTAGCAGAATTGCCTCTAGATCAGGCCTGCCAAAAGTCCGGCCTGGGGGCCAAATCCGGCCTGTCAGGCCATTCTGAGTGGCCCGCAGCTGGCTGGCCCGCCCCTCCCTCCCCCTCCTTCACCCCCTGTTTTTTTAAAAGAAAGTGGGTGGGGCTTGCAGTGGGGTGGCAGGGTTGGGGAGCAACCGGCCCCTGATACATTCTCAGCCACCAAATCTGGCCCTCCTTACAAAAAGTTTGGGCACCCCTGCTCTAGATGGTGGTTCAAAGCTTTCCCCACATCACAGGCATTAGTTGGTGGAAAGGAGAGGTAGACTACTCTACCAGGATACTAATAATATACCTACCCAGACTTTTGGAAGACTTCTGATAATTTCAGATAAATATTTATATTATAAATCAAACATTATCAGTGGACTCTAATGTCAGTAATCAGGAGTGTCTTCAGAAGCTCTTTCATATGTTGACAATCTTGAATGGGTCCAGAGGAAGGTGACCAAGATGATTGAGGGTTTAGAAATGTCTTACGAGGAGCAGCTTAGGGAGGTGGGAATGTTTAGCCTTACAAATAGACTGAGAGGGGATATGATAGCTATGTTTGAATATTTGAAAGGATATCACATTAAAGAAGGGACTGGTTTGTTTTCCATGGCTTCAGAGACTAGGACACGGGGCAGTGGTCTCAAACTACAGGAAAAGAGGTTCAGTTTAAACATTAGGAAGAATTTCATGACAGAGCTCTTTGGCAATGGAATATGCTGCCACGTAGGGTGGTGGAGTCTCCTTCATTGGAGGTTTTTAAGCAGAGGCTAGATGGCCATCTGTCTGGAGTACTTTGATGGGGGTTCCTGCATGGCAGGAGGTTGGACTAGATGGCCCTTGAGGTTTCTTCCAACTCTACAATTCTATGAGTCACTTAATATACGCTAAAACCTAGAATACTAATTTTCATCACAGCTAAACTAAAACCAGTCAGAATACCAGGAGCTCTCTGAAGTTCAGATGCTACTATTTACTCAACGCCTTATCCCACAAAGGATAATTATTTAAATATGCCAATGTGATGATTATGTAATCGCAGTTGCGCCATGCCCTCCATCAAGTAGGTATTATCCCAAGTGCTGTTGCTTGGCAGAGTAAATTACTCTATAGTAGGCCTACTTAGTGAGTCAGTTCCTCCATAAGTTCCATTGATTTAATTAGGCCTACTTTAACTGTGATATACTATGTTAAAGGAAGTTGCAGTTAGAGGAGACCTATTTAAATCAATAAGGGGGAGTTGACTCATCAGATCCCCACTGATTCAGTGGGCCTGCTACAGTGTGATTTAATATGTTAAGCAATAAACACGTTCCAGGTCTACATAGATAAGTGCACTCAGGTATTTATTTATTTATTTATTTATATACCGCCCCATCTTCTGAGACGGAACTCGGGGCAGTGTACACTAAAAAAGAATAAAACAACAACAAACGAGCATAAAAATCAGAGGCATCAGTAAAAGTATGAGGGTACAATACCCTCCCCTGAGAATGGCGTCGGCGGCACAGGGAGAGGGAAAGAAAAAAAAGAAGAAGGGGAAATTAAACAAGAAGGTTGCCATATGCCTCCTTTAAGAGATGGGTTTTCAAGGCTTTTTTAAAGGTGGGCAGGGATGCTGCAAGGCACAGCTCACTAGGTAGCTGGTTCCACAGTGTAGGGCCCACCACAGAGAAGGTGTGGTTCCGTGTGAGCGACTTCCACGCCTCTATGGGTGTGGCCACCCTAAGTGAGCGCGCCTGCACCATTCTTGTGGGTCTGGTCCCAGTCGACCTCTGAGAGTAGTGTTAGTTGGCCAGGAAGGGCAAGGATTGAAGGACCTGTAGGTAGGCCTCAGTCCCCCAGTAAACTGTCCATATCATTAGGCTACACTGTGAAGAGTATGTGAACCATCCAGAACTAACTGGATGTATTTCTTCTGCCTTTCATAACCAGGAAAGCAGTTGAATTAAATATGAGCAATTTTATGTGTACTGTAGAAGGTAAAACAGATTGGTAACAGTGGGACACCAAGAGGTCAGTTGGTTGCTGCTTAAGAACCACCTGCAAAAGGTCACTTAACTGCCCAAGAATGATCCACTGTAGATTCTATGCTAATACACTGGTGATGAAAAATAATATATTCTCTGATACAGTTGAAGGTTAGGCCTAAGCAGGGATTGTGGTCTGTGTTGTTCACCTCAAGGGGCATTTTTGCTTTAGATATGGCCAGATAAATCCTTGCTTTCTGATTTTATGTATACCATGTTTATGAACATGTTGTACAGTTCGGAGTAGGACAGCGGGAAATGACAGGCTCAGTGGCTTTCTTCCAACAGACGAGCACCTTAGTAGCAACACCATCTGTATCAGTGGGAAGATCCCGCAGCAATCAGGAATGCATAAGTGTTTGTGACCGCACTAAGTATTGCCTCATAACTGAGGTCACACACAGCCTAACATTTAACTCAAATCACATGACAGTGATCTGTCTTTGAGGACAGACTCATTAAAGGTCCTTGTCCACCCAAATATAATCATCTTACCCATCTTCCCAGCTGTTCCGGAAAATCAGATTAAGCATATGTCCTCCTACCACATATAGTGGGAGACAGATATTCCCTTAAGACAAGCTCATGGTTATTGTTAGGGCTCTGGATTTTGAAAAAAATGAAAGCTCCCCCCCATCCCAAGAACACATTACTAGTCTTCCCTCTTTCTTTTCCCCTCAGGGATTTCTCACTTTCCCAGACAGTAGTCTGGCATTTATATTTGGCACAGGTCTGAAGAAATACAACCAGCAAATCACATACACCCAGATATTATCTCACAGTAACTTTTTTGTGCAATGGCTCCTTGTTTCAAACATCTGTTGCAGGAATATGCAGCCTAATGTTTTGAACTACAGTGGTACCTTATATAAAGGAATTAATTTGTTCCAAATGAACTTATGTTAAGCAATTTTCCTTTATACAAATTTCCCATAAGAATGCATTGAAAACAGAGCAATTCCTAATCTTGACCATTTTTATGTTGTACAGATTTGCCCCATAGATGATTCTGTTAAGCAATTTCCCCCTATCTCCGGAATTTTTTATGTTGTACAGATTTTATGTTATACAAACTGTTTGTTATACAAGGGTCCACTTACAACTTACAACTTTTCAGGACTATGGGAGTAGAGATGGGCACGACTTAGCGGTATTTTCATTTTCGTTTTTTCGTTTTCGTTACGTAACGAAACAAAAACGAAAAACGGTTCAAAAATGGACCGAAAACGGAAACGAAACGACTAATTTTGAGCCAATTTTCATTTTTCGTTACTGGAAAAACACATAATGGAGCTAAATGGGGAGAAACGAAAAAAATTTCGTTTTCGTTACGTAACGAAACGAAAACGAAAAATTTTGAAATTAGCTCACGGAAACGAAACGAAACGGACCCTAGCCGAAAACGAAAACGAAAAAAAATTTTCTGAGTCGTGCCCATCTCTATATGGGAGCTGTAATTCAAAACATCTGAAGGACACCATGCTGCTTGTCCCCATTCTAGGGGATGTATTACCGTTACTTCTTTGAAGCTAAAAGTGACTTGCAAGGTAGAAGTGAGTTTGTTGCGTGACAATACAATTTGTTGTATTCGACCTGGCTTTTTTGTGAGGCATTTGGCGACCTTTAATTTTTTATTTTTTTCCCTCCACCACCTTGCCAAGTATCTATTGTTAATTTTTATCTTGATCTCGTCTTAATACTGTTCATTTATTTTATATATTTCCTATGGTTTTTTTATATTGCTGTATTTGTTCGTGTTGCTTGTTTATATTGTTAACCGCCCGGAGTTCCTTCTGGAAGACGGGTGGTATAAATAAATAAATAAACAAACAAACAAACAAATAAATAAATAAATAAATAAATAAATAAATAAAAAGTGTAGAATATCATCTTGGGTCAAGAACTTTGCACTGGTTCAGATGTAGGCATAATTTTGTTGTGTAACCATGACTACACTAATGGAAGCAAACAAGGCCTCTTAGAAGCAGGTATCTTGATTAAAAGTTGGGAAGAAGGTAGCAAAACCTATGACAGGAAGAGGATTGGCAGATAAATAGAAGCAAGATGTGACATGGGGATAACCAGCAGCAAAAGGTCATAAGAAGTACTGTGTGAATTTGTTAAAGGTAGCTCCTCTGTTTGACAAAGCTGCTCCTGGCTTTCTACACAACGGTGATCTACTGTTCTACATAGACTGTGCCTGTAAGCTCAGATCCTTAATAGTAAGTGCACAAAAACTGAAGCCAGGTGTAGGGAACATACATGATTTTAATATATTTTATATAACAGGACTGTGGTCTGAGCCTGTATGTAAAACATAAAATGTATATCAGTGAGGACAAGATGCACCATCAGCAGAAAATGGAAGCATCTTAGGCATATAGTTCATGTCATGTGTATTATGTTAGGGCTTGAAATGGATGTTTAATCTACTTGGGTTTTTTATATCATGAGTATTAATATCTGTAATTGGAAAAGCACTCTGTCCAGTGGCTTCTTCCTAAGCACGTTGCTATGGAAATAAATATTAGCACAGGTATTCTGTGTGAGTTAGGGTTTTTTTAGTTACCTATGTAATGACACAACACACACACACACACACACACACACACACACACACACACACACACACACACACACAACCCACTTATGCTAATTTCTGTGCTGAAAACTATTGCTCTACTCTCTTGTAACATTTGTGTGGAGCAATTGTGGCACATACACACGCACACGCACACGCACACACACACACGCACAAATACCAGAACATTACATCCTTCTGTGTAGCATCCCTTGTGCAAGAAAGCCATTTCATAAGAACCTAAGAAGAGCCATGCTGGATCAGGCCAACGGCCCATCTAGTCCAGCTTCCTGTATCTCACAGTGGCCCCACCAGATTCGTTTGGGAGTGCACAAGACTAGACATCTGTCTCCTGATACCACTCCCCTGCATATGGCCCGTGAAGTACCCCAGTTTTAAGCCTGGAGATTACACATCTCCGTCATGGTTTGTAGCCTGTGATGGACTTTTTCCTCCAGGAATCTGTCCAGTCCCCTTTGGAAGACATCCAGGCCAGATGCCATCACCACATCCTGTGGCAGGGAGTTCCACAGACCAACAACACGCTGGGTAAAAAAATCTCCTGAAAGCTCAAAGTGTTGAACTTGCATTTCAGACCAGACTAGCTGTAAAAGTAGCAAGGAAAACTCACTTGGTTTGAGAGGAACATGTTAGTTTGAGTCCTTCTGTTGCTGCCATTGAATGTGGAACTGCAACAGTTTGAAGGTGGAGGTGATGTGCTGTCTGGACAGCCTCTCCATGTAAGATAAAATGCTAATTATGGTACAGTAGACCCTCGTATAACGGAGGGTTTGTACAACGAAAAATCCGTACAACAGAAAAAAAATCCAGCCCCCCCCCCCCGCAGCCACCCCCGTCCACCACCTGCGGCTGCCCGGGAAGAGGACGGGGGGCGGTCGGGGAAAGAGGGGAGGGGAGGGGTGGCAGGCACGGAGGGGGGCGAGCCAGGGAGGGGTGCCCTTACCTGGCACCTGCGCAGGGGTCCTCCGCTTGCCGCCGCCGCCGGTGCGCCCTCCTGCCTGCCTCCGGGGCTCCGTCAAGAGGTGAGCGCGGGGGGGGAATTCCCCGGGCGGTCCCATCCAAGGCCGCCCGGGAAGAGGACGCGGGGCGGGAGGGGAGGGGTGGCAGGCCGCCACCGCCACCGCTGCGCCCTCCTGCCTCCGGCAAGAGGTGAGCAGGGGGGATTTCCGGCACGGTCCTGCACCCAAGCCAACTGCCCCAGGCCAAGCGGCGCAGCGCGCACACACACCCACGGCCACCTCCGCCCGACCACCTGCGGCCGCCCGGGGAAAGAGAGAAGGAGGGAGGGGAGAGGAGGGGCGGCAGAACGGAGGGGGGGTGAGCCGGGGAGGGGCACCCTTACCTGGCACCTGCACGGGGGTCCACCGCCCGCCCACCCCCCCTCGCCCAAAAAAACCTAGTGCCGCATTGGAATGCATTGGAACGGATTAAATCCAGTTTCAATGCATTCCTATGGGAAATTAGAATTTGTATAACGGAAAACTTGTATAACGTAATTTGATTTTGAACGGATTAGTTATGTTATACAAGGTACCACTGTATTATCTTGGCTCACCTTACCAGTTGTAGCAACCTGTTCTTCAAGCATCCACATTTCTGTATTCAGCATAACAGCCAAGGATCTGTGGATTCAGCTGTCCTCACCATGCATTTGGGCTCCACAGGCTTCCTTAACAGGTGAAGAAATTTCTAAAGCAAAGCAAAAGGTGGTGCATATATACTGCCCTATAGCTTAAAGCAGGCCTGCCCAAAGTCCGGCCTGGGGGGGGGGGATCCGGCCCTCCAGGCCATTCTGAGTGGCCCGCAGCTGGCTGGCCGACCCCTCCCTCCCTCCCCCTCCGTCACCCCATGTTTTTTTAAAAGAAAGTGGGTGGGGCTTGCAGTGGGGTGGTAGGATCGGGGAGCAACCGGCCCCTGACACATTCTCAGCCACCAAATCTGGCCCTCCTTACAAAAAGTTTGGGCACCCCTGGCTTAAAGCTCTCTCTGGACAGCTTGCAGCTTAATTAGGTTGACTACAATTTAACACAATTTATCCCCCCCCTTTCTCCTCATCTAGATGCTTAATTTCTTGACATTGGAGGGATGAAACTATGAGTCAACCTTGATGTAGCTACCTGAGCACAAGATTGAACTCGGGTTGTGATCAGAGTCTTCACCGAAGTACTGCAGTTTCAACCATTGGCCATGAGGCTCTTATACCCAACAAAGTCTTCTATATTTTTAAATTATTCATAGCTGAAAAACAGTGTTTTGTGTGCTAAGTCATAAATGAAGCATCCTGTTTTACAAAAGGGGGAAACAAATTTGATATGCAAATAAGTATTTTTAAAAGTTTAAAATCAAGAAAAAAAATAATTGTGATGCTAGTACAGTATTAAATAACAGTATAGAAAACCATCAAGAGGCAAACCTATAGTCCTGTATACAAGAGCAGCTAAAACCCACCTTATGAATGAATACAAGGGTATCTAAAACCCACCATATGAACTTCACAGTTAGGGCTGGGCCACTGTGTTTCACATAGGCAGGCAATAAATAGCCAGTCCTTGGAGTCTGTGAAATACGATTGTAGTTTTTATGTTTCTTGACTCAAATATTCAAACAGAACAGTTTAACTCTTGGCTCTCTTGACTTATTGGCCACTGGCCACATATCTCCAGTACATAGTAGGTCTGCTACATCCACAGATTCATTACCTGCAGTTTCACTTATCCACTGCCTGAATTTTTTTTTTTTTTTTTTTTTTGGAAAACACATGTCTATACCTATGCTTTATAACCAGGACTGGCCACTAGATGGAACCAGATACTGTGCTATGTAAAGATGGTTTATCATCTCATCAGATAAGCTATCACACATCTATCACAAATTCTTCACATAAATCTAATGGGTCTGGTAGGATAGTGCTAAAACTTATTGACTTGACTATATCAGTCCAGTACATTTGAAGAGAAGCAGGTTAAGGAAGACTGATCTGGGATAAATAATTCCAGAAAGCAACAGGATTACCTCTTTAAAACTTTATTTCTGAAACTGTATTTACAGTGTATATTTGAAATAAATGTTTATCTTTTGAAATAAACAGTTAGGATTTAGCCGTTCAACTTGAATGGTGAGCCATTTTCATCACAGCTAAACTAAAACCAGTCAGAATAACAGGTGCTGTCTGAACGCCTTATTCCACAAAAGATTATTATTTAAATATGCCAAAGTGATGATTATGTAATCATAGTTGCACCATGCCCTCCATCAAGTAGGTATTAGCCCAAGTGCTGTTGCTTGGCAGAGTAAATTACTCTATAGTAGCCCTGTTGAGTCAGTTGTGGCGCCTTAAAGACTAACGGCTATATTTTAATGTAGCATTGTCTTGATATACTATTTAGAAAGTTCTGACTGAGGATCTGTTTCTCAGAAGCAACCTACTGGTAATTTTGTTTCCTGAGAATTGCAATCAGATTTTAAGTACTGATAAGAAACAAAGACAGCTGAGTACAGTAGTCTTTTTCAAAGCTACAAAGGTGCAAAAAATCACTCAAGTGAACAGCTGCAGTGCTCATCATAAAAGTGTTGTGCACCTCCTCAACACTGCATATGCAAAACCAGAAGAAATGAATTCCTGGGATCATACAAAACAGAAGATTTACCTGTATCCCTTCAAAGAATCTGCAGTTGCTTCATGATATTAGATATATTAACAGAATGAGCAAAAATAAATAAATAAATAAATAAATAAATAAATAAATAAATAAATAAATAAATAAATAAATAAATAAATAAAGACTGCATCTCAAAAAGACATAGTGGAACTGGAAAAGGTGCAGAAGAGAGCGACTAAAATGAATACTGAGCTGGGGGACCTCCCTTATGAGGAAAGGCTAAAACATTTAGGCCTCTTTAGTCTGGAAAAAAGGCGCCTGAGGGGAGATATGATTGAGACGTACAAAATAATGCAGGGCATGAGTAAAGTGGATAAAGGGACGCTCTTTTCCCTCCCACAAAATACCAGAACTAGGGGATATCCACTCAAACTGAGGGTTGGGAGAGTGAGAAGAGACAAAAGAATTTTTTTAACCCAGCATGTTGTGAGTCTGTGGAACTCCCTGCTACAGGATGTGGTGATGGCATCTGGCCTGGATGCCTTCAAAATGGGATTGGACAGATTCCTGGAGGAAAAGTCCATCACAGGTTACAAACCATGATGGGGATGTGTAATCTCCAGGCTTAAAACCGGGGTACTTCAAGGACCAGTTGGAAGGGAGATGTATCAGGAGACAGATATCTAGTCTCGTGCGCTCCCATCTGGTGGGGCCACTGTGAGATACAGGTAGCTGGACTAGATGGGCCTTTGGCCTGATCCAGCATGACTCTTCTTATGTTCTTATGTACGTGATTTCAACAATCCCCAGACAAATCAAAAATACTTCACGCCTCCACCAACAAGGCCATAGATAACAACCCATACTTTCGGTTTCAGCACCTTAGGCCATTGTCTGCCTAATGGCCTATTGACAACATTGTTCACATAAGGAGCCTATTTCAGGCCATTGTTCATCTTATGAGCCTATTTCAGACCAGTGTGACATGAGGTCAAAGTGAACTATAAAATGGAGGACTCGCAACCAGCTTTCCTCAGACTGATGAAGCTGTTTGGATGAGCAGCAAAATGTTTCAATCTTTCAAGAAAAGAAGTCCAGTTGCCATGACTCAACTTCCAGATTCTCTCTCTTTAGAATTTATGGTAACAAAATTTCTTTATCCTATCTGGCAATGAGGTCACTCAATGTAGATTCATAACTAACTGTTGTTGGCCAAAATTGCAGTCTGGTTGACTTGTTAAAAAGCTTCACTTTAGTAATGCTTAAGTGTGGGGTGGGGGGACTTAAAGAACATAGTGGAACTTGCTTCTCTCACGCAGTATGCATACGCATACGTAGGATTGCATTAAAACATTTCTTTTCCTCAGCTGCATCCTACACCTTGTAACCTGAACTAGACAACTTCAGGAAAGTTAAATATAGTAGTGGGGATACTGAACAAAAATAAACAGCCACAAAAGCAGTCAGTGCATGGATCCTTCTTATACTGTAGCCTAATACAGTATCTTTCTCAGACCTACCCCCAAGATCTTTCTAAGTGGAAGAGATTAACCTTCTGTACACAAAGCACAGGGTCTGCCATTAAACCAGTGTTCTGTTCCCCATGTAGAGAAATCTAACAAACGTTACAGCCTGTGTGAGTAGCCACTGGACATGTATGAGTGGAACGCTTGGGATCACAGCTCACCAGTCTCTTGTTTGGCTGTGAGATCTATAGCTGTATAGAGTTATAGATCTGTATCTATAATTTCCAGGGCTGTAGTTCTGACCTTGTAATATGACTATCCCTGTCATCCTGTATGAATAAACCTGCAGTTGCAGAACATGTAGAAGGCTATGTTTAGCATTTATCACTGCATGACAACGCCAGGAGAACTCTGTGGATATTTTATGATAGAAGGGTCCATGCGTCTCTAGTAGAAGGCACAACATAAAAAAGAGGCTGCCCCGAGATCTGATCCATCTACAGCAGGCCTGCCCAAAGTCTGGCCCGGGGGGCGCAGCGGAGGCAAATCCGGCCCACCAGGCCATTGTGAGTGGCCCGCGGCTGGCTGGCCTGCCCCTCCCTCCCCCTCCTTCGCCCCATTTTTTTTTTAAACTTCTGCCAACACTGACACCGCCAGGAAGCTTGAGGGGCTGGGCTGGCCGGCCGGTGAGCAGAAGCTTGTGGGGTGGGCGGGCAAGGGGGTGGGCCACCACCACCAGCACCGCTGGGAAGCTTGTGGGGCTGGGCGCGCGCACGGGGGTGGTGCGCCGGCGGGCTGCCGCCACTGGCATCACCGGGAACCTTGTGAAGGTAGGCGCAGTCAGTGGGTGGGGCTTATGGGTCAGGGAGTGGGGTGGCAGGGTCAGGGAGCAACCGGCCCCTGACACATTCTCAGCCACTAAATCTGGCCCTCCTTACAAAAAGTTTGGGCACCCCTGATCTACAGTGTTCTCCAGAAATAAAACATCGTTGCCTGTCCAGTTTCAAATATGCAGGGGTATTGCTTTGGAAGGGAGGAGGCATTCTTCTAATAGTTAGAGGTTATATTCCTTTCCACTCAGTGCAAATCTTGCGTACCTATTTGTGAAACAGGCCTACATTTTTCAGTAAGAACCCTGCAGGGCTTTCTAACATTTGTTGGCACACTGCTCCGTTGTTAAGAAGCTCAAAGCAGCCAGAGTATGTGTGAAACAGGTGTTGGGCGATTCAATCCTGGAGAAGGTTACTGTCTGTAAATAGTTTTGTAGAGAGTGGGATTTTAGCAGGTGTTCCTTTTCTAATTGTGGATAGAAAGGCACGCCAAGCTCCTTTGTCCATCTGTTTGTTTTCCTGCCACTGCTAAAGGCCTCAGAGGCCAGTCCCTATTCTACCCCCAAGGTGTTCCCCTACTTTTGTTCTTAATACAATTGTAGTTCATATTGATATTTATTTATTTAATTTTTTTATCCCACCCATCTGGCAGCGAGGTCACTCGGGGCGGTTTTGCAGCTGTTTTGAAGCAAGATATTTTGGTTTGTTTATTTCTAAAGACACAGAAATCTCGAGTCTAAAGTTCAGTTGGCCCTTTGCTGAATACTGATGCCAGTTATCGAGGGTTATTTGAAAAGAACCTTTACAAGATGCAGCCTTTGCATCCTAAAACTATCTGAACTGATCGCATAAGATCTTAACTAATGGTTTACAGTTTAACGTTTAAAATTTGGTTGAATTATTCATAAGTTTATAAAAAAGCCAGAATTCTGTTCTGTAAGTTATGCTGTACAAGGCTGATGATATCATCAGCTATGGCAATTTTTTAAAAAAAATCTAATTCTTCCTTAAAAATCTTGAAGCTTCCATGGAATTCTGCTTGCTATGCAGAAATGGGTGTGTGTGTGTGTGTGTGTGTGTGTGTGTGTGTGTGTGTGGACTTGGGTTTGGGCTTTAATTTCCTAGTATTGTCACCACCAGGATGACTTTATTGCTGGATGTGATTCTCTAAAAATAGTTTTTCTATTTAGATAAAATAAAATAAAAACCAGATCATGCTACCGATCACCCACACTGTACAAGGACATGGCACTTGAAGAAGATTCTCTGAAAGACTCCCACACACCGTGCAGCCTCCCAACAGTTTCCCCGTGACAGAAGGGAGCTTGGGGACATGAGCAGGGGATCGGAATTGTTCTATTCCTGAAAAACCACCATGGCTGATGATGTCATCAGTCTTATGAGGCATAGTTTCACAAAAAGAGATTCGCCCATTGATCACTGTAATAGGTGTTTTGAAGATACAGGTACAAAGAGCCTGTGACAAACGTTGTAAAAACCATACAGCTGCTTTTGATGGGGAATGTGTGTAAAGAAACCATAGCAAAATACAGATATACGTATACATGAAAGAGAAAACCAAATAAAAAGGTAAAGAAGAAGATGTAGGAAAGATCTTTGGATGTGTTTTAGCCAGGTACCATCACAGTACAGAGAGCCCTTCAAACTTTTTGTACGAGGACATGGTAAACAGGTACATATTGTGACCTGGAAGGAAGATACCTAATTTAGACTTCTAAGAACTTGCACTTTTAATAAAAATCCTCTGTGAAGGGTGTGCACTGCTCATTTTAAATCACATATCTTTTCCCATGAGTGCATCTTTGGCCACACAAGACCTAAATAAACAATTTTTTCTGTGGCAGCTTGTTCCAGTGAAATAGGTTGGGAAGCTTTTCACTAAAACGTACACCAAAAGTTCAGATCTGTAATTGTGGACCCAAGGCAGCAAATGCTTTTATGGAAGTTATGCTCCATTGATACTAGCGGCTTTTTAACACAACTATGGTAAACATAATGGGAGTCTAAATAGCAGCGGGGAGAGATGTCCTGCCTCACCTTATATTTTCAAGAACATTGATTGTTGTTTAGATGCAAGGTGAAGGTTACACAAGTGACATGACTAGAGATGGGCACGAAACGAGCGATTTTTCATTTTTGTTTTTTCCGTTTCGTTACGTAACGAAACAAAAAACGAATTTTAACTCCAAAATGAAATGAAACGACCCGAAACATGAAAAATTTTGTCGACCGCTTCATTTTCGTTACGGCAAATACATTGAATTGTGCTAAATGCTAACGAAACAGCAATTTTTCATTTTCGTTTTCGTTTTTTCATTTCGTTACGTAACGAAACGGAAACGAAAATTTTTCCAAAAACCTCACGGAAACGGAAATGGACCGAAACAGACCCTAAATGACCAAACGACAAACAAAACACTATTTTTTTTAGTTGTGCCCATCTCTAGACATGACTATCTAGCCAGAGGGGTCTACATCTCTTCAATACAAAAAAGGCCAGACTTCTCTGGAGAGAGTAGATATACTTTTTGTCCCTGAGAACTATGTTGTCATTCTGATAAAAGGTTTTCCCTGCCAGCTTGTATAATTGTTTATCTAAATAATAGTTTAGCTAATTATGTACTTCATTCAAAAAAATGTAATGGAGCTTTTTTGGTGGGGGTGGCGGCATCTCTTTTGTTTATTTCCGGTTGTAGAGCATAGAAGAAAATGGACCTGAAACTAATTTTAATTTGTATGTGAAAGCATGACTTTATCTTCTGTGATGTATTTATTATATTTGAAAGCTTATGAAGGAAAAATGGTTTCAAAATAAAAGTACAGCCTTAGTATATGTTAGCAGTCATTCTTGAAGTATATGAGTTCCCCATTTACATAGAAGGTGATGGATGATATCTGATCCTGGTTGTGTGAGGGATGCAGTGGTTGCTGGTTTGGTTACACCCGTCCCCCTCTCAAAACAGGTTTTGTCCATTTGCAGTCACTTCCAGTATTGGAGGACAAGAGTCTTTGAGGAGAGAAACCCCTGGGAGTAAACTCTTGGTGTAGGAAGATTCTGTGTTACACTTCTGTACATCCCATAGCTGTCAAAATCAGAAACATTCCCCGGTTTCTGTTTTATTTAATGCAGTATGGATAGCTCTGGGCTTAGTGCCTCTTTTCACCCCTGTGGAGATGAAAGCTTGACTAAGCTTCAGTTAAACTGTTATATACTGTTTATTAGAATGCCAAACTGTATATGAGACAGACACTCTTAAACTCATGCGTTGAAATAACATGTCTTCTCTTCCAGACTAACAGGGATGCCAAAGGAAAAATATGATCCTCCAGATCCCCGCCGAATTTACACCATCATGTCAGCAGAGGAGGTAGCCAATGGGAAAAAGTCCCATTGGGCAGAATTGGAAATCTCGGGTGAGTTGTCAAGTAATGACTTGCTCACCGGGTGCAGTGCAGTTCTTCTGTGCTCCATTAATATAATGTAGATGTCTATTTGCCCGATAAGTATAGTTTGGGGTCAGCAAGTAATTCATTGGCTAGCTCTTCAAGCAAAGGGAAAAAGTAAGTGAGAGCCTTGTAGGATATATATGAGGTTTGTTCGTTTATTTATATATTACCATATTTGTTTACACACACACACACACACACACACACACACACACACACACACACCTCTGCCCAGAGTACTCTTGTAACTAGATGGGTGGTATATGAATCAATTGACTCACTACATTCATTTACATTTCTCTGTAAAATATAAAACACCATTTCTGCCCACCTAGAAATCTAACATCTCTAATAAAAGCATGTCTCTCAAGTCTCTTCCTGCAGCTTTCTGAAAGTAGAATCTTCTGGGGGAAGATAATGGCACGATGTTTACTAGCTTTCATGGTGTTGATAGGTTGAAATGGGTTTTCTCTTCCTTTAAGTCATGGCTTCCTTTAAGTCAGGCCACCTACCACCCCCACCCCCGCTGTTTCTTTTCATTTCCCCATTTGAAACACTCCTCCTCTACGCTTTGGTGAGTTTTAAAAAAGGTGGGGCTGTTTTCTTTTCTTTGTGGGAGCACATTTCCTAATGGGCTGCTCAAGCCCAATGGAGCCTGATTCTGTAGAAAATAATCCCACCAAAACAGAGTGTTTAGAATAGGGAAATGAAAGGAAACAGTGTGGGGTGGGGTGGAAGAGGACTCAAGAAAAGACGGAGCCCAATCCTGCACAAAAAAAAAACAAACATGGAAGGAAACAGGTGAGTTTGGGTTCTCCTCCACCCCCCACCCCCAGAAAGGCTTACTTCCATGTATACGACACCCCTTAATATTTTGTGTCATGATTTTAGAAAAAAGTAGTGTCTTGTACACAGAAAAATATAGTACAGTATACATCTGTTTAAAGTGATTGCTCCCTCTACTGGCCAAAAAGGAGAAATTTTGCATTTTTTGAAGAGCTGTTCTAATGAAGACTTGAGACTACCGTGTGTCCAGAATGCAGCAGCCAGACTGGTAGTTGGTGTGAGCGCATTTCTTCACATCATGCCTGTTCTGGCTTGTCTCCACTGGTTATAATTTGCAACCTGAATCAGATTCAGGGTTCTGATAAAATCCTACTTATAAAATCCTACAGAGATTGGGGGCACACGACCTGTCAGAATCATGCTACATGTCCTTCCCCAGTGGTCATCTGCCTGATCTACCAGAAAACTTAAAACATAGCTTTCCAGGCAGACTTTTCCCACACCGATCCTATTTGTTTTCAGCTTTTCACTCTGTTCTGCTATCAGATAATTGTCCTTGGTGCCACTTGTTCTTATTTGATAAATGATTTAACTTTTGTAGAATCACTACTTAGTACTAATATGCTTTATCTATGGTTGTAAACCACCCATAATATTGCTGCACACTAATGTGGTTTGTGGCAAAATTACCCTTGCACCAAGACTCAGAGCAAACAATTTTTTTTAAAAAAAAATGGGGAATTCAGCTCCAGGGATTGCACATGAGCCCCCAAGGAGGAGGCAGCATGCGGTCTTTTGCTCAGCTCTGCTTTCATTGATGTCGATTCATGATCTCCAACACTGAATCTCCAGATATGATTGGACTACCACTGACAGCATCCCTTGGCAAACAGTACAGAAATTTAGAGAACGATTGTCTAGCAATATCTTGGGATTAAGTTTTGAGAAGCACTAATGCAGAGTTGGTAGTTTTTCTAAGGTAACTGTCATGTTCCTCAAACCTGCACTCTTTGTGTAAAAAAAATTTACAGTAAGCATTGTGCCGTTCTTGGAAAGACCTGTTTCTTGATGCGCAGATAACATGTACTGTGGGTTGGGGAGATTAATTGATTAATGTGTTATTAATTGATTAATGTGTTATCAAAGCCAGTTTATTTTTCCTTCTTCCGTATTATCCCATATCATGTATACCTGCTGGGTTTATAGAAGAACCTTTCTGCATGCTTAATGCTCTCTGCTTGCTATTCATTTTAGGTAGAGTGCGGAGCTTAAGTACGTCTCTTTGGTCACTAACGCACTTGACTGCTCTCCACCTCAATGACAACTATCTGACTCGCATTCCGCCTGATATTGCCAAGCTTCATAATCTGGTTTACCTGGATCTCTCGTCCAACAAACTCAGAAGTTTACCAGCAGAATTAGGAAACATGGTATCTCTCAGGTAAGGAGTGTTGTTGTCTCTTCCAAAGTATGTACACAAAAGATATATTGTTTAACTTGGCTTTTCTGTATTTAGAATTTAATGAGCCTATCTTTCAAATATTTCTGCTTGTGTGTGTGCATGTGCATTGGCTAATAAGCAAATAGAAGACACAAGAACACATGGTAGTGTCAGGAAATGGGTACTTTACTGCATGCCACATATATTTCTTCATTTGGATGGCAGCAACATATTTATTCATCTGTTAGGTAAGGTAAGGTAAGGTAAGGTTTATTGTTACGGCATCAAGCCAGACATATGATAAAATAGAATAGAGCAGAATAAAATAAAATAAATTCTGTTATAATCTTCTAAAGTGCTAGAACCTAATATTTTGGTTTGTCTCTCCCTGTTAAGCCTAGAGCTCTAAAATTTCTGGAAACTTTTTTGGGGGGTGTTTCCCCCCTCGCCCCGTGGCTTCAAAATTCCCATCTCTAGAACATAAGAACAGCCTTGCTGGAACAGGCTACAGCCCATCCACTCCAGCATTCTGTCTCACACAGCAGCTCACCATTTGCTTCAGGGTATTCCCAAGCAGATGTCTTCACTTGCTTATGATTCCCTGCAAATGGCATTGAGAGATATCTTTCCTATCTCTCCAACCCGGAGGTTGTCCTGAGGCATCCATAATGATAGCCATTGATGCCCTTAAAGCTGTCAAGTAACTAGAGAGTGGCACAAACTGTTTATAAGTCAAGCAGATGTTCAGCTACTGCTTCTGAGTAGGTGCCGGCTGGAAGAGGTGGGGCTTTGGACCATTAGCCACCTGTTTGGCTGATAAACAAATTGTCACCAACTGATGGTTCATGCCCATCTCTAGAAATAACCCTTTTCTCTCTGGCTTAGCAAGAAGGAAGGCATGGCAGCTTGCCAGAATCTGTTCGATTCAGACATTATAATAAACAACCTTGTCGCTTCTTGTTATTCAGTTAAATACCAAAGCACATAAAAACAGCCTTGCTGGAACAGGCCACAGCCCAGCCAGTCCAGCATTCTGTCTCATACAGTGGCTCACCATTTGCTTCAGGCAGATGGCTTCACCTGCTTAATATTCCCAGTGAATGGCATTGAGAGATATCCTGCCTATCTCTGCAACCCGGAGGTTGTCCTTAGGCATCCATGATGATAGCCATTTATACTCTTGTTCTTCATGAACTTGTCTAATCCTTTCTTAAAGCTGTCAAGGCTGACAGCTGTCACCACTTCTGACAAGGAGTTCCAGAGACCAGTGATCCTCTGGGTGAAAAAGTACTTTCTCTTATTTGTTTGAGATCTAGCACCCAAAAGTTTCAAGGAGTGCCACCTAGTTCTACGGTTGTGCAATAGGGAAAACAGCTTTTCCTCATCTATTTTGACCACACCGCGTATGATTAACTTTTGGAATGTATCGAGAATGTAGTATGTGAATTTGTTACATTTTGCAAGATACACTGAATACGAATTTGTTTAAGGATGACTTGATGAAAATATCTTGGTTTTTTTAGGGAATTGCTTTTAAACAACAATTTGTTACGAGTTTTGCCTTATGAACTTGGACGGCTCTTCCAGCTACAAACCCTAGGTTTGAAAGGTAAAGGATGTTTAGTTAATGTCATAAGCACACACATCACAAACATGTACTTTCTCTCTTTATTCCTGTACCAGATTCTTCATGCATCTTGGAGATTATGAACATTTTTTAAAAAATAAGTGCAAATGCTAAGTTTCTTAGCCCACTATTCCAATTCTCTTACTATTTATTCATTGGATAGTCGATTTTATATTAGTCATGAACTGTACTTTTATTTTCATTTTGCTCAATGTGCTGAATCCAGATGAAGTCTTGCGTTTATGTCGGTTATGGACACTGTCACAGCCCCTTCCCCTTCTGCAGTTTCACAGAGAATGTAGGGAAGAGAGAGGTTCTGTGAGGAACTGGCTTCAAATAAAACAGGCCTGCCCAACAGGTAGACCGCCGGCTACCGGTAGCTTGCAAGGGGTTCAAAAGTAGCCCGGCGGCCATCAATTTAAAAAGTGAGGGGACAAGTTCTCCACCCCTCCCTCCCGCATCTCAAGGACCACCACCACTGCCCCAGCAAAGTTCTGGGTCTGCCAGCCCACTGTCTCAGCCGAGCAGGGCAGTTCAAGGGCCATGGTCCATTGAAATCTGTTCCCTCCAAAACAGATTAATTGGTTTTCAATTCATTCCTATTGGAGACCGCTGCTCTACTTACAAAAGGTCTTACTTATGAGCATGTGCTCAGAACAGATAAAATTCATAAGTAGAGGTTTTAGTGTAGTATCCCTCAGACACTTTGCGCCGGAAAAAGAAGACCTTGGCCTGTTCAAAGTTGGACAGCCCTGAAATAAAAGAACACTATAATTTTCTTTGCTTACTAGGCAGTGTTACTGAACATGGATGCTCCGTTTTATAAGAAACAGCCCTCCAGGTGCTTGACGCTGCCTATAATCTCATTTCCCACTCATCCCTGTACCGAAATTAATTCGTTCTGCGAGCTATTTCGCATTGTGAAATATTTCTTAAACCAACACATCCCTATCCCCGGAAATTTCCCATAGGAAACGAAATGCGTAATGGAAAAAAAAGTAAACTGGACCATGCCATAGAAAATCTTCTTAAACCGAAACATCCCTATTCCCAGAAATTTCCTTTCATTAACCAATTGTTTCATTAATTGAGGCGTTCAGTAACCAAGGTACCACTGTAGTTATATTTCTTGTAGGGCTTAATTTCTCCATTTGGACACAGATGGGGAAGGTGTTGATCTAGTTACTACAGACTCACTATAAAAGCATTGAGTATTGTGTCACTAGTAACCGGTTTGAAAAATTTTGTTTTTATTCCAGGCAATCCTTTATCACAAGATATTCTCAGCCTGTACCAGGACCCAGATGGGACACGGAAATTATTGAATTACATGCTTGACAATCTAGCAGGTAAGAATTTTTATAGCAGCATAATGTCCATCTTATGGTTAGCTGTGCGGAGAAGATGTATGCAAAGCACAAGTCTGTTAACTCTTAAACATGTTTTTTTTAAAAACTACAACTTCAGGAATGTCTCTGCTCATATGACAAGATACTTATGTTGGTACAGGGATTCTTGAAGTGAGAGCCAGAGTCTTTGGACGTGGTTATTTACATGGTCATTTACTCTGCCAGGGAGGATGGGTGGGTGCCAGTATCCTGAGGAAATGTGCTGGATTCAAAGGTCCATGGAAATCTATAGTTAGACAGGAATCTAACTATAGATGAGGGCTTTCAGAAGAGGGGAATCTGTGTGAACCAGTTGTTCAGTTCATTTAGGAGTCAACAGTCAATTGCCCTGTCAGATTCCATCTCCCATTATCTCCTGAGCTATCGTCTAATAATATCTGAAGGCCACTAAGATGCCTGCTTGTCATTTAAGTAAAGTTAGCCAAAGAGATAATTTCAAGCTGAGCAGCTCTGGATGCACCTTGGGTTTCTCAGGCTCAGTATATGGGACCAGTGTATGGGTATTCTCAATTGTACTGGATTGGAGCACCAAACAGAAGTGGTGCTGTTTATTTTTAGTTAAGCCTTCATGGAGTGGTTGCCTCTAAAAAGTAATTCAGCAGCTGATACAAACTGTGGCACATAGCCCTTATGAGGAATGTTGATTGCCAGCACAGACTTTCACAACTCCTGCTACTGGTGTAGAAATCTTAAATCTAGTGACACAGTAAATATTGCAACACTTTTGACCATGTCATGGAGCCCCTGGACTCTTCTTTCCCAGCTGCCATGACTCGACTCCAAGATTCTGTAATACTATATGTATGTGTTGCAAGGATATGATAGCTTCTAGGCCTGCCTAATAGTCCCTTTTTAACGTTTCAGTTCATCCAGAGCAGCTGCCTCCAAGGCCATGGATTACATTGAAAGAAAGAGACCAAATTCTGCCCTCAGGTAATTATTGTTGCTCCTATTCTCCTTTTTAATATTTATTGTTATATTTGTATCCCGCTTATCTCCAGAAAAGGACTCTAAGCGGCGAATAGATGATATAAGGTGGGGAAAATAGTGAAGAACAGGAAACACAACATTACAGAAGTTAAGCAAACTTTCCATCTCACTACTTCAGTTTGCTAAATGACTCACTACAGCTGCATTCATGCAGGAGTAAAGTGGAAATACTGTAGGATATTTTTTCTGATAGATTTTACTAGAGAGAGGGCATTGCCTCATAAGACATGAATGGGAATTGCAATTTTTTCAAGAGCTCCTACGGGAAGATGGGCGGGGTATAAATACAATAATAAATAAATAAATAAATAAATAAATAATAAATACATGATTACATCAGCGGAGATTTGCCGCATCAACTTCTCTGTAAGTTCCATTGATTCAGTGAGCCTATTCTAGTTGTGACGTATTATGCTAAACTGTTGCGTTACTGCTGTGCGATAATTGCCTAACTCATCAGGCAATGAGTTATAGTTTCCAGTTTTCTAAAGGTAATTTGGTTAACCATGGAATCAGACAAGGCAACAAACACTATGCTGAATTGCTGGAAGTTGAGTCATGGCAACTGGACTTCTTTTTCTTGTCCAGTTGCCATGACTCAACTTCCAGATAAACTCCCCTGGATGACTGAGAATCTTCACAGGCATATGCTGAAATGCCTTGTGCCGATAATTATGCTTGAGTGAAGAAGTGGTCCATACATCACTGTTTTCGTCAACAAACATTTGTTTTTCTTCCTCCCAGCATCCTTCACTGTCATGTGTTACAATGTGTTGTGTGATAAATATGCCACCCGACAGCTCTATGGTTATTGTCCGTCTTGGGCATTAAATTGGGAATACAGAAAAAAGGGAATCATGGAAGAAATTGTAAACTGGGATGCAGATATCATTAGTCTTCAAGTAAGTATATGGTACAAGACAGTTCTGTTCCCTTCCCCCCCCCTCCAATCATGAACTAATGGGAATCTTTCTCTCTCTCGTTCCATTATTAAAATGATGATGATGAGGCTAGGACTTTTGTGTTGATTATTTATTTTTCATGTTCTGAAATCCTTCCATCCTTGTTTTTAAGTGTAGTGCAAAAGTTTCTTAGATACTTTCTCACACAACAGTACACAATTTGTGAAAGAGTAGTATTTTCTGTTCTTTTTATGCAGGGTGCCAATACTCTGTTAAAACTTCATATTCGGGACAGCAGAGGTTTTTTTTTTTCCTTCCAAAAGGAAAACAAAATATTGCCAGTCAGGATTTTATGCCAGCACAAGTGAAGTTATGGATGTCTCAGGAGCTAATTAACTGGCTGCATATGAGCAATATGACCGGCACCTCATTAATTAGCTTCAGTTTGCTTCATGATTTGTTGCAGATGCACTCATGATGATGATGATCTGCATAGCCTGGCAGTGTTTACATTTGCTGCAGTTAATCCATTTGCAGCAATGCTGTGCAATAATTTAATTTAATTATATAGGGCAATATAGGGGCCAGGGTATGTGAAATATGTGTTCTGAATACCACAGCTTTAATAGCATCAAGTATATGCTTTTGTCGTGCATAAAACATTTTGTCAGGAATGCAGAACAGTGCCTTCCTCTGTGGGTAGCACCCCAATTCTTGGATTCCCACCCAAATCTTCGTTCATAATTTTAGGCAAGTTATGAAGTTACTTTTGTTCCCTTCAGCTTTCCATAGCTTTCAGTAGGATTGATTCTTCTCTCGTTTGTTTTTAATGTTTGGTTTCAGTTTCATTCGCTAGATTTTGTGACACTATTATTCTTTTAAGCATTTATTTATAAGTCAAACAATGTTAATACCTATTAACTAAGGAAGTTAAATAGTCAACTATAGTTAAATAGAGGGAGTATGGAGCTGAATGCCATTTATACTGGGAAATAACAGTGGGGAGATGCAGCTCTGGAGGCTGCTTGTGAGCTTCCGTGGGCCTTTGCTGCTATAGCAAATGATGTGCTATGGTGCACAGTGTTGGATTGGTATGACAGGGTGCCTGTTAATGTTTTACATTATGCCCTCTAGGGATCTTTCTCTTGTTACTGTGGATAGCATGAGAAGCCCTGAGCCAGTGAGGGAAATATACATACTGAATGTCAATCCCCTGGTCTCATGCCTGTGTATTTATCTCCAGAACAGGCAAAAGGAAAGGAAATGTCTATTCTAAGCCCAATTTTCATTATTCCATTGTTAACAGTGCTGTTCCTTTCCAGGAAGTAGAAACTGAGCAATACTTCACCCTCTTTCTGCCAGCATTAAAAGAGCGTGGATATGATGGGTTTTTCTCTCCAAAGTCGCGTGCCAAAATCATGTCCGAGCAGGAGCGAAAGCATGTGGATGGTTGTGCAATATTCTTCAAAACAGAAAAGTAAGAAGCCGTCCTGGCTTGTGTAAAATAATTATCAGAGTAGTGCAAGTCTCAGGCCGTAAAAATAACAAAGAATCTTGTGTTAGCTTTAAAACCACCCAGGTTTATTTGTCACAAGTTTTGTGAAACGTGGCTCACTTCAGCAGACACCCTGATGAAGCAGGTGGGAAATGCTTATAAATATGTTTGGGAGGGAGAGGAATTTGGGGGAATTGAAATGCAAACATAGATTATTGCAGAGACATTTAGTTATCTCAACAGTGATTGTTAACAAACAGACATAACTTGGGGTAACAAACAGAGGTAAACATGGAATTTGTCCCCTAAAACAGAAAATGAAACACACAGGAGTTCTGGAAGACATTAATAAATCAACATTCACCATTTACGCACGCACGCACACACACACACACACAGATATATAGATGTAGATCTAGATATAGAAAGAGAGAGAGAGAAGAATCAGAGAGTACAGTGGTACCTTGTATAAAGGAATTAATTCGTTCCAAATGAAATTATGTTAAGCAAATTTTCCTTTATACAAATTTCCCATAGGAATGCATTGAAAACAGAGTGATCCCATTTTTATGTTGTACGGATTCACCCCATAGGTGATTATGTTAAGCAAATTTCCCCTATCTCCGGAATTTTTTATGTTGTACAGATTTTTTGTTATACAAGCTGTTTGTTATACAAGGGTCCACTGTATTAGAGTTGGCAGGTGTCTATAAGGCTGTTAAGTCCAACTTCCTGCTCAATGCAGGAATCCAAATCAAAGAACATCTGACAGATGGTTGTCCAATTTTCTCTTGAGTGCTCACCATAATTCATTCCATTGTTGTACTGCTCTAACATTCTGAGATCACCAACAACAGATCTTGCCTGCCCCTCCCCAGTATGACTACCTTACAAGTATCTGAAAAATTATATCATACATCCCTTAGTCTTCTTTTCTCAAGGCTAAAAATGCCTAGTTCCTTCAGCTTGTCATGCCATTTTATGTTCTTGGTTTTAAGGTGGTGACTTGCATGCTTTTATGTTTCTTAAGTAGGAATTCTGACCTTTTAAGATGTTTGTCGATAACTTTTATGTGAATACTGATTCTGATGTTTTGGGGTGGTGTTTTTAGGTTCACGGTGGTGCAAAAACACACGGTAGAGTTCAACCAAGTGGCAATGGCAAACTCAGAAGGATCGGAAGCAATGCTGAATCGAGTGATGACAAAGGACAACATTGGAGTTGCTGTAGTGTTAGAGGTGCATAAAGAACTGTTTGGAACAGGTGAGTGTCAAGGTCTTTAAACCAAAAAGGAGTGCAGATGGCATAGGGTTTCTTAACAGTGAAGTCTTCTTGTATAGTGAAAGCCCCTCATAATAAGGATGGACTCCTCTGCTGAAGGATCTTCCAAATTACAAATCACCCTGAAACAACACTTTTGTAATGCTAATGCTGGAGTAGAGAAATTAATTGTCCTGCCTTTCCTCCCGCTTTTTGGCCTCCAGTTCACATGGCCAAAAAGTCATTTTTTAATTTTGATAACAATCTCAGTTATTGTGAGTTATTGTGCCTCAAAATGGAATTATAATACTGAACCAGTGCTATTATATGCCACTGAAATTGAATCATATAAATAAAAACATGGACCCAAACTGTTGTCAGAGCTGTAAACAGATTGATACATATTTACATTCGTGATGGCATTGCCCTAGAACAGTGATGGCGAACCATTTAGAAACCGAGTGCCCAAACTGCAGTTAAAAACCCACTAATTTTTTGCAAAGTGCCAACAGAGCAATTTAACCTCTATACAGGTGGCTATGAAGGGGTGATGCAGGTGCCCACAAAAAGGGCTCTGAGTGCCACCTTTGGCACCCGTGTCATAGGTTCGCCAACACTGCCCTAGAATATAAAATATCCAGGTTACAGTGTTCAGGGGATAAAATAGAAATACAACAACATGAAGTGTGGTTGCAAATCCAGCACTGGGATTGATGCATTTATTCTTTGATTCCAGTGCTTCATTACACCATAAAGAGCTAATTGATTTTTTGTGTGTAGCAGCTAGAAAATAATTTCTCAATGCGGGAAGACAGCTGCAGAAAGTTCAATGAATATTTTGGAATCTAGAGTATGGAAATTAGGTTAATGGAAAAATGCACTGCCTACTCATTTCTGAAGTGCCAGAATTCCAGTACAAACTCATTTTATAAAAACTGGCTTTTTATTCAGTTTTGTAATAGTTATTCTGGTTCTCTTAGCAACCCCCCTGAGCCACTCACGCTGATTTATGGAAAAATGTATTATGTTAACTGGTATGTTTACTATATGGGATTTGATGGTACAGTATATAACTATCTTATGTTTATTATTATTGTATTTTATTACATTTAAAAGTAAAAATTGAGTAGTAGCAAGGTTTCCTTTTACATTGAAAACAGAGAGGAGGGGCGGGGAACTGGGTAGCATTGCTAAAGAACAGTTTGTGTGTGCAGAATTTCTGCCTTTCCATCTACCAGCCCTTTCTGTATAGGTGTCGAGCTCCCTTATGTCAGTCAACAGGTCTAAACAGGAGTATTTGCTAAGAGAATATCTAGCACTACACTTAATACCCTGTTTCCCTGAAAATAAGACCTCCCCCCAAAATAAGCCCCAGCAGGATTTCTATGCATTTGTTAAATATAAGCCCTACCCTGATAATAAAACCTAGTGATGGCCGTAGCTATGGTTGTGTGCACGGCTGACATTCAAGCATATTGTACTTAACAAAAGTAAGACATCCCCTAAAAATAAGCCCTAGTGTGTCTTCTTGAGAAAAAATAAATATAAGACAGTGCCTTATTTTCGGGGAAACACGGTATTTCCCACTTGAACCTCAATGTCGAGTGTTTCCTTTAACTCTGCTCCATGTTGACAAGGAGTAAGAGGATGATATCCATAGTTTCAAAGGTGACATGATCAACAAAAGGGGTCTTCATTGTTCTCTTTGAACATACAAAGGTGTTTTCTATTGAGCCCTTCTAGTCATCCATCTGTAGTCACGTTTACCTGTTCTCAGGAAGGGCCTTTCCTAGCCATCCTTAACTGACATCCTTTCTGGAGCTGACTGGCTGGGTGGTTGGAGGTGGGGGCAGGTTCCTACCACTTCAAGACTCCTCCCAAACTGGTTGGGGATTTCGGAAGCTCTAGTCCCCAAAGTTATTTTTTTTCAGGCTCTGACTCTTTTTACTTGAACTGCTTAGGCTTGTACAGTAGGAAACCCCCCCCCCTTATCCACTGATTCAGTTATCCACAGTTTGCAGGGGGAAAAAATAAATAATTCAGCAGCGGCAAAGCAAGCTACTGTCACAAACAGCAGCCAGAAAGCAAGCTACTGTCACAAAACAGCAATTTTAGGGGAGATTTTGGCATTCTCTCTTATCCATGGATTTCATTATCCACGGGTAAGCCTGGAACCAGTCCTCAGCGGATACTGGGGTCCTACTCTATTTCCTGCATACAAGTTGTGTTCTTGGCTGGAGCTATCCACCACGCTTTTGCTAGCGGATGAATATTGTTGCTGCAGGAGCTTTTCTTGGCAAAATGCAGTCTCCCTTTTTCTCTCTTTTTGGAATGGCATAAACTGGCAAGGGAGCCGTTTTCGCACAGTCTCCATTGAGAGCCTGATGTAATAGTGCACAGGACACCATCATGGGCATAGGTGTGACTGTAGATAACACTAGCCATTTCCCTGAGCGGATTTCTCCAAAGAATGAATATATCTCTATATTGTGACCAGATAATGAACCAGACTGTATGACTTTAAAAAAGATACATACAGAAGAAAACAAAATGCCTTTCTACTTACATCTGTATCTAAGGATAAATTGAATTAATTAAATTCCAACTACAATACTTTGAATTCAGGTTTGAAGCCACTTCATCCAGTAGATAACCAGCTGCTTATTGTAGCAAATGCCCATATGCATTGGGACCCTGAATATTCCGATGTCAAACTGGTCCAGACTATGATGTTTGTCTCCGAGCTGAAAAATATCCTTGAGAAAGCCTCTGGCAGGTCTGGAAGCCCCACGGCAGATACAAATTCTATCCCTCTGGTGCTGTGTGCAGATCTTAACTCGCTGCCTGATTCAGGTAAGTCAGTTTGATAGCTGGGCTTACACTTGTTGGGGAAAACTTGGATCATATTTCTTCTCAGCCGCATTATGGGGGATGGGGCGGGTCATTCTCCGTGTTTTATGTTTTAAATAGTATATTTGGTTGTGGCTGCAATTGTATTTGGGGAAGGAGATTAGAAGAAGCATGAACATCCCGTACACCTTGCTCAGAATCCTATTAGTATATTTACAAGTTTAGCATAATATACTGTGGCTAATTGCTATTAATTGATGAGGTGCCAAGTCATTTTATCCATGACCAATTTGAAACAGTTGAACATGTGCTCCTATATTGTTCTTGCTATCAGGATCTCTGCAAGGAGCTCCTATCTTCTATTATCTGTAAATTTCCAGGGAGAACAGAGAAATTTTACGTACAATTGCTATTTTCTGGCAATATCCATCATATTACCAGAAAAGTGGCTAAATTCTGTGTGGCAGCAATAGTGACTCGCAAACAGATGTTTGGGTTGCAACCAAGATAGATAATAATACCTTTATGCTGCCCTCCTCTGTACCCGCTTGAGGTTGTCAGCATCCTTTTTAAATTGAGGTGCACAGAACTGGACACAGAATAGAGCGGTACTATCACTTCCTTTGATTTAGACACGATGCTTCTGTTGATGCAACCAAGAATATTTTTGGTCTTTGACCGTAATAAAGCTATTCATTCATTGTGTGGTAAAACCCACTCTTAAAAAATAACTGATTCATGGGCAGCCTAGGTAGCAGAGAGCATCAAGCCATCTAGAGATAAAACAAAAAGGAAACCAAGGGACATTTCTTTTGAGTTTTGTTGATTTTGCGTAGCTCTGTTTTTGAGGTTTACACCTATTTAGTCAGGGTTGAATCACATTTTGTTAACGTATGTGTACAGCTCTCTTTAAGTGTAGGTACTCGAAAGCCTGAATTTTCAGTGTCCGATCCCAATGGATATTTAAGACCTTGAGCTTGCTTAAAATAGTTCTTAGCACTCCAGGTCCGAGGTGAGAGAAGGTGTGTAGAGCTTGTGGTCTTTGTAGATCTAGTCTCTTTTAGTTGTTTGTTTTGGGAAAGTGCTATGTATAATAAAAAGTACGGTAAATCACAGGGTACCCCCAAGCATTAAATAACAAAATACAATTTTCCTTTTAATTACAAATAGTATTAGCAGAACTGATGGTGTTCAAATACTACCACTATTGTTCTTTCTCTATTACTAAATATCAGAGTAATTACTTGGGTGATATTTCTTCCTTTCTAGTCAAAAAAACATATTCACTGTCAGTTCCCTGACGTTGGACTCCTATACATAGCAGCCTAGAGTTCTGTGCCTATCAAAAGGAGAAACGGGTGCTTTAATTCCATATACTTTCTGAGCACCCACGAACAATCTTTCATTTTGAAATGCAGGTGTTGTAGAATACTTAAGCAACGGTATAGTAGCTGACAACCATAAAGACTTCAAGGAGTTGCGGTATAACGAGTGTCTCATGAACTTCAGCGGCAATGGGAAGAACGGGGCTTCTGAAGGAAGAATCACTCATGGCTTCCAACTCAAGAGCGCCTATGAAAACAACTTGATGCCTTATACCAATTACACCTTTGATTTCAAAGTAAGTTGCTGCCTGGCAGAAATGAGCTCAACTTCTCAAATCAGCGTACGATGATAAAAAGAGTTGTAAAAGAGGACCATAGCCTCAGTCAACTGCATGATTTAGTAAAGTCTACACCATCTAAGAGCCCTTTCACACGACCCCTAAAATCCGCTGCAAAATGCTTGCAGGTGTGGAGCATAAAATTGTTTTCCCACCAGCAGCGGACTTTAAAAAAAATAATAAAGTACGACCACACCCACTTAAGCGCACCCCAGCGCATTTTACAAGTACCTGGTCTGGAGGAGGTAAAATCCTTGTTGCTGTTTTAAAGCATTGCATGCCTGGCCCTCCTCCGCTTTTTGTTTGTTTTTGTTTGGTTCTCCCCCCCCCCCCTTTTAAGAGACAGGAATCCTAATGGGCTTCCTGTCTTGGAACAATTAGCTGCTGCAGATGGCAGGCGGAGGTGAGACTACATTTTTTTTTCTCCCTCCCCTCACCGCAGACAGAAGCAATAGAATCAGAGGGTGAGAGGGTGGGACCACAGGAACAAGGACAAAATGCACGTGTGTGTGTGTGTGGGGGGGGGAATCTGCATTTAAGTTGCCAGTGGATTTTAGGGGTCGTGTGAAAGCAGCCTAAGAAAGAGAGACTTATCATGCAAAAACTGTCCCTTACAAATCATTTTCTATTTATTTATTCTCTCTCTCTCTCTCTCTCTCTCTCTCTCTCTTTTCAGGGTGTGATTGACTACATTTTTTATTCCAACACTCACATGAGCGTACTTGGTGTCCTGGGGCCTTTGGATCCTCAGTGGCTGGCGGAGAACAACATCACGGGGTGCCCCCACCCGCACATCCCTTCAGACCACTTCTCCCTGTTGACGCAGCTCGAGCTCCGCCCTCCATTCCTGCCTACCGTCAACGGCATCCACTTGCCTAGCCGGAGGTAGTGGAGCCCTGCCCTCTTTTGAGGGCTGGGACCTGTCCGTTTGTTTATGGACCTGTACAGTTGTAAATCAAAGTCTGTAGGAGTGAAGTATGGCCAACCTTTTAAAAGCTGCTGCTTCAAGCTCCTTTCATTATGTGTGTTAATGATACAATTTTGCACATTTTCGGTGCATACTGGTACCATTTGGCACTAGGGCTGGAACCAAAGTTATTGTTTGTTCCCTTTTCCAGTTTTTTTTTTAAAAAAGAGATATACTGTATGTACATACACATACACAAATATATATTTTAAGCTGGAAGCTTTGTTTGTTTCATTGGGAGGCTCTCATTATAAATGGACAAATCAGATGGGAGTATTTGAATGCACTTGTTCATTCATAGCTAATGCTTTATTTCATATTCTATTAAAAGGAGCCCTACCTCTCCCTCCTGTTTGTTTTAAGGATCCTGACACAGTAGTTAAAGTTGATCCCGTGAGGAAAAAAGACAGCGTTGGAAATAGCACTTAAACTTTATAAAGTCTTCACAGCACAGACTGCAGTAACCTTCCTCTTGAGACATTCAGTTAAAATTAGGACCCAAATAAATAAACAAATAAAATAGGGTGCAGAACATAACACCTTCAGACATGGGTGTGAGGTGCAGGCAGATGGAATTAAGTGACTCTAGTGAAGAATCCGCCCAGAAACCTCTAATTGTACTGAGCGTGAACCCATCAGAATCTCCTGGTGTGTGTACAACTCCTGCTTAAAGTCAGTAAGACAGCATCCTGAGCAAACCATCCATAGCAAATGGAGTTTGCACACAGCAGGACAGAAACATCTCTCCTCTGATCCAGTGAAACGTTAATTTTGTGCAAATTACAAGCTAGTCTACTGGGCAGTTGGAAAAGTCGTGATAGGCTCAACTGCTGGACCGCAGATCCGCTCCCTCTCTGCAGCTGTCGCCTTCCTGGTAACATTTTGGAAAACAGTTGCATTGTGCATTGCTTTACTTGTTAAGAGTTCCAGTAGAAAAAACGTTAGTGGACTTAACAGACCACCGATCAGGGAGAAACTGCATTGTTTGGCTTTCCTGACCTTAGAATTTAAAAGGTACATCTGTGCACTTAAAGTCCCCTAAGAATTCTTCTGTTGATTGTAACCAAGTGTTCAAGGCTGATCCTCATGCCCTCTTCTTCCTTTAGATCGCAGTTATCTTCTCTGTTCCCCAGAAAACCTTTTGAATTACTTAGCCAAGAAAAGTACCCGGGGTGGGTCTGGGGACGGTGAACTTTTATATCCTCCATGCATGAGAACATGGCTTTTCATAGATAAAGGTGAGAAAGTGTTTGCCATAATCATTCCTCAAATTATTGTTTTCTTCCTGACCCTAGTCGCCAAATTGCCATCTCATACTTTCAATTATCTATTTAGTTTTCTTGAGTTTTCCTGTTTTCTATCAAGATTGGGTTATTTTTAAAGCTGTTGTCTTCATTCTTAGTTAATAGTTCTCTCTAAGATGTGCTTAGAAACTTTGCTTTTTCCCCAGGCACATGGTGGCTATTTTAAATTCTTTGTGCATCCAGAGAGTGGGGAAAAAAATCGCAATGCCATCTTTTTAGACAACTGCGGCTGTAATCTGCCCTGGGCTTCTGCTGAGCATCCTCTGATTATTGTGGTTGTGCTTGGGCAGATTCTCATGTGTTGTCTGTTAAAACAAACAGAGACTGCTTATCTGTAGCCTTTTAGTAGATTGAGCCATGCTTTACATTTCAAACAACAGTAACAAAGGCAAAACGACAAGGAGAGGCATTTTAAGTTTTTTCTGTATTCTGCTTCTTTGCTGCTATATAAGAATCCTTGAGCTTATATTTTAAACTTTTCATGCACTTTACTGTTTCTAGTCTCAAAATGTGATATTTTTAATAAATGAGTATTGTTTTCATTATGTGAATGAAAAATTTTAAAGAGCCTATATTTGTCTCATCCATACACCTAGAAAAAAGGAAAAATGATTTTTACAACAGGAAAAATCGTAAAACCAATTTTAAATTCGAAGGCACGGTCTGTTTCCGCTGTTCTTACCCGTTTGCCAGTTGTGTGCAAAATAACAAAATTTTAAATTGGACTCAAGTTGGAAATACTGTCTCTGTTGTCCGTATGGTGATGGGGGAGGAGAGAGAGAGAGAACTGAGTTGCTTCATTGAACACCACAGGTTGCTTTCAAAGGCGTTGGCAGCTGGAAAGGCTTAGATCAGAACTGGTGGAGTCTCAAAAATTCTCAGTGGAAATGGGCGGCACCAAGAAGGCAAGACTGCTGCTAAAACGGCCCAGTTGGGTGTCATTTCAGTGTTGTACCATCTGCTCTACCTAACAGTCTTTCTGTGACAAGGAAATGAGACCTGGTTAACACTCTAACCGTTACTGCCTTATTATTGGCCTTATTCAGGCCTTGTATTCAAGGGCCAGTTACACATCCGAGGAGGAAGAGAGCATTGTAACACACACACACACACACCTTGTGGTTTTGATTGAAAAGCAACAAGCCTGAGAGCTTCCTCTGTGTGGGAGGATTTCCCTAATGAGCCCGACCCCTAGAAAATAACAGTAGGAAACGCATGAAGAGCTGTTATGGATACAGGGCTTTCCCTACTTCGGATTAATTGGTCTTCATGGAAGTAGAGTTAGTGTGTGCACCCCATCCCACCCACCCACCCACCCACCCATTTGTCCAGCTCTATTCTAGAAAGCCTGAATAGGGCTTATGGCATCAGTCCATGGAACAAGCTCTATTAGATTTGGGACTGGGGCCACCTTTGCCACTAGGGCGCCATTCGCAACAGCAGCCCTTTGTTTCTTTTAATGTAATTCTATTCAAATTGTAAAATAGTTTAAGGAGGGGGGAAACCCACAGCAAATTTCCTCCTTTTAAAGACAACATTCCCTGTCTCATCCTCAACACTGGTGCAGATATTTTTTTTCTTACATACCTCAAAAGTGTTGCATACACAGACATGTATCTATAAATTGACAAAGCAATGACAGTATAGTACTGGAAAGTAGAACCGCATGAAGAACTTAATTTTGTCGACATTCGCCTTTTCGGTTTGTTTTTGTGAGGAGGCAACCGAGTGGGAAGTTCTTTTGAACCTGCGCGATAGGGATGAATAAGAACGATGCGTTCCTGTTCATTTCAACTGAGCTTGCAACGAAAAAGACCTTCCCGCTGGCTTGCCTTCCTGGTCATCTGCTGCGTCTTCACTTCGGAGGCATTTGTCTCTTTCCTGCTCTGAAGTTATACACTAACAATTTTCTTCCTTCTCATACGTGCATGTTAACTAGCAATGTGAGCAATATTTCCTACCATACTTCACTCCCAACTATTTTTTGAGATGTTTGTATAAAATGGAGTTTAAAAAAAATTTTCGCCTGTGATTGTATATGAATGAACTGCAGAGGAGCCAGTTTATTAAATAATACAAAAACATGAAATTTTTTTGTAATGTCTCTGCGAGGGAGAAGGGTGGGGTGGGGGTGAACTTGCACAGTCGTTTGTTTCTCCCTGTTGTGTTCTGAATTACATTGCATTACGACCCGCAATGTGTAGTCTGCATAATTAAAATTGTAAACTGCTCAGGGAGTGCTTGAAGTTCTATGGGGTGGTATAGAAGCAGAACACTTCACTTTAAGCAGAACACTTTCCTCCTTGCATGGAGTGAACAGAAGGTTAAAGAGCACTCCTCCAGGAAATGAGGAGAGGCATCATTGTAGTAAGTCCCAAATGACAAAATGGCCCTGTGGGAAAGCAGGTGCAAATGTGTCTTCTGCTATCACATAAAATGTTCCATGCCTAGAAGTACTGGAAAAGATACCATATATACTCGAGTATAAGTTGACCCGAGTATAAGTCGAGTCCCCTAATTTAACCCCCCCCAAAAAAAAACTGGGGAAACGTATTGACTCAAGTATAAGTCTAGGGTGGGAAATGCAGCAGGGCCTTGCAGCTCCTCCTTTGTGAGCTGGGGGAGTGGTGTGTGATGTTTAAAATAACTTTTAGCCACTGATGCAAGTGCTTGGATCAGTGGCTGAAAGTCATTTTAAACATTGTGTGCCGCTCCCCTGTGATGCGGGGGAGGGGGGCATCATGAGAAGTGACATGCAATGTTTAAAATGACTTTTAGCCACAGATGACTTGCCTCAGTGGCTAAAAGTATTGACCTGAATATAAGCCGAGGGCCTCTTTTTTTCAGCCCAAAATTAGGGTTGAAAAACTAGGCTTATATTCAAGTATATACAGTACTTCTTTTTTTTACATAAGGGATTCCTTGCCAGTAGATGTGCAGACTTGTCCTTCAGAGCAGAAGGAACTGGTACATCCACTGGCGGTAAAAGGATAAATGGCAGAGAGAGTCTTCAGAGGTATGATAATATTGTCAAAGTAGAGTTTATTCTAAGAAGCTGAGCGTCAACACTTGCCTGAGCTTCTTAGAATAAAGTCTATTTGGGCAATATTTTCATGCCTCTTGAGAGTCTCTGCTCTTTATACTTCTGCTCACTGTCCTTCAACCATTTCTTTGCCTCTTCACCCAAGGCATCTGGTGGCTCCTGTATCTAAGGAAGCTTAGGGACAGAAGGCTGATCTTGTACATATTTTAAGATCAAAAGCTCGACTTTGCAGTGTTTCCTTTCTGATATAGATCGTGGGAGTAAATAATAGGGCGAAAGATCCTGTTGTGGAGAAAGAAGTGGTGAAACCGAAAGAAGAGGTCGAGTGCATTATGTAAAAGCATGAGAATTAGAAAGTTGCTTCTTTAAAAGCAGAAGTAGAGCCCGGTGACTCAAGGTGTATTTGGCAGGTTTGATAGGACTTTTCTTTAATATAATCCATGGCTGATTTTGCCAGACGTGTCAAACTTTTTAAAAAAACACGAATTTACAATGCAGACGCTTTATCCTAACCTAAAAGCATGAAGTTGCTTGTTGACATCCATCCCTTTGAACTTCCAAAGGGAGCCATCATAGTAAATGGCTGTTTCCTGTGGAAGCGAATGCACGATAAGAAGACAAACAGGCAGTGGCAGGATAGGAGGACTTCTTCCATGCTTTTAGCTCCTCATACATTTTCTTGGCTTAAGAAAAGTCATTGTGTGTTCATACTCTCCTGTGAATAAAAAGGAAACAGAGTGTGGAGTCTTCAGAATGAAAATACCACAGTCCTAAAACCAGTAAGAGGGTCTAGAAAATGTAAGACCTACATTGATTATTTATATTAACATAATTGTGGGACTTCCTGTTGTTGTGAAGGAATTCAGGCACTTTCCTCAACATTCTAATACTGACCATCCTTAGAATTGAATTGGAATTGGAATTGAATAGGAACGCAATTTATTGTCATTGTATAAATACAACGAGATTAAAAGTGCCATCCCGTCAGTCATTCACACAACCCAGCATAAAAATCCAAGACATAAAATCTACAATTTAAGAACAAACCATCTATACACATACTCCAACATTCACATGCCGAACATCACTTACACTCATTTAAAACTGACATAAAAACCAAACATACACACACAGCCCTACACTCTTTCACCTGGCAGCATTCATACCCAATCCATAAAAACTACAATTTAAAAAACAACAGCCATACACAATCCCCCATACAATATATGTGTAACACATTCAACACTAATATGTTAGGTGTGCACAATGTATTTTTTCAGGAATTTAAGATTAAACAATTGTCTTCCAGCACTTGTTATGCTACCAGTACAGGTCAGGATTTTTTTATTATTTTTATTTTATTTATTTATTTATTTGAGCAAAAAGGATTGAGATTTTCCCCACAAGCTTATTTCAGCAATAATAATCCAATCCTGGAGTCTTTTTTTTTTAATCATCATGGTTGGGAGAAGCAATTAAACAACTTATAAGCCTCACCGTTTGCATTGTGCTTAAAAACAGAACAAAACAAAAGCAGCACACCAAGAGAGCAAGTGACAATAACCTGAGCTTTAGGGCATTATTACGATACTCATTCTGGAAAAAAATTTAGCAAACTCAATTTAAAAAACAAATTACTTTCCCCAACTCTCCCTCCTAAGATGATCAGGGGAAGTGTTCAGTTTTTGATAACCTGAAGCAGCTCATATTCAGAATACCAGAAGCTGGTAAAGGAGCTTCAAAACTCCAGTTAAGTCACATTTACTGGACACAGATTAAGATTTATCCTTCCAACCACCATCATTGGATCCTCCTGGTGGGT
>JAHTLZ010000330.1:6762375-6805345 GCA_023846285.1 Phrynocephalus versicolor | reverse complement strand
CTGGCACGGACCCGTTACAGAAGGCTGTGAATCAGCCATTCCTTTCAGTAAGATTGAAAGTACAGATGTTATTGGTTTTAAATCCATGCTGAAGTCTCCCCTGCATAAACGGTGAGGAAGCAGTGGTTTGTGGGACACAGAACGACTGAAAGCATTGAACAGGAATTGTCTGAGTTCCATTTGAGAAGGTTAGTTTCTGTTTCCTTCCTTGTGATCTTTCTCAACATGCAATTAATGTTAGATACATTTAATTTCCCAACAGACTTGGATGCAGCCCCTGCCAACTGGACCTTGAACTAAGGCTACTGTGCACATTGTGGAAATGGAGCCAAGATTCCGCCAATGGATGGTCAAGAAGAGTTAGAGGTATGTGTGCAACTGCCCAATCCACCATTGTTATAAAAGACACAAGGAACAGACTCCTGCAAATTGTCACAACAGACAGACAATACGGGTTGCCCAAGCTAAGGTTATGAGCTTTCTGATTTAGGCCTTGCTCTGAGGTGCATCACACAGAGGTGCTTGGAAATCATGGCATTTGTAGTCCAGAAAATCTGAACATCCCACGATCTTTAATTGTACACATATTGGGTCTGCCTGCCTGCCTGCATTGGATAGAATATTAAGGCAGAGTTAAGGATCTAGAGCTCATTTGCCAGTCCAAACAAAATGTTTCAAGACACCTAGTTCAGCATTGGGAAAACGTTTGGAATTCACTACAAGGATCTCTATAGAGCTCTCAAAAATCCACACTAGATGCATCTGTCTGAAAGATGAACTGAGCCACCAGTTGAGACCTGGCACCCATCTTGGAGGTACTGGTCTTGCGTGAACCTTGGATGAACTATTGCCTCAGCTTACCACATTATTCCCATTTGTTAATGGAATGCATGTCTAAGGCTTATGAAGACAGCAGAAGAAGATAGCTGCAATAGAGACATTCATCAGTCATCTCATCAAGGCTGCAGTATGTCACTCTACCTGTTTCAGCAACAAATAAGATACAGTGCAATAGAAAATATATTATTTTCGTGCCTGTTCAAACAAAGCAGAGAGCAAACCCTGTCAGCATGATGGATAGAAAGGACAGACCACTGAAGATCAGACAATTATTCTCTCTATTCTTATCCAATATTTATTTATTTCTCTCATCCTACCACATCTAGTCCTTGCATCGCTAAAGGGTAGCTTCACTTCTCCACTTGCAGCATCCCGAATGACATTTTGGGACCATTATGCTTTTGTGCCAAAATGCTGTCAAGTGTATGATGGGAAAGTCCAGTAAGCATGGTTCTGCACCCAATGGTACTGCAATGCAGAATTTTGTACAAAGGGTTTACTTTGTATTTCTCCATTTGAAATACAAATGGAGAAGCTTTACATGGACCATTTGGGAACCCCCTGAAATTATTTGGTTTCGTTTCCCAGGAAATATGGCCTGTTAACATTCTGACCACAAAGAACCCCTTTCTTAAGACTTCCCCTTGCCTCAGACAAGCTGCAGTTTAGAGCCCCTAGTTATGAAGGGCCTCTCACTTGATAAACAAAGATAAACACGCTTCATTAAATGTTGACTTACATAATTGGGATAGGGGAGGAAACAAGTTATAATTCCAATTTCCATCATGAGAAAAATATACTCAACGATCATAAAGCTATTTATCATCCATTAGGAACAAAGAAAACTGCTTTATATCAAGCCGGGTATCCTGGTCCAGTATTGTTGACTCTGACCATTTTCAAAGCAGGAAGGAATTTCTTTTGAGTCCTACCTTTAGGTGCAAGGGGTCACACCCGGGACTTTCTGTATGCAAAGTTATGCCCCTTCCCACCTGCAGTATCCTCCATCCTAGAATCATGATTCACACCCAGCGGATCAGATTAAAACAACAGCAAAAGCACTATGAGTCAACTCCCGAACCTTCATCGTTGCAGCCAGAGACGTAAGCGACTGTACTCTGCAGCATTCCGTTGTGTATTCAGTAGCTCTTCCTCTGCACTACCTAGCTGGAATATAGAGCAAGGTGCACTAACACTCAGTAGAAAACAAATCTCATATTTCTTTTGGAGTCAGCAAAATGAACAGAATCAGGAAACAAAGTAAAATGTCTCATAAATACTGCAGCAAAAGCAGAGTGGGTATAATAAAGTGTGCATGCATAACAAACCCACAGGATATTTATTTATTTATTTATTTATTTATTTATTTATATTGTATACTACCCAGTTAGTGCTGGGTCTTACTCTGATCAGTTTACATCCATATTCTGCAGCTCACAGCTAGTCTCTTGGGTTTCAATCCATTTTGGGGATTTCTGTGATCATATCCCTGGGGAGACACATTTCTGAGATCTTTTACCTCTCTTCTGGGCACTGCATTTCTTAACTTGAGGGTGAAAAGGGATCTGTTTGTTGCCCTGCCTTAGGCAGCAAAAAATATTGAGTGCTCCCTCTTTAATGAGTACCCAGCTTGCTGGGGGGGGGGCAATGTGTAGCCTGCACTCTGTAATTAAAATTGTAAACAGCCCAGAGACTACTTGTAGTAGTATGGGGTCGTATATAAGCAGAACACTTTATAAGAAGCTAGCATATGGTCCATCTGCCTAGATGCCCTAAGCACATCCAATCTCGCCTGATTTCGGAAGCTAAGCAGGGTTGGCCCTGGTTAGTACTTGGATGGGAGACTTCCAGGGAATACCAGGTGCTGTAGGTGCCTGGAGTAGGAACTGGCAAGCCACTCCAGTAATTCCTGCCAAGAAAACTCCATGGACATGGGGTCACGAAGAGTTGGTCACGACTGTAACGATGCAACACACACACACAGCATATGGTCCAGTCTGTGGCCTCTGGATGCTTTGGGTTCCAACCGTCATCATTGCTAATCATTCTTGCCAGTGTTCGAACTAAGGCGGTGACTACACTGTGACTTGAATCACACTCTGCCTGATTACTGAATTCACAGTCAGTGAACACACATGGGTTGCAGACTGATTCAGAATTTCAGTGTTCATGTCCAATGTACAAAAACACAAAGCGCCCTTCCCCCTTCCCCTCCCAATTGCAAAAAAATCCCACAAACAAAGCGCCCTCTCCCCTCCCAATTGCAAAACAAACAAAAAAACAAAACAAAAAAACAAAAAAAGAAAGCACCCCTCCCCTCCCCTTCCCCTTTGGCAGGGGCTCCAGATCACAGAAGGAAAAAAAAACACACAAAAACAAAGGCAAGTTTTGGATTATCGATCATGCTCAATAGCTGCCCCCAATGTGGTGGCGCCCATGCAGCAACCCCATGCCATTCAGAGGATTTTTAAAAAATTATAAAATTTACAAGAAAATACTATTACGGGCCAATGGTGAAAAAGAGGCCTAAAAATGTGATTTCCTGGCTAATACAGGAGATGTGATAGGTATGGATTAGTAAGAGAGCTCCAATTTATAGTTCACCTTGGTTTGCACTGAAGAGCCCATAGAACTCTATATTAGAGAAACTAAAGAGCCAGTAAACAGTAGGATAGCCCAGCACAGGAGGGTCAACAGTTTAGGACCAGAATCAGCAGTGTACCTTCATTTGAAGGACAAAGGACACTCATTCCAAGATGAGGATGTACACATATTAGACAGAGACGATAGGTGGTTTGAGAGAGGGGTCAGGGAAGCCATTCATGTGTGTATTGAAAACCCTGCTCTCAACATAGGTGGGGGACTCAGGCACAGTCTGTCTGCCACTTATGATGCCCTTTTTCTGATATTCATTCATTCATCCATTCATTGGATTTTTATACCACCCATCTGGCAGTGAGGCCACTCTGGGTGGTTCAACCCTCCCCCCCCCCCAAAAAAAAATCAACCCCACAAAGCTCTTTTCTCTTAACTTGAGCCCAGTCTTGTGGTCCTTGCACTCTGGGATGATTGAGAAGAGATCCTGCCCTCCTCTGTAAGACAGCCATTCAAATATTTGAATAGTGCTATCATCCCCTCAGTCTTTTTCTCTCTAGGCTAAATGCCCAATTCTCTCAGTCTTCCCTCAGGGCTTGGTTTCCAGACCCCTGATCGTCCTTGCCACCCTCCTCTGAACTTGTTCCAGTTTGCGAGCATCTTTCTTGAAGTGCGGTGTCCAGAACTGGGCACAGTGCTGAAAGTGAGCTCTAACCAGTGCTGAACAGAAGGGGACAAGGACCTCACGGGATCTGGAGATTATACTTCTATTAATGCAGTCTAAAATAGCATTTGCCCTTTTTTGGTGACCACATCACACTGTCACCTCATACTCAGCTTATGATCCATGATGATTCCAAGATCCTTCTTGCTTTTAGTATTGCTGAGCCAGAGATTCCCCATCTTGTCACTGTGTGGTTGGTCTCTTTTTCCTAGGTGGAAGTACTAGACTCCCATATTCTGCATTTATCCTTGTTGAATTTCATTCTGTTGTTTTTGGCCCAGTCCTCAAGCCTGTTGAGATCAGTTTAAATTTTGTTTCAGCTCAGCATGGGAAATAGTATCCCATTATTAATACTGAAGTAAAATTTAAATGGCCACTCCAACAGGGATGAATCAGGGGGAGGTAATCAATCCACTTGCGCTACACGTCGTATGTCAGCTTTTTGTCTTCTCTATCAGTAATCAACAAGTATCCCTTAATTAAAGGATTCCCCACCTCTTGGTATCGTGAACTCACCGAACCAATTCCCAGTTTCTTTAGGGGCACATTTGGTAAACTGAAGCAGCAGCTTTTTCTATTTCCCTTTTGTTTGCCGTAATTATTTGCGCAAACATTGCATTTTGTTATGGACTTGGTTTTCATAGAAAAAAGGCCATGTGTTTCTTATCTGTTGTAATACCGAGACGGGGGCGGGGGGGGGGCAGGACTTCAAAGTTTGCTGTCTCTAAAGAATGTGACTCTATGGAAGGGGATTTACAATACCACTGAATAGGGGAGAATCAGCAGAAAAGTTTTAATCATGCAAAAGAGGAATGGGAAGGGGCTGCTCTGTGTGTGTGTGTGTGTGTGTGTGTGTGTTTGCAGCCACAATGTAAGTTTCTGCTTATTTATGTGATATATCTTTTGTAGCAGCTCTTACAAACAGGCGGAGTATCCCACAGGTGAAATTAGTAATAGCAAGTAATTTTCCTTTGGTTTTTAAATGAATTTCACCCAATTCACAAGTGTGTTCATGAACTAGACAGAAAGAACTGGAGATTATAAATATTTGAAAGGTGAGAAAGAATGTCGAGTGAATTTAAGTGCTTTTGCTCTTGAAATGCCATCCTATGTGTGACACTGATACAGCTTTGCTGCTCCTTTTGACAAGAGTCCTGTCACCTTTAAAACATTTATTTCATTTTATTTATTTTATTTATTTTGTATTTTCTATATCACCTCCTTATGGCAAGCAAGTCCAACTTGGTTCTCTCAGGTCTGACAATAGTAGTTGCTATGTGTATTTAGCCACTAGGGATGGATGAGAATTTTGGTCACAAATGAGAATTTTGGTTATACAGCCTTACCATTTTTTTAAAAAATTGTTTTATTTTTGGAAAGCTGGATAGAACAACTTGCCTATTAAATTTGGCCAGAAAGTTAACAATTTTATTTGGCTTATTTGTGACAGGAATTTCTTCATGGACAGAATGGAAATAAGACTAAGATTTAAAAGAAATTCAACCTAGAATGGAAAACAAAACTGATAAATTTGTCCATCCTTAGGTGTCACAAATTTATTTATTTATTTATTTATTTATTTATTTATTTATTTATTTATTTATTAAATTTATATACCGCTCCATCTAGCTACACGGCCAATCTGGGCGGTTTACAAACTGAACAGAAATCAGAACCATAAACAGTAAAATACAATACGATGTATACAAAATGATGACTGGTCATTGCAAAGAAGGAAGCAAGATTGCCCAGCGCTCCCAGACCTGGTTCAACTATCACATGAGCGGGTTATTATGTGGCAAAAAGAAGTTCTCTAACTTTGGGACTGGCAATCACGCTGGAAACAGTTGTGGGGAAGAACAACAAAATGGCTGCCTTGGTGGATGTAGCTAGCAATCAAGCAATGCCAACTAGGAAACCAGGGAGGCTGAAACAGTATGCCTCAGAACCTAAACACTGTAGAGTTAGTGGGAATCTGGTATGTTGTAGAGACACGTGTATGACCTTGAGCTCGATCGCCAAATTTGTTTTCTAAGAATTCCTGTGAGCCCGCATGGGGCCTAGAAGCTTTCTAAGGAGAAGAAAATGGAGCTGGAAGATGCAGAGGGAGCAAGGTGGGTTGCAGGCGCTCAAGCCAATTGGTTTTTAATGGGAAAATATCATGTGGGTGGAGGCTAGTAGGCACCACCAGACTACATAGTACCTGTCGATACCATGTTGGAAAGCTTACAATGTTGACTTGTGAGAGATGCACAGGAGAGTGATGTTCTCATTATGATAGTTCCTTGGCAAGCTAGTGGTAATGCCACTGCCTGTCCATCCATTCATCCATCACACAACAGTGCTGCTGAATCTTGTGAGACTTAACAACAATGGGAAAGCAAGTTGTGGTACTCTCAGCAGACCCCACCTTTTGCTGCCCTCCACGAAGGATGTCTTTCCAGAGACTGGAGCGTTTTGGCTTCGATCATCTCCCATCATTCATCATTGATGTTTTTTGGCATGAATGGCAAATGCAGGCACAGGCCCTCAACTTGGTGCTGTCTTCCTTTCTACGTCAAAATAGATTGTCCATATTGTCTTTCCCCCCTGTGGATTTGACCAGAGGCCATATGATGCCTGCATGATTATCTGGCTCATCAAGCTGCTACCTTCTGTTTTGGAGTTGAGTTATCTGTGGACCAGAATGATTAGACAAACCATGGGTCTTCCATGCATCCTCTCCCCTTCCCAGGGATTTACTATCTAGCTTAATTATAAGTTCTGGAATGCTTAATGAGTTGCATATTTTGTACATTTTTATACGTTGTCCTCCTCATGTAGTGAACAAGTGCATTTTCTCTTTTTAGCTGAGATTCCTCTAAATCTTCCATATAACATATTAGAGGGCTTAGCTTTTACCTCCAGCTAATGAAAAGGCTATTAGGGGGTTTTAAAGAAATACCTGACTAGAAGCTGCATATACATAGGGGGAATTTATTTTATTTTATTTATTTATTTATTGGATTTTTATACTGCCCATCTGGCAGCAAGGTCATTCTCGGCGGTATAGATCTTATTATTATTTATTTATTTTTAAAGCTGAAGGAACTCTGGGCGGTTCACAACAAAATAAGACAGCAAACAGTTAAATACAATACATGGACAGATAATAAAATAAATTTAAAACAAATAGTAAAAAAAAAAAGCATGAGGACAGATGGCGGACCAAAAAAACAAAATTAAATTAAGAGTCACCAAATGCCTCCTGGAAAAGCAAGGTCTTTAAAGCTTTCCTGAAGGCTGGCAGGGACTGTGCAAGGCACACTTCGCTAGGGAGGTGGTTCCATAGTGTGGGGCCAGCCACAGAGAAGGCTCGGCTACGAGTAGAGGATTTTCGAGCCTCCCTGGGCGTGGCCACCCGCAGCGAGTGCGCCCATGACATCCTAGTTGGTCAGGCCGAAGTTGACCGGCAGCACTCAACAGGTCTTGGTGTTCAACATCTAAAAGTCTGTGCTTGATAGTATACATATTCCAATTTGAATGAGACAAAGCTGTCCAAGGCCCCTTTCTGGTGAGATCAGACATGTAACGTCCTCCTATCTTTTTGCAACCTAACAAGACCTCAAGAGTTCCTTGGGACACAGCACTGATGGTTGAGATCATCCACACTGCCACCGCTTAAGAGAAAAGAAAAGAAAAAGGAAAGCATGGGTCATGGAAGAGAAATAATCATATTTAGTCAGTATTTGAGGGGCAGAGATGAAGTGGCTGTGTGTGTGCCCTTGCATTATGCTCTCAAAGGGGGGGGGGAACACTGTAGTTTAACATTAATTGTTCCACTTGGCCCTTAATTGTGCTACTTCACCCTAGTCTCAGTTCCTGCAGGGAAGCCCACTGAGTTGCCTCAGAATTCTGTGGGTTCATTTCTGCTGTGGCAAGAATTGCTTAGGTCAGGTGTGTCCAAAGTCAGGCCCGGGGGCCAAATGTGGCCTGTTTATAAATTTTGAGTGTCCTGCGTCCTCTTCTCCTCCCCGACTCAGCCTGTCATGCATCCCTGCCAGCTGGCCCTTCCCCATACTGGATGGAGGCATCAGCTTGCAGTTTTATGTTTTGCCTGCCCTCCCTGCCTCTGTCCACCACCACCCAACCACCTGCCCAGCCTACCCACCCCCGGCTCCGTTGCTGCAGCATCCTCCCTTCCTCCTTGCATGTCCTAGAGACTTGTCCAAAGTCCGGCCCAGGGGCCAAATGCGGCTGAATGGTCGGCCCCCACACATTTTCACCTCGCCAAATCTGGCCCTCCTTGCAAAAAGTTTGGACACCCCTGGCTTAGGTGATTTAAAAGAGGCAAGAAAAGACACCAAACACCCAAGTTGTAAGTTAGTCAATTCCCAAGTGGCACATCTTGGGAAAATGTCTGTTACACAGAGGTGCCCCATAGCATTCAGCCATTCATGGTGTTGAGTTTTTTTTTTAAGTATTGCAAAAGTCACAATTTGAATTACTTTCAAAATTGGGATGAGTTAATATCATTACTTTTAATGTACCTACGTCCAACAGCCCATTCTATATAACACTTCCATACTACAATTTTTTCTGTTTGACTCTTTCTTTCCTCCATCAGCAAATAAATCCAGCTTCCACCACAAGATCCAAGGCAAAAACTGCCTGCAACTCCTTTTCTTCTCACCATTTCTTAAACTAACCCACTCCCTCCCTTGACCTCAAATGAACCCCCTCCACTACACACACACACCTCTTCCTCTTCCTCCTCCCAGATCTGGTTTCTGCCAATATGTGAGGGTTCTCCTTTTCCCCAGGCATCCCGCCCATCCGGCTTCAGTAAAGACACATCCTTGAAAGAATAAACTGGACTTTTATTTTGTTCTTCCATAATTATGGAGGCTCTCTTCTTAATTACAGTTCCAACTTCTTTAACATCAGTAACAAACGGATTGTTCTTTGATTCATACAATGGAGTAAACACAGAGAAATCTAACCCTCCCCCTAGGGTATTTGTACACAAGCCCTAAACTCCACCGCAAATGGCTGCCAGCTCCAGAGCTTACAATTGTTTCCCCACCAGCTCCGGAGTTTGCAGGAAATTAAGTGCGACCACGTCCACCTAAGCGCGTCCCAGCGCACTTTTCATGTACCTGCTCTTGGAGGGTGAAAATCCCCAGATCTGGATGCAATCTGGTGAGTGCCCGGCTCTCCTCGCTTCTGTTTGGGTTTTTTTTTGCCTCCCACCCCTTTAAGAGAAGGAATTAGGACGACGACGGGGCTACCGGGCGGCTTCGGAGGTGAGCCTGCATTTTTTCCTCTATTTTTTTCTCCCTCCCCTCACACAGACAGGAGCAAGGAAGTGCGGAGGGGTGGGGACGCAGGAAGAGCAACGAACCCCCAAGATCTCTGATCCGAATTTACGTGGCCAGCGGATCTTAGGGGTCATGTGAAAAGGCCCCTAGTCTTGAGGAGATTTGGTTCCATCACTTTCTTTCCCCTCCTTCTCGAAGAGGCTTCGTTCCCGCACTTGCACCCCAATCTCCGATGTGAGTTTGGGCCCAGGACGTCTCTGGGGGTGGGATTTGAAGGGATAGTCTTCTCTCAAGGTCACACCCATCCCGGTACACATTCTCCCGGTTCTTTCCTCCTCCTCCTCCTCCTTCAGCTTGGCCAGCCATTGTTCCCAAGCCAATTCTTTCTGGATCTCCTTCCTTTTGCAGTTATACTCACGAACCTCCCGCTCACCCCAGTACGAACAGTGCTGACAATGTGCCCGTCTCCTGTAACTTTCAGCCTCTGGCTTAGGCATCATCATCTGTTCCCAGTCTCCAGTCCATGGGTTCTCCATCCAAACCCAGTCCCAGCCTGGGGGTAAGACACATGGTGTTCCCTTTTTACATTGTCCAAACCCCACCTCCACCACCGAGAACTGGCTGGGCTTTCCCACCACTTCTGGCTCCTTCTCTTCCTTAACCAGGGCTTCAGCCCTTCCCTCCTCCTTCTCCCTTTCCAGAATCTTCAGGGAGTCTTTGAATTGCTTCCACAATATCTCCCACTCCTGGGCTTCTCTTGCCTGGGCAGCTCTAATTTCCCCCCTCCTCTTTTGCTTCTCCAGCCACTCATTCCCCCCCCCCTCTCTTGTTGTGCAGGTGTCACTCTCCTGCCTTCAGCCCCATTCAGAGTAGCTTCCCTCACACTGTCTCTTTAGGAATTTTGACAACAGAGCTTGCATGCAAATACATCTACATACAACAGCGAATGAATATTTGTTATGAAATGTATATCCCATTACATATTATATTGCACATCTCATTCTGAAGAATATGTCTGAAGAAGAGGACATGTCCACGAAATGTTAAATTAAAATACGAAACTTAAGTCTTTAAGGTGCAACATGTTTTTTTGTCTTTTCTTTTGTCTTTCTTTGATTTTTTTCCCTGGAATTTTTGCACAGACTAACACAGCTACCTTCTGCAAAACTCCTTAAAAAAAGAAACCAGCTGCTTTGGAATGAATTAGTTGGTGACTGATTATATTAAAGTAACTTTAAAAGGACTGTGGAAAATTAAGACTCTTCTTGGACTTCCTTAGATTACATTAGAGGTGCACAGAGTGCATCTCCAACATTATGCGGTCAGTTTAGCATACTGCAAACCATTATTTCTAATAAACAAGTGATGGACCTGCCCAGTAGCAAAGAGATGGCACCCCCTAGAGGCTAAACATTTAATCTGTTTTTTCAATAGAAGGAAAGTCAACCACCAGGAGGAGCCATATTGTACTGTAAAGAGTAATAAATTTCATTTGATGCAAACTTTCTGTGATGTGTCGAGTTCTTTTCTCGGTAGAAAGACACACCTACAGACACAGGGAAAGGGAATAGGATTTGCCGTGATGACTGAAATGCTGCTGCATAACGCTGTCTGTGCAATGGGGATAATGTCATCAACAGTAGCAATTTGCTGCTAATTAGAGGGTTCCATTTGTGAGGGGGGGGAAGCACACCACTCATACCTGGTGTGACCAAGTTGCGTGTACCTTAAAATCAGAAAAGGGAGCCTGTAATCAGCAGCAATCCTTCACTGCCAACGAAATTCCCGTTGTCAAGAAAGACCCCAGACAGTGGTTTTCAGCTATAGTCACATCTAAAGGTATTTGTACATGACCCCTAAACTCCGCCGCAAATGGCTCCCAGCTCCGGAGCTTAAAATTGTTTCCCCACCAGCTCTGGAGTTTACAGATAATTAAGTGCGACCACGCCCACCTAAGCGCGTCCCAGCGCACTTTTCAGGTACCTGCTCTCCGGAGGTGAAAATTCCTGATGCGGATATAACATAGTGACTGCCGGACTGCTTCTGTTTGTTCTTTTTTTGCCCCCCGCCCCTTTAAGAGATCTGAATGCAGTGCCAGGACGGCAGAACCGAGGTGAGCGGCATTCTTTTCTTCCTTTTTTTCTCCCTCCCCTCACGCAGACAAACAGCCAGGAGTGCAGAGGGGGTGGGAACGCAGGAACAGCGACAAACCCCTAAGATCTCTGGTCCGAATTTAAGTGGCCAGCGGATCTTAGGGGTCATGTGAAAAGGCTCTAACTTTGCAAATTACTTCATTGAGACCTTAGTGCAAATAAGTTCAGCTGGCAGAAGTGGGTTCCTCTAGGTCTGATTTGGCCACCATCACTGCATCTCCTTGTGACATTACTTCAGCTTAACTATGTACTGGGCTGCAGAAACCATGTTGGTTCGTGCCCTTCCATGTTTGGATGGCACCTTACATAACCCTTTCCACCACCTTACCCAGCATGGCCGTTATCCTATCTGCCAGTCATCAAGGGCAATCTCCCGGAGGCCCAAGCCCGAGTTTTTGGTTTCATTTGCCCAGTTCCTTCTTTTATATTTCAGTAGTTAATGGGAAAGAGCGGCTTCTCCTGGGGATTATTTTTCCACCTGTTCAGCTTTCCTTGACTTGCTTTAGGTCCTGGGAGGGGGCCAACATCAGAATGGCCAATCCCTTTCACTGTAGCCTAAACAGCTTCAGGGGAAGAGCAAAACTGCCCTCTGGAGTGTGCTAAGAGCCTTTTAAATCCTTCCCCTTTTAATGAAGGCTCCATTTCATGGTTCATATGAAGTGGTTTCAGGAGAACCGGAAGTGACGTCTGAATCACTGGAAACCACTTCTGGAGCTTCCAACAGGTCCGGGAAGCCCATTGGAGGCCTGTTTGGGCCAGGGCTGGGGTAAGTGCAGGACCAGTCCCGACCCGACCCAGCATCTGCATATCGTAGATTTTCAATTATCGCGGGTCAGGTCAGGTTCCTAACCTCCGCGACAGGTGGGAGATTACTGTAAAACAAAACGATCTAGGCTGCTGAAAGCTGGGTATCTGCTACCTTCATGTATTGAAGGCTGAGGTGCTAAAAGCTCCAGCCAAGGAGCCATCTAGGTGACATCCTGCTTCTTCTCCAAACATGTCAGATCAAACTACAGGTGCTTAAGTTCAAACCATGTCACATTAAAATGGCCCAGCAATCACGCAGAATTGATACCAAGATAGGAAATGCATTTGCTTTTATTGAATTGAAGCAGAGATCATCTGAGTTATCCTTGAGAGAAAATAGCTTTCAGAAAATGTCTCAACACTGAGGCGTGAGGTACCAAAAAAGCAAGCCTTCAATGTACAGTATTTATATCATGTACAGGATATAATAAATTAATATCTACATGCAACATATAGAAAGTTACAGAGACACTGTAAAAATACAATATTTTTTCAGCTTATTTTGTTTTTAAATTTTTATACAAGTTTTAATTTACATTTTTACATATTTTTGTAAACGTTTTTCTTTATAAAAATCAGCACACCACATGTCACCATCATTCACATCTTCACCTTGGCCTAGACAAGATGGCCACACAACACCACAATGCTAAATTTCCTTGCCCCTTCATTTCTGTCATGGTATTGCTTTCACATCATTAAACCACAGAATGTTTTCTTTTGCTTACTTTGCATATATCGTAAAGATACTTAAGTAAAACAACCATGAAGTCTGTGCTTTGGGGGGGGGGGAGGCTAGCAATTAAGTGTCGTTACAACCATTTAAATCCACTTCACATTTACCAACACATTTGTATAATCAATTGCCTTTCTGCTAACAGCTTTCAATTAAGCATGCAAACATGTTATGATTATGGATTTACTTACGACAATGTAAAATACATGTAAAGAAACTATGAGAGTTAGTAATTAAAAAGGAATGCAGTGCAGACTTTACATTTCTAATTGAAGATTTTAAAAAAATTAAAGACTTCTGAACTTCATTCCCAATTTGAATTTCAATGTTGTCCCTTCTGATATTTTAACCCTAAATATGCTTGGAACACTGAACCAAATGGGTATGCACTTAAAAGGGATGGATGATCCTTTCCTACACATCTACACATATGCCTGATTCAGTAAGCTTCAGAAAATGAAGAGATAAAGAGTTCTTCCATTTAAAGAATGCACAACATACGTTTTGGTTAAAGTTCACCCCCAAAAAAGAAATAAGCATCTACTTTTTTTGCAATTTAATTCATCCCAAAAATACTTTCCCATTAAGAATCAACCATCAAGTTGTGGGCAAATATGGCAACACTGAAATACATCCCCATCTGCCTACCCTTCAGCCTGTTTGGAGGCAATGTGTACTTGTTTAACACATCTTGCCGAATAAAGGCCTTAATACTTGACTCCTGCTTGCTACATTCGACTTTGTTGGACTAAGGGGGAAAGCGCAATACATGTTTTGAGTACTCCACAGGTAGAGAGGGTGCTTGGATAATTATTGCCTAAAGTATTATAATGTATTCAGAGATCCATCTAGCACACTGAGTCAAAGGCAAGAGGCTGCCACTGTGATTTTGGTTTGAAGTCAAAGAAGAAGGCTCCTTCCAGGTCATTTGGAGAACTGCTAAGGCCTTCTTCTCCGCAGCTCATATCTTCCGAAGAGTCTTCACTAGAAAAGACGGAAAGATATAAACCATAAATGATGACAGTAATTCTGAAGAGGCAGATCTGAAATATTTTAAATCAGGCCTGCCCGAAGTCCAGCCCGGGGGGGGGGGAGGCGGAGGCAAATCCGGCCCGCCAGGCCATTCTGAGTGGCCCGCGGCTGGCTGGCCCGCCCCTCCCTCCCCCTCCTTCACCCCATGTTTTTTTTAAAAGAAAGTGGGTGGGGCTTGCAGTGGGGTGGCAGGGTTGGGGAGCAACCGGCCCCTGACACATTCTCAGCCACCAAATCTGGCCCTCCTTACAAAAAGTTTGGGCACCCCTGTTTTAAATGAACCCAGAACAGCCAGTCATTATGATTACTCCGTAACTCATCTCTGCATGCAAGCTGTATTATTTACATTTCCTAACCAGCATCTTAGCATTTATTAAACGAAACAGTTTCTACAGGCAATCAGATACTTCAACAACATTCTCTGAAACCATTTTGTTGATGGCTCTGTCAAGATTTCAGAATTTTCGGACCAATAATTGGTTTCTTAAATTTTACTACGGAAGATTGGGAATAGTAATTCAGTTAAAATCTAGCTCTTCTGACATAGCACCAGATTAAGCACTGCAAATCACTGTCACAGTTTGGTCTCCTGTGAGAGCTTTGGGATTGTTTAACCACTACTTGCTTAGCCCTTCAAGGAGATAAGGAATTTCATGAAGACAACTAAGTGGGCTGATCAAGAAGAAACAGGCCAGTTGGTCTTCACTCCACCAGCCTACTTAGCCTCTGGGCTTGCTGTAGAAAAAGCAAGACTCACAACCACCAGCTTGAAAAACAAGTCAAATGGCAGGAAGGAGGCGAAATAATCCCTTCTTCCACTTGCCAGAGTGTTAATTTCCCTGGCCTCACATCAGCTAATGCATAAGCTGATACCTCAAAACATAAAACAGCTAACCCAAAATACATTTGCATTCAATAATCCTGAAATGATGGGTAATGGAGTTTTCTCAAATATCTGCAGTAGATACACCTTTCCAAAGTGCTCACTGTGAAGCATATGTTCACCAAGGTTTCCCCCAGTTAAAACCAAGAGCCAAGACTACACAACTGTTGCCCTAATAGGGTTGCAATATATACTCCTCCTCCTAGGAGGAGGAGGAGACAATCTCCCTCAATGAAGGGCAGCCAAAGGCTACTCTCCACAGCCGCACCAGACAGGTGATTTACAGGTCGGACTGTCAAAATCACCTGTCTGGCATGGCTGTGGAAAGCCTTCTCAGGTCGGATTTTTTGGTTGTTGAAGCAATCCTAAGTCGAGGTACCACTGTACCTTGTACAACTGACACATAATACAATCAGGTTACAAATTTTGGTACCACCATTTTTCAGATATACCGTGTTTCCCCGAAAATAAGACAATGTCTTATATATATTTATTTTTTTCCCAAGAAGATACACTAGATCTTATTTTGGGGGAAACAGGAACGTGGCCCAAGCGTGGGGGGGAGGGGGAACGACCATGGATGGAAAGGGAGGGGCAACGTGTGTGCGTGCATGTGTGCAGGCACAGGCACGCCCATCACTAGGTCTTATTATCAGGGTAGGGCTTATATTTAACAAATGCATAGAAATCCAGCTAGGACTTATTTTTGGGGTAGGTCATATTTTTGGGGAAACAGGGTACTAACAAGACTGATAACATATTATGGCTATTAACTTAAATCCTTATTAAAGCCCCGAGAAAAAGATCAAGGGTCAGTCACATGAGCTGTTATTATGTTAACATGGTCAGTTACTCAGAGGAAACCCAGTGTGGTCTTACTTACCTCTCACTTTCATCAAAGCACCCAACCTCTGGGATTGTGGGCAACTCAGGAACACTGTAGTAGCTATTCTGAAGGTTTTGGGCAGTGCGTCTTGAAACAATCCAAACTAGCTTTTTATGGTCTGGCTTGCAGCAAGCAGGGGAAGAATATTCTGCTAAGCATTTCGAGACCAGGTCTCTCCAATAGATTAAGTCACTGTCACTTATCTAAAACAAAATAAAAAGACATCCCATACACACACACATATTTATTTAGACAAGTATTTCAAGGAGAACTCTGCTACAAAAGTATCATCTTATCCACTGACCTCTGCAAAGTTCACACAAATACATAGCATTTATTACAAAATAAGCATACACAGAGATGAGACTAAAGGTGTACTAGCTGGTCTCTGTACTTCAAGCATGTTTGTTTGAAGCAGTACACAGATTTCAGTGAAGTTGTGCAATTAAGACTGAGGAGAATTACAGTCTAAAGGTTCCCCTGGACAAAGCCAATTAGAATGGCAACTTTAGAGGTTCTTACTGTGTTTTTCTAAAACTTATGGAGGCTGTCTGAAGATAACTGATGCTGACTTTCGGAATCTACTTCCTGTCTGCATATGGGAGATGGTGCTAAAAGAATCCAATTATTGTTTCAGGAGCGGCATTCTGTAGACTGCATCAAGACTGCTAGGCCTAAAAGAAATAAAGCTAGTATATGTTTATCTCATACCTTTGAATGCTTCTGCACATATAGAACAATCTCAAACAGTTCCATGGATTTGAGAGTCTGCACTTCCAAAGAGAGAAGGCACAGAGCCAAGATGGAGGGCTGAAAGTACAAACAACCATGTTCAGTTTAGTAATTCATTACTAGATGCCAACTTTCACCTGCTGAGCATCCCATCTCAAAGACTTACTTTTGCTTTTGAAAAGACAAGTCGGCAGTTGCAAGCTTTAAGTTGTGCTTCCAGTTTGTCAAGATTCAACAATTCTTTCCTGTGATGAAACAAGAGACAAACACTACAGTAAAACCTTAGTTTATGAGTACCTTGGTTTACAAGTGTTTTGCAAGACAAGCAAACATTTCTTATAAATTTTGCCTTGATCAATGCACAACCTCTTGCTATACGAGCCCTGTAGTATGTCATGTGATCACAAGTGAACCAATGGTGGCTACCTCTCTTCCTCCCCCTGATGGATTGTGGGGGGATTGTCTGGAATGTTTGTCTCAGGCCAGCCTCCAAAGCAGAGGGAGGTCTCCCTCTTACCAATCACGAAGGTTTTCAAAGGCAAATGCAGGTCAGGGGTTTGTTTCATTTTTCCTTATATTTTGTATTTTCTTTATTATTTTATATTGTATTACAGTAGTGTAATCATTTTTATATGATTATTTTTGGGCTGTAGAACAAAACATTTGACTTTCCATTATTTCTTATGGGGAATTTTGCTTTGATATACAAGTGCTTTGGTTTACAAACATATTTCCAGAATGAATTATGCTCGTAAACCAAGGTTTTACTGTACTAAAAAGAAAGAAAGCAAATGATAAGAAAATGAAAATGGTGTCATGAAATACGCAAACTGCAGGATAGGTCGATCTATTATTTACACATCACAATTATCCCACTCATTCTATGTAAAGATCAATCAGTTTTATTCAGCAATGTAATTCTGCTAATGGAATAGTCAACACTAGCAGACTAAACGAGCCGCACTGCAGTTCCGCACGTCTGCTCTGGCCTGCAGAGAGATCCTCCAGGGCACAGAAAGGTACATAGGGGGAAAGAGAAGAGAAATTACAGAGGTGTGGGCATATGTCCTCTTGCATGTAACAGGGTTTTATCAACTGTTCCTCCATGGCCATGGTTTCTAATAGGGATGAGCAATTCTACTGGTTCCAAAACAACCTGTGTGAGCCCAGGTGGTGTTTGAAAGTCTCTGACATACAAACAGCCAATCTCTTACCTTGGTCTGGGCTCGTGCAGAGTTAAACTCCAATGAGGAAGCAGGCTGTGACATTATCTTTGGTTCTCCGTGGTGCTGGCCAATCAAAAGCTGTGTAGGGACAAGCATCATCCCACCTCTCTGTCTGACTGGCCAGCACCATGGAGAAGCAAAGATGACATTGCAGCTTGCTTCCTCGTTGGAGCTTAACCCCACAAGAAATTGGCTGCTTGTGTGTCAGAGGCTTCCAAAAACCACCTGGGCTTGCTTGTGTGGGTCATTTCGGATCCCTAGTTTCTAATAATACCACACAAAAGCAGACATCACGCCAAAAAATGTCAATCAGAAGTCCTGCAGCTGCTTCAAAGCAGCAAGACCTTTGGGGAGTGGGCGGCATATAAATTGTATAAATAAAATGAATAAATACAAAGTTAGGAAAGCAACAAGTCACAAAAGGTGAACATACTGAAACACAGGAAATGATATTGATCCAACCCGTACCTTTCTGAGGTATGACAGAGTACAATAGTATGGTACAAGTGCAAAAAGGTTAAGGCAGTAGTAGCTTTGAAATCAAAGTGCAGTTTTTCTGAGATTATTTTCTCCATCCGCTTCAGGTCTGAGGCAGTGCATTTACATTGGCTAATCCGAATGACATCATGGAGGGAGGGGATGTTGCATTCCTTTTCAACCACCTGGGCAGCCAGCTGAAAACAGCAGACTCCAATGCAGGACAAATGCTTGGGCTTCACCTGGGATGGGGGAAAGATGAGAGGAAGGTTATGAAAAGGTCTCCTGAATGCCAAGCTATCTAGCAGCCATGTGTTAACAGACAAGCAAAACATGCTTCTGCTCAGAAATTAATATAGTGTTTTGACTTGTACAATAAGACATCAGAAAACTAGGCACAGTTGCGGCAAGACCAGAATGTACCTTATTTTTCTAGTCCATAAGATGCTCCCATGTACAAGCCCCCCCCTTTTCAACCCAAAATTAAGAAAATGAACAAATCCTGGCAGAACGGATTTAGCTAAGAGTCCCTGCCCCACTGAAGTTTCCCTTCCTTTCCAGCAGCTCATTCGCTGACGTCTGTTTGGGTTCTCCTCCCTCTGCCTTTCCAAAATGCCTCTCTGCTTTTGTGTTTGTTTGTGCAGATATCAGAGCCATCTTTTCAGCCGGGAAAAGGCTCAGGGGTTGAGCAGCACATTAAGAAGTGCCTTTTTTTAACAAGCCTAGAAAAAAATTATAGTCTTATACTGTAGATAGAAAAATGGGGTTATTCTGAAGTGCTCTGTGCTTACGTTGGCAATGAGCATTGGCTAACATTTCAGTCACAGATCCTCTGCTAGACTCAGGACATAAAAATTCAGTTGTTACCATGACCATGGGGAAAAAACCCTTTAAAGAAAGGCTGAGGACTGGGGGAAATGCAGAAAATGTTGAGATGCCCCTAAACCTCTTACATACATTTGCTAAATCAGCAACCTGCCATGCGTGTAACTTTGAAATGAGCTTTTCAGGGACTTGTTCCCGATGTACAGCCTGAAAATCCAAAACAAGTATCAATGCCCTACATCCAGGACCTAGGTTATTGCAAACTAGAGCAGACCCACTCAAACAATGGAAACTCAGTAAATCAAGACTTGGGCAATTTTGATTGATAAAAGGGGGTCTACTCTAATTTGGACTAACCATTTATTGTAGTCCAAAAATGTAAAAATGATATGGAGTCAAGAGAGTATGTACACAATTCAGTTTCTTCTGCTCTTAGATACCTTCATAAGTGCTAGGAATCTGTCTAGGATGTTGACGGCCAGGACAAATGTTTCTGTAGCAAACCCAAAGAAGTTGGTCAGACTCCAGAGATCTTCTACTTTTGCATTTCTCAGTCTGGGACATAAGGTGTTTTCATTCTACAGAAAGAAAAACATCTTAATGCAAACGGCTGAACTCTGGTCTATAAGGTCTTAGAAAGGAATCTAGATGTTCTGATGCAGCACATTCAGTCTGGTTTTTCACTCTTGCTAAGTTGTCCAGGAGCCAAAACCCTTTCCTCACTGCACCCAAACAGGTTGTCCTGAGAGGAGTCAAGTATTGCTTCTTTCAAAAAGAAGGCTAATCTACAGGAAGGTCACTCCGTGCCCCAGGAAAGGCTCAATAAAAACAGCATGATGCTGTCAATCTGGCAGGCAGTCTTCTTAACACTAAAATGAGAAATTGCCCCCAGCTACCTGGCTAACTATGCAACTTACAACCTGGCTACTACTAGTACAATCATCAGCAGAATGATATATCACTGCTATCAAATCCAGGACATTCTTGTTAGCTCTCTGGCTGCAGGGCCAGAGGTTGGGAACTTGATTCTCAACAGGGCCCCTCTGAACCAGAGCCATCCGGTATGGCCTTGCACAGCTCAAGTGCCCCCAGAAAAAAGAAACGGCAAACTATCTTTGAGTACTCTCTACCTAAGAAACTCTGGAAAGAGTGACCTTAAGTCAAATTTGAGTGATGGCATGTTATTATTAGGTCTACACATTCTAAGTTTTTCTTCTGTTCACCAATACCAACCCTGAAAAGGCATCAGCACCATTTCAATTCTTAAGCACAGTGCATCAAACCTACAAGCAACAGCTCCTAGTATAGTTCAGCCCTCGTTGTGGAATAGTAAATGTTACTCTAAATTAGAAGTAGGCAAATAACAAGTGTTGTTAGACTGCACCTCCCAGCAGGCCTAGCAAGCAGAACTAAGAACAGAAGAATGCTGACAGCTGCAATCCAAATACACCTGGAAGGCTGTACTTTGTCCTTCCCTATTTTAAATGACTACAGGCAACTGCAATTTTGCTACAGCAAGCAGGAATTAGTAATAACATGGTTAAGCATTGCTTGTGTTTAAGGAGTAAACATAAGGTTTCGTCATCATCATCAAGATCAGCAAGATTTAATAAAACTTAATTTTGGCAGGATCATGCCCAGTCTATTTTTTCTCTGAATAAATAAGTAAACAAGCCCCTTCATAAAAATTAAGCAGTTTTCAGAATGAGATGTGACAAGATCCTCTAGTTGAAAAAAATGTACTGTTTTCTGGGTCAGAAAGAATCCTGCATTCATAAAGTGGTCTCTAATTAACATATAGTATTCCACACTAAAGCCTGAATTACCGTTAGAGCCACTGTGTGTGGGGAAAAACAAGAATGTGGTACTTACTCTAGGCTCTTTTCCCCCTTAAACAGGTACACTGACACCTTTTTTCCTATCTGACATGATTTTTTTCCTATCCCTGGAAAGTGCATTCATCCTACGAATTTTTTGTTGTAAGGGGCATTCATCTTACGTATTATATTTGTCACTTATGGTAAGTTGAGAGGGAGGAGGATTAGGTAGGACAGGTGTTTGATTTTATTATTAGATTGCCAAAAAGTTGGATGAGTAACAGGCAGGGTCAAAAGGAGACAGCATGTTACACTTTTGAAAGAGAATGACACTTTGTTGTGTTAACACTATGTTGTGATAACTCTGCATCTGATGCAGACTGTTTCCTTGTCTCACTGGCAGTATGTTTGCCACTGGTTGAGAATACACGCATGGATGAGGAAGTTATCCAAATACTCAACAGTGCTATCAGTCGTACCACTGGAAGCCTTCTGCTCTGACTACTAGTGTGCTGTGGAATCAGTTCTGACTCATGGCAACCCTTTCCAGGGTATTCTAGGTAGAAATTACTAAGAAGTGATTTACCATTCCTTTCTTCTGGGGGCATCCTAGGGCCGTGCAGCTTGGCCAAAGCCACACAGGCTGGCTCTTCTGGGAAGCACAGTGAGAAATGGAGCTCTCCACCTCTGACGCCACAGCTAGAAACTGAACGCACGGCGTGACCCCAGCCAACCCTCTGCTCTAACGACATGGTAAGGAAACTAATCTTCTTGTAATTTCCTCAGCAAGAATGTCGCCAGGGCTCAGAAGGAATCACGTGACTGCCCCAGGATGCAGCGTTTCCTCACCTCAGCAGTACACTCTATCAGGCTCAGTCCCTTTTCTCGAGGTTGGTATTTCCATTCCTGCTCCAGATGGAGTCTGAGCTGCTTAAAAAGCCAACTGTTCATTTGTTCCTCAACGCCGGTGTCCTTCATCTTAAAAAAAGGAAGGGGAAAAAGAAGAAACCTTCTCAGGTGGGAGGTTCACATTTATAGCCCTTCTAAAAGGTGAAAGATTTTTTTAACAACAAAAACCAGTCAAACGGCAATACAGTGGTACCTCGACTTACGAATTTAATCTGTTCCAACTGCATGCTCTCAAGTTGAACTACTCTTAAGTCGGGGTACCTATCTAAAACGTTGAAAAAATAAGTTAAAAAATAAAAAATGGAAAAACATTGTAAGTCGAGCAGACCATATCCAAAATTTGTAAGGCAGCAGTTAAAATGCCAAGAGTTTTCCGCTCTTAAGTCGAATTGTTCTTAAGTCGAGCTGCTCTTAAGTCAGGGTACCACTGTATATCAAAAGTACTTCTAGCCTGTTAAGGATAAGCAGCTTTATAATTCAAAATAGGGGGTGAACTGCTCACAAAACCAACTTTTGTTATATTTTTATTTATTTATTTTTCGTGTGTCGCACAACCATGGGAGCAGGGAGGAGCAAGGAATTGGACAGCCTTGAATCCTCTCTCCCCTATTCAAATGACAAGACAAGGCTTTCTGCCATCCTTTTGCAGTGACTGGTTGACACAGCAGCTGTTGCAAGGTGGGGTGGGGGGAATGGGGCATATTGAGGAGTGGCATCTGTGTCACGTACACACATTGGCTACAACTTCCAACAAACTGATGGGGGCAGCAGCAGAACACACATATAGCCAGCAATAACCACAAGTTGGCCCATACCTGTGCTGTAGTTTGAAGGAGATTGAAATAAAGAGAACTTGTTTTCTTAGTAAACACACATAGCAACCAGTTGGTCAACAAACAGGAAATGTCATGGGCCAGGTCAGTATGTAATCCTCCCGCCTAACCTGTCAAAATGAACATGACACTCACCGAGTTTACCAGGGATTCCAGTATGACTGGAGACTTACAATAGCCAGCTCTGACTGCCCCCATTCCCTTTGTAATATCTGCATTACTCCCACCCCTTCCACGTATAGTTGTTATTCTGTGTCAGCATTGCAGACTGGTTTAGATTGCAATGTCTCTTATTCATATGAACTGCAAGGCTGTATTTCGTTAGGTCTTCAAATTAAAAAAAAAACACTTAAGTGGAGGAGGAGAGAAAAACACCCAGCAAGACTTTGCCCTAGCAGAGCACCTACAATGATTCTGTTCCAACGCAAAGGCAAAAGCATACATACACCATTTATACACATGCAAAAGATAATTATAATGGCCCACACTGGTCTAATGTAAAAACAAGCACTTTATTACACAAAATATCTTATTTAGATCTCTTTAACAAATAAAACCAGTCCCAGCTTTCTTTGTTCCTTCGCTCTTTGAGCTCATCTTACAACCAAGAAACACAGCCACAAATCAAGCCCAGTTCTCCCCACCGGGTAAACACCAGGATCAAAATCAGCTTATTCAACTGTGTCTATCCCTGATCAGACAATACTGTTTGTATCGATCAGGAATTGTTGACTCAGCCGTCTATCCTTCTGCAGTCAGTTGAATGAATATCCGGCTTTGGGGTGGGGGAGCAATATGTAGCCTGCATAATTAAATTGTAAACCTAGAACTACAGTATGACATACAGTTATAATTATATTGTTATTGGTTTAATATTTTACATGCCCTTCTCTCTCCATCCCAAACCCCTCAACAGAGCAGACCTTTGGTATGGGATAGGTCGGGACCTGCCTTCTCCAGTTTCTAAAAAAAGCATCATGCCCTGGCTAACTTGATCTTTGCTTGGGTCTTTCCAAGCAACCCTTTTCTGACCAGGCGCTGCATTATGCACACAATCTTCTGAGGCAGCTCTTTGCTCCCTACAAACGGTCTCCCTTACAAAAGGGGTTTATTTATACCATTATTTTGGTGCTTCCTCCTCTGCCCCCCAGCCAACCCCCACTTCCTCAGCCTGAGGTCCTCATGCAACTCCCATCATCCCTAACAGCTTTGTTGGGGAGGATGGGCACTGTCACCCTCCACACCTGGAAGGTGCAGATTGGGGGGGGAGAGGAAACTGCCCCATGGCTTTCCAACGATTGCTCCACCTCCTCCCACCCGAGTTAACCTGTCCTGTTCATCTCCCAGGAGATCACATTCTTGTGTCTATGCTAGATCATTGCCCTGAGAGCGGAGGCTTCCCATCCCCACCCCTACAAAGCTACAGAAGCCTTTCCAAGGGGCTCTCTTTCGATCAGCACAGCAACCCCCCCATGTCACCTCCCCCAAGAAGGGGGGGAGAGTGAAGGGCATGAGCACCAAGTACTCCTTTCCTGCCTTGCCAACCTCATACAGCCAACCGCTCCCCCATCCCGACCCCAAGCTGACCCTTTTCGTGTAGGAAAAAACAGTGGCCACGTCTTCACGTCCCCCAAGACGAAACCGTGCCAGATTTTGAACGCGAGGGCAGAAATGCCATCATCGGAAGGAGCACTCAGGATTCTTGCGGCTATTGTTCTACCCCTTTAAAGGCAAAGCCCTTAGTTATTCCCCAGCCTACTTTATTCCCCCCCCCCACACACGGCGGCAACGGAGGGTTATAAGGCTGCGCTAATTCTCTCCCCCCCCCAAAGGAAAAAAAATTAGGGTTACAGTATTTGCACAAAATCTGGCTCGGGAGGCGGTGCTCCTCCATGAAGGGTCTTTGCTTGACCATCCCCCACCTTGTCGAGCCGGCGTCCTCTATTCCTCCCCATCCCCATCTCGGCACCCGCCCCCCTCCACCCCACAAACCTTGGGGGGGGGGGTCCCGATTCTGGCCCCCACCAACCCATCCTTCTCACTCCCCGTCAAACCCGGAGCCTCGGATGGGGACTCACTTCTTGTCTCTCCTCAGAAGCGGAGGGAATCTTTCTTTCTTTTTGTTCCGGGGGTGGGGGTGGGGGCGTTGAAGAGCCGGAGGAGAAGGAAGGAAGGAGGAAGGTCGGGGGCTGGAGCGACGGGAGGCGGCCGATCCCGAATTAGACGACAACAACAACAACAACAACGGCGGCGGCGGCAAGAGCAGCGCCCTCGTCCTTCCCGAGCCAACCGGCCCCGCATCCAAGCCGCCTCGCTCTCCAAACCCCAACCTTCCCCCTCCGTCCTCCTCCTCCGAGAGTCAGCGCCAGAGGAGCCACATCGCACCGCTCTTTCCCCGCCGGCTCCCCCGAGCAACTCGGACGGACCGACCGACGCCAAGCGGCTTCAGGGAATCCCTCAAAATGGAGTCCGGGCGGCGGAGCCCCGGCTGGCCCAGCAGCAACTCCCCGGTTCCGCCCCCTTTCAAAGTCACATGACCCGTCCCCTTTTGTTTTGTTCCTCCCTTCCCCCTCCCCCTCACACACCCGTCCCCCCCTCCCGCGCTTCGCCGCTCCGAGAGGTGGGCGGAAGGATCCGCCGACCGGGTGACGCGGCCGCCGCCTTCAGGGCGAGGAGTTGGAAAGGGTTAAAAATAGAATTTATCAGAATCAGAATCCGTTTAGAGAGGGTAGCCGCGTTAGACTTTTCAAGAATTTCAGGCAAAAATCAAAGAAAAACAAAAGAAAAGAAAAGAAAAGAAAAGACACAAACATGTGGCACCTTTAGGCCTAACTTTAATATTTTAATGTGACGTTTCGTGGGGCAAGAATCCTTTTATTGGCCAAGTGTGGTTGGACACACCCGGAATTTGTTTTGGTAAAAAATGCTCTCCCTATATAAGAAGGAAAAATATAAGAATCATATATTTAACAATTAAAAACACAGTACAACAACACAATATAACCTATTATTTTAAAAAAGGAAAAAAAGAAGAAAAATTCCTCCTGCCCCTCCCCTACGCACACTTTTCTCTTAATTTATTTTTTTTCTATCCATTCCATGACTAACTCGTGTTGGAGGAATCTGCCTCTCACCCTAGTGAGAGGTAATACAAGAGTAGAACAGGTGATGCCTTTAGGCTACTACCAGAAAAATAACAAAAAAGTTGCTAATATTTCGGGGGCAAAACCTTCTTCCTCAGAGCTGTACCAAAAAGTTAAAACATGTCAAAAGATGGAATTGCTAAGAGTTATTTCTTAGATGTAAAGTCCTAGTGAGAGGTATGAGGGCTCCCCTTTCGAATTTGCTTTCTCTAGTGTCTGTGAGGCGGTTAAGCGGAAGGACACCATGACGAAGCACTCCTTTAAAGGGACCAGGAAAAAATATGTTTTTGAAAAGTCCGCCCAAATCTCTGCACGATGATTGGCCAGAGAAAAGCAAGCCCTGATTGGACAGGGGTGGCCCGCCCTTTCCAGGCCTCTTAGAGACACTAAGGTTCCAAGGGGGTGGGGGGTGTTTGTGTTTTGTGGATGAAGGGTGATGGCGACGCTCGGCCTCTGGCCAATCAGAAGACGCCGTTAGCTTTCTTCTCCTTTCCCCCTCCGCTTTCTTAGCCTTTCCTACGTGCTTCTAAGGCGGAGGGGGGGGGGGAGGGGGAGGGGGAGGGGGAGAAGGCGCGCACAGCTGTCTCAACTGTCAGTTCTGTGAGGGGAGGAAAAGACCCGTCATTTTCTGGATGGCTGCCTACGCATGTAGGCACCCAGAGAATTACAGCCTGTCATACATGTGTTAGAGAGCATCACGAAAGAGGGCAAAACCACTGTTACCATTGTTATGTACCCTCAAGTGGCTTCTGACAAATAAGTGACCCAAATGTCCTGCCATAAACAGCCCCACTGACCTCTTGCAAGGTCAAGGCTGCAGATTCCTTTTTTATGGAGTCAATATATTTCATATTTCTCCTTCGTCTTCCCCTGCTGCCTTACACTTTTCCTGGCATTATAGTCTTTCCCAGCAAAGCTCATGATGTGCTCAAAGCACAACAGAGTTTTGTCATTGTTGCTTCTGAGGAGAGCTCAGGCTTGGTTTGATCTCGGACCCACTTATATTGCCTTTCTGGTTTTTTAAGGGATCCATACAATTCTTCTCTACCACCATATTTCAAATAAATCAATTTCCCCCTAGTTGACTTACTTCACTGACTTGCATCTTCAGCTGTGTAGTAATAGGATATGCAAGAGTGCTGATTTGCTTGGCCTTGTTTTCCAATCACACATCTTCACGCTTAATGGTCTTCTCTGGTTCCTTTGCAACTATCCTTCCAAGTTCCCATCACTTTTTATTCCTCTTTCATCTGAATCTAATCCAGCTTTCCATATAATATGTTCTGCATACTGACAGAACAAATGGGGAAATAAAACACATAGGAAGCCATTTGTTTCATCATTTTCTGTCCTCACTGTAGTATCTTGGCCCAATACTGTATATATGTTATATAGCAAGACAGTCAAGTGTTGAGGCACACCCATTTCTTTAGCAATCCACAGCTTTTTATGAACAGCAATGGCTTTGTGGTATACAACGCAAAAAATTAAAATCATGGACTGTGAAGAGAAATTGCAGCCACTAACCACCCCCTTTACTAATTTTAACGTTGAACTTCCTATTTGTATTTTGTTGTTTTTAAATTGGGGAAGTGCTATGGCACAAAATCACACCATCACCACCCTGCTTATATGATCAAGAAACTGAGCTATTTATAAAAAGAAAAAAACGAGAGGGTATAAAAGGCAAATGCAACAAAGTGGACACACACACAGAGAGAGAGAAAGAGAGAGAGAGAGAGAGAGAGAGAGAGAAATTGAGCAAAGACAATAGGTTAAGGGAAATCTGCCAAAAGTCCAATTAGTTCTCCTTGCTTGAGGATCATATGGAATAGTGTCCTGGTGCACAAAACCCCCTGAAACTTTAGGGACTAATCAGTAAATTTCACTGTTCCATCTGGACAGCCCCTAATTTTACACTCTGCTATGGCTTTATTTTTTATCTACCCTCAAGCCAGTATTTTTGTAGTAATGCTAGCCTTCACTAGGTAGCAATCAATTTTAATTAAGACAACTGGTTTTTGGACAGGATAGCTGCTAGTATAATGTTCTGAGTTAAACATAATTAGAATGTTTGAGCTTGGGAATTTTTACTTCTAAAAGTAAAACATCATGAAAAAATATGATTCATGAAAAATGTTTAACAATAATAGCACTTGCTGATCTTTTGGGGCTATGACATATTGTAAGTATAAACATTATTCATTTTTACAAAACATTACACTGCTTACTTTGTACTCTGTGGTTTTAGTTTTTACTTTGTAGTTTTTTTCCTGGTTTGGAGCGGTTAAGGTGCAGGGTGGTTATTACATGGATTGTTACAAATCCTCACATGGCAAGTATAATCTCCCTGATGATCACCAGACAGGTTTTTTTACACAATACCAAAACTGGCACTACTTGTAAAGTGTAATTATTTTATACTGAAAATGAGGCCATCTCAGAACTTTTAAAGCACTGATTAATAAAGCCATTGCCATGTACCTACAAAGTTTGTGTGCTTTTTGGGGGGGGGCTGGGAGCATTTAAAAATGAAGCATCAATAAAGTTTTTTGCTCTGTTTATATCTGTACAAATGACAGATGCAGTGTATAAAAATAGCTGTCTTAGGTCCTTTTTAAGGAGAAAGGTGAGATAAAAAATAAAAAAAGTTCAGAGCCAGGATGAAGGGGAGGGAACTGAGGGTAAAGTTGGTAAGTACAGTGGAGCCTTGTATAACAAACAGCTTGTATACCATAAAATTTGTACAACATAAAAATTCCGGAGATAGGGGAAATTTGCTGAACATAATAGCCTATGGGGAAAATCCATACAACATAAAAATTGGATCACTCCATTTTCAATGCATTCCTATGGGAATTTGTATAAAGGAAAATTTGCTTAACATAATTTCATTTGGAACGAATTAATTCCTTTATACAAGGTACCACTGTACATGAACTTAGGCCATGTTGAGCAAAACTGAGTGTGAAGTACCAGTTCCATTAGTCGTGAATCTTTTTTGTTGCCCAAAACAAAGTGGGAAAACCTGTTTAATGCATACTGCTCCCTGCTTTGGCAGCCAAAAATATATTGCTTTTCTGGGTTGCTTTAATATTTGCTTAGCCAGGTTTTATCAAATTTCTTGGCCCATTTAGGCAGGTTTTCCCTTATGCTTGCTTGCATAATAATCTTGCCCAGAAGCAGTTCTGGTTCCTCTCTCAACCCTTAATTGCCCCATCCCTGCAACATCACGAGGCCAGCCCATCCCCTGGTCTAAAATCTTAAGAAACAGGTTGCTGTTGACCTGGCAATCCTCAAGAAGTAAGGGAAATAAATGTGTCATCTATGGCAATATGTAAGCATCCATTTGGTTTTTATTTTACCAGCGTAGCTGCTATGTTAGAGTTACATTGAGGAGAGGACCTGTTTGTTTTCCATGGCTTCAGTGGACGTGGGGCAATGGTCTCAAACTACAGGAAAAGAGATTCAATTTAAACATTAGGAAGAACTTCATGACAATTAGAGCTGTTCAGCAGTGGAATATGCTCTCCTGGAGGGTGGTGGCATCACCTTCTTTGGAGGTTTTTAAGCAGAGGCTGGATGGCAATATGTCAGGAGCACTGTGATGGGGGTTCATGGCAGGTGGTTGGACTAGATGGCCCTTGAGGTCTCTTCCAACTCTATGATTCTATGATTCTATGTTAGCTATGTGCTTCTTTTGACCTGATCTGCACTGAACCCAAGAGTGGCACTAACAGCTTCTTTTCCCTAGCTTCACTGTCTGTCATCCATCCATCAACCATTAAATCAGGCTGAAAAACTGCAAACAGGAAGAACTTATGCCTAAGTTCTTTGTTTTCTTCTCCCCGTCCCCAATGCCTTTTCCTTTCTGACGGCGTTATTTAATTGCAATACACTGAGAGCAGAAGCTAACTGTCTTTGCATTTTTCTGTTTCTTTTTAATCTGATAAGCAAGGGGATCTGAGAGTCTTTACTAATATAAAGCGGACTATAAATGTTATAAACAAACACACACTTAGCAGAGCAGTAGGGCTCCCACCGAAGGATGCGAAAATGCCCCAATGACCTTTGTGATGTCTAAGGTGCAAAATGAGCGATGTAAAACATATTTACATCATTATCAGTAGTGATCATCACTTGTGTTGACAACACTCCTCAAATGAACCAAATAGCTCCATATCTCCCTCAAATCAGAAAAACCTGAATGAGCAACCAAAAGGCATGCTGCAAGGAAAGACAGGTATTTTTAGGGAGGCGGCAGATACACTGGCAGTTTCACCTTGAAAAATAACAACTCTACACATGATTTTTAATTGCATCAAGATTTTAACCTATGATAAAGGATTTGGCGTTTACCCTCCCAGTAAAAAATAAAAAGATGATTTTTTTCAATGTTAACTGTGCCTGACTTCACAAGCAAATATATTCCATATAGTGAGAGTGTCACTGTCACTGCCATTCATATTACGTAGCAAAAATATCCTGATATGAAATGAATGGTTATGAGTGCATCACATAAACTCCTATCATGACACAGTTTTTCTTCAGAATAATCCCAGTGTTTAAGGAAATCTGATAAAACAAACCAAAAGCAAGGTGTGCTGCTTATATGCCACCCCATAGCACTTAAAGCAATTACAATAAATAAATAAATAAATAAATAAAAATAGACAAAAAACTTGCAAAACCAGAAAAGCTGATATTACAATAATGAAAAAACATATACCTTTATACAGTGCTACCTTGTATAAAGGAATTAATTCGTTCCAAATGAAATTATGTTAAGCAAATTTTCCTTTATACAAATTCCCATAGGAATGCATTGAAAACGGAGTAATCCCATTTTTATGTTGTACAGATTCTCCCCATAGGCGATTCTGTTAAGCAAATTTCCCCTATCTCCGAAATTTTTTTATGTTGTACAAATTTTATGTTATACAAGCTGTTTGTTATAAAAGGGTCCACTGTATTTACATTAGTTTTGATATGATTGAAATTGACTATTATGACATCTTTACAACTAACAAATTTTATGTGACATAAACTTTCATGGACTGCAGCCCGCATCAGATGCATTGACATAAATATTCACAGATTGTAGCCTGCTTCTTTAAGTGCACGGTATGAAATACATTAATTAAATAAAGATGCCCAGGGTGGTGATGGCAGCTAAGAATAAAGTGGCACTTCAGCCTTCTTTCCTCCTAAAGAACTTCCCTTACCCTTGCCTTGACATATACAACAGAAATAAATAAGCTAATTTCACAGCAGATAAACCAGGCATGAGATAGTCCATGTAAATTTGGTACAGTACATTGTTACAATATATATTTTTAAGCCTGTTTTCCCTAGATTTTTGGAACATCATTCATATTTCATTTTATTTTAACAATTGCCAATTCCTTTGATAGCTTTACTTGGTTCATTAGAAAAGGGAGTTATGTTCTGTCTTGTAAAGGCCCATACAGTACTGTACTATTAACATACAGTATTTAAATAATGTCCTTTTTTTTGCTCAGTTCAAATTATAAACATAAGGAGTGTGGTTGGAAGAGTAAAATATGCAAATGCAAAATATTTACAGAACAAGTCGAGAAAGTAGATATGAACATAAAACAGAAAATTACTACAAGAGGGCAAGAGAAGATTTCATCACTGAAAAATTTTATTTATTTATGTTTTAGTTATTTGGGTTGAACATCGCCCCATTAATGAAAACTCCATATTCTGGGAAGTTTACCAAACTAAATATATAAAAAAAGCCAACTTCCCCTTCCAGCACCACCCTCAAGTTTTATTGTGGAATTTGCAGTGCTTTTACCTCAGACAAATCTTCATCGTGGCAAAGAGAAAGAAGAGAGAATTAGAATATTAATTTGGCATTCAGATTATTTATACAGTTAATGTGCAGACGCTGGAGTTGATGGACCCTCCCAAATGTATGTGCTATAAGTGCCACAGCAAGAAGGCGTAATAATATTTTCCACATCTTTTTGCCTATACTGAAGTACATATGTAGGATAAAATGCATTAAGAAATCGTTTGTGTATTAGCTTGACCTATAGAGTAATTTATATCAGTTCAAAGGAAGTAAATGTTAAAAAATGGTGGCAATGGATGCCTGACTCTGCATAAATGAAGACAGACGTATGTGCCTCCGAGGTTAACTTTGGAGATATAGAAAGGCCAAAGGATACAGAGGTAGGGCACAATCCTAACTAGTCAAGATGTTTGACACCCAGACGAGCTAAGGCCAGGGCGCAGTGGTTAAATGCCTGTACTTCAGGTAACATTGGGCGTTTATACACGACCCCTAAACTCCGCCGCAAATGGCTGCAAGCTCCGGAGCTTAAAAATGTTTCCCCACCAACTCCGGAGTTTGCAGACAATTAAGTGCGACCCCACCCACCTAAGCGCGACCCAGCACACTTTTCTTGTACCTGCTCTTGGGAGGTGAAAAATATTTGGTGCGGATGTGCTGGGCTCTCCTCGCTTCTTTTTGTTTTTGTTTTTTGCCTCCCGCCCCTTTAAGAGGAACCAGGAAGTGACTGGGGCTCCCCCGGCAGCTTCCACCAGCACCAGGGAGGTAAGGCTTTATTCTTTTGTCCCTTTTTTTCCTCCCTCCCCTCACGCAGCCAGCAGCCAGGAAGTACGGAGGGGTGGAGACGCACGAAGAGTGACAAACCCCTAAGATCTCTGGTCCGAATTTAAGGGGCCAGCGGATCTTAGGGGTCGTGTAAAAAGGCCATTGTGCTCACAACCTGGGGTTCAATCCCAGGTAGCAGGCTCATGGTTGACTCAGCCTTCCATCCTTCTAAGGTCTGTAAAATTAGTACTCAGTTCCTGGGAGGTGGGGCAATCTGTAGCCTGCATACTGTAATTAAAAAACTGTAAACCGCCCAGAGACTACTTGAAGTGGTATGGGGCGGTATATAAGCAGAACACTTTGAATTGCAATTAATCTTAAAGTGTTAGTGTTTTCTTAAGACTGTCTTGGTCTAAATGTGTGCTGGTGTAGCAGCTGTGTCCCTGGGCTGCTGGAGGGTTGGATCTGGCATCTTTCTCTATTTAACACTATTTTGACTGATCTGCTGGTTGATCATAGCCTGGAAGTCCTCTGAGATCAGCCAGCATCCAAATGCAGTTCTGGTGGTAAAATTTTCTTCTACCCAATCAGAACCCAAAGTAAAAAATGCAGCTTTGAGTTAGTATTGTGGTGCCAAGTGTCTTCATTTCTCATACTTATTACATCCGTAACCTGCCTTTTCTCCAGTAAGCTGAAGCTCAAGTCCTTTTGAACGACCTCTAAAATCCGCCTGCAACTTAAATTCGGACCAGAGATCGTGGGGGTTTGTCGCTCTTCCTGTGTTCCCACCCCTCCGCACTCCATTGTTCCTGTCTGCGTGAGGGGAGGGAGGGAAAAAAGGGAAAAAATGCAGGCTCACCTCCATCTGCCGTAGAAGCCGCCCGAAGCCGCCCTGTAGTGATTCCTGTCTCTTAAAGGGGCGGCGGGGAGAAAAAAACAAACAGAAGGCAAGGGAGCCCGGCATTCACAGGTTTACAATACGCATAGGATGATTTTTTACCTCCTGGAGGCCAGGTACTTGAAAAGTGCGCTGGGACGCGCTTAGGTGGGCGTGGTCGTACTTAATTTTTTTAAAAGTCTGGAGCTGGTGGGAAAACATTTTAAAGCTCCAGATCTGGGAGCCCTTTGCCTCGGATTTTAGGGGTCCTGTGGCTCTCCTTGCTTTAGCAACCCTTTGAGCAGTCCGATGTAGCGTAGTTAGATGGGATAAAAATAAAATAAAATAGAATAGAATACACCACCTTGATTCTCTTCTGATAACATGCCGAAGCTAGGAAATTTTGAAACTTGGCACTGTATTGTAATTAAGAGGACAGGTGACTCTTCACTGAAAATTTATTTTCTCCTTTTATTTCTGGAAAGATTAAGTGGATCCAGGTGAGAGAAGCTCTATGATAGAAGAAGCACAAAATCCCTTCTAGTCATACACTGACCAAAGGTGAAAGAGGAATAGCACTTTTGTGCTGACTGTCACAAATCTTTTAAAAAATTCCCTTCCATTGCTTTCAGTGACATCGTACAGAACTGGGATACTCTGCTGTAGCCTTAGGGTGCATATACAGTGGTACCTTGTATAAAGGAATTAATTCGTTCCAAATGAAATTATGTTAAGCAAATTTTCCTTTATACAAATTCCCACAGGAATGCATTAAAAACAGAGCGATCCCATTTTTATGTTGTACAGATTTGCCCCGTAGACGATTATGTTAAGCAAATTTTCCCTATCTCCGGAATTTTTTATGTTGTACAAATTTTATGTTATACAAGCTGTATGTTATACAAGGATCCACTGTAATTCTTCCCTCCATCTGCCCTCAACATGTTCTTTTCGAGACTGCCAGAGCACCTGTGACATTTAGCACTGGAGAAGAGGAATTTGTTTGTGACATCACACCTTCTGCCTCATCTGTGATCTCGCCTTATGCCCAGAGAGACCTTCTGACTCCCACCCAGGATCCGTAAGATCAGAAGTGAGCAAAGTTAATTTTTCTAGACCACAGCTCCAAAAATATCCCAGTCCCCCAACAAGTTATAGTATTTTCCAATGTATATGATGATATTTTTGTTTAAAGTTATTAGACTAAAAATTGAAGGTCATCTTATACAGGGAAGTAAGCTGAGGAGAGAACTGCACGGTTGTGAAACTGTAATTTTGGGTTAGAAAAGAGGGGGTCATCTTATACAAGGGGGCATCTTGTAGACAGAAAAAATTTCCATCTCGTCGTGCAATTGTACCTTTAAAAGCATTGTGCTGGTGGTGTGTCTATGTGTTGGGGGGAATCATACAAATAAGCTAACAACTGTCTTTTTAGAATTAAATTTATAGCATAACAAATTCCAGGGTGATTTTTTTTAAAATACGGCAGATAACAGGCATGTTGAAATTACTTTATTGCGTCCAGGTTCCAGAGATTCAGACTGCCCAAAATCCCCATTTTTGTCATTAACAAATTCTTTTTTGTTTATAGGTATATTTTTACAAATGCTTATTGCCAAGTATTGAAAAGATTTGTGTCTACTGAGGTTGCCATCTTCTAATAATAACCTTTGAACTACAGGAGCTGAAAGGGACCCTATTGATTATCAAGCCCAGCAGCCTCTCTCAAGGAGGCACACTGGCAATTTGAACTCCCAGCTCAGAGACCTAAGCCACTGAGCTATCCAGCAGTTCATTTGTATTATGAAATAGTAATCCAGGAATAAGCCCAGTTGAAAAGTGTGGGACCAACATCTGAGTCAGCACATGTAGGATGAGGCTGTCATTTCACCCCACCTGAAGCAAAATACAGTACTGTAAATTGAAAGGTTCAAGTCCCCTCCGGGTGACTCATGTGTAAAATTCTATTCATGCCATTTCTTTTCAGAGCCATAGAATTCAGCAAGGCAGATGCCAGAACAATCCACTTTTCTGCTTTTCTAGTGGCGATCTGCTTTCTATGCAAGTTAAATTGTCTGAAAGTGAGCTGTATGTTTCACTAACTCCACAGCTTTTCTCAGCAGGACAATAAAACTAGTAATTTGCATAAAAGCCTCTAGAAGTTTTTTCTTTTAACTAATGGTATGGTTTGTCATTTGGTGTTTGAAAAGGACTTATTATTAATTTCTTAATGAGACATAATGTGCAGGGTATGAAGGTATCAGGCCACATGGATATACAGTACACTGTTTCTAGATCAACACATAGTCAGAAGCTCCAGTCATATGCACAGTCAACAGGTCTCAGAAGCAGAGTTTCCCTTTGATAGATACCTTTGTTATATGCAAGAGTATTTATTGTTTGCTTGCAATTTTAGAATTGGTTTTATGTCCAACATGGTACAGTAGTTGGATTTCTCTCCATAGAAATCACTCTCAGTTCTATATAAAGCAGAACAATAAGCGTTATAAGATAAGGGATCTGTATAATGTTACTAAAATGTGTAAAAAAATTTTCTGACATCACACAAGCAGGCAGCCCTACCTTGCTTCCTGGCACTTTAAAAAAAGATTGCCAGTTTGTTATCTCAGATGGACTGAGAATTATATATCACTCAGGTATAGCAAGCAAGGGTATGGTTGTTGGGACTCAATTTTCTTGTCTGTTTTTGTTCTGAGAGTGCTAGCAGATACCATGTAAATGCGTGGGAGCAGGGCAAGACTCGCTCATGCACGCACGCACACAAACACACACACACACACACACACACTGACATGTATACCACCAGTCTTCTGTGAGGAACTCTGGGCGGTTTACAGTAATCCAAAAAGGGAAAAATACTAATAGAAAATAGATAAGTAAAACATAAATAGTCACTGTTGGGTGACGTCTGTACACTGCCCAGAGTTCCCTATGGGAAAATCGGGTGGTTAATAAGTATAATAAATAATAAATAAATAAATAAATAAATAAAAATAGTCAATAGATAAGCACTAAACAAAGCTAGTGCTAACCGGCAATGGCAACTAAAAAAACACACACTAACCCCAGGGTAAACAACAATACAAGAAATCAGAAGAGCAAGGTCTTAAGTGCTCTCTTAAAAGCCAGCAGGTACTGAGCCAGATGTATCTCACTGGGAAGTTTTTTTCATAACGTAGGGGCAGCCTGAGAACACCCGATTTTGAGTAATCATTTTCTGGGCTTCCCTAGGGATGGCTGCCCACAGTGAGAATGCCTGCGATGTTCTAGTGGGCCAAGCCGCAGTGGACCTAAGAAAGATTCGCTCCACCAGGTATTCAGGTCCCAAGCTGTGGAGGTTTGTAAGTCAAAACCAATACCTTGAACCTTATCTGGGAGGCAATGGGTAGCCATTGCATGTGGGCCGAAATTGGAGTGATGCAGTCATATCTGCCCGCACCAACCAATCTGGCTGCCATGTTTTGCACCTGCTGCAGTCTCCGAATAAGTGTCATGGGAAGCCCCATGTACAGAGTGTTGCAATAATCTATCCTCAAGATCACCAGAGCCTGCACAGGGAAGCCTCATCCAGATATGGATGAACCTGGGTGATAAGCTCAAGATAGAAAAAAGCTGACTTGGAAACAGCTGCCACCTGAGCTTCAAGGGACAAAGATGGATCCAAGATCATGCCCAGACTCCTCACTCTCTCCGCCAGCGTGAGGGTAAAACCACCCAGACTGGGGAGAGGGCCACTATACCCAGCTGAGGGCATCCCAAAGAACAGAACCTCGGTCTTTTCCAGGTTGAGCCTGAGCCTGTTTGTCCTAGTCCATTCCATGACCGCATCCAGACAGCAATCAGGTATCTGGACCACCTCCACTGCATTGGTAGAGAAGGAGAGATAGAGCTGTGTGTCATCAGCGTGCTGATGACAGCAGGCACCAAATCTCCTATTGACCTCAGCCAGCGGCCTGATATAGATGTTAAATATCATGGCGGAGATCACTGGCCCCTGGGGCAGCCCACAAGAGCCCTAAGGGGCCAACAGCTCTTCTCCCAGCTTAACACGCTGGGAAGAGCCCCCAAGGAAGGAACGGAGCCAACTCAAGGTTAGACCTCCAGTCCCCACCTTGGCAAGCCTACCAAGCATGATACCATGGTCAGTGGTATCAAAGGCAGCAGACAGGCCAAGGAGGACCAAATATTACTTTTGGTATGATGACTCCCATAACTGTTTGCCCCAAACAACATGCTCCGTTTTTAATGTGTGCGCGTGAGTCTCCCTGTCCCAGAAGGAATGTTTTATGTTTAAGCAAGAGTGAAGAAACTGCCTCTGGCACCTGATCTTGGGTGTCATAAAATAGCAGCAAATTGCTCATCATCATTTACGTTGCTGTTACTGAATATATACAGCCAGGACTCATGGAATATCTTGCCTAATATACTAAGATAATTAGACTAGCTTTGGGTACAATGCATCATGGCATAGGATGGTGAATTGGGCTGTGCTGCCTCCATTCAAAAAACTTCCTAATTTCTCTCTCACACATGCCATCTCAGTGGCTCCTAATATGAAATCCAGTCTGCATTTCAGGGACAACATGTGTGTACTTTGTAACACTGATTATCCCTTTAGCAGTTCTCTTGCTGACCGACCTCAACCATTAAGGAGGGGAACCACTAAAGAAAGAATCTTCAAGAAAAACAGATGTGGGATATTCCAGTAATTATTTACTTTGTTCTTCCTCTGTGCAGAACAAGTGTATGACCTTGAGCGTTCCACATCTACTTGCTATGTGACCGATGCATGGTTAAAGTGTGTGTTTCTGTCCCACTGAGCCCCACCAAAAAATCTCCCCAGTCCAAGTATAAATTGACTTTTTTGGACTGCAGAACTCAGAAATTCCCACCCATGCTGGGAGTTCTAGTTCCCCCCCCAAAAAGAATGTTTTCAAATTCTGTTCCCAGTTTATTTTATAACCTTAAAATGGTCTGTTTTAATATGCTGAGCCTGTATAACAGTACATTCTCTCTCAGCCAAAAGTCTGTCTGTCACAGCTGTCAGCCCTTGTTGCGGCTGTTTATTAAGGAAGCAAGGCCTTCTAATATGCCTTGCTTCCTGCCCACCTGCTTTTACACATTCTTCTGTATCTCTTGGCTTTTATTGTATCAAGAAACCAACACATGCTCCTCTCACCCTTCTTTCTTTGAGCCTTTACACACAACCCCTAAGATCCGCTGGCCACTTAAATTCGGACCAGAGATCTTAGGGGTTTGTCGCTGTTCCTGTGTTCCCACCCCCTCCGCACTCCTGGCTGCTGGCTGCGTGAGGGGAGGGAGAAAAAAAGGAAGAAAAGAATGACGCTCACCTCTGTTCTGCCCTCCCGGCACTGAATTCAGATCTCTTAAAGGGGCGGGGGGCAAAAAAAAGAACAAACAGAAGCAAGGAGAGCCCGGCAGTCACTACGTTATATCCGCATCAGGAATTTTCACCTCCGAAGAGCAGGTACCTGAAAAGTGCACTGGGACGCGCTTAGGTGGGCGTGGTCACACTTAATTATCTGTGAACTCCGGAGCTGGTGGGGAAACAATTTTAAGCTCCGGAGCTGGGAGCCATTTGCGGTGGAGTTTAGGGGTCGTGTACAAATACCCTTTATGTCATTTCAGAAGTCACAGGAAGCTAATTGGTAGGGATGGCTGCCAGCAGACAATCAGCAGGCATCATTAAATGGTTCATGAGGTAACTCTTGAGGTAATTTTTTTTTACAAATAACTTGTTTGTCTCCTTTAATAATTAATGAGGGACAACTTTAATCAGCAATATTACGAGGGATAACTTTACTTCTGTGATATAACTTTATTTTCTTCATTACTTCTATAGATATCTTGTGTCCCCTCATGATATGATGGAGGAATATTACCAAATTGTAACGGCAGACCAACTGTGTGATCATTAATGCACTAGCTGCCATTAAGCGGCTTTCCCTGTGCATGGCATCCACACCAATGCTCAGTACTGGGTTCCTCCAAAGCACCACAGATACCTATCTAGCTCTGGTTTCATACTGGAAACCTGAGTCAACTAGCAATTCCCTGTTCTAGAATCAGCAACTCTCTTCCTTCCAAAGCCAACACCAGCCAAGTAAAACTATAACTGAGTCTTCAATTGTAACTATTCTTGAAATGTAACAAGTCCAATTTATTTAACCACAATACTCAGGATCACACTGTTCCCAATCAAAGTCTAAAAAGTGGAAAAACATTTGTTAGAATAGAATTTCAGAATGGAAAAATAAAGCAAAAGTACAAAAATATAGGAAAAATCATTTTAGATTAGAAAAGAATTAGTTTATATCAGTAAATTTGCAATACATGGGAAGAGTCCCATCTATAATACTTATGAATAAAATAATCACACCTAAAATAAGGAAACTAAGTAGTTATAGTTATCAGAATGTTGAGAATGTAGCACACATGGTTCAAGTACTTGCTTGAACCAATGGGTATTGAGGTAAAGACAAGATTTATGTATAGACACTAGTGGTTTATAGCACTAATGTTTTTAAAAAACAACAAAAGTAACTACTGTAATTACTTCTGAAAAGTCAGTAGTTACTTTATAAAAACTCTAACTAGAATAATAAATATAGAGGGTCCTTGGAATTGCATCTACAGTTACTTTTAGAACTTTTTACGCTCTGTTTTTGACATTCAATTTTTCAATGCTTTCAATGTTTTGTTAATCTTTAGTGTTCCTTCATCCCCTAGTAATGTTTGCAGTTACTAAATATTGTGCGTTGTTTGGTAATCCTATATCTGTTTGCTTTGTAAAGTTTCTTGTAGGGTCTGAATATTTTTAATATTTTGCCAAACTATGGGACTCTGTTGCCTGAATCCGGTGCCTTACTTCCTTTCTCTTGTGTGGCTTGATGTTTGTTCAGCTATATGACTACTGTACTAGCAATTCCTCATTAAATTTCAATCAGCAGGGTTTGGAAAAGTTACTTTGATGAGCTACAGGTTCCAGAATTCCTCTGCTATCATGGCCAGTGCCACTACTGGCTGGAGCACTCTCAGAGTTGTAATTCAAAAAGTAACATTTCTGTGTTCTACTTGAGTCAATTCCCGTCCTTGTGGGGAGGGTCACCACTATGGCACAAAGTTTAAAAAGAACATGAAGGCCTCTTTTTGAGCAGCTGATGAAGATACTTCTATCCTATGCAAAATAGGTATAGCATGCATAAACTTAGCCCATTTGCCTTGCTAAAATAAGCAAAGACCCAGTGGCTGGCTTTTGTGTTTCCTTTTTGGCAAGATCTTCCATCTTTATATATATATATATATATGGTACCTCGACTTACGAATTTAATCCATTCTGAATATATGCCCTTAAGTCAAACTTCTCTTAAGTCGGGGTACCTATCTAAAAAATTGAAAAAATAAGTTACAAAAAAATAAAAATAAAAAATATATTTATAAGTCGAGCAGACCATATTTAAAATTTGTAAGGAGGCAGTTAAAACGCCAAAGTTTTCTGCTCTTAAGTTGAATTGCTCTTAAGTCAAGCTGCTGTTAAGTCGGGGTACCACTGCACACACACAGATAGATAGAGAGAGAGAGAGAGAGAGAGAGATGATAGATAGATAGATAGATAGATAGATAGATAGATAGATAGATAGATAGATAGATAGATAGATAGATAGATAGATAGATAGATAGATAGATAGATATGTTTAGCTTCATCTTTATATTTGTGTTCAAAATGTGCTGCCTGCAGGAAGGCTGGCCTCACAATTGAATTTCTCAAGGGATTGTACACCCCTTTGCATCTGCTCACTAATATGCAGGAAACAATCTACAGTACAATGGACATAATGTTTGTAGGAAAGAATTTAACCCTTAGTGCCTTTTTCTCCTGCAAGTATCTCAAGACTGCACTGTGCTAAATCTCTTTAAGTCCTATTCCTTTCAGGGATGCGGGGCCTCTCGGTGTTTAATACAGGCGCAAGGACATTCTTGGGATTCAAAAAAAGTCACTGTGGGCCATGTAATTCTCATTCCTTATCGGGCTATGCAAGTGGATGCACACAAGCTGCTATAAGAAGGAACAGATGGAAGAAAGAATGATGAGCTGAGTAGTCACTTCAGAAGAATGGTTTCCCCAGCAACAGTTAACAAATATCATATGCCCAACTGAGCAAAAGAATAAGCCTTGCTCAAGTACTCAGTGATTTTTTTAATGGGATAAAAGGCAGGCCGTTTTTTTATGACTGTATTTGCCAACTGTGGTAGACCAATGCATTTCCAGTTCTTGTCACTGGTGGCAACAACAGTTAGTTTCAGTGACTACACAGTCCTTTATATTCAATCAAACAAAATGTTAATTTCACTATGGCATGAATGCACCTCTTGATAATTCCAGCTACATGATCTTCATGATCCTTTGGTGGATGATGGCAACATGTTGGCCGTGTTGTTCCAAGAATGCAAATAACTCTGCTATCTACTCATTGCCAATCCCATAAACTTTGACCCATCAGAAATCAGGCTGAAGTTCATAGGGTTGATGAAGACTAGACACTGTGGCCAAAGGTAGCAAATCTTCTAGCAATACAGTTCCTGAAACAGATATACACCTAGTTTGCAAGTATCACAGCAGCTTGTCCTATACACCAGCCTGCTTGCATCCAAATGTGCTTTGCTGAATTTTGTCCTTTTGCTAGAGAGGAAGAAAACCTCAACTACCAACACAGTTGTATCTTATATATGTGGCATTGGGCGTAACACTGGGACCCAGCGCTCACCATGGAAATCCAGGTGGTATCAGTGGATCACTCTGCCCATTACCACTGCTGGCGGATCACTCAGCTATGTGCTTTCCTGGACCCAGGTGCTCTCACCATGTTGGTTCATGTGCTTATAGTCTCGAGATTAGACTACTGTAATGCTCTTTGTGTGGGGCTGCCTTGGAGGTTAATATGGAGGCTGCAGCTAGTGCAAAACTCCCCTGCCCTGGCTGCTTTGCACTGATTGCCGATTCGCCACCACATTGACTTCAAGGTTTTAACGTTGATATAAAATGGTTTATTATCTGCTCCCAAAAAATTCCGTCTGCATCCCCCCAATTGTCTCAGGCAGGTCATTTGAGGGTCCCAACACCGAGAGAGGCGTACAAATCAACAACAAGGAATTGAGCCTTCTTGATAGTGGGTCCTTGCTTGTGGCACCAACTTCTGCCTGAGATCCATTTGGCCCCTATGCTGTTGATCTTTAAAAAACAATTAAAAGACATGGCTATTTGGATCTGGCTTCCCTGACCACTAATTATTTCTTTCATGATTTGACATCTTATTGTGTTCGCTCTGCCGCTGGTATGTTTCTATAAATGTAAATGTATTAACAATTTTATTGCTGGTTCAGTTTTTGTTTTATTTGTATGTTACTTTTACATTGCATTGTTTATTTTGTTATGATGTAACCATGTAAACCACCCAGAGTGGCCATGTTGCTAGATGGGTGGTATATACAGTAAATGCTATTATTATTATTATTATTATTATTATTATTATTATTATTATTATTA